>OZ007596.1:96542120-97742120 GCA_963931845.1 Maratus michaelseni
TTCACGCTTTTTTAAACCTAAAACTGCTGCTGAGATATGGCGAAATGACCTAAAACTTTTGACCCCACCCCCATTTAACTCCCGGGTTGAAGTTTCAAAAATCCTTTCTTATTACTTGCTTAGGTCATAACAGCAAATTTCGCAATACTGACTTTAGTCGTTTCAGCTCTGTGTTGATGAATCAGTCAGTCAGTAACTGAAGTAGTCCCTTAAAAAGTATTTTTTAAATGAAAAATTCCCTGACGGCTCAGCCTACAGGCACAGGTAGATTTCGAAGACGGAGACTGTGGGGAGCCTGTTTGTCGGGAATTGCGGAAGAAATGACCTTTTTGTGATGTGGCAGTTGGAACCGCCTACTTCGAAACCTAACTTGTTTGCAAGCGGAGACAGCAGGGATTTTTTTTTCTATTAGAGTTGGTCTTATAAAAAACTTGTCAATATAAAAGTTTTAGATAATATTAAGAGGATTTATAATAAATTTAAGCGGATTTGAAATCTTGGGAGTTGACGAAGTTATGAATTTTTTTCTTCTAAACCCGTCTTAAGGCAATTTTTAATTATATCAAAAATCTGTCATACATAAATTTTCGGCCCTTCTCCTAGAAGTAATAATAACTTTAAATGGATTCGATACGTATCATAATTAAGAAATTATGGGTTTTTTTCTGTTTTCACAAAAGCCCCCCCCCCCCCCCCCCCTTGGTTCGATTTTGCCCATTAACGAACTTGACCGAGATTTTATGCCCCTTGATTTTATGTATCAGTTTCGAAAAGATGCAAGAGTTGGAACCGCCTACTTCGAAAAATAACTTGTTTGCAGGCGGAGCCGGCAGGGATTTTTTTTTTTTTAAATTTTTTTTTGCTATAACGGTTGGTCCTATAAAAAACTTGTCAATATAAAAGTTTAATAAGTAATAAAGATCATTTTCAAATAAACTGCCATTTTAGGATTAGTATCCAGAGAAAACTACTTCCAAAAACAGTTGTTTTATTGTCAGTTCAACACTTAAGAAAGTGACCATGTAATTGTTTTCTTAATATTTCAGAAAAAAGGGTAAACTGATGATTTTTCATTAAAAACTGCTGCTATGAGTTTTTAAAATACAAACGTGTCACTCTTAGTTAGATAAAGTTAAGCCTAACTAAAAAAAAAAAAAAAAAAAAAAATTCTTAAACAAAAAAAATTTGATAAATGAATAAAATATAATCAATACTCATGAAAGATAATAAAAATAGTAACCATTTTGATATGACTTTTCAGTAAATAAAAAAATAATATAGCAGCTTTTTAATGTTTTTGCTGACATTAAATGATGAAAAACAACAAAGCTTCCTTTATGTCATCCATACACATACTCAATCTTTTTTTTTTCCCTTGCCAGCCACAAAAATATGTTTTTAGTTGGGATGCACTACAGTATATTATTTATATTATAATGTGAAAGAAAACGGTGCTAAAATGCTAAGATAACAAAGTTATTATAAACACTAATTATCTTTAAAACTTGCGCATAATCCAAGGGTTAAAATATAGTATCAAGAGATTTTCTTTTATAAATCAGATTTCTGCTCTACTGAGTGTAAAAGTTTATTGAATTTTCACTGTACATTTTAAAAAGATTAAAGTTTAAGCTATATTTAATTAGTGTTGAAGAATAAAAATGTATAATACATGGAAATATAACTTTTCATGGAAACATAAATAGGATTGTTTGCAAAAATGAATTTTGACTAAGGAAAATTGCATGGTTGCTTTAGTTTTATTGTCAACTACGGATATCAAAACTTTTGTAACATTATTATAAACATTAAAATATGTAAATATTGTAGAATTAATACTTGCATTTTAATATTATTTGTCATAATTTTTTAACTCATACACAAAAACTGGTTTTTTAAATTAGACATGTCAAATGTTTAATATTCAGATTCAGTTAGATTATGAATAAAGCATTAAACAGATAGTCAGTCATTTTGAAATCCATCCATTACTAATACAGATCGAAATTACATTTAATATTCGGATGGATGTAAGCATTGAAAGTTTAAATGTAAACAGGAATGTTAAATCGCTGTTGGACGTTATTAACACATTAGGAAATAATACAGGAGCTTAGAAATATTCATCAAAAGTTAGATAAATGGAAAGAAAAAGTTCAATGTTTACCAAACCTGAAATTGCTTTATGCTTTAAATACAGCCAAAGTTCAAAGAAAATATGGCTAGGAGGCGTACACTTATAAAGCAGAAGAAGAAATTACACTTCCTGCTTTCAAAAGTGACACCAGCTGGCCAATTAATTCATAAAATGAATTAATCCACAATTGTACTGCACATGCATCTTAGACAGGATCAATCTTCATTAGATTTCTGGAATCACATGGCAGCTACATAACTTAAAACTATAAAAACAAATATAACTGCGAACTATATGATAAATCCTCCTGTTTAACATATAACAGGGAATATTTCTTTCTTAATTACAGAGTGAAATTATTTAAATAATCAAAAACAGAACGTTAATAATTAAAAAAATATCCTTATAGCAGCTCGTCTCGTAAATGTAAACAACTCGGACGCTAGAAGTATTTTTCTTTTTCGCCAAGATACCTCATAACACTGCCAAGAGCAACAGCCAATCAGATCGCTAGCTGCAGTTCGGAACGTAGAAGATAGTTGGAATAAAAAATTACGCATTTTTTAACTTTAAAGGTTTAATTATGGGTAGTTGTTCTGCTATTAATTGTACGAATCATTCAAGAAAGGATCCCCGCATGCTTCAATTTCCTCGTACACATGAAAAATTGCCAAATTTAAAAATTAATTGTAGATTTTATTCTTCCCGAAATTTTTTGTTCGCCAGCTTGGCGGTAACGACGATTTCAAGGGCGTAGCGCCATCTAGTTATTTTTCGAGAAAACGATATTTATTTCCGACTTTTTTTTTTTTACAACTGCACAAAATTACACTTAAATTTTATGGAAAACTTAAGAATATTAATGTATAATTAAAATTTATGAGAGTTTTCAAAAGAACTACAATATACAAATAGAATATTTTAAAGTAAATTTATTTTCAAAAGTACAGATTTCTTTTCTGTTTCATATTCATTTTCAACAAAAGAATGAGTTCTATTTTGAGTTTCGAAAAAAAAAAAAATCCCTAAATTTGCTTAAAGATAATTTTATTATTAATATTTTATCAAAATACAGTAATATTAAAAAAATATATATAAATAAATATTTTAAACAATTTTCATAATTAAATATTATTAAGAAATGGAGTATATTTTTATTGTAACTTTAAGATATAAATTTGTTTAAGATAATGACGGATATCCGAATACTATGAAGGATCATTACATTTTCCTCTTGGAAAGAACAGTTCTCATATTATTAAAGTAATAAAAAATTGCTACACATGAAAACTTTTTAAAAATTAATTTAAATAGAAGCTTTTAAATATTTTATCACAAAGTAAAAGATGAAATTACATTTTTAATATTATTTTTGTTCAATTATACTTTTACATCAGAAATTAATTCTAATATTTTTTTTTCTTACACTTTTAAGAAAAGAAAACTCAGAAATGCCACATACACTCAAATATTTTTCGGAAAAAAGTACACTTGAAGAATAAATTTTAATTGTTACACTAAGGTAAGAAATTGCTGCTGATATTCTGCAAAAAAAAAAAAAAAAAAAAAAAAAAAAAAAGTCATTTTTCTATGGACAAATAAAATAAAACTTTTGAAAATATGTAAGGATTAATTAGACAAATGATGCAAAAAAAGGGGGGAGGGTTATATGTAAAATTTACATTCCGAATTGCAAAACTTGCGATGTCCAAATTGCAAAACTTGTATCCGATACTTCAGAGTTTTTTCTCCAGAGGGGGGAGGGGGGGGGGAGTTCCGAAAGTAGGAGGTGCACTGCTAGCTTTCAATTAAACATAAAATCTGTATATATATATATATATATATATATATATATATATCATCATCATCATCAACCGTTTTCAATCCACTGCTGGATGTAGGTCTCCCCCAGATTTTTCCATTGTTGCCTGTCTAGTGCTTTACGCTCGTATTCACTAATAACTTCGACCGAGAGTTGAACCGAGGGTCCAGTAACCCCAGGTTGAGGTTTTCAACCGAGAGTTGAAAACTCGTATTCACCGTCTACTTCGGACGAAAAGTTACCCAACTCAGAGTTACTCGACCCCGGTTGAATAAAGCGTGCTAATTGGTTAAAAAAATCAGATGACGTTTTCGGTTTCGCGTTGAAGCTTTGTTTGTTTATATTATGGAAGAAAAGTGCCGGAAAAAAAAGGAAATTAAATGTAGTACTTATTTTATTTTTTACAAAATATATGCACAAAATAAAAACTTGTAATTACTAAATATGGAGATTAACTTATTTTAATTTCTTACAAAGTTTAATATTTTTTTTAACAATTTATTCAAATTTTATGTATTATTATTATTACTTTTAAACATATATGTGAGTTAAGAAAGGGATATGAAATGTGTTAATTGCTAAAGTAAATTTTATAAGTTTATTTTTCAAATAAAATTTGTCTTAGTAGCTAAACGAAAACTTGATTTGATCAAAACGAAAATTTTATTTCAACAGCAATTATGTTGATTTCTATTATTAATAGCTATAATTAGTAATTAATTAAATAATTTCAAATTAATTTTCTAATTAAGAAAATATTAAAATGGAGAAAAAGGGAAAAATTCCAGAAAGTAGCCTCTAGTACTATTTTTATTTTGTCGAATCAATTTATATATTAAATGATATCCAGATGTATTGATTTGATTTTTTTTATTTTCAGCAATCTAATTAAAATGATTAATTCTAATACAATTAGATAGTAATTAATATGCACATTGACAAAAACAACAACAAAAGAGTGGAAATAATATCAACAGAGCTTCAAAGAGTGCTTAAAAGGTGGTGTTTGTGGTTCTAACAGTGCCCTGGCACCAGGCACCCAAGTTTTTCAGGAGCTCCAATGGCGCATTCAATTATCGCTTCCGATCGGTTAACAAACATTTTATTTTAACTAGTCGCTAAATAATAAACTCCAAACTTGTTTTTAGTTTAAACTGTCAACCATGGATATATTGCTATTTTATTAGATGTTATTTTAATGAACACTAATATTTTAAACCTTTTAAGGCTACTATAATTTTCATTCAACACAGAATCGAATAAAGTCTTTTCTAAATAATGATAAATGAATTCTGTATACTATCTGGACATAAAACTGTGAAATATTACAAAAAGTTGATTTTTTTAATTGTAGCTTTTAGAAGCCCCTTTACCCCTTTTGTATAAGAATTTTTCCATTATCAGATTTACAAGTTCAAAGGTATTCACTTGACTGCCTTTGAATATTTTTTAATAAATCAGCCTAATTACAAAATATTTTTACATGCATAGACATCTATTTTTAGATCCAGTGCATCATTGAAAAAGATGTATTTATATAGAAAATTATACTTCATTTTCTATATTCTTTCTAGTTCTTAAATTTTATTTTTTTCACTCATTTAGATGTCATTTCATAGATTCAATTACAACTTTATTTATGAGAGAGAGAGAGAAAAAAAAAAGATTTTTAAATATTTTTTTATGAATGAATGGCGATAGATTTCTAGACTAGATAGGGAAAATAATGATAGTTCGTAATCTGATAAAACAATCTGAATTTATTAACGATAATTTCAGATAATTTTATAGTACTGAATTTTAAGGAATATATTTTTTTTTAATGTGATTTAGTGGAGAAGAATAAGTGCCCCATTTGCCCCACCCTACCCATGCATCTCTCCGTCTATCTATCTTATTTCTTTCTTTCTTTTTTTTTTTTTTTTTTTTTTTTTTTTGGTCAGTGTCTTAAGTTAATTAAAGTAAATTAAAACGTGATTCAAGATTCTGTGTAAGATATAGAAATAAAAAGAAAGTTTAAAGTATTAAAAATAGAATGTATGTAATCTCATATATATATATATATATATATATATATATTATCTGCAAACATTTTAGCTGGTTTGTTTATATTTATACATACAACTCATATATTATATGTTTAATTATTTGCTTACATAAATATTCAAGATCATGAAGAGTAGAGTTTATTTGCCTTAAAAAATTGTCAACATTACCTAAAGGGCTAATAAAACATTACTAAAATAATATATTTTGCATTTAAGGTTATTTATTTTTTTCAAATTTTCATTAAAAAAAATTAGGAATAACGAATTTATTTTAACAGTAGCGAAATGACTCCTGTTTACATAAATGAAATTTCAGATATCAAACTAATTAGTATTTTTGATTTACCAACTAAAGTAAAAAAATTCAAGGTTTTTTTTTTTTTTTTTTTTTTGGGGGGGGGGGGACATTTTTGTGAAAAGTAAAAGAAGTTATTTTTGTGAAATGTATTATATTTTTGCGAAAAAAACATTTTGTAACAAAAGAGGAACTTCAGTTATTCAAATTCAACCAAGCATTTATTAAAAATAACTTCTTTAAGTCCTGCTAAAGTTTTACTTTTTGGTGAATTTGTTTTGTTAGTAGATTACACATTTTAAAAGCTAACACAATAAAAATAATTAATGAAGAGTATGTTTTTGTGGAATTGAATTTTGTGAAGGGTCCTGTTTTATTAAAAGGAGTTTTGTGAAGGCCTTGTTTTATTAAAAGCAATTTTATGAAGGACCCTGTTTTATTAAAAGCAATTTTATGAAGGTCCCTGTTTTATGACATGGATTTTTGTGAAGGGACCCTAAATAGGCCCCAAATTTTGTCTGGATTGATCCTTAGTATGTGTATATGTGAAAACATGATGGGAAAAGGGGGAGGGGATAAGTTTGGTTCTGTAAGTTTATTATGTACAGCTGTTATAACTTTTTATATATAGTACAATCAATGGTTTAGGTCATATCAATTCTGTCATGATAGACAAAATTGGAAGTGACAAAACGTTTATTTGAAGAGAAGCATTATTTTAAAACAAAGGTGTTTCTGGATTTTTTGCCTGGTGTTATTTTAAAAATGAACAATTTTTTATCAATGTATTTCAGCCCTTCTATTGTAATATTTTAAATTATATATAATTTTGAAATTAAAACACAGTTGAAACTTAAATGTAATTAAATAAATATTTCAAATTTCTCAAAAATTGGGAAATATAACGTAAAGCTCAAAAACAGAAATAACAATAGTATCGTGTTAATCAATGATAGAGTTGTTTAATTAATATAAACATATTCGTGATTTAAACAAAGAATAAACCTACTAAAAATCTTCAATAGATAAATACAACTCGGATGATATATTGTTTAATTTAAAACCACAGTATCTAATTTATAGAGCTAATCTTATATTTATATAACAGATCGTACATAAATAATAATAGTGTATCTTTCACACAAGACACAAAATTTAACTTTCACCCATATTCTACGAGTACCAAAATCGAAAACCTACATTGAGTCGATGGATACTTGAACATAATCTAAGTATTTTTTACTTAAAGAAAAATGCAAATTAGTCTGATGTCTCAAATTTTAATTAGAACTTACGTACGACATTTATTTCGCCACTATTAAAATACATTCATAAATTCTTTTTAAGATCAAAATTGCAAAAACAAATAACCTTTAATTGCAACAATTTTTATTTTAATAGCAATTTATCTACCATTAATGTAATGTTGACTATTTTTTATGGCAAATAAAATTCTTCGCGACCATGCTTATTTATATAAACAAACAATTGAACATAAAATATAGAGGATTTATATATAAATATAAACAAACCAGATAAAAAAAAAATGAAGCTAATACATATATATGAGATCACATACCTTTGCATATTGTTCTTTTGTTTTATAATAGTAATAAATTTCTATTATATCTTATACACAGACACTTGATTCAGTACGTAAGCTCGTAAGCCGCCATTATTGTAAAATGTGACTAGACTTGCTCCCTCGTCTTGTTTTTTGTTAACTACGCATGCTCGGTTGAAAAACTTGAACTTCAACCCTCTGTAAAGCCAGGTCCAGTAACTGACAGTAACTGAACCCAGCGTTAGATTTCGCCTTCAAACCGGTCCAGTCAGGTAGACGATGAATACCATTTTAGCTTTCGACCCGGGTTTTCGGCTTAACTCGGGGTCGAAGTTATTCGTGAATACGAGCGTTAGTCATCCAATTAACACCGGCCATTTTTCTGATTTCGTCACTCCATCATACTTGAGGTCGTCTTCTTGGTCGTTTTACATCTCTGGGATACCACTGTAGGGTGTTTGTGCTCCATCTATTGTCTTGTCTTCTTGCAATGTGCCCAGCCCATTTCCATTTTAGCCGTTTAATTCTCTCGATGATGTCAAAAAATTTCGTCTCTTATCCACGTTATTCTCTTTCGGTCTCTTCTGGTTATGCCTAGCATACATCTTTCCATACTTCGCTGTGTTGTTTGTAATCTTTGTACCATCCGTTTTGTTAGTGTCCAAGTTTTTGCTCCATAAGTTAGTGCAGGCAAAACACATTGGTTAAACACCTTTCTTTTCAAACAAAGAGGCATGTTACTCTTCAGAATAATATTGTTCTTCCCAAAAGCACTCCATCCATTTCTTATTCTACTATTGATTTCATTCATGATACTGTTGTGTGATGATATTTCTTGTCCAAGGTACACATAACTTTCAACATCTTTAATCTCAGTGTTGTTGTAGACGATTTTCTTTTTTGATGCAAATGAATTGAACATCACCTTAGTCTTTTCCAAATTTATTTTTAATCCCACCTTAATGCTAGCTTCTACCAAATCTTTTAGCATATTTTGCAATTCTTCAGGGCTATTACTGAAAATTAAAATGTCATCAGCAAACCGGAGATGGCTTAAATATTCCCCATTTATTCTAATCCCTTTGTTTTCCCAATCCAGCTTCTTGAAAATACTTTCTAAGACAGCAGTAAAAAGCTTAGGCGAAATGGTGTCTCCTTGTCTTACTCCTCTTCCAAGCTTGATCTTCGCTTTTCCTTTGTCCAAACGGATGGTGGCTGTTGCTTTCTTGTAGATCTTCTTTATGATATTGATATAAGGTTTGTCTATACCAATGTCCTCCATAGAAGTAATTACTGCAGATGTGTAGACCGAATCAAATGCTTTTTCATAATCAATAAAGGCAAGGCAGAGAAGTAAATTATATTATTTATGTTTTCCTATAACTTCTCTTACTGTTTGAATATGATCCATTGTGCTAAATCCACTTCGAAATCCTGCTTGTTCTCTAGGTTGAGCTGAGTTCAGAGCTGATTCAAGTCTTGCCGTTAAAACTTTGGTGAAAATTTTATAAATCACTGACAGTAAGCTGATTGGACGGTAGTTTTTAATGTTTTCCTTTTCTCCTTTCTTATAAAGTAACACCATCACAGCATTATTCCAATCTTCTGGTACATCTGATTTCTCGAGACATTTGGAAAACAGTAAGGCTAGCATTTTTGCAAATTATTCTCCTGCTTCTTTGATAAGGTCAATTGTAATTCCATCTTCGCCAGGGCATTTACCTTTTTTCATGCCTCTAATGGCTTGTACAACTTCATCTGTCATCACTGGGATTTTCTCTTCAGTTTCTGTTATGTTTACTAGTGGATCACGTAGGTTGATTTCCCTTTGATCTTCACATTTATATAGATCGTTATAGAATTTTTCGACAATGTGTCTATTTCATTATTGATTTTGGTGATTGTTCCATCTCTCTCTTGTGTTCTCGTCAGTGCAAAAATACCTTTTCTTCCAACACACAATTTGCGCTTAGCTGATTTTAAACTTTTGTTATCTTCTAGAACTTTTTTGACAAGATCACAGTTAAATTTTCTGATATCTTCTGTAACACATTTTCTTACCGTTTTACATAATTCTGCCTATTCAACTATTGATTTAGGATAGTTTTTCTTCATTTTAAATTCTCTGCGTTTCTTCATCAATCTTCTTGTTTCTTCTGTTATTTTCTTTGTTTGCTTTACTTGTGCTTCACCAGCTATCGTCCTTGCAATTTCTTGTAGAGTATTTGTTAGTTTCTTGTTCACTATTGTAACATCTTGTTCTTCTTCTAAGATTGATTGAAGTACTTGAAAACGATTTTTAAGTTCTAAATTAAATTCTAAATAAAATTCCCTTGATCAGAACACTCGGTACTGTAAGTTTAACTTTTGAAGAACTTATGACTGTTATATGTGATGTCGAAGCAATAGTAAATAAAAAGGTAAAATTAATTTAGAATTTGTACATATATAAATAATTGTCTATATCATCATCTCGTCGAATGTCCCTATCTGTATTTTATAAGTGTGTAAATAAATTTTGTAATAATTAAAAGGCTTGAATATAAAAATATATCGAACACATCATAGTGTTTGATAAGATGCAAACATCTGACTGAATGTAAGATTTTAAACATCACAGATGTCTTAATTTAAGACACATAAGTGTCTTACCATGATCAGGGTGTAAAACAACTGAGAGACATGTCTGAATAACTATGATATGTCTGAAATTCAGACACATAAAAGTCTGAATTTGATTACAGGGCCGTAATCAGACGGGGCAGGGTGGGCTGAGCAGTGTTGAACTCAGGGGGTTGCCCGTAGGGGATATCCCCCCCCCGGAGCATTGAAATGTCCCCCCCCCCCCTGGAGACTTGAAACTTTATGCTTTTAATGGTCAAAAAGGGCAGTTTTCCCCCAGGAACTGTAAAATGTCCCCCCGGGAGTTGCCCTCCCGGAGAAAAATGTCTGAATTCAACACTGGGGCTCAGTCCGTCCTAGTAACTTCTTGAGCCCCCTCTAGATTTCATAATGTTTCAATTCGAATAACATAATTTATTACATTTAAGAATTTTAATATTTTATAATCAAAAGTTTTATGACAGAGGGGACTTGCTTTATAATTCTGTCTATATTCATATATCCTTAAAATAGAAGGGGCAGAGACAAGCTGTAAATCAGCTCCATTTCAAAGCCCCCCTCCCCCTCTTCGACTTTGCCCACTGGTTACGACACTGATTTGATTGACTTGATATAATGGTATATGCGCGATGACTGTGATGGAATCGTGCCACTGTATGTATATGCCAGCAATATCAGATAATGTTTCTGAAATATATATGCAAAAGAGATAATAGAGGGCAGCACATACTACAAGACTTCAACGGATATAAGGGAATAAACAAATAATTAGAAGAATTCGGTTAGTCTGTCTGTCTATCCGTGCTCTAACTCTAAATATATTCGTATTGTCGTGGAATTTATATATGTTATTGAGGTTTACTATGGCATGTTCAGTATTGAAAATGAAGTGTGTAGCCCTTATAGATTTTTTTTACAGGGAGACTCAAAAGAATTCCATTACATTACGATCTATCGGAAAAAATAATTTGCAGTTAATGCTGTTACACAATTTCAAACATATTGAAACTGATATATATCACTGAGGTGCACTACAAGAGGCTCACTATCGAATATTTTATGTATGGCATTTATCGTGCTGGCACACAAACGAATTCGGTACTGTATGTTAACAATAATTGCTGGTAGTGCGTTTTCAGTTGCTGAACGCGTTTTTAAATTTAACTCATTTTTCCTTTATTACTTGGTGTGTATAAATTTTGCGATTTTTTTTTCGACTGATCGATGAATTTTGCGATTTTTTTTTCGACTGATCGATGAATTTTGCGATTTTTTTTCTGTGACTCAAGAATTTCAGGATCTTTTCCGATGATCCACTACCAAATTTCACGTTTTATTACCTACGAATATTGAGATATTTTGCTTCTATACCGATTGGCAAATTTTGCTGCATTTTCTTGTGACCGACTGGTGAAAATCTTTGAAAGTTTTTTCTGCGAGTGATCGACGAATTTTGCATTTTTTTCTATGACTGGCTGAAGAATTTCCAGATTTTTTCCGATGATCAACTAATGAATTTTGTGATATTTTTTCACGCGACCGATTGATGAATTTCGCAATTTTTTTAAATGAACAATTGAAGAATTTCATGATTTTTTACCGACGATCGCCAGACGAACTTCGCTGAAAATGAGAATTTGAAATGTTCTGCAGAGAAGCCCGTGGTTCTGCAACGTATGTTGTGCACTTTTAAGGATATTCTTCTTTGGAGCTAGTCGTATGTATCTAAAAGAGACGAGGACAGTGTTTTAATAGCGTTTGAACCGAGTGCGTAGGGAATATATGTGTAATTTAATAGAGTGCATGATCTGCTATGCATGGGCGGATCCAGATAGAGCGTCTTTTTTTTTTTTTTGGGGGGGGGGGGCGATACATTGTTACATATAATAAGCATAGTATAGTATAGTAAAACCTTTGAAAATGGAACCTGTCTGTAACGGAAAAAAATAATTGTTCCAATGGAAGAAACACCATACAAATATCCAGCAAAAACGAAAACCTGGTTAAAATGAAATTTCAGTCCTTAGCGATTCTGTTTTTACACGATTTACTGTATGTAAAACAATACAGTGAGTTAATGTCTGCAATTATTAATCAAGTCATAATTCCTGTTGGTTAATTCATACAGTAAAACCTCTAAGAGCGGAGGCTGCCTATACCGGACCGGACTTCTATCTTAAATGAAACAACTTTACACTCTTGGTGGAAGGAATACCATACAAATCTATCTTCTAAAACGGAAACCTGTATAAAATAATTTTTTTTCAGCTCATAATTTAACCGTTTTCATAGGTTTTTACTATAATTTGTAGTTTATTATTAACTAATTCACCCGCCAGGGTCAGTGATAATAATTTACAATAAACCTCAAGTTAGTATGATTTTATATCTTGAACCCGATTTTGGGGTTAAAGGAAATTTTTGTAGTTTATAAAATAGCTGGAGAAAATTGCAAGAGAATTGAATCATTTTTAAAGAAGCTGTCAAAAGCACCCCAATAAGGAGATTAATATTCAAAATTGGTGGTAGGTAGCTGAAGTCCGAAATTTTTTTTTGTCGTTCGTGTAGTAGCCGGAGGATCTAAGAAGTTGTTAGAAAAAAAAAGCTAGTGAATCGAAGGATTTTTAAGGGAGCTATAGTAGGGGTATTAAGAGAAGCCAACTGATACTTTTGAGCAAGGCCCTGATGAAAAAATATTAAAAGGTACTAGCACTACTATGCTTTAGATTTTCAATGAGTCAAAATCAAGCATAGGGTATGAATTAAGCAATAGGGTATCAATTAATCATTAGAATAATATTTTAAAGGAATGCTTAAAAAGGTCCCTATGGCCCCAATAAAAATATGAGGGTGGTGGCCCGAGGAGAGGAGTCCAAGATTCAACTTTATTCATTGAGAGGGTAGTGTGACACAATTAAAAGGGTGAAAAATGCATGGCGCACAAAAAGTTAAAGTGGCCCCACACCGGGTTCCAGAGTCTTAACTGGAATATAGAAATGGAGGAATAACTAAATGGAGAAAAGGCCCCAAAAACGAAGAGGGTCTGATTAAAAAGGGGCAACTTGTTGACAATTTACGAAACAAAAACTTCAATGGGACCCGTATCGGGCCCAAGGGTCTTAACTTGAATCTAGAAATGGGGGAAAAGCTAAATAGAGAAGGGGGCCCAAAAACAAAGAAGATCGGATAAAAATAGGGCCATTTATTAACAATGTATCACAAAAACTTAAATGGGCCACTAACCGGGCCCAAGGGGGGCAGGGTTTTAACTGGAATGTAGAACTAACTAAATGGAGAAAAGCCTTAAAAACGAAGAAGATCGGATAAAAAGGGGGCAAGTTATTAACAATTTAGGATTCAAATATTTCAAGGTATCCCGTACCAGGCCCCAAAGTTTTAACTGGAACGTAGAAATGGGGAAAAACCTATACTTCGGGAAAGGTTAAGAAGATAGTGTGTACAAGGCTGGGATAGCCTGTTAACACCCTTGGCTTAATTTGGTTGCCATATCGGGCGATATAGCACTCATTTCGGCGGCATAAAATTATTTTAGGACTGCGTTTCCAGAAACTTTATTTCAGGGATGTTTTATTGTGTGTGTGTGTTTTTTTTAATTGAATTTAATTAGTTATTTAATTTACAATCTATCACAAATGCACATTACTTAAATTAAGATAACATGCGTCAATTTTCAAGATCTTTTGACCTCAGAAAGTAATCTTGAGTTTTGAAATAGTTTGAAAGGGAAAAAAATAATATTGTTGCAATTTAACATCATATATATAACTTTTTTTCTTATTTTTTAAAGCATAATATATTTATTTTGTTCAGAATTTATTTTTAAGTAATACAAATATATTTCTAATCAGTTTTAAACTGATATGTAGGTGACAAGCGTAATCTTAAAGAACCACATTAATTCCCATTTATATTTTTATGTAAAGCAATCTTAAATTAAGATGAGAAAACAAATTTTAAAATCTATTATCTTTAATCAGCCAAAAAGGAAAGGTAGAATGCGAAATAGGTAACAAGTAAAATTTTACTCTGATATCCAGTTTTCACATGACTGAAGAGTTAAGCTAACAGTATAGATATGGGGAACAGGTTTAAAATTGGAAATCAGGTGGTTTTACACATAAGGTATACACATGATGTTTAATACATGTGGCGGTCGTAAAGTTGCATTACAGCCTATTGTTGTCTATTGGTGACTATTGTCACATTGGAATAAAAAAGGTAGAAACTCGTTTCTAAACATCCTTAAAATACGAAATGGATATCTCCAGTTATATTTATACACATGCAGACATATATATAACATCTTAATAAATAAAACCTACCGGGGATTTTCTCTATATGTACTGTGGAACCACTCTAAAAAGACGGACAGGTTTGACGGATGAAATACAGGTTTCCCTTATCTTGCCTGACCGCTTGTCATTTCTTCACTGGCTGTTCTAGTACTATTAGCGTTTGTTTTCTCTCTCCTTATTTTGTTTGCTATTCATTTTGTATTTGTTTCTACTTGTATAAAATGGATTTAAAAGAATCTAAAAGCTCTCAAGGCAAACATTTTCACAGTGCAGTGAAAAATATGTTAAACAATGTTGTAAAATATTGTGATAATAAGTTAATGTAAAATATTGTGACAATAGAGTATGTATGGGCGGATATGAAGGAATTCATTCGAAAAAGAAATATAACGGCGGATTTAAATATGGATCAACTTTTTAAATTGACCAACCTTGCACTAGAAAATGTTAATGCTGAGAAATGGAAAAACTACTGCACGAACATAGAACACCTGGAAAATGAGTATTGGAAGAAAGACGGCATAATAGAAGAAATGTGTGATCCATTAATTATTTCGTTCGACGATGATGATGATGATTTTTTTCCGGATGATTCTGATGATGACATCGAAAATGAATAAGTTTGCCCTGCACTTTTTTTTTTTTTTTTTTTAAGAAGGTCTGTGATGATATTATGAAATACAAGTATTTTTATTGCTTTATTTTTTTCTGAGACCTTCACTTTAAAATAATTTTATTTTTACCAGCTTTAGCATATATTTTTTAAGTTCTTTCATCTCATTTTGACAATAATTTCATTTTTATTCCTATTTGCCTGAAATTTTTCAAGAATTAACATTCAAATACTTAAAAATCGAACAGCGTCTTTAATTTTCCTATAAATTCGGCACATTGTGAGTTACAATTACAATTTTTTCGTGAACTTATCCGAAAAATAGGTTCAAAGGGCGACCTTCAACGACATTTTCAGTAAGATTAGTTACTTTTATAATAAAACGAAAAACGCTGTTCGATTTCCTGATATCTGAATAAGAAAGTCTGAAACTTTCGCGTATTTATGAATTAAAAAGATTTAGAAAAAGGTATCCGAAAACTTAATTTGAATTCGAGCACATTTTTAAAAATATTTGAGTGTAAAAAATATTTTTCATCCTTTTGTATGACTCTGTACTCTTTGAACTATTTTCTTTTATTATTAATTGAGTATTTTGTCATACATTTTCACCATATTATTAAATGGTTTCATGTAGGAAAATAAACATGAGCAATCAAGAAAAAAAAAAATGGAATTCTTGCGGTAAAATTAAATATATGTATATATATTAATAATCATAATAATAAAAGAACATTTTAAAACCACACTTCTCCTACAATTACATAAGTGTGCCCTATAACTGTAAGGAACCGATATTTAAAATCGTAATTTATTTAAGAAAACAAGAAATTGCAATGTCATGTGTAAAAATACAGTAAAAAATAGTATTTATTTACTTAACATGTTTATATCCGATAATTAAATAATCTAAATTATCATAACATGTTTCTTTAGATTGAAGATATCCCCTTCATCGAAGTGAAAACTACAATTTTTATGTGCTTTATTACATAAGAACAAAAATCCTTTTTATAATCTTGTAACAAGTAAACATGAAACTATCGGAAATCAACTCATTCCCCCCACGAAAGCAAAACTAAGGGAGCCGGGGAGACTCCCTTTCATTACCCCGATCCCTATTATGAAGAATAGACTGGTCATATTTGGACCTGTTACTCACGTGACCAGTCTTTAAAGCTTGGCTGAGCAGTATATATATATGTATATATATAACTATATGTATATATATATATATATATATATATTCCAATATTTCTTTCTTTTTCTTCTCTCTTCCCCCCCTCCCCCACCCACATAAAAAAAAATACACTCGCTGAGTCAGATATAATTTGTAATGTAATAATTGACTTTAATAAATTATATCGTATATATTATTTCTCCTGTCAACATCCTTTTTTCTAAGAAAATACGAAAAGCAGAACGACGAATGAGATACCATATGAAAGGATTTTGAACAGGCTTCTGACATAGTACAAATACATTTTCCTAAAACATGCTTTTTGATTAAAATTTGATGATAATTAAAAATTAAATCGGTATTGTTTTCTTAAATAACATGAAACGTTTTCCTCAAATTAATGTTGCCACAAAAAAAAAATACCACATGATATCGTGCTCAGCAATAATTATTTAAAAAAAAAATTAAAATATAGATTGCTGCACGGATTTATTTTATATTTATGATTAAAGAGCAAAATTTAAATTCAAATGCTCAATTTATTTTTCTTTGTTCCATTTTTTTTTCCGAAACAGATAATGTTATCTTTCTAATGCAGTCAAAATACGATTGATATATATTTTTTTTTGCCTTAGCTATCAGTGATCAGTTTTTACTCTAACTTTGATGGGATAAATGAGACGGACGATATTCTCACTTGACTAATGTTGTTTGCAGATATTTTTAGTCCTTATTTATTTATTTATTTTTAATATAAATTTAAACTTTCATCTAAAAAATATTAAAATGCAGTGCAAAATCTTCGCACGGGTCCACTGGTTTAAAAATATTTAAAAATACGATGATTCAATATATACTATATAATTTTCAAAAGTATTAATTAATTTTATGACGTCTATAGACATAACGGGGGGGGGGGGGGGGGCAAGAGCTCTCACCATTCATAATAGATAGAAAAAGATCTATTGAAATAATTTTCTTTAAAAGAAAGATATTGTAGCTGTGCCTTCCCACGCCCGCACACCGATCATCGAAACCATTTGGAATCGATTTTTTTTTTTTTTTTTTTTTTTTTTTTTTTTTTAAATAAATAAATTACTGAGTTACAAGCGATTCCTGTCACGTGACCACACGTTTTTCTCTTTCTCGAGATGCCGCGTTGGTAATTCGGTTTTAAACACCGACTTTGACAGTATTTTCTGAAAGATCTTCTGTCTTTACCAAAAAATGGAAAACGTCTTTCCATTACAAAGTTTCTGAATAAGAACACCTGCCAATTTCATGCGTTTCCAAATTTAAAAAAATTTAAAAATATGTCATAAAGTAGCCAGTTTGGATTTGAGAACAGTCTTAAATATTATTGGCACCCCCCCCCCCCTCCTGCATATGTCCTTGCCCATGTTTCTGTATAATGAAAGATTTTTGTTGTTGTTTGTTTTTAATCACAACCACAGCATTTCTTAAACACATTTCCATTCATTTAATTTTCAAAAGTTTCTTTTTGTTTTGTTATTTTAAATATATTTTTGGCATACTTGGTATGTATTTCAGATAAAATTTCTCGAAAAGTTCAAATCTACAAACATTTTTACTGTATCTTTAATAGTTTCAAAGATAAAAAACATATATTGTGCATTTAAAACCACAATCCTTAATGTAATTATCGGTAACTTGACGGAAGTGGGGTGGAATGGGGAAATTGCACGTTTTTCAATTTAACTTGCATCTGATAGAGTGTAAAAATACGAACATTTTGATACCATTTTTACATATATTTGAAACTTGTATAATTCATTGAATTAACTTTTAAAATGCAGTTTTTGCTTTGGCGGGAAAAAGACACGTCACGTGACTAAAGCTGTTCTGACGTCACTACACATGTAAACGAGGCTAACGAAAAAGAAAGGCTACCGCGGTGCTTTACGCGTATCTTTTTTTACAGACCACGAGAGTCACGTGATGCTCGAATCCACCAATGCAGGTGCACGGAAAGAGCATCACGTCACTCTAGCGGTCTGTAAAAAAAGATAAGTGGAATGCACCGCGGTAGCCTGTCTTTTTCGTTAGCCTCGACATGTAAACAAACCCTCCCTGTATTTCTCCCTGGTATTTCCTATGGGGACGGCTTGCTTTACGCTGGACGATTTCTTTCTTTTCTTAAAAATGATTAGTATAACAAATTAAAAGTATTGTAAATTGCTGTAATGAATAAATAATACTGTGAATTCCAGGTGATATTTTTATTCCATCGCGTTTCTAAGAATTTTCATTTCCAGATCTCTAGGGTGGAGTCAACTTATAAAAGGGTTTTTGTATTTATATTTTATACTTAAATTATGAATTTTGCTTGGTTCCACTATATGTTTTATCTCTTTAATTGTTAAATAAACTGTTTTGAATCTTTCAAAAACAGCTAAAGTTATTAGAAAGAGCGAAATGTGCTAAGATAGCATTAAGACAGGCTTACAGAATTTTTATATAAATATACACGAGAAAAGTTTAATAATTTTTCAAAAAATGTTTTCAGGGACCTATCCAGACTTTTCTCACAGGGTTCTTTTTTGTGAAATTGTGAAAAGTATTTCATATTTGTGAAGAAATTAATTATAATTTTGTGAATTTGAAATAACTGTAATATTCAGTTTCTTGTTTATGAATTTTTGACAAAATTCTTTATATATGTAAAAGCTACATAGATTCTTTGACGGCTTCAGTTGTTTTGTGTCAGATCAGATTTTTCTTTTAAATAATTAAATTTGTAAAAAGTTTAGTTTGGAGATGGAAAAAAATTGTGAAAGGCCTATTTTTAAGACAAAAAATTTTGTGAAGGGTCTTGTTTTAAGGTGGAATGTATTGTGAAGGTTCCTGTTTTAATATGAAAAGTTTTGTGAAGGGTCCTTTAAAGGACTCAATTTCTTTCTAAACAGATCTCTGGACTACACTACACACAGGCAAAACAAACGTAATTATTTTAAATACTGTCAGTTTTGTGAAATTTTCAGAATGTGGGATTGAAGGTTTTATGTTTTATAGAACTTTGCAGATTAGAGATGATGTTTAATTTAAAAATTATCTGTTTTATTTTTGTTATAAATTAACAATATTTCTACGGAAATTAAAAAGGCCAAAAGAGAAATATTATGCAGTAATATAATAATTCTAAATGTATTTGAAGCAATGTTATGTATATTTAAATTTTATTGTTGTTATTAACATTTTAAACATTAAAAGAATGGCAGTATGTTTGAATTTTCGTTCATGATCTATAAATGTTTTCTTTATTATTTGGTTCTATGTTAAATTTTTGTTGCTAAATTAATATATAATCCATACCTTCCAAATAATTAAAAAAATTAATCATACAAATTCATGACTTACCTGTGAATTGAATTTAAAAACCATTGTGATATTATAGTATAATATCTCTCAACATAATGCCTTGCCCTTATGATACTAATGCATTGTTCAAACAAAGAATAAATCTTGAATGATAATGTATCTTGATTTCTTTATATGTCACTATAAAAAGTTTACGTGTAATGAGATGGCTGTTTTCAAAAGTGAAAAGAGTGGGCTCTTACTTCAACAACATATTCAAATTCTCAGTACATGTCGCTCTGTTTTAACAAAACTTTGTGCAGTATAATGCTTATTTTCAAAATTAAGATACTGCTTTCTTTAACAAGATTTTCAAATATTTTCACTATTTTTATTTTTTACGAAAGTTAGAACATTGAGGAAAATAAAGATATAAAATTGTTAGAACCTGATAAATCTAAAAATAGGACATTCTGAGAAACAAAATTTCAAACAAACAAAAAGTACTGCATCCATTCAAAAAGTATACGTATAAGCAAATAATAATAAAACGATAATTAAATTATTTTTACACTTTTCTATATTAATTGAATTATGATTATACGTTGAGAAATCAATTTAGCAATCCTAAAAAGATAGTTTAAATGTTTTTTTTTTCTTTCCTCTTTCCATACCTTAAAACAGAAAAAAAGCAAAGATTATACATTTATTTTAATAAATTTATTAGCTCTCATTTTCTACCAAGCGTAAAAAAAAGCGGTGAATTTTCCCATTAAGCTTCGGTGTTCACCAAATTATAGTATTATATTGGACATTTTTTGGAAAATCACGAATTCCAATCATAAAAGGAGGCGTGATTACCAAAATAAACATTGGATGCTTATAAAAGATGTGTATTTAAAAAATATATTTAATTTAATACTTATTTTTAAGTAAGTACATAAAAAGAGAAAATAAAAGACAATAGTGATAAATTTACTCACGTATGTTGCAGTAATTTTTTTTTCTGAAGAATGAATACACAATTATTATTGTCAGTATTTAATTAAAATTTATTTTCAATAAATCAGTATTAAATAAAGCAATTTTTTTTCTGCATTGTTGCTCAAAATTTCGTTTTCTCATAATTAATTTGAGTACATTTTTTTATCCGTAATATAACCTGCATAACACGAAATTATATTCATATTAAAACGAATGATTAAGCATTAAAATGAATTAAGAAAATAATGCATTTCAAGAACTATATAAATGCGATTTTACTTACGGTTTCTTTTGTAATAAAAAAGTATCATTCTTATTTCGTTTAAATAAATCAGAGTAAGTGAACAATATACGTGCCTTTTAGCTTTAGCTTCCTGTATTTTTACCCACATGAAATGCAGTTTTTCTGTCCTAAAAGCAAATTTAAATTTAAAAAATAAAAAACTATTTCCGAAAGACATAATTTTGTATTTTTCGAATCCCGACCAACTTCAACACTTTTCTAAATGAAAATTAATGCAAATGTACACTGCTCAAAACAATTAAAGGATATTGCAGTTTTAGGTGGATTTTGTATCTGGGAAACTTTTTAGCTGATTGATACATGGTCGACAGACATAGTAGGTTATATGAGAATAAATTACACATGTTTGGCAGAAAAAAATGCATTTTATTGCGCATTTGTGTACAAAAGGAAAAAAACACAATTTGTGCATAGGAGAAAAAAAGAATAAGAAAAGGTGTTTTCTTCAAAGAAAATCATTTTCAGTAGGGGGTATGGTTTCCACGGGCGGCCAGCAACGTTGAACACCTTTGAGGCATGGACTCAATGAGGCTATTAATGACGAGTTGGGGTATTCTGCCCCACTCTTCCAGAAGAGCTCTTTCCAGTTCTTGGAGAGTTTGTGGGGGTTGTTGGCGGCCAGAAACTCGTCTTCCTAGAGCGTCCCAAACGTGCTCGATTGGATTCATGTCTGGAGAACACGCTGGCCATTCCATTCGAACGATTCCTTCCTCGAAAAGGAAATCCTCCACCAGGTTTGCACGATGTGGCCTGCAGTTATCGTCCATTAAAATGAAGTTATCTCCGATTGCTGCAGCGTAAGGGACTACAATAGGTCTGAGGATCTCATCCCTATATCGGCGACCAGTCAGAGCTCCATCTCGAATGATGTAGAGGTCAGTGCGCCCGTCAATGGAGATGCCACCATACACCAACACTCCTCCACCGCCAAATCTGACACTTTCGTGCACGAACGCAGGATTATTCCTACTGCCACGGTCCCTCCAGATGAAAATACGCCTATTATCCGGATGCACAGAAAAACGGGACTCGTCAGAAAACAGAATATTGCTCCATTCATTTCTCCTCCAGTTGATGACATGCTCGGTTGCCCACTTCCTGCGGTCGCGACGATGCCTTGATGTTAATATAACACATACCATCGGTCGGCGAGCACACAGACCTACATCATGGAGCCGGTTTCGGACAGTCTGAGTTGAAATCGTGGTGCCTGTAGCCGAGCGAAGGTGTTGTTGGAGAAGAGTAGCGTTCATGTTTTGGTGTCTCCGAGCTGTTAACGCTAAATACCGATCTTCATTGGGCGTTGTTGCCCGTCTACGACCTTGCCCTGGTCTTCGGCCTCCACATCCACTCTCCAAAAAACGGTTCCAGATCCTGGAAATGACACTTTGTGACACTCCAATGGCTTGCGCTACTTCGGCTTGAGTTTGGCCCCCTTCTAACCTACCAACAATTCTCCAAGCTTCTGAATCTGTCAAATGACTTCGCTGAGACATCGTACTCATCGAAACAAAGCAATCACTGAATGCCGATCATCCTTGTCTTCATTCTCTTTTATCCAGTTGAAAGTCAAATTTCATTCGCTGCCGCTGAAGCGACGTTTTTGACGTCGAACTCAAAATTTGCATACTCCACAGTTTGAAAACCAGAAAAATTTGCATTTGTGATTCTCTTCTTCTATTTTCGGCAAAAAAAAATTTCGTTTATATCTTTATTTTATATAAAACTTCAAATATCCTTTAATTGTTTTGAGCAGTGTATAAATTAATAGTGCATTATATTTAGATATGATAAAATAATCTTTTGACTTTAATTTTTGTTTTTGTGTAAACGAGTCTTTAAAAGATGTTTATAGTACATAGAAAGCAATATAAAACAGCCTGCGAGCAATCGGCTCTAAGCAGAATTCCCCGTTTCATGTGTAGTGACGTCAAACCAATCCCGTCGCGTTTTCCGATCACGTGGTTTTGTTTTGCTTTTAACGCAGTTTAAAACTCCAATAACTACATAGTTTAAATTATTTTTGAGATTCCGAGTTAAGTTTTGAGGTATGTAAAGTTGTCTTCATCAATTAAACATAAAAGAATGCATAATCTAAAGTGAGTGCAACTTCCCCATTATCATCATTAGGTTTGCAGTTTCTCTTCAACGTGTCCCTGTTAAAAATTAAAGAGGGGGCCAGGGGGCCCGGGTCCTAACAAATTAAAAAACTGATCCTAAGGTGCATTAGGAGCAGCCTTTTACTATCCGCAAATTTTCAGACTTCTACGTGCGATAGATTCCGCTAGCCATCGCACACACATGCACACAGACAAACAACTTTCTTTTACTAGTATAGATTGTTTAATTAATAGAAAACTAATACTACTATGCGTAGTTTTAATAATTTACAAATAGAAATACAGTGAATCTGTGAAAACAAAATTGCTGAAAACCAGAAAAAATCCGTTTTTGACATGTTTCCGCCTTTTCAGGTAGATTGTTATGGTATTCCTTCCGTCGGGACCGTGGAATATTTCCGTTTAAGGGAGGATACCATTAAAGAAAGGTTCAGGTTTTGCATATCGGAAAGAACATTAAACAATTATACGTATTAAGACGGAAACCCTTTTAAAATGGAACTTTTCTTTAGTCTCTAGCTTTCCGCCTTAGCAAGTTGTACTGTATTTTATAACCATTTGATAATATTGCGGACAGTAATAGTTTTTTTTCCCAAACAGTTCAAAGTGAGCATTAAGATAACCTTAATTTTCAAAATATTTTCAGTAATAATTATAGAGTAATTTGTAAAGGGACTCTCTAACAAAATCCTTGTCTCTAACAAAATCCTGTCTTAAACGGAAAATTTTCAAATCCCGGCAAAATAAATTGAATGCAATTGTACCTGCTAAGATAGAAACTTGTCAAAAATGAAATCTTTTTCAGTTCCTAGCGATTCTGTTTTCACATGTTTTACTGTGTATCATAACTATTTTATTACCATTAGAATTCTTTTTTATGAAATAAATTTAGTTCAAAAGTAGAAAATGTATGCTGAAGATAATTGCATAGCTCTAATAGTATTTCTCCAAATACAGTAAAATCTGCGAAAACGGAAATTGTGTATAAGGGAAACCTACCTTAACCGGAAATATTTCATAGTTCCAGCAAAGAAATAGTATGTAACTATAACTGCTAAGATAAAAACCTGTTTACAATGGAAATATTTTTGGTCCCTGGTGATTCCCTCTTAGCAGGTTTTACAGTAGTTACATTGGCGAACGCAAGGAGAGTACTTAAGACTTAAAATATCAATTAAAAACGGATAAGTACAAAAACTGTAGTGCTGTGATGTGTAAAAACAATGAAAAATAACTAAGACGAAAATATCTAAAAAAATCAAGGCTTACCTTTTGAGTGAAAATTAAATATAACAGATACTCAGAAACAGGAGCAACACATTGCTTTGCTGCTGTGATTTTTCATAAAGAAGGAGCCTTTACAAAGCTGTGAAACAGCTTCATACTCATTATCTACATAGCTGCAAGATTAATCTACGTGACTGTGTTTATCTTTACATTGATTATTACACATGACAGTAAAATATGTGAAAATGGAATTGTTAGCGACTGAAAAAACCCTCTATTTTAGCAGGTGTTGGTCTTTCTGGCGCACATTGTTATTTGATGAGCATTGTTCTCTCCTTAGAGCAGATATTACACTGCTCTAAGGTTCTCTCCCCCTTATCCCCTTCTTAAGTTGACAAATATATCTAAGGAGATAAATCTTTTACTTCTGAAAACTGTAACTTGGTAACCCTGAAACCCTACTTGGCGAAATAAATTTTGTGTGAATATAGGTGGTACTGTCATAGACCTTCAATATACTAGACCCCACATTGGTAACCTTTTCGTTGACAGACATCAGTGGTGGTGGTGGTAGATTTATTCCGCCAAACTGGTTTTTCTCCCGCCAAAATCTACGTGGAATTTCCCCGAATTTCCCGCCGAAACTTTATATTGTGTCTGTGCCTGTCTGTGCTGTTGTTGTTTTTCTAGAGATTGACTAATATTTTAAATTCAAAACAGTTCTTTTAAGAACTTATTAAATCAGTTCGTTTATATATATATATTATATATAACAATATAGTTTGTTAATTTTCGAAATAATTTGGAATGTTTTCTTGGGAGAGGGGGGGGGGGGGAATTATTCTTTTTGTAAGATATCTCATGTGAAATTGAGTTTATTACCTAAATATTGATTATTTATACATTTTTTTAAACCCATTGATATTGTACCTGGCAAAAGCATGAGCTTCATTTTTACAGATTTTCTTATTATAATAAAATTTTAGAATATCTACATAATTTTTTAATTGTTTTTAGGTTAGACCATTAATAGGTAATAAAATGCATCATTTTCAGCTGATTACATCAGGTGTTTTTTTTTTTGTTTTTTTTGATAACATGGGTTGCTTTTTAGAAAAGTGTTTTTTTTTTTTTTTTTTTTTTTTTTTTCAAATAAGAGTTTGTGATTAAGCAAGAGCTTAATTGTCTGCCATTTTGTAATAAAGTGATAAAATGTAAAATACTCAATATATTAAAATCATCGAACAAGCTGTAAAAATTTAGCTATGTTTAATTTTTAAAATTCTTTATTATACTTTATATAAAGAAAATTTCAAAATTTATTTTTTAAGAGGACAGTACAATAAGTGATTCCTGTCATGTGACAACATTTTTCTTCTTTCAAGTACTGCGGCATCGGAAATTCGGTTCAAAATGCTGACGGACTTTTCTGAAATATCTTCTGCTTTTATTGAAAGCCTCTTTTGATAGCAAACTAAATAAGAACACTTGCCAATTTCATACATTTCCGATCACAAATTAATGAAACAATTTCCTGACGGCTCGGCCTAGGCACAGGTAGAATTTGAAAATACAGATAGTGGGGCACCTGTTTATTGGGAATTGCATAAGAAATTACCTTTTTGCCATGATTCGGCAGTTTAGACCACCCACTTCAAAATCTACCTGTGTCTGTAGACAGGATTTTTTTTTTCTTTCGGGCTATAAGAGTTGGTCTTATAAAAAAAACTTGTCAAAGTAAAAGTTGTAGATACTAGTAAGAGGATTTATAATAAATTTAAGCAGATTTGATATCTTGTGAATTGACGAAGTTTTGAATTCTTTTCTTCTTAAACCCTACCCCCCCCCCCCCCCCCCTTGAGGTCATTTTTAATGATATCAAAAATCTGTCATACATAAATTTTCGGCCCTTTTTCTAGAAGTATTAATAACTTTAAACGGATTCGATGCGTATCATAATTAAGAAGCTATGGGGATTTTTCTGTTTTCACCCCCCCCCCCTCCCTTTGGTTCGATTTTGCCCATTATCGAACTTGACCCAGATATTATGCACTTCAATTTTGTGTATCAGTTTGGAAGAGATTTGTGCAGAATTATTGAAGTTATCGTGTCCATAAAAAAGTGATCTAGATAGATAGATAAAAGTTTTGAATTGGGGGTGGTTTTGGGTTCTGGAAGTGATGATCGGCGTAGATCTGCAAAAACTTTTCAGAAAGTCCAACATAGGTGAGAATGTAATAGGTAGTATTTCTTACGAAATCTACCTAAAATCATAAAGTAGCCATTTTGTATTTGAGAAGGTTTTATAGCATCTAATTATGACAGCAAGTATTGTTTAGAAGTCAACATCTTCAACAGTTGACGGTGGTTATTATTTTCAATAATTGTAAAGAAGAAAAAAACACTTGAGAGTTAAACTTAATTTTTTATAGCATCCAAAAGTTGCAAATTATTTCTTCTCAGAAACTTATGCAAAATAATAGTTATTTTAACAGAGAAAAAATTACACAAGTTCTAACTTAGTAGATATAAAATATCCTGGAATTTTTATTTTTCATACAAAAAAAAAAAAAAAAAATACTGTGCATTTGTATTTTTTTTTCTATACATGCGTATAATGTTATCTATCGATGTTTTCCTTTTGATTAAAAATATTGTAATACATTTATACTTTCAATTAAAAATATATATATATATATGTATATATGAAAGATTGCCAAAAATATGCCTTTAAATTGGAACATCAAAAGCAAAACAAAAATTCTGGATTGCAGCAAAAATATGTTCTATAGAATGTATTGTTACATAAAGACAGTATGTGATTTCAAGTTTTCAAAACCTATAAAATACATTATCAAATCAAATAATATTTTATAACATGCCACTGCTAACTTCCCACAAATTCTTCACTTTTGTAAAAAAAAAAAAAAAAAAAAGATACTGTAAATACTGTTCTATTTTTCTGTTATTTTAATAATGCCTGCTAAATTTAATGAATTTTTAGAATAAAAAAAAAAAAAAATCTGACATTAATTTGTTACATTTCGTGAAATGATTGTGTCAGATTGAAGCTTTCCAAGCAGAAATCTCGAAATAGTTTGTGTTATCGTACTTAATATCTTATATCACTAATAAAAAAAATATAATTTAAGTAACATTTATTACAAGGACAAAGCCATTTTATAACATTAAAATAAAATACAGCAGCAAAAACAGAAAAAGAAAATCCATCCAGAAGATTAAACAATCCTTTTTTCACCATGGGTGGGACTCTCAACTTATTTCTATCCTTCCTCTTTGACATTAAATCCTAGAAGGAGCAACAGTTTCGTTTTGGTTTGTTTACGTTTATTTTTATTGTGAGAATGAAATCGAAGTTGCCAAGAAAGCGATCACCGCCAAAACAGACATTTTTTAAAGCGCCAATCCGAGCTGATCCTGAAACCGGATTTTCAACAATATAACAAAGAGATGTGGCCTCTAGTAGATTATTCCTCTGAGGGTACTGTACGTTAGAAGTTGAAATATTACACAGGAAAATTTTAGCAGGTATAATTGTATGGCATTCTATTTCCTAGGATCATGAAACATTCGTGTTTAAGGCAGAAAAAAACCTATCCCAAACAAAAGCTTAGCTGGAAAAGGGAAAGGGTAAGATTAAGCACATAGTATTAAGAAAAGAAAATCTCAATACGAAAATTCTTTCAACTAATCTGATTTCTTGTGTGTCACCCATTTGACACTCCCCTGTATGTTCCCAGAGATGATTTTTCTAAGGAAGGAAAAAGGGGTAAATTCATTTCATTGGGATGGAGGCAGTTGTTTAGGAGGGTTATTGTTGATTGAAATATCTTTCAGCAATCTATTAGGCTCTGAAAATACTGCACTATGATACTGACAATCGGAAAAAGCAAATTAGAATGACATATTTTGTCTCTTTCATGGTATCTTTTCTTTAACATTTCGCAATAGACTTCCATGAAAAAAGAGAAAAATTGTATTAGCTTTTCATTATAAAACTGACATATTATAAAAACAGGCAAGTAACCCCCCCCCCCTCCTCCCCCCACCGTGAATCCACGCCTGCTGCTATAAACTTGCTGGTAAATGTAAATATATTGTGTTTTGTTGTAAGTTTTAAAGAGTGCCCTAGTGAAATGATTTGCAAACTTACATCGTGTTCGGTATGACGCATCTATACCGGTGGTGGCAGCATATCAATCAACGATATCTATAAAAATATATTTATCTTCACAAGTCAAGTGGTGGATTGAAACGTGGAGTAAAATATATTACAAACTTGTTATTTCATTGAATAATTCAGTTGTTTGAAATGGCACTATAAATAATGACACAATTAAATAATAAATCAAAGGATTCGGTAATTAAAATGAAGCAACAAGACATTTTTTTGAAACAAAAGATGCATTTTAATACACAAAATTAAAAATACATATATATTTTTTTCAATATTCCCCCAAAATCACTATTTTAAATAATTTGTTTCAAAATCAGGCAAATGTAACAAAAAATTTCTTATAGAGGTAGGAATTTGCATTTTAGAAAGAGCTTTTGTCAAGGAAATATCCTTTTGAATAGAATCTCGTATTTTGCAACGACACAAATTCTTCAATGACTTAGCAGAAGCCAGACTTGGAGTTCCTGGAAAGAGTTCTTTAAAATTGTTTAATATAGAAGCTATTAAATCTTTTTTATCAATGAATACCACATCAAGGAAATCTTTGACATCTTTTAAACAGATGGCTGCTTCTGGTAAAGTCGTGACATAAAAATTCAAGCATTTTGCATAGTCTTCAAAGTCTTTATCAGAAAAACGCCTGATATAAGATAAGAAAACAGCTAGTGCAGTAACAGCGATTCTTATCAACCTTGAACCTTCAGCATCTATAGATAATTTTTCAAAAACAGACCTAACAAAATCACCACTTTCAGATATTGATTCAATGCTGCCGATCTGTGGCTGTCCAAAAATGCACCTGACGTCACATTTAAGAGAAAAAAAAAAGAAACTACAATTAATTAGTTTATCACAAACTTATGTCTATTCAAAATCTAAAAAATAGTTATTACAGCAATAAAATCTGGAAATACAATGAAGTATTAAAACTTATTTATATTTCACCTTGCACATCAGGTGGATTTAGTCTGTCTGATGCTCATTTTTGCAATTGATGTTTTTAATAATTCTGGGCCGGATTATTGCATGGACCCTTCGCCCGTGTGGCATGTGCTCTCGACTTGAATTCTGCGCGGATCGGGTTATACCAACACTCCCTACAATCACCAATCCCTATATATTATTGCCTTTTATAAAATTTTGCACTTTAAGTCCTTTTTAGTATATTTTTTAAACAATAAGTATCCGGTAATAAGCGGTAATTTTTAAACATAAAAGCACATAAGACTTGCAGTTATAATGGAAAATATTAAATTCAGGATTATTTCTTTTTAATTTTTCCAATGCTTTTCTGAAATTTAAATGGACTAATTTTTAACATTTCATAAAAACCCAAACTGGTTACATTTCGACACATTTTCCAAATCATTTATTCGCAAACACATGAAATTGGCATTCAGAATCATCGCTCTAGAAACTACGGTTGTTGTCAAATGGCAGGATACAAATTCAGCCTTATTTTCGGGCCACGCGAGAGAAATATATACTATATAGATTTGTTGACCGTTAGGGTCACAAACTGCTCATAGTAAAATTGACTTGACCAAGGACTATTTTAGGAGGTATCTCATAGTAAATTATTGGGAAGAATAATCACTATAAGGGGTTATGTAACTTTGGATGTATTCATATTAATGCCTTTGAGGTTAAGTTTTATTTTAAAGTATTCAACTTTACGTACATCATTAAGATTTTTTGAATAATGACTTAATACACGTATTTGGCCTGAGCTCGTGCAGTATGACCTCTATCTAGTCTCATGCATATCTCGAGCAAGCCAAAAAGAGTCTCCTAAATTAAAATTTTTAATAAGCATACTTTACATATTACATATTTTTAGTTAGAGAAATTTACCTCTTTTGGTGTTTCATTTGCGTCGTCGACAAAAGATTCGGTGCACGTATTATTAGCAGAAGATGTTAAAAAATAAACTTTTATTTTTTTATGAAACGATCCTGCTTTTTATTATCTTCTTATTTTTATTCTTATTTCCGCGCCCTTTTGTTTCTATTTTAATTTCGCATTTTGTCTTTTCCGACATTTTATTGATATAACCAATGCTTAATTTGCACCGGAGCTCAGCTCCGATACTTCTTTGTTTTTAGCAGATATTTAAATATTTGTCAGAATTCGCCGGAGCTCATAAATACTGAGCTCCGCAGCAAACCGGAAAAGCAAATTCCGAAAAAACAAAGCAGGAATTCTATTTTCCTTTCCCTCCCATCTCCACTCTATTGCGTTCTTTCTTACCAAAGTAGGACTTCTTCAACAGGAGCAAAGGCTCCGTTTAGTGAGCAAAATTGCAAGCCGTCCTGAGATAGCCATAAATAATAATGATAATAATAATAAAATAATAACAAAATAATAATAATAAAATAATAACAAAATAATAATAATAAAATAATAACAAAATAATATTAATAAAATAATAACAAAATAATAATAATATAATAATAGCAAAAAATTAATAACAAAATAATAATAATATAATAATAACAAAAAATTAATAACAAAATAATAATAATATAATAATAACAAAATAATATTAATAAAATAATAACAAAATAATAATAATAAAATAATAACAAAATAATATTAATAGAATAATAACAAAATAATAATAATAAAATGATAACAAAATAATAATAATAATAAAATAATAACAGAATAATAATAATAAAATAATAACAAAATAATAATAATAATCAAATAATAGCTATAAATAGCCCTTTCCATTCTTCTCGAGTCAATTTGTGGTCACTTACAAAAGAAAGGGAAGATTCAACAAAAGAAATGGGCGGTGTCAACAACTGTCAAATCTAAAAAATCCACTTTCTTCTAAATTCATTTTAGTTCGGAAGCGCATAAAATTGGAAGGTATCCTTATTCTAAAACTTTGTAATCGAAAGACGTTTTCCATTTATTTGGTAAAGACACTAAATTTGGTATTTGCTTTAAAAACATACAGTAAAAGTTGGCGTTTTGAGCCGAATTTCTGACGTCGCAGCACGAGAAAGGGGAAAGACGTGTTGTCACGTGACAATAATCCCTTATAACTCGATAAATAATTTATTTATCGAAAAATGGAAAACTCATTTCGTTTCAAAATCGCTTCAATAGTCAAGACTGCCAATTCTATGCCAATGTGTTTAAAAATGTGTCAAAAAATGCCTCAGAAAGTTTCTCTTTGTTGAGCATGTCATTTGAGAACCACCTTAAAAACATGTTTCTGTTCCGACCCCCCACCCCTTTTCTTTTCTTCTGTTCTTTTTAATGTAGATATTTTTTATGATTTAAAAATGTTACATTATGGAAGGGGAGATAGAGTGAATTATTTAAAAATTCAATTGCACAATCTTTGAAAAGAAATTATAAAGACTTTTTTAATATTATTACTCATCTGCCTGATGAAATAAAAATGCTGACAAAAAAATGCATTTTCAGTTAATAAGATAAAGTGCATTGAGATGCTACAAATCTGATCATGTCTTAATTAACTGATCATGTCTTAATTAATTAATTGGTTAGTATGTATAATTGTGTGTTTAGATTCATATAATCAAAGTAATTTTACAAAATGTTAGTGATTAATATATCAGCCGTTGAACCTGGAATTAATTTGGAGCATATTTCCTGTTACACAAATTAAACACTTTTTATGCTTTAGAATACACATATAAATTGATTTATAAACATGAATATATAAAACATCTCAACAACGAAACCTCCAGACCGTGGAATTTATTCGCATTTCAGAGGCAAAAGTATACAAATATGTATGTGTTGTGGATTGAAAAAGGTGGGTGTACGCTAAATAGAGGTATTCGCTTTTTGGAAGCGTCTGTTATAAAGGTTTGCTGCAAACTCTCCATAACGGATACTCCTATTTAGCGAGCACCTTTTTCAATCCATAACACATGCATATTTGTTTACTGTTACCTCTAAAAGCGGACACCTCGAAATGGTGAAAAAATTCTGAGGTTCCGAGGTATCCGTTATTGGGAGGTTTTGCTGTTTTTAGATAAATATATTTTTTGTTTTCAATCTTACCGTAGTGTAAAATTTCAAAACATTGAATATAATCAGTACAATGTCAAAAGAGATTTAAAATATCAGCTTTACAAAAATTGCATACCAAATTTGGGGCTCCATAAAATCGGGGAGGGTGGGGGGCAGGTAGTGGCATGGCCAGTTTGCCCATGCTTTAATCAGGTTGTGCTTTTGGAAAAATTCCCAGCCCTGCTTTGCGATCCTATATTTTCCCATTTATTGACGATGCAAGGTGGTCAAATATGGCTCAATTTAATGCTTAAAAAAATGCAGTCAGTTGCCGACAAATCACAGCACAAAAATGGCCGCGATTCAGACGTTTCAAATGTCTGAAATTCAGACACTAATAAAGAATCTTATAAAGTAAGACATTTTAGTCTCTTTTTTTAACCACCCGTTTCAGACATTTCAGTTTACAGTGTACCACAACATAAAACACACTTCCAGTAATTGATGTTCTTAGACAGTACTGAAACCGAATTCTTTTGTGTGCCCCTGTAAATGAACGATGAATGATATGCACACCCTATTCTATAGAGCATCTTGTAGTGCACCTCAGTAATATACATCAATTTAAATGTGTTTTGAATAGTGTAGCATCATTTAAATACACTGCAATCTATCTTTCCGCATGGATCTTAATGTAACAAAACTATTTTGAGTGTCTTCATTTTCAATACTGAACATGCTATAGTAAAACCTATAAACCATTAACAATTGCGTGGCAATCTGACTATAATTTACGCGAATTAGATTACGGACATACAGAGACAAATCGAATTGATTAACAGTTTTGAATTATGTTGGAAAGTTTTAATAACATTTAAAGTCACTACCACAAGATTCTAACAATACTGCATACGAATGCATTATCTATATTTAAATTGATATTGTTATTATTATTATTATTATTTTGCATTGTTCAATTATGGTGGCCAAATGATTAAATCTTGAAAATCTATTTTTTTTTACCCTCCTACCTCACATATAAACTTCAATGTATTGAGAATTTGTAATAACACTATATGATAAATATGATTAAAGCAATACTTTTATTAGAGGTTACTTTTTAAAAACACTAAGAGAAAAAAAATAGTCGGATGTGTAAATTCCCAAACATTTTTCAATCCCATCCATGTTAATATTTCCATGATAGCATCCATGTTAGTATTGAGAATTTGTAATAACACTATATGATAAGTATGATTAAAGCAATACTTTTATTAGAGGTTACTTTTTAAAAACACTAAGAGAAAAAAAAATAGTCGGATGTGTAAATTCCCAAACATTTTTCAATCCCATCCATGTTAATATTTCCATGATAGCATCCATGTTAGTATTGAGAATTTGTAATAACACTATATGATAAATATGATTAAAGCAATACTTTTATTAGAGGTTACTTTTTAAAAACACTAAGAGAAAAAAAATAGTCGGATGTGTAAATTCCCAAACTTTTTTCAATCCCATCCATGTTAATATTTCCATGATAGCATCCATGTTAGTATTGAGAATTTGTAATAACACTATATGATAAATATGATTAAAGCAATACTTTTATTAGAGGTTACTTTTTAAAAACACTAAGAGAAAAAAAATAGTCGGATGTGTAAATTCCCAAACTTTTTTCAATCCCATCCATGTTAATATTTCCATGATAGCATCCATGTTAGTATTGAGAATTTGTAATAACACTATATGATAAGTATGATTAAAGCAATACTTTTATTAGAGGTTACTTTTTAAAAACACTAAGAGAAAAAAAATAGTCGGATGTGTAAATTCCCAAACTTTTTTCAATCCCATCCATGTTAATATTTCCATGATAGCATCCATGTTAGTATTGAGAATTTGTAATAACACTATATGATAAATATGATTAAAGCAATACTTTTATTAGAGGTTACTTTTTAAAAACACTAAGAGAAAAAAAATAGTCGGATGTGTAAATTCCCAAACTTTTTTCAATCCCATCCATGTTAATATTTCCATGATAGCATCCATGTTAGTATTGAGAATTTGTAATAACACTATATGATAAATATGATTAAAGCAATACTTTTATTAGAGGTTACTTTTTAAAAACACTAAGAGAAAAAAAATAGTCGGATGTGTAAATTCCCAAACTTTTTTCAATCCCATCCATGTTAATATTTCATGATAGCATCCATGTTAGTATTGAGAATTTGTAATAACACTATATGATAAATATGATTAAAGCAATACTTTTATTAGAGGTTACTTTTTAAAAACACTAAGAGAAAAAAAATAGTCGGATGTGTAAATTCCCAAACTTTTTTCAATCCCATCCATGTTAATATTTCATGATAGCATCCATGTTAGTATTGAGAATTTGTAATAACACTATATGATAAATATGATTAAAGCAATACTTTTATTAGAGGTTACTTTTTAAAAACACTAAGAGAAAAAAAATAGTCGGATGTGTAAATTCCCAAACTTTTTTCAATCCCATCCATGTTAATATTTCCATGATAGCATCCATGTTAGTATTGAGAATTTGTAATAACACTATATGATAAATATGATTAAAGCAATACTTTTATTAGAGGTTACTTTTTAAAAACACTAAGAGAAAAAAAATAGTCGGATGTGTAAATTCCCAAACTTTTTTCAATCCCATCCATGTTAATATTTCCATGATAGCATCCATGTTAGTATTGAGAATTTGTAATAACACTATATGATAAATATGATTAAAGCAATACTTTTATTAGAGGTTACTTTTTAAAAACACTAAGAGAAAAAAAATAGTCGGATGTGTAAATTCCCAAACTTTTTTCAATCCCATCCATGTTAATATTTCCATGATAGCATCCATGTTAGTATTGAGAATTTGTAATAACACTATATGATAAATATGATTAAAGCAATACTTTTATTAGAGGTTACTTTTTAAAAACACTAAGAGAAAAAAAATAGTCGGATGTGTAAATTCCCAAACTTTTTTCAATCCCATCCATGTTAATATTTCAAACAGCGTAATATTTTTAATTATGCATTTTAGAATTCAAAAATGCAGCATAGCAGCCTTCCGTGCATTAAATCTTGAGCTATATGACTATCACTATCATCCAGTAAATACTAAAAAAAATGAAGCATAGCAGCGCCACTTGTAGGGCCATTTACACCTAGCAACAACTTATGTGAACGTCTAACGAAATCTGAAGTTTGTTAAAAATCTGTGCATTAGTTCTTGAGATAGAGCTATCGTTAAAAATACAGCATAGCAGCGCCACTTGCTGGGCGATTTACACCAAAAACTAATCAGCACCAATTTATATCAAGTTCTAACTAAATCTAAAGTTTTAATAATTTCCAACCGTTAGTTCTAGAGAGCCCACAAAATTTTCTGCCACATACAGACATTTTCTAAAAGCAGTCAAATTGTTTTCAGGACTTTCTTAAACGTACAAATCCGTCAAAAACCAAAATCGAAAATTTTCATGAATCCAATATTTTCTGGTAAAGATAGAAGAACGTAAAAAAGACAACATAATAACTTTCACCACAAATGTTTTAACAACAATGAATCAAAACAAATAAAATATTTTAAAATAAATGGTTTTTTTTTTTCATTAAGCTGGAGAAACCAATGTTTTCATCATTAAAGTCTAGTTTCTGAGAAAACGTCCCACTTGTCCATACAGACATATTCGAAATCGAATAATGTTTTCAAGTGAGTTGAAAACCAAAGTGACTATTTTCTGACGCATTCCTGAATTCAGTTTTGTTCGTAAACAAATGAAATTGACAGTTGATCTTATTCATACACAATAAAATCCAACAGCTTTTACCATTATTTGATAAAGGCAGGAGGTCTTTGGATAGAATTTCTCTACGCAACAGCCCGATAAAGGTCATCGCGAGAAAGCATTCGCTTATAACTCACTATATAATAGGGTGGGTCGAAAAAACCGAAATTTATATAATCGAAATGTAATAGTGCGGGAAAGTTGCCATTGGTAATAAGGAATAAATTCACAAAATATTACACCAAATGATTAATATTTTTTACCGCCGCAAGGGGGGCAAAGTTTAAAAAATCGCAAAAAAAATTTTTGTTTCAAAAAAAAAAAATAATAATAATCCAACCATACCAATACAATTTCCAATAGAATGCAACAGCTACGTCAAGATGTTAGTAATGTTCTAGTAAAATTTCATTATGGTGAAATCATTTCTATTACCACCGCAGGGGAGGTCAAAATAAAAAATAAAAAAACGGCAAAAATTTCAATTTTCCGTTTGTTACAATTTTTTAATTTTTATTATATATCTACAATTAAATAAATTTACATTATAGCTAGTAATAAATTATAAATGTCTAGTAATTTTGATCATGGACATTGCCAACCAGGGGCGAGAGGGCCCCGCCCCCCCCCCTAAATTTGAGAGAAAGGGGCTTTTTGAAGGGGTTTTGGGGATTTTCCGGAGTTTTTTAGGGACGTTTTGTTGGAAGGGAGGGCAAAAGTGAAAAATGAGGGAGAATGTATGTAAAAGACCCCCCCCCCCCCCCTACCAAAAAAATCACCAAAATTTACCGTAAAATCGCAAAAATTTCTTCAAAAAGTCCATTTTCCCCAAATTTAGGAGGGGCGGGCCCCTCTCGCCTTTGGTTGGCAATCCCCATCATCAAAATTACTAGGCATTTATTAGTTATCTAGATATAATGTAAATTTTTTTAATAGTTGACATATAATAAAAATTGAAAAAATTGTAAAAAACGGAAAATTGAAATTTTTGCCGTTTTTTTCAAAATTTTGGCCGCTCCTGCGGCGGTAATAGAAATGATTTCAGCATAATGAAATTTTATTGGGACATTACTAATATCTTGATGTAGCTTTTGCATTCAATTTGAAATTGTATTGGTATGGTTGGATAATTATTTTTTTTTTCGGACAAAAACATTTTTTTTTTGCGATTTTTTGAAATTTGGGCCCCCTTGCGGCGGTAAAAGATATTAATCATTTGGTGTAATATTTTGTGAATTTATTCCTTATTACCAATGGCAACTTTCCCGCACTATTACGTTTCGATTATATAAATTTCGGTTTTTTCGACACACCCTACTATATAATTCATTCATCACAAAATCAAACAAGTTGGAAAATGTACGTCAAACTTGACAAATGCGGTGCATTCTTACTGTAACTTGTTTCAGTGAAATAAATTATATCGTCTGTTATTATGATATGATTAATTTCCGTAATGAAATAAATATATTTTAAACTGGCAACATTTTATTTTTTGATGATATTTACAGAAAATTCCAATAGGAAACGTAAGCCTAGCTTTGAAACTTTCAGAACTTGAAATCCATATTTAGACTTTTTTTTTCCTATTTAATATTTATTTCTCCGGAAACATTTATCGAAAAAACTGTCGGTAGATTATAGGATTGATATAATTAAACAATTTTACACAAATTTTGTTTTTAAATTCTGTAATACGGAAATAATAGGACTTTATCTTAAATAGGACGTAATCACCATGGCAATCTAGAATCATTACCTATCATGGGATGTTACTGAATTAATTACGAATCACAGAAAAAAGCGCACCTTGAAGAAAGCGCACCTACATCAGAAAAAAAGTTTCACTTGAAAAAAATCACACTGTAATTAAAATATAAATTATTTTAGTTAAGATGAAAACACAAAATTATGTTTTGATTGTGAATTCCAATGTCCATCCTCTTAATGTCCCCTCTATTAAGAGATTAAGAAAAGTCTGGAAGATTAATTGATACGATGTACACTTTTAATTTGACCTGATAAGCAGACTTATTTACTCAAAAGGAAAGAGTTTCATGTATATAGTTATTTTATTGTTGAGGCTAAAAGCCATGACATAGATTACGGAGAAAAAATGTTAAATTTTGAATATCTTAATTAAAACAGTTTGTATTGTAGTATTAAGTTTTTTTGACTTTACAATTTTGGTTGGATGTTTTATCGGTGCGCTTTTTTCAAGGTGCGCTTTTTTTCCCAATGCACTTTTTACTGTCTACCATTAATTACATATGATAGGATTTAATAAAATGAAGAATGTGACTATAACTCGATCATAAAGTTTATAAAATGCTATATACGCCATATATGATTATGACGTCATACATGTAAGATAACTTGCCGTGAAATTTTCAATGTTTATATTAATTACATAATTAGATTTAAAAGTCACACTGGAAATATAATAATTATGTCAATGCCTATATTAGAGTAGTTAATTAAACAATTAAATAATGGATAATCCATTAAAAAATTTTCGAGCTTACAAGGGAAGATTTTTCGGATTTGGGCACCTGTCTAGTGAATAATATAACAATATGACATAAAGTTTTCTTCCACTCCCCTTTACATTACAAAAACTAGCTTATTTAAAACCTTTTTCAAGTTGAATACCAGAGTGAAAAGTAAAGGGGAAATAGACAATAGGATGTCCCCTTCCTTCTGTTGCTAACTTGTTTACAATACCTTTCACCTTTATTCGGAACATTGGAAGTGCAAATATATATATGCAACCTTCAACTTGTATATAGTAATGTTAGGATTACAGATACACATGCTTAAATAGCACGTGCTTTACTTGAGAAAAGATAGAATCGGTTTTCTGTAACTGAACATATATACAACTCAATGAATAATATATCTCAATTTTATGTTCAATGATAAGTAATGTATTATCTTTATTTTGACTGTTGACCGTTTTACCGTTGATCTTTTTAGCTGTTGACGTTTTTACCGTTGACCTTTTTACCTAAATTCTCACTAGCATTCTCACTAATTGCAAAACCATATTCTTATAAGGGAGAAACAATACGTACGTATTATATATATATATATGTATATATATATATATATATATATATATGTATATATATATATATATATATATATATATATATATATATATATATATATATATATATATTATAATAATAACCATAATAATAATGTAACCATATATTATAATAATAAGTACCATACTATTTAAAAGGTAGAAAATACAGAAATTTAAAAAGAAAACTTCTGAAAAAACCGCAACTAATTTTTTTCTTCAAATCTAAGTTACCGTTCTTAAGATTTACTCAGACATTTTTTGCCCCTTTATTAAAATACTCATAAAATTAACCTTTCTATAGTATGTACTTTTCTCTCACTGGAAACTTTATTTTAAAATATTTATTGATACCAGATAGCAATATCATATATTTGTTCATAATACATAAACTATTGCACGTAAATATGCAATTATTTCATTTCTTTTACTTACTACGTCTGTAATCACAGAGATCTATCAAAATATTTAATCTACATGTTGTATTCAGCGACTTAGTGAAAACATGTGCCTGTTCATATACAGGGTGCATAGAAGTGCTTATTTTTTAGTACTACTCTCCTATTTCTGAATTTTGCTATACTGTCATAGAGTTGAAAACCCAAGTATAAAAATGAAAAACAACTGAATATTCCAGTATTTTCTTCTACCTGTTGCTGCATATGAAAAATAAATTTCTAATTAATATGTAAACACATTTCTAAGATTTTTGCATTGTTAGCGCTGAACATGTCTGTACGTTGCTACTTTGGTGTCCCTTATGTTACCGTATGTTTTTTGGTAACAGGAAAAAAAGTAATCGGAAAAAAAGTAACTGAGTCAACAAGAGCGGAAAAAAAGTAATCGGAAAAAAAGTAATCGGAAAAAAAGTAAACGGAAAAAAAGTAACAAGGTATTGATAAAAATCGAACTTACTGATAAATAAGTGTTAAAAGCTAACGAAGTAACATATATCTGATTTATATAACTCCCGTAGGCGGTTATTTGCGAATACTATTAGGAATTGAGTAAAATCACCCGCGGAAAAAAGCACCATCGGTAAAAAGCTCCCTGATTTAAAAAAAATGGGGGGGGGGGGGGGCTTCACGTTAAGATGGGAAAATACTACACATTTATGAATAACACGTGTTTGAATGAGCCAATTATAATTTCGGGTAAAGCACGTGCTACCACGTGTATTTACTAACCACGTGTACTAGGAACAATCAGAGCATTATATACATAATATATTCTAATACTAGAGCAAATCTTGTGTGTGTGTGTTTGGGGGGGGGGGGGGGGTTATATATATATACAAATTTTATTTTAAAAACAGCCCTAACGATTTTGACGAAATTTTGTATCCTACCGTTTTGAGGCACCAGAAAATCATTGGATTGGGTCACATGTTCGAAAAAATTCGATTAGTGGGTCATTTTGGGCCATGTTTCACCGTATCTAAAATACGGTTCAAACGATTTTGACTAAATTTTGCATCCTGTGGTTTTCGGGCCCGAGAAGACAGTTGGGCTAGGTCACATGTTCCATAAAATTTGATTAGTGGGTCATTTTGGTCATGGGTCATTATGGGTCAAGCTATTCTTATCTTAAAAATGGCTCAGAAGATTTCAACTAAATTTAGTATCCTACAGTTTTAGGGAACGAGAAGACTATTGGGCTGGGTTCGAGAAATTTCGATTAGTGTGTCATTTTTGCTCATGGGGCAAGATGGGTCAAGCTATTTTTATCTTAAAAACGGCTAAGAGGATTTGAACTAAATTTAGTTTTCTAGAGTTTTAAGAAACAAGAAGACTATTGGGCTAGGTCACATGTTCGAGAAAATTCGATTAGTGGGTCATTTTGGGTCACTATGAGTCAGTGTCAAGCTAATTGTACCTAAAAAACTGTTCAAACGATTTTGACTAAACTTTGTATCCTACCATTTTCGGGCACGAGAAGACTGTTGGGCTGGGTCACATGTTCGAGAACTTTCGATTAGTGCGTCATTTTGGGTCAACGCGGGTCAAGTTAATTTTATCTAAAACACGGCTCTAACGATTTTGGTTAAATTTTGTATCTTACGAGTATCGGGCACGAGAAAATCATTGCGCTAGGTCACACGTCCGAGAAAATTCGATTATTTTATAAATGATTTTCAATATTTCCTCATGAAAACTTGTTCAAAATACAAAAACTGTATTTATATGTATTTACTATGTTCCATCTAAATAACATATTTAAATTTTAAGACACACAGCCATTTAAAAAATATAACACAAACAAAGAATCCAAATCAGTTTACTTAATCATATATGAACTGGGAAAATTAAAAAAGTCATATTGAATAAGATTCTAAATAAAGAATCAAAATAATGTGGAACTAAAAAAAGATAATTGAAAAAAGAAAAAAAAAAGAGTGGTGGTGGTGGTGGTGTTTTTTTTTTCTTTTTTTGGAAGGGGGGGGGAGGGGAATTGGGTAGATAAGAACCATGTTTGGCCCATGGCAGAGACAAATATTTTGTTTTCATTTTTGTATTAAAATTTATGATTAAATTGGTTCATTTTGTATAACTATTAAGTGCTATGCACAAGATAAAAATAAAAGTTATTTAGCAAATTTTAATATACTTAACATTTTTACAAAAAAAAAAAAAAATCTTTCTTATTTATTTATGTTTATTTATTTATTTATTTTAATAAGAAGGTCTCATAACACCAGCATGGTTTTTATGGATGTTAATATTTGAATAAAAATATAAAACATTCAGAAAAAGAATGAAAACTTGATTTTTAATTATTATTATTATTAAACTATTCTATTCAAATGTTAAAATAAGTTAAAGCATACTTAAATGATAGAAACTTGTACTTTCTACTAAGAAAATGAACTGCAAAATGAATTTATGCAGTTAAAAATTTCAATAGCGGATACCTCGGGACTGCTAGGTTTGTTCTCTATATACCTACATTTAGCGAACTATAAATTAGGTTTGGGTTGCTTCCAGAAGCAGGACCTGATTTTTCCACGAGCAAACTCTTCCACGGCTTTCACCCCGTCCCCTCTGATTTTAGGTGCCTCCCAAATTTGACATTTCTTTCAATATTTTAAACCTATAGAGTAGGATAAGATTTAAAAAAAAAAAAAAAAAAAATACATTTATCTAAAAACAGTAAAACCTTTCAATAGCGGACATTTCGAGACTACAAAATTTGTCTACTATTCGGAGGTGTCCACATTTCTGATGTAAAAATATTCAAACATGTATGTGTTGTGGATTGAAAAGGTGGTGTTTCGCTAAATAGAGGTATCCGCTTTTACCTCTAAAACCGGACAATTCCGAATAGAGGAAAAATTCTGTGGTCCCGAAGTATCCACTATTGAGAGATTTTACTGTTTTTAGATAAATATAATTTTTGTTTTCAATCTTATCTTACTATAAAAACTCAAAACATTGAATATAATCAGTACAATGTCGAAAGAGATTTAAAATATCAGCTTTACGAAAATAGCATTTTAAATTTTGGACCCCATAAAATCGGGGGGGGGAGGGGAGGTAGTGCCATGAGCCAGTTTGCCCATGCTTTAATCAGGTTCTTCTTCTTAAAAAATTACCAGCCCTGCTTTGTGGTCATATATAGTCCCATTTATTGAGGATGCAATGTGGTCAAATATAGCTGCATTTAATGCTTTAAAAAATGTGGTCAGAAATGGCTACTTACTGCCGACAGATCAGAGCACGAAAATGGCCGCAATTCAGGCGTTTCAAATGTCTTAAATTCAGACACAAATAAGTGTCTTAAAAAATTAAGACACTTTAAAGTGTCTCTCTTTTTAACCATCCGTTTCAGACACTTAAGTGTCTGAATTTCAGACATTCCAGTTTACAGTGCAGTTTTAACAACTTTATACCTGGTTAAAAATTATTTTTATTAATACTCAAAATTATCCCAGTGTTTTGAAATATATGTAAGATTTGAGAATCATGATTCTTGATAAAATTAACTTGACCAGCGTTGACCCAAATTGAACCACTAATCGAAAGTTCTCGAACATGTGACCCAGCCCAATAGTCTTCTCGTTCCCTAAAACTGTAGGATACTAAATTTAGTTCAAATCCTCTGAGCTGTTTTTAAGAAAAGAATAGCTTGACCCATAATGACCCATGATGAAAATGACCCACTAATCGAATTTTCCCGAACATGTGACCTAGCCCAACAGTCTTCTTGTGCCCGAGAATGGTAGGATACAAAGTTTAGTCAAAATTGTTTGAACCGTTTTTTAGATACAATTAGCTTGACCCTGACCCACAGTGACCCCAAAAATGACCCACTAGTTGAATTTTCTTTGACATGTGACCAAGCGCAATGATTTTTTCGTGCCCGAAACTCGTAAGATACAAAATTTATTCAAAATCGTTAGATCGTTTTTTAGATAAAATTAACTTGACACGCGTTGACCCGAAAATGACCTCTTGAATATGTGACCCAGCCCAATAGTCTTCTCGTGCCCAAAAAAGGTAATAAAAGTTTAGTCAAATTCGTTTGAACCGTATTTTAGTTACAATTAGCTTGATCCTGACAGATGGTGACCCAAATGATCCACTAATCGAATTTCCTCGAACATGTGACCCAGCCCAACGGTTTTCTGGTGCCTCAAAACTGTAGGATACAAAATTTCGTCAAAATCGATAGAGCTGTTTTTAACATAAAATTTGCATATATATATATATATATATATATACACCCCCCTACCCCCCACCCTCACACACACACACACAAGATTTGCTCTCGTATTAGAAAAAATGATGTATATAATACTCTGATTGTTCGTAGTACACGTGGTTAGCACGTGCTTATCCGAAATTATAATTGGCTTATTCAAACACGTGTTATTCATAAATGTGTGGTATTTTCCCATCTTAACGTGAAGCCCCCCCCCCCCCCCCCCAATTTTTTTTTAAATCAGGGAGTTTTTTACCGATGGTGCTTTTTTCCGCGGGTGATTTTACTCAATTCCTAATAGTATTCGCAAATATCCGCCTACGGGAGTTATATAAATCAGATATATGTTACTTCGTTAGCTTTTAACACTTATTTATCAATAAGTTCAATATTTATCAATACCTTGTTACTTTTTTTCCGTTTACTTTTTTTCCGTTTACTTTTTTTCCGTTTACTTTTTTTCCGATTACTTTTTTTCCGCTCTTGTTGACTCAGTTACTTTTTTTCCGTTTACTTTTTTTCCGATTACTTTTTTTCCTAGATTCATGTTTTTCTTAAGAATCAGAGAGTTAAATATGGAATGACTAATATGTATAAGTATGACTGAGATTTTATTATATTTACTATACATATTTCTACCTAATTATATAAAGTTTTATATTGTGAGAATATTAATAAGGTAACACAGGGGACATAATATGTCTATTTTGTAAGAAAATATATACATGAACAAAAAATTATGTGGCAGTGAGAAAGAACATTCATATCAAAACGTTAAAATTGTAAAAATACTTTTATACTTCCATAAGACAAAATGGGGAGATTATTTAAAATATGGTAACGCAGGCGACACTTTTCATTCAACACATCTATGTTTCTAAAAACAGTAAATAATGTTTTTTTAAGTGTGCTACTGATATTTAATTTCTATTCTTGAAGATGTATACAATCCTTTCAAAGGTTTTTTTTACTCCATTTTTAGTGAAAATAATGTTGAAAAAAAAAATCTCAAAAGGTACCTTTATTTTTAGAATGACGCACATTTATGACTTTCAGCTTTACTCATGCACCGCAGCACAGTTAGTGAAAGATTAATAGTTGTTAGGGAATTGAAAAAGTGTTAGGTAATATTGGAGAGTTCTTCTCCGTTGTTCGGGAGTGTACGTTAAAGAGGTTTTATTTTACATACTGTATGTAATAGATTAAACATTATGAGTATCCTAAATTCAGTTACTTAAAAAGGCAGTTGCAAATCTAACTAAGTGTCCGTGTGACTGAATTTAAAAAAACAAGAAAGAAAAATCATGCGTCAAGCATATATTATAAAACACTTTCCGACACTTTTCAGAATACTTTCACAAACCTTCGCTGTTTAGTAAGGTAAAAAAGATGGTATGCGGAAAAAATCACCCCGGAAAAAAATCACCATTAAAAATAGGGCTAAAGGTGGAAAGCGCCCAAACATTTATGAATAATTATAAGAACAGCAGCTTATTAATACAAGTTAAGTTTTTCCACTGTAAGTTTTTTACAGCGTAGGGTGCAGGGGATGCAGAGTTAATGGGTTAGACAGACAATTCTAAGATGTGGTCCAAGAAAAGACAATTTTAGTATTTTATTTAGGGAAGTTTAATATGCTTTATTTCTACATGGGAGAAGATGGTGCTTTCTAAGAGAGGGGTTGAGTATTAAGGAAATACAATTAACACGTTTAAATCGCTACATTGATAGTTTATATACACGTATAAGCAAAGAAGTTTTAAATATTTTTAAACTTTAATCAAGAATGGCCTTTGAGTGTGATGGAGGAGGGGAGGGGGAGAAAAAAATTACATACAAAGCTTGTAAAGAGAATAAAATAAAGACGAAAAGTAGCTAGTAAACATTTTAGAAACTGTGCAACACATTTGAAAACAAGATTTCAACATTTACTGGTTACGGCCCTGAATGATTGCCATTAAATAAGGAAAATATTACTAATTACTACAGTCAAACCTCGTTAACACGAACACGCTTAACGCGAATTACTTTTAGCACGAACTGTTTCCGATTGCCCTGTCCAGTTGTATGTAATGTATTTAAGTTCGGATAACACGAACTACTTTTAACACGAACAAAAAAATTTTCCCCTTGAGTGTTCGCGTTAACGAGGTTCGACTGTATTAAAATATTCTGGTAGATAATGTGAATAAAACCCCCTCAAAATTAGCAATGCTAAATACAACGAGGCGGCGTCCGTCCTATGGTGCATTCACTCAGATACGTTCATTGAAATACATACGACCACAGACTGTAAGGATTAACGTCTGTTTATAAGCTTTTTTCTAAGAAAGTCCTTAAATCATTCGACTGGCCATTATTTTCCAATGGTTCTGTGGTCATCAACAACATAAAGGGGAGTCTCAACCAAAGAAAGAGGCGGTAATAAACCTGTCAGAGATGTCCCCTGGTGACCCATGACCTTTAGAGAAGCTAGGAAGGCCGAACACATGAAACAGACCTCCTTAACACATGAAAAAGACTGCTTAGTATGTTTTAGTTTCTATCCTTGTTTCTGTCGTTTCAGGAGCCCCGGTAACTCAAAACAACGTGGAAAGGTCATTTTAAGCATAAAAATATATTTCGCGAGAAAAGAGGACGGTGTGAGTGAAAATATGTTCGCAAATATTTTGATTATTAGAATCAATCTTTACAACATATTCATATTCTACAACTTATGATTTGAAATTTGTTATCATTTTCTGTTATTCCAGATTTCACAATTTATATTACCATTTAATTTTCACGTAATAAAAAATAAATAAATAAATAAATAAATAAAAATATAAAAAATAAATAAATAAATAAATAAATAAATAAAAATAAAAAAATAAATCGCGAATTCTGGAATTTATAACTTGTATTCTTATTCAATTAATTTTTGTGTTAAGCGATCACCACACATCTGAGGTAATTCTGGATTAGCACATTTTTTTTTAATTTTTAAAAAGTAGTTTTACTAAAATTTAAAATATGGCATTAAGTCTCCAAACTCTTTACTTTTCAGTGATTAAATCAACTTTATTATTAAATACAATCTCGTTCAGAAAATATGTATACATTATTCAGCTTCAAAGATAAAACGTGGAAAAGATTTTTTTTCTTTTTTTTTCGGGGGGGGGGGGGGGGGGGGTTGTTGTAAAGTCTTTCTCACAGCAAAAGTTCTTTAGATAAAGAACTTTTGCTCTGGCAGGGACTTTTTTAAACAGTCAACAGCAGTTGAATAATTCATTTATACTTGTTTTGACTGAAAATATCAAAAATATCATACACAATATTTTGAAAATAACTATCAAACATATGAAAATATTCGAATATATATCTATTGATATATATCACCGAACCTTGCATACTCCACAACTTATGATTTGCAATTTATTATAATTTTCTGTTATTCCAAATTTCACAATTTACATTACTATTTAATTAATTTTCACGTATTCAATCAATCAGTAATTAAACAAATAAATCACGAATTCTGAAACTTATAACTTGTACTCTTATTTAATAATTTTTTTGTGTTAAGCAATCACCACACATCCGGTGTAATTCTGGATCAGCACATTTTTTATTTTTAAAAAGTAGTTTTACTAAAATTTAAAATATGGCATCAAGTCTCCAAACTTTTTAATTTTCAGTGATTAAATCAACTTTATTATTAAATGCAATCTTGTTCAGAAAATATGTATACATTATTTAAATTACTAACAGAAATTGCTACAACAGAGAAAAGTTACAAAAGGTGCATGTCTACAAAGATATTTCTCGTTTTTTTTTGTTTTTTTTTAAAATAATTTTCTTTAAAGCATTTTTGTAAATTTCAATTACGCACGGTTTTGAATAAGTACTTTATTTTCTATATTGTTACCAGGTGCGCCGGTATGGTGGAGGAGGTGGGAGAACGTAGGGGATGGCAATTTCCCCTATCTGAGTTTTGAAATTTTTTAATTAACTAAATTTCCTTTTCTTTAATGATTTTGATTTTTTTTGTCCTTTTTAAGTGACTTAAAATAATTAAACAATAAAAGAAAAAAATAAGTAAGGATTTTTCGTTAGGGGAGGGTTGCCTCTGCCCACTTGAACTCCTCGCTCCTTCCGCGTGAAAGACAATATTTAGTTTTGTTTTCTTTTTAGGTTCATGTGTTTAAAAAATATCGGAATTAAAAAATATGTGTTTCACTCACGCACCGATGTTTGCCGACTTTTTAATTGGCGCCTTTTCCAAGCCCGCGACAAACCAATAACTTAATACAATAGCCAAATTACCATTAAAGGAAAAAAAACCCCAAAATTTGGCGACTTTTTTCTTTTTTAAAACCGAAAAAAAAATAAAAAATAAATAAAGATGCGTGAGAGTAAGACATCATAGCCAAACTATTTTAATTATCATGGGTTCATCCCTGACGCCTGACGAAAACAGAAAACACTTTTTCAATTCTCCATTTTTAGGATTTTTGTAAATAATTTTTGGAATATCTTTAAGTAAATTATATTTCTGCCATGTCACTAACTAATTTATTTTACAATAGCCTCATTTTATGTGAATACCCATTATATATTAGTAGCTGTGTAGCACAGAAACCCGTTGTGTTGATTTGAATTACTTAAGGTCTTTCGATTGTTTGGGTTTTGGGGGAAAAGAAATCTAGTTTTATTATACAATATTTTATTATATTATATCAAATTTCTAACCCTAACAATTCCAAATAATTCCTAATTTAGAACGTTTTACGCTCATGTCACCTTTTTAAATTTCGAATATTTTAGAAACCGTTCTTTAGACAGCATTTACAACTTAAAAGTAAGCACCATGCAAAATTTTACGTTTTTAACCTCAGCTGTAGAACAAAAAGAATGTTTCTTGTTCTTTTAGAATGTTTCTTGTTCCAGCATTCGAATTCGAAATTTTTAGAAAACGTTCCGTTGTGAGTATTTGGTACGCGAAAAAAAGCTCACTGGGGAAAAGCGTACCTTGAAGAAAGGGCACCGATAAAACGTCCACCTAAAATTGCAAAGTTTTTACAATATAAACTGTTTTAATTAAGATATTCAAAATTTAACATTTTCCCCCGTAAGGTATGTCATGGCTTTTAAGGGTTATTTATCATGGTTTATTTATAATTTATATATAATAAAATAAATATTATAATTTATTTTATATTATATATAAATTAATAAACCTATTTTTTATATATTTTATAATTTTATTTATAATAAATTATAATATATATATATATATAATATATATATATATATATAATCATTAATGAAACATTACCGAAACACCAACAAAAACTATGACATTATGAATTAGAATGTAATAATTAATTGACAACAATAATGTTCCCCAACACTCTGAATAAAGATCCCATATACATAATTTAAAAAAAAAAGAGAGAAGAAGAAATTAAATTAAAAATTGAAAAAATGAAATTTGTGGATTTTAGACAGAATTTTCAGGTCCCAAATTCCTAAATTACCACAAATAAAATGTGTAGTTTCATAATCATATTAGCCATAACATTGCTAAAGAATATGATTTTGGGACTACCACACCAAAATAGAGAAATGAACTGTGAAAAAATCATAACGTTCAAAAAATAAAAACAATATTTAAAAGGAAAGAAACCTTACCCATAAAAAAGAAAAAAACTGTGAAACATAATCATAAAGTTCAAAATACAACAAGATTAAAAAGGATATAGGGAAAAGAAAACAACAGTTACCAGATAGAATACATGATCCAAACAGGAGTCAACACATAACTCAGGCAATGAATTGGAGAAAATCATTACATGTTGCAAAATAAGTTTTAAAAGATGATTGACCAAGGAATATTATTGTACAGCAAAGCCAAACCAGGGATCTGTTTAGGAAAAAATTGGGTCCTTTAAAGGACCATTCACAATTTTTTTTATTTCAAAACAGGACCCTTCACAAAACTATTTTCGCTAAAACAGGACCCTTCACAAAACTATTTTTCCTAAAACAGGACCCTTCACAAAATTCTTTATCTTAAAAATAAGTTTTTCACAAAATTTTTTCATCTTTAAACTGAGCATTTCACAAATTAATCATTTAAAAGTAAAATCTGACCTGTCACTTTTACACATATAAAGAAAATATATCTATTTTACATCCATATATCTTCTTAAAAACGTATAAACAAGAACCTGAATATAACTATCATTTCAAATTCACAAAATTATGACTAGATTTTTCACAAATATAAAAAGCTGTTCACAATTTCACAAAAACAGGACCCTGGGAAAAAAGTCTGGACAGACCCCTGCAAACACAAACCAATATAGAATCAGCTCTCTCTGTAGAAAATTTAAAATAGATCACCTAACATGTTTTCAAATGAATTAATAAGGTGCTCCCATCTATAGGAAAATTAGTGAATATTCTATGATTTAATAAAAGCATTGGATCACTATTATTAGTTAAAGATTAAAACAAATACTGTCTAAAGAATGATAACTGATAGTTAAATAAATAAATATAAATTAAATAATAAATAAAATTATGTTGATAAATTATTCAATTACATAAAAAAAATATAAAAAAAAGTAATGTATGTATTGATGAAAAATTCTATGTAAAAATGATGTGTAAAATGGTGAAATTAATAATTATTGATTAATGCTTTAGATAAATATTTGTACCAAGCAATGACATAGCCACAATTAAATAGTTTTGCCAGAAATGCAACATCACGTAAATTAATTTATTCAAATTTAAATAAAAAATTATAAGAATTAAGATGTTAAGGATTTAAAATTAATATTAATTAAATATTGAAATTAATTAGTTACATTTAATGTTTCTACAAACATTGTTAAAAATTAAATACACATGATTTAAGTGGAGGGGGTCGAACATTTAATAAAAATTAATACATTCAGTATATTAGCATCCAAGAAAGTATACATTGTATTAGAACTTAATATGATATTGTCCACCGTGGGCATTAATCTAAATACAATTAATCGATAACATTATTAAATATCAATGAATATGAATACATTAAAATTATAAAAACTTTTACTGCTAAAAGATTGAGAAGAAAATTTATAAAAAATCATTAAATATCACAAAATTTTTAAACTTAGTACTGGTTATCTTGATTAGTACGGCTCTCAATAATATATTTTTTTTTATTCAAGGTCGCTGTAAGCATAGGTGCAAGGGTGCTCCGTAAGCATTTGTGCTCTGGGCCCCCAAATTTCTAAATCGGTACCTACCCTTGTCCTTTCATTTCATGTATTCCGTGAATCTATCAAAATTTAAAGTTGTTGAGCAAAAAACAAACAACATTAATAAAAAAGTATTTCATAATAAAAATGCATACTCACAGTGGTATTAGTAGCCGCTTAAGTTGTTCTTTAACGACATCTTCCTTAGGTCTGCCAATTAATCCATATTTTGCCAGAAACTGTAAAAGAACATAGTGTCCTTTTAACACTCCCTCCATTGCTAATTCAGAATAGAACTGATGATTTGCAAATCTGTAAATATATTCTGTTGCTTCATCTGTTGTCGCCAATACTATTGACCGAGAATCCTCATGATTGTAGTGCAGTGGATAGTTGAGTAGCTGACAGTTTTGACAATGTTCCAAGGTTGCATATACATCCAGCATTTGAACAACTATATGAATTAATTTTATAATAAATTTATCATCATGGCAGTTAAACATACAAAATAGTTTTAAAACATATTCATAAAATATTCGTTTAAAACAAAGCTTGTTCCATTCACTTTTATGATCGTTAGAAAAATTTTCCACTATTGTGTTGTATTGAGCTTTATGATATTCCCATTCAAAGTTATTTTGTTCTTCGGCAGATTTAACGAGAGGTGCAAATGCTTCTTTCACAACACGTAAAAACTCTCTTTTTCGTCTTGTGACATCTGAGCAATCCTTACCCTCCAAAAACCGTTCCAATTCTCTGATCCAAAATTTCATTTTTTTCGCCTTAGACTGTGACATAACTGTGACGTGAAAATGCAAGTTTGATAAAAGCAAAAAAAAGAGGAAAAACATTCAATGTCTTTAATCAATAATTATTAATAAGTTTCCAGAAGCGAAAAAGGCTAACTAAGAAAACTAAACACTGAAGCCAATATTTTGCAACTCAAGGATCGAGAACGGGGGAAGAGATTTCCAGGGCTAGAGCAATCGCCAGGATACAAAAGGATAATATAACAAAAGGAAAGATTAACCCTTTCAAGGGCAAAGTACTCTTGCAGTTAAAATATTGAAATGATTGATTGACACCAGGATTCAGGAACGAATTTATTTTAAAATAAGTAAAAGCTTTTCCTCATGTACCTTATAAATTCAAAATTTGATTATAAAATTCTGGTGTCATTGTGGCATTTTGGGATTAAATTTAAGTGGTATATATAATATACCGGTATCCTTCAAGGGGTTAACCCACTTTAGAGGTGTGAACCAATGGAACCCAAGTAATACCAAATGCCAAATTTGACAATTTATCGTGATTTGGACAGTTGGAGGAATAATTTTGCAAGAGTTGATAATATTTATATAGGAGAGGCAGGGGATGTTTGAAAATGTTTACTAAAATGCTCATAATTTGTCTTTGATATACAATAACATTAACAAGTCAGTTTGCCTCCTATAAATAGCTTATTATCTTTTTTACATCATAATAGTTCGAATTAAAAAAAAAAAAAAAAACACTAAATGACTTTTAAAAATTAACATTTTTCTATTGCTCTGTAAACAGAGTTAAATCTCACCACTTCAGGGAAATTTAAAACGTTTTTCAGAAAAGATATTTTTCCCCGTTCAACAACGCGAAACTTTTTGACACATTTTTTAACATAAAATCATGATACTTGCAGGAATGATTATTAAAGTGATTTGCAATCGAACAGTTTTTCTTATTTTCCGATGAATGAATTTACATCTTGAGTTATAAAAGTAATTAATGTCGCAAAACGTAAGTTTTTTCTTTGCCTGCGCTGTCCGTTCAAATCGCTAACTTTGGCAACATTTTATAAAAATCTCCTACTAAAAAAAAAACAAAAAAAAAAACAGAAGAAACAGTTCGATTACATAGTTTTTAATAAAAGTACCAGCCAATTTGAAACGAACAAAAATTAAATTAAAAAATGTGTCCGAAAGTAGCCAGTTTGGATTTGAGAACAGCCTTAGCAAGAACCACTGGTGATTTGGAAGAACTTTTCATTTTTCGAGAAATGCAATACCTCTTGAATTAAAAGAGTTTGCGATCTCATGACGGCCTTTCTCGGGGAGTTCAGTTCAAAATCACAATTTTGACAGCATTTTTTGAAAGTTCCTTATTGCTTTTATCGAAAAATGGAAAACACATTCCAATTTCATAGCTGCTGAATAAGAAATCCTGCCAGTTTTTGGCGTTTATAAATTAAAATGAATTCAGGAATTTTATAGTAAAGTAATCAGTTAGAATTTTAAAACAGCCTTAATTCAAAATGATATGAAAACAGCCGAAGAACGCTATGGCCTTGCTCAGATGTAATTTGATTTATTCGGAAAGCCTCATAAATAGTTAAAAGGGGAGGATTGAGCTTTGTGAGAAATGAATAGCGAACGCGAAAGTAGCACAAATCTAAAAATACGCGTAGAAAATCGCAGACGGCTGTTTCAGTGCTTCTAAAGCTCCATAATCAGTGCAAAATATAAATAATTTTATCTTTTGCACTGATGATGGAGCTTTAGAAGATCCGAAACAGCTGTTCTGATTTTCTATACATATTTTTATGTTTGTGTTACTTTCACATTGTCCATTTATTTCTTAATGCCCTGTCCATATATCCATATATTTAAAGCTGTTTGGTAATTCTGTCAAATCTATTCCATCGAAATTCGATCGAATACGCATGCGTCAAAAAATCACCGGCCAATGAGGTGAGGGTCTATGACTGTCTCTACAAACGTGTTTGGGATCGTATCATCTGTTGTTTTTTTCTGTTGTCACGTTGCGTTAAACCTAGGAAGATATTTATCTAGAACTCACTGTGGAGTGTTTAGAAGGTATTTATTTTATTTATTTATTTTATTTATTGTAATTTGTATGAATACTTAGATGTCCATTTCGGATTTACTGTTTAAAAATGAATTTAGGCTCATAAGTTGGCGAAATCCCGATGGAAATTTTTTTTTTAGATCTCTATCATTTTGTTTATATAGTACAGAAAATAATTATTCAAACGTGTAGAACACGTAATACAAAATTGGACCACTTATGGTCTGTTTATTATCGGGAATGAATCTTATGGTGTTCCGATTGATAATGAATTCGATTATGTAAATATAATGTCAAAAGACAGTACGCACGGTAGTAATATTTTTATTATTATGTGTTCGAAAAAAGCGAATCTGAGCGCCTGAATATAAATTATAAAATATTATTTCTATATTTAGCAACTAAATATTTAATAAATATGCAGGAATGTGACTAGCTTTATGTGAATGTATAATATATGTAAGTCTGAACTTTAGCATTATTTTTTAACAGAAATATATTATCTCTATTCGATTTAAAAGTTTTGTCATTACATAAGTGTGCTATTTAATTTGTAAAGAGTATGTATGCATTATATTGTTTGTATGTATACAAATGTTTAGAATGTTTTGATTTGTAAACTCTTAATATTTGAATAATGTTTACATTATATTTGTTTGTATGTATACAAACAATATATGTATACAAAGAAGTATATATACAAACAATATTAATATTTACATTGTATTGTTTGTATGTATACAAATCTTGAATGTTTTAATTTATTACATTCATTTTTTACCAGTTTGCATGTCCGTTCATGGGCGATTCATATGAAACTCATAATTTGTCACAAATTGGTGATTTTATTGATTTAGTGCTTTGCCCAAGAATGTGGAAAACAAAACTATTTTTGACATCGGGTGAAATGAATGAGGTTATTTCGGTTTTTATTTTGTATATAAAAAATGTTATATGTAAAAAAATCCTGGCCATTAATCACATTGTTTTTTGTATATTTAAAGACGATTACTTATTCTTTGTAATTATTTTTTTGCTGGGGGTTTTTGAGCAAAATAATATTACTTCATAGCTAGAACCAGTTCCGCTAATCATTAATATTTTCTTAATCCTTTGACCGCTGAGCAAATGGGCAAATTTGTAATGTTTTTTCTGTTATTTTTTTTAAATGTCAAAAAAAGATAAATTTTCAAAATTGGTATAAAAAACTTAGGTACTTCTCTATTATCCCATCGTCCACTTTTCATAACAAAATACTATTACCAAAATGTATGATTAAATGCCAAAAATGCAATCCCATTTACTTGATGTCGGAAGCATTATACGTGTTTGTTATGTCGTCAAGTGGTTTTTAATTCAACATTTGCGCGTATTAATGACAACGTTCTCCCGTTTATTTGGCGTTACAGTTTGGCGATAGTTTTTTGTTATGAAAAGTGGTCGATGAGATAATAGAGAAGTACCAAAACTTAATTACGTATATGAGTAGATTCCTTGACTATATTAATCATTACTCAATATTTTAAAACTGCATCATATTTGTAGAATTATATTAATTTAAACAATGCTTCTATTGAAGTGTGAAGAAGCACATACTTCTATGAAGAACCATATATTTACATAATCGTTTTCATTAGCAATCGGAACACCATAAGATTCATCCCCGATAATAAACGGACTATAAGTGGTCCAATTTTGTATTACGTGTTCTACGATATTTTACGTACGTTTGAATAATTATTTTCTGTACTATATACACAAAATGATAGAGATCTAAAAACACAATTTCCATCGGGATTGATTTTGCGAATGTTAAATGAGCCTAAATTCATTTTTAAACAGTAAATCCGAAATGGACACCTAAGTATTCATACAAATTATAATAAATAAAATAAATACCTTCTAAACACTCCACAGTGAGTTCTATATAAATACCTTCCTAGGTTTAATGCAATGTGCAAGAAAAAAAAAAACAGGAGATGATCCCAAACACGTTAATAGAGACAGTAATAGACTCTCACCTCATTGGCCGGCGATTTTTTTGACGCATGCGTATTGGGTCGAATATTGTTGAAAAATGATTTTGAAGAAAAAATCGGGAAATTCACAAAATGGTTTCGGGAAAAACTTCACCAAATGGTTTAAAAATTCTTTGAGTGACAGCGGGAAAAAAATTTCGTTTTACATTCAATCATCGCAATTGGCGAGTGTGACTATTAAGTTTAGCCAGTACTGGCAATAACATCAATTACCAATTTTCAGTATTACTCGCCGATTGGTGAGTGTTAATTTTGTCTTATATCACAAACTGTATTTACATATACTACTAGATATAATGATTATGAACCATGATTTTTCTATTATTGGGCGAGATTCATGTTTTTTCAGCAATTCTTTGACGAAATTCATGTTTTTTCAGCGATCCTTTGAAGAATTTCGCATTTTTCTCATGATCCTTAACGAAATTCGCATTTTCCAGCGATTCTTTGATAAAATACATTTTATTCCGCAATTTTTAGACGAAATTTAGTAAAAAAGCATGACCTTTTGGTGAACTTTCCTTTTTTGCGATTCTTTGACAAAATTTGCTTATCTTTCACGATCCTTTTGCATAATTAATGTTTTTTCTGATGTCTTTTAACGAAAGTCATGTTTCCCCATGATCCTTTGATGAATTTAGTGTTTTTTCCTCAATCATTTGACGAAATCTGTGATTCCCCCCCCCCCCGCGAAGATTGGTTAGATGTTTTTAGTCTGCAGGTGCCCTAAAAAGTCTGTGACGCCCGTTGCTGCATTGCACACATTCTTTCTTCCATGGTGCATCGAACGAAGAAAATTCATCCTAAAGAATCATTGTTTCATTCTTGACATTTCTGGAAAGAAACAACGTTCAACTCATTGGCTGAATTGTAAAGGGCGAAATGTGTCAAACATTAGCGGAAAGAAAGTGCGCAATTTGTTCGTTCATGGATAAAATCATGAAATTCATTAATCAATAGTTGATAAATTCGTCAATCGATAGCGGAAAAATCGCAAAATTCATTAATCGACAGTGGAAAAATCGCAAAATTCATCAACTGGTTTCGGGGGAAAAAGTTTTCGAATATCGTCAAATGGCTTCGAGAAAAAAAATCACAATCCGTCAATTTCGGAGAAAAAATCGTGAAATTCGCCAAATGGTTTCGAAATTTGTCGAGCGACAGCGGAGAAAAAAATCTTTTTCCATTCAATCATCGCAATTGGTGAGTGTGACTATTATGTTTGACCAGTGGTGGCAATAAAGTCCATTGCCAAATTTTCAGGATTACTCGCTGTTTGGCAAGTGCTAATTTTGTCCTATACTTCAAAACCCTTTTGATCATATCATCAGTGTGCAGGACAATTTTTTTTACGTGAACCATTTGATGAATTTTGTGATTTTTCTATTATCGATTGACCGATTTTACTGCTATCGATTGTTGAATTTTATAATTTATCAACTATTGATTAGCGAATTTCATGATTTTTTCCATGAACGTTTGACGAATTACGCAAAAAAATTAAGAATATCGTTAAATTGTCTTGGGTAAAAAAAAATTTAATATTGTCAAATGCCTTCGAGAAAAAGTTGCAAGTTGGAACGCCTGTGACCTCTTTTTCATGTTATGCATCTCGGGTCTATCCCCCCAAGTGGGACACTTTTCTAAATTTTGCAGACACCTCTCATGTGATATATCGCTGGAAAATTCTTTGACCGCTTATTCATGTTATGCATCTCCGGGGTCCATCCCGCCACCCCCCCTCCCCCCCCCAAAGGGTACTTTATAAATTTTGCACACAACCCTCATGTTATATATCATTGGAAAGGTCTGTGACTGCTTAATCATATTATGCATCTCGGGTTTATCCCCCCCCCCCCCTATCCCAAGTGGGACACTTTTCTAAATTTTGCAGACACCTCTCATGTGGTATATCGCTGGAAAAGTCTTTGACCGCTTATTCATGTTATGCATCTCCAGGGTCCATCCAGCCACCCCCCCCCCCTAAGGAAGGCACTTTTATAAATTTTGTTGACACATCTCATGTGATATATCGCTGGAAAAGTCTTTGACCACTTATTCATGTTATGCATCTCCGGGGTCCATCCCGCCACCCCCCTCCCCCCCCAAAGGGTACTTTATAAATTTTGCACACAACCCTCATGTTATATATCATTGGAAAGGTCTGTGACTGCTTAATCATATTATGCATCTCGGGTCTATCCCCCCCCCCCCCAAGTGGGACACTTTTCTAAATTTTGCAGACACCTCTCATGTGATATATCGCTGGAAAAGTCTTTGACCGCTTATTCATGTTATGCATCTCCGGGGTCCATCCCGCCACCCCCCCCCCCCCCTAAGGAAGGAACTTTTATAAATTTTGTTGACACTCCTCATGTTATATATTGTTGGAAAGGTCTGTGACTGCTTAATCATATTATGCATCTCCGATGTCCATCTCCCCACTTTGCCCCCCCCCCCCAAAGGGTACTTTATAAATTTTGCACACAACCCTCATATTATATATCATTGGAAAGGTCTGTGACTGCTTAATCGTATTATGCATCTCTGATGTCCATCTCCCCACTTTGCCCCCCCCCCACCCCCCCAAAGGGTACTTTATAAATTTTGCACACAACCCTCATGTTATATATCATTGGAAAGGTCTGTGACCACTTAATCATATTATGCATCTCAAATGTCCAACTCCCGACTTTGCCCCCCCCCACCCCCCAAGGGATACTTTTCTAAATTTTGTTGACACCCCTCATGTCATATATTGTTGGAAAGGTCTGTGACTGCTTAATCATATTATGCATCTCCGATGTTCATCTCCCCACTTTGCCCCCCCCCCTCCCCAAGGGGTACTTTCTAAATTTTGCACACAACCCTCATGTTATATATCATTGGAAAGGCCTGTGACCACTTATATCATATTATGCATCTCCGATGCCCATCTCCCCACTTTGCCCCCCCCCCAAGGGGTACTTTCTAAATTTTGCACACAACCCTCATGTTATATATCATTGGAAAGGTCTGTGACCACTTAATCATATTATCCTCCCCACTATGAAATTTGTCAAGTTAAAGCAACTATAAATTTTATTTTTATGGTACTATCAAGTTGTTTGCCGTCAAATTTTGACGGGTTCCATCTAGTATATTTTTAAAACTTTCTTCTATCTTTACAGGAAGACAGTATTGGATTCATAAAAATTCCCGACTTCCGGTTTTCGACGGATTTATAGAAGGTCTTGAACACGATTTGACTGTATTTAGAAAATGTCTGTCTGTGAGTCTGTCTATCTGTGTGTTTGTATATGACAAAATTTTTGGGCACGCTCTATCTAAAGAATTAATGTACGGAATTTAATAAAACTTTTGATTTAGTTAGATCATGATATAAATTTGCGCTGATTAGTTTTTAGTGTAAATCGCCCAACAGGGGGTGCTGCTATGCTGCATTATTCTCGAATAACTTTAGATTCAGTTAGACCTTAATATAAATTGGGGCTGATTCGTTTTTGGTGTAAATCGCCCAACAGGTGGCGCTGCTATGCTGCATCTTTCACGATTTCCGCAATAGGTCTATCTGAAGAAATAATGCATGGGCTTTCATCAAACTTCAGATTCAGTTGGACGTGACATAAAATAGGTTTGGTGTAAATAAACCTGAAGATGACGCTGCTATGTTGCATTTTTAAGGATTTATTCGATTTTAGCGATAGTCACATCTCAAGAATTAATGCACGGGATTTCATCAAACTTTATATTCTGTTATTTTGAAATATATATAATTCATGTATGAGGTAGAAGAAAAATTTGGAATTGGCACATCTAATTAGCTATTTTTGGTTTTGAGATTTTTAATTTTTAGGGTTTCGTTCATCTCACGAAACCCTATTAATCCCGCTTCATTGTCTGTCTGTCACAGAGCCGGTTCTCAGAAACTATATAACCACAGTCATGAAATTTTGTGTACTTATAACTGAATACCTACTATGGCGCTCAAAATCATAAAATTTGAAAAAATTGTATTATTTTATTATACAGAGATAAAAAACCAAAAATCTAACAGCCTTTTCTTATTAAATTTAAACATTTTTCGTTATAGCAGTTGCCAACAATTAAAAATCCACAATAAAATTCTTTCTACAATAATTAATTTTCGATTGAAAGATTCCCACGTGAAAAATGAAAATGAAATAAAAAGTTTCGTCAGTTGAAAAAAATATTAATATGACGTCATGACGTTAATATGACGTTAGTCCACATGACAGATATTGTTATGACAGAGTATAATAGCGGGCTTAGTCCGTTATCGGACCGGTTCAGATTTTCGAAAAAACGAGAAAAATAGCCCGGCAAATTTTTACTTTATAAAAAACGTGATTTTTTTTTTTTTTTTTTTTTTTTTTTGAAAATGAAATTTATTTGGATTTCTTAAAGAAAGGATAAAGTGTTTTGAAAGGAATATCAAACGAAACCCTTTCTGCGATCTTCGATCACACTTACCGACTTGTTGGTGGCTAGCAATCCTCATAGGTCCTCTTTCTTTTTAACACTTTCCATCATAGTTGAAAAGTGTTTATATGAATTCGGTTTGTCCGTCTGTCTTCCCATGCTCTAGCTTGCTTAAATATACTCGGATTGCCATGTAATTGAAAATTTAACTATGTTATTGAGGTATACTATCTCATATTCGGTATTAAAAATGAAGCATATAGCATTCACAGTTCGTTTACAGAGACACTCAAAAGAAATCCGCTGGTCTATAGGAATACATCGTTTGCAATATATTTTATTCTTACACTGTTTCAAACATATTGAAATTGATATATATCACTGGAATCCCGGAAAAAATCACCCTGGAAAAAATCACCACGGAAAAAATCACCACGGTAAAAATCACCACGGTAAAAATCACCATCGGTAAAAATCGCCACGGTAAAAATCACCATCGGTAAAAATCACCACGGTAAAAATCACCACAGTAAAAAGGTCCCTGATAAAAAAAGAGGGGGGGGGGGCTTCAAGTTAAGATGGGAAAATACCACACATTTATGAATAACATGTCTTTGAATACGCAATTGTAATTTCGGCTAAAGCACGTGCTAACCACGTGTACTTGGAACAATCAGAGTATTTTAAACATCATATATTTGAATACGAGAGCAAATCTTGTGTGTGTGTGTGGGGGGGGGGGGTATATATATATATATATGCAAATTTTATTTTAAAAATGGCTCTAACGATTTTGACAAAATTTTGTGTCCTACAGTTTTGAGGCACCAGAAAACCATTGGGCTGGGTCACATGTTTGAGAAAATTTGATTAGTGGGTCATTTTGGGTCGCCATGAATCAGACTCAAGCTAATTGTATCTAAAAAAATGGTTGAAACGATTTTGACTAAACTTTGTATCCTACCATTTTCGGGCACGAGGAGTCTATTGTGCTGGGTCACATGTTCGAGAACTTTCGATTAGTGGGTCATTTTGGGTCAAGTTAATTTTATCTAAAAGACGGCTCTAACGATTTTGTTTAAATTTTGTATCTTACTAGTTTCGGACACGAGAAAATCATTGCGCTAGGTCACATGTCCGAGAAAATTCGATTAGTGGGTCATTTTTGGGTCACTGTGGGTCAAGCTAATTTTATCTAAAAAACGGCTCAGACTATTTTGACTAAATTTTATATGCTACGGGTATCGGGCACGAGAACACAATTGGGCTTGGTCACATGTTCGACAAAATTTTATTAGTGTGTCATTTTGGTCATGCTGTTTGAAATCAAAGCTAATTTTAACCGAGCACAACTCGGTCTTCCCTGCTCGTATCGTTTAACAGTAAAACCTCCATATCGAACAGTGACTTATTATTACAAGGGCGAATGGGGGAAGCTTCCTTGGCTCCTCAAAGTAAAATATTTGGTTTTTTTTTTTTTAAATGAGTACAATTTGTAGCTACAAAGACGACTTGGATGCCCTAACCTGAGTCCTTGCCTCAAGGCGTTACATAGTTATTTTATATATCATTGCTTTGCATCAAGGTTACTATATCATAAGGTTGAGCCATTTCCCTCTGCAGCCAATAGGGACCCACTCGCTGTTTGACGTCACTCAGCGTGCTCTGATCCGTTTTCCATACTGTAAAAAATGATTGTCAAATTCACTGCATTTATTCCAGTAAATCGCAACGTAATATTTCCGTATGTAAAAATACCGCAAATATAACAGTAGATTTAACCAGCGTTTTCGCTTTCAAAATCCTTTCATGCGAACAACCAATCAGATCACATCATTCATTTTCTAATCGGCGCCTGCGCGCAAAGACATTTTACTAGCATGATCTGCGCAAGGAACTTCTATTCAAAAGTACGTGCTCTTCCCCGCTCGACGGCGAAAGCGAGCAAAATGGTGTGTTTCTTGACTTACGCTTAGGAGCCTGCATTGTTTATATATCAGTGTTTAATTACAAATGGTATTTTATATTTGTATTAGATAAACGTAAGCTTGTAATTCTAGTCCAATTATCTAAAATATATATATATATATATCATCTAAATTCTTCTCGCCCTTCAGAATTGAAGTGTTTCTTTTTTTAGTACTACAAATATACTCTCTCTATATATAATGTATTTAAACATAGTATTATAATGAATATTTGATGTCTCAGTTTTGCCACATTAAAAAAATTCCTATTAATAAATTCTGAATTCTTATATATATCATATACAAAGCAGTAAAGAAATGTTTTATATGGTATTGAATTTCTATACATAAAATAATGAATTCCAATGTTTTTCAAACAATCGATGAACTTTATGACTATTCTAATAGTCATCTAAAAATGAAAGTTGATTAAAATCAATGATTTAAAAAAAAATATGGCTTTTAAAATTACAGCAGCTATTGTGATAATTTGTACGGAAATAGGACTGTTAAAATTACAGAACTTTTTGTGGTAATTTGTACGAAAAAATGGCTGTGAAATTTACTACATTTATAACCGTTGAAATGGCGGAAAATATGCGATAAAATTTACATCGATTTTTACTGCTATTTTTACGTAAAAACTGCTGGCAACATTGCTGCCTGCAGTTTTTGCCGTAAATTTGCCGGATTTTTTTTTACAGTGCAATTGATTTGAATTAGAAACGCGCTGTTTTTAATTGAAAAATATCAGTCGAAATTTTCATGTGAAAAGAAATTTAAAAATTAAAATATATTCTTTATACATAGGATTTACATCACATCTAAAATTTAAACTGTTATCTCGTTTCAATTTGCCGAAATTTGATTGTTAAATTGGCTATCTTTATCATTACATTTCGTTTGCGCCTCAATATGCAAAGTTCATTTTCACAAACGTACAAATGCAAAATAGTAATTTTTATAAATAAAATCTTAAAGACCTACAAGAGCATCAAATTTGATGTTTATATGACTGCAGTTAATAATTTTTAGTATAGTATATTTATAATATTTGATTGGTATTTAATTTGAAATCTATAATAATTCTAATATTATTGTAATTTTGGCATGTCTTTCATAAAAAAAAGTAAAAAAAATAAAATAATAATAAACACTCAGATTTCAACCTCACACACAGATACACAATATTGAGTTTTGAATGATTAGATTAAAAAGACAAATAAAATAGAAACTTTAATAGGTAAACAGCTGAATATTTAATCTTTTTAAACTAAAATATTCATACGATATAATTATAAGATTTAGTGGAAATAAAATTTGAAATTCGGAGTAATATATTTTATAAACACATTCCGAAAAGTTTATATTTAAAATACTATTTTAATACCATATAATAAACATAAATGCACATGCATAATTTAACAAAAATAATAAGGTAAATTATTGCGTGAAAGAGAGTTTTACGTTATTTTTTTTTTTCAAATAATATTTAAAATTACATTTTTTTGAGCGTTTAAAATTTAATTTTAAAATTTAATGTTGTTTCTTCAGATTCCATTCAGATAGTTGATGTGATTGAATATCAAATTGATATATATATATATATATTAGAATAAAAAGGAGCAGTATTTATAAGGAAGATTTAAAATACAAATAAAAATAGAAACTTTAATTTTTAAATCGCATATTTGCTTAAAACTCACAGATTTATGCGATATAGAAAAATTATATTTGAAATTCAGAATAATATACTTTTATAAACAACTTCCAAAAGTGTTACTTCCATAATATTTTAATGCTGTATGATGATAAAATTATATAAAAATATTTTAGGTTTTTACCCTCAGAATATGCTTTCATTTCAAGCATTTTATTTCATCACAGGGTGCATTTTGAAGACGTATCTTATATGTGCGCACCATTATTTGCTATTTTTCATTTTACCGTGCAATCAAAGTTGATTGGCTCCACATTTTTGATTTTCTGGCTGCGTATCTTTTTTTTTATTTCTGATGAATATATTTGATTACTATGTCTCAATCGAATGAAAGTTCTTGTTTTCAAAAATGTTTTTATTATATTTTTGTGCATATTTGGAAAAACCAGTTAAAGAGCTAAAACCAAGAGATGTTGCACTAACAAAAGCTGGGAAATATCTGCTACTATCTAGCAAAACTGACCGGAAGTCCGTCTTTCTGAGAAGCAATTAAAGCTTCGTGTGAGGCAAAACTGCCCTGGCTGTCACAGAAAATGACAATAAATGTTTACTTCACACTCCCATCTCTTTCAAAGATCGACCAAAGATAACAAGCAATAATAACTCCCTATCTTAGCAAAAAAGATACAGGACTATTTCATTTGAAGGAAAAAAAAAATCCCTCTAAATCGCTTTATTCCTAGAAAAAAAACTTTCGCTAATGAAAAATGTTTTATTTTGAAGAAATATGCTCTCATATGACCAAAGAAACGATTTTTTAAAAGCAGAAATACTATTTTAAATGAGAAAATGCGTACTTTCCCATTGAAAGAATCCTACTTAGCACGCGCAGTGACGTCAGAAAAACCGAAAAGTTGATACCAGAACTAAAGGGAAATGGCACCCCCCTGGCTTTGCATAAGCGTAGCGGTGTAGGTACTGAACTGCTTGGCTAGATTTTGCGCATGCGCGAAATAGGGCTGTTCTCGCCAAATCATTTGGCGCTCGCCAATGCGTTGTAAGCTTATAAGGGTTCGAATATTAGCATCCGGGATCCCTTGGTTGAAGCTGCCAATGCTCTACCAACTGAGTAATCTCGGACGAATATGGCTGAACTAATTCACCCAGTTAACCTTAATGATCATAGTATCTGGTCTGATATCTTAATCAGCACAACAACCCAATTTCCAACAACAACAGTCAAAATTCATCTACTTGCCAACATAGTTGGAAAGTGTTGAAAGTGCATCATACTTTTAATTTTGTTAAATTGTACTAGGAGAAATTCCCTTTCGAAAATGCAGTATTATCCATTAGTTTTAAAATGTAATTGAATTTTTTTCATCTGTACTGAAATACCTGTTTCATTTAGGGATACAGCGGATTTTGGGTGCTCTTAAAAAATACATATAAAATAACTTATAATAACAATATTAAAAATATTTTGTTTAATTTTTAACTAAAAGTATCTTTTATGTAATTTTCAAAAACTTATTGCTCATCTTATAATCTAAAAAAATTTAGACACATTAATAAAAAAGGCTCACTACATTTTATCATTCAGTTTTTTCATAAACTTGAGATTTTTCTCACACTATAATATTTCATTCATATACTGTATACTGATAGAATGAAGGGATAAACTTTAAAAAAAGTTAAGGAACAAAAGAGAGGTAAATAAATGTATTCAGTTGTTTTATATTACAATTGTTAAACCAATCATAGTGGTCACATAATTGAATTAAAATGATGCAATTATTATCAAATTATGATATTAATACTGACAATGAAAATAACAATAGAAGTTAATGATAGTAGAAAATATAAAAACAATAAGACAGAAAAAGAATATGCATAGCAGTAGCTAATCAATTTGCATAAAAAAACTTCAAACATATATGTTTCATTAATGGTTAGATATATATATACAGTAAAACCTCCTTAATAGACGCGCTCTCGAATAATGAAAATGACAAAAAAAAGAAGTTTGTTTCCAAAGTATGGTACTTTTAATGGCACTGTTTTATATAAAAGCTACTATAATACACTGCTCAAAACAATTAAAGGATATTTGAAGTTTTATATAAAATAAAGATATAAACGAAATTTTTTTTGCCGAAAATAGAAGAAGAGAATCACAAATGCACATTTTTCTGGTTTTCAAACTGTGGAGTATGCAAATTTTGAGTTCGACGTCAAAAACGTCGCTTCAGCAGCAGCGAATGAAATTTGACTTTCAACTGGATAAAAGAGAATAAAGGCAAGGATGATTAGCATTCAGTGATTGCTTTGTTTCGATGAGTACGATGTCTCAGCGAAGTCATTTGACAGATTCAGAAGCTTGGAGAATTGTTGGTAGGTTAGAAGGGGGCCAAACTCAAGCCGAAGTAGCGCAAGCCATTGGAGTGTCACAAAGTGTCATTTCCAGGATCTGGAACCGTTTTTTGGAGAGTGGATGTGCAGGCCGAAGACCAGGGCAAGGTCGTAGACGGGCAACAACGCCCAATGAAGATCGGTATTTAGCGTTAACAGCTCGGAGACACCGAAACATGAACGCTGCTCTTCTCCAACAACACCTTCGCTCGGCTACAGGCACCACGATTTCAACTCAGACTGTCCGAAACCGGCTCGATGCTGTAGGTCTGTATGCTCGCCGACCGATGGCATGTGTTAGATTAACATCAAGGCATCGTCGCGACCGCAGGGAGTGGGCAACCGAGCATGTCAACTGGAGGAGAAATGAATGGAGCAATATTCTGTTTTCTGACGAGTCCCGTTTTTCTGTGCATCCGGATAATAGGCGTATATTCATCTGGAGGGACCGTGGCAGTAGTAATAATCCTGCGTTCGTGCACGAAAGTGTCAGATTTGGCGGTGGAGGAGTGTTGGTGTATGGTGGCATCTCCATTGACGGGCGCACTGACCTCTACATCATTCGAGATGGAGCTCTGTCTGGTCGCCGATATAGGGATGAGATCCTCAGACCTATTGTAGTCCCTTACGTTGCAGCAATCGGAGATAACTTCATTTTAATGGACGATAACTGCAGGCCACATCGTGAAAACTGGTGGAGGATTTCCTTTTCGAGAAAGGAATCGTTCGAATGGAATGGCCAGCGTGTTCTCCAGACATGAATCCAATCGAGCACGTTTGGGACGCTCTAGGAAGACGAGTTTCTGGCCGCCAACAACCCCCACAAACTCTCCAAGAACTGGAAAGAGCTCTTCTGGAAGAGTGGGGCAGAATACCCCAACTCGTCATTAATAGCCTGATTGAGTCCCTGCCTCAAAGGTGTTCAACGTTTCTGGCCGCCCGTGGAAACCATACCCCCTACTGAAAATGATTTTCTTTGAAGAAAACACCTTTTCTTATTCTTTTTTTCTCATATGCACAAATTGTGTTTTTTTCCTTTTGTACACAAATGCGCAATAAAATGCATTTTTTTCTGCCAAACATGTGTAATTTATTCTCATATAACCTACTATGTCTGTCGACCATGTATCAATCAGCTAAAAAGTTTCCCAGACACAAAATCCACCTAAAACTGCAATATCCTTTAATTGTTTTGAGCAGTGTACTTATTTAATTTAAAACGCTGTATAAAATAGGATAATTGGATTGAAATGGCAGTACTTCTTAAACCTGAAATCTCTGTTACAAATAAGTACAAAATAAAACAATTCATTTGAAAATGTGTAGTTTTATTTTTTTACACAATATTACAAAAATCGTATTGTGTGAGATACGGCGTTCAAAAAATCTGGAATAGATTTTCCGCCACAATTATATTGATCACATAAATTTTGCGACCTAGCCCAATAGTCTTCTCGTTCCCTAAAACTGTAAAATACTGCATTTAGTTCAAATCCTCTGAGCCGTTTTTAAGATAAAAATAGCTTGACCCATAATGACCCATGACCAAATGACACACTAATATGAAATTTCTTGAACATGTGACCTACCCCAACAGTCTTCTCGTGCCCGAAAATGGTAGGATACACAGTTTAGTCAAAATCGTTTGAACGGTTTTTTAGATACAATTAGCTTGACCCTGACTCGTGGTGACCAAAATGACCCACTAATCGAATTTTCTCGAACATGTGACCTAGTCCAATAGTGTTCCCGTGCCCAAAACTCGTAAGATACAAAATTTAATCAAAATCGTCAGAGCCGTTTTTTAGATAAAATTAACTTGACCCGCGTTGACCCAAAATGATTCCTTAATCGAAAGTTCTCGAACATGTGACTCAGCCCAATAGTCTTCTCGTGCCCGAAAATGGTAGGATACTCCCACACCCACACACAAGATTTGCTCTCGTATTAGAATATATGATGTATATAATTCTCTGATTGTTCCTTGTACACGTGGTTAGTAAATACACGTGGTTAGCACGTGCTTATTCCGAAATTATAATTGGCTTATTCGAAGACGTGTTATTCATACATGTGATGTGTGGTATTTTCCCATCTGAACTTGATGCCCCCCCCTCTCCCTTTTTTTTTATCAGGGACCTTTTTACCGATGGTGATTTTTACCGTGGTGATTTTTTCCGTGGTGATTTTTACCGATGGTGCTTTTTTCCGTTGGTGATTTTTACCGTGGTGATTTTTACCGTGGTGATTTTTTCCATGGTGATTTTTTCCAGGGTGCTTTTTTCCGCCTACCATATCACTGAGGTGCACAATAAGATAATTATTGTTAAATATGGTGTGCATAGGATTTATCATTCATGTACAGGGACAAACAAAAGTATTCGCTTACAGTACTATATAAGCGAAAATGGCTGGTAGAGCATTTTCAGTAGTGATATGCGTTTTTAAATTTAACTAATTTTTTTTTTATTACTTGGTGTGCATAATAGATCAAATACAGGGCTGTACAAAATAATTCGAGTACATTTCCGTTTATTGGCGAAAATTGCTAACAAGAATTTTTTACTGTGATAAAGGTTTCCTAACTGAACTAAATTATAGCACAATATTTTGTACTATGTATACAAATACAGGGATTCACACAAATTAATTTATATCATTTCCAACTGTAGATGGTAATTTTTGATGTTAAACTTTCAAATGCTATTTCCAAATTGATATGCAACAGTACCCATAATAATAACGCTTTTGTTTACATGCATAGAATTACCAAATAAATAGAAAGAAGATGTCAAGCCTGTTGGGCTTCTGAACTACCTGATACCCACTGAAATGGTAACCGGAAAAAAAGTAGCAGAAAAAATTGAGCAAAGTAAAAAGTAACAAGGATTTGTTAAATATTGAACTTATTGATAAATAAGTGTTAAAAACTAACGAGGTGACAAATGTTTGATTTGTATCATTCCCGTAGGCGAATATTTCCTGTAAATGCTTGTGAATGCTAATAGCAATAGTGTAAAAAAAAAAATATATATATATATATTCCCGTACGAGAAGGCTCGTATTCATCACTACTTGATTTTTGACATTCGCGAAAGCGAATATTGAAAAGTGGTGTGAATATTCGATACGAGAACACTCCTTTTAGTCACTACTTCATTTTTAACATTCGCGAACGCGAATACGAATATTTTTAGTCGATGTCTACGAATGCGAATAGTGGAAAAATGTGTAAATATTCGCATACGAGAATACTCGTTTTAATTACTGCTTGATCTCATTATTGCTTTAATTACTGCTTGATTCGCGAGCGCGAATACGAATTATTTTTCGTCGATGTCTACGAATGCGAATATAGAAAAGTGGTGTGAATATTGATTAACAAGAATATTCTTGTATGTGAATATTCGCATTCGTAGACGTCAACGAAAGTATTTGTATTCGCGTTCCTGAATGTCAAAAATCAAGTAGTGATGAATACGAGCATTCTCGTACGCGAACATTCTCACTTTTTTACCCTATTGCTAATATCATTCACAAATACAGCAAATATTCGTCCACGGAAATGATATAAATCAGATATTTGTTACCTCGTTAATTTTTAACACTTATTTATCAAAACGTTCAATATTTATCAATTTCTTGTCACCTTTTTTTCCGGTTACTTTTTTTCGTTCACTTTTTTTTGGCGCTTTTCTCTGTTACTTTTTTCCCGGTCACTTTTTTTCGTAGATTCCATTGAAATAGCACTTTATCCTTATTGTATGATGTTATCCTACTGATGTTAGCTATAACTTGGCAGGCGTTTCCTGGTTTTTCCCTGCTCAGCAGCCTTCAAATACAATCCACCACCAAAAATTCCAATCTGTTCCCACTTTTGTTTGACTGAACGGCTTATCTTCGTACGTTTGTCCTGTGGGCGTGGGTTAGGATCATTTACACAAAAGAGGTTTGTACTCTTGATGGTGTCAAAATTTCTTTTAACATTCTACAAAATGGTATTTTTGCAATTCAAAACCTGACAAACAAATATTTTGGTTTCCAAAAATCGGTAATTTTAAATAACTTACTAGAATAACAAAAATATCTCATAATTTAAATGTAAATTTTATTTCTGTGATTCACATTTGCTTCCTTACTTTCAGTTTCTTTATTATTAAGAGAAATAAAATTTGTTTAAATGTTGTGCAGTACAATATATTCTTGGTACTTTAATTAGGAATTTTTTGTTATTTTCAAAGAATTTTTGTGAACATGTTTGAGCGGTTTTCAAAGACAGAAAATATTTCATAACTAATTCGAATAGAACATCCTTCATTTGTAGCATCAACCAATTTAAATGATCCAAATTCTTTTCTGACATGCTCTCTCAAGCATAAAAAATGTGAAAACTTGAGTTTTTGGAAATTTTTAGAGTTATTTTGTTATTTTGCTGTAAGAAACTCCTTCATCTAAACTTACCAACACACAATTTAAACACTTTAAGATACTTTAATATTTTAAACATTTTCTTTCATATTTGTTATTATTGTGTGCGGTGCTATTTGTTTGTTTGTCGCAAAAAAGTAACATTATTCGGAAGCGGGGCCCGATTAGAGTCCTGCACGGGTCGGGTTGTACCCGACCCAAACCCGCAAATTCCATTTGTAGTCAACCCGCAACTCGACCCGAACCTTGCAAAAAAAAAAAAAAAAAAAAAAAATTGTGGACCCGAACCTGCAAAAATAATTTTCGGCGTTTCAATGCTATAATGAAAAGTAATGTACAATTATATCTCTAATACCAATTTTATATTTTACATAGAAAAATGGACAAATCTATATTCTTTAATATTCAAATATAGCGAAACCTCGGAATAACAGACACCGCGAGATCGAGATCGTTGAATAGAGTCCTGCAGCCGGTCGGGTTGCTTTTATTTATTTTTTCGGGTCGGGATGAGTTTGAGTCGGGTCGGGATTTTTTTTTTTTTTTGCGAGTCAGGTTCAACCTTGAATAATTTTTCTGGCTCATATTTAGGTTTTAGCTTGTCCGATTGTTGGGATTTTCACAAAAAGTTTGAACAGAACTATGAAAATAAATACATAAAGCATGGTATCATTTTGGGACCTCCTTTCATTTGGCAAAAGTTTTCTTAATTCTTCATTCATGAAAACTCACCAATGATACTAACATTATTACCGGAGTACCTTAGCCGAGGTCACATAAGAGCGTTTTATGTTTCCTGTGTCTACTTCATATATATTTATTGCATATAGCTGTATGCTTCATTTCCGGGTTGTTTCTAACGAATCAAAGATAAAAACACCGCGGACAAAAACCCAACCGGACAAAATCCCCACCGGACAAAAAATCCAACCGGACAAAACACCCATGGACAAAAACTTCTGATTTTCTTCTTATAACTTCTGATTTTCACACGAGGAGGGGGGACTGAAGAATTATATTATAAGAACAGTATTAGCGAAGCCTGAATTAAGCTTGAAAATTTTTTTAATGTTTGGAGATCCTTTCTGTAAAAGACTAAAAGAAACAATTTCTGATTTTCTTCTTCTAACTTCTGATTTTCACACGAGGAGAGGGGACTGAAGAATTATATTATAAAAACCATATTAGCGAAGCATGAATTAAGCTTGAAAAATATTTGAATGTTTGGAGATCCTTTTTTTCAAAAGAAACAATTTCTGATTTTCTTCTTCTAACTTCTGATTTTCACACGAGGAAGGGGGGACTGAAGAATTATATTATAAAAACCATATTAGCGAAGCATGAATTAAGCTTGAAAAATATTTGAATGTTTGGAGATCATTTTTGTAAAAGAAACAATTTCTGATTTTCTTCTTCTAACTTCTGATTTTCACACGAGGAGGGGGGACTCAAGAATTATATTATAAAAACCATATTAGTGAAGCATGAATTAAGCTTGAAAAAAAAATTGTAATGTTTGGAGATCCTTTTTGTAAAAGAAACAATTTCTGATTTCCTTCTTATAACTTCTGATTTTCCCACGAGGAGGGGGAACTGAAGAATTATATTATAAAAACCATATTAGCGAAGCATGAATTAAGCTTGAAAAATATTTGAATGTTTGGAGATCCTTTTTGTAAAAGAAACAATTTCTGATTTTCTTCTTCTAACTTCTGATTTTCACATGAGGAGGGGGAACTGAAGAATTATATTATAAAAACCATATTAGCGAAGCATGAATTAAGCTTGAAAAATATTTGAATGTTTGGAGATCCTTTTTGTAAAAGAAACAATTTCTGATTTTCTTCTTCTAACTTCTGATTTTCACACGAGGAGGGGGAACTGAAGAATTATATTATAAAAACCATATTAGCGAAGCATGAATTAAGCTTGAAAAATTTTTTAATGTTTGGAGATCCTTTTTGTAAAAGAAGCAATTTCTGATTTTCTTCTTAAAGCTTCTGATTTTCCCACGAGGAGGGGGGACTGAAGAATTATATTATAAAAACTATATTAGTGAAGCATGAATTAAGCTTGAAAAATTTTTTAATGTTTGGAGATCCTTTTTGTAAAAGAAGCAATTTCTGATTTTCTTCTTAAAGCTTCTGATTTTCCCACGAGGAGGGGGGACTGAAGAATTATATTATAAAAGCCATATTAGTGAAGCATGAATTAAGCTTGAAAAATATTTTAATGTTTGGAGATCCTTTCTGTAAATGAAACAATTTCTGATTTTCTTCTTCTAACTTCTTATCAGTCATATATAGCATACTGATGTGCTTGTTAAAAACGGGATGCGGACAAAAGCCCCACCGGCCAAAACCCCCTCGCTGCTGAATAAAAGCTCTATTTTGACCAAGTGTCTTTTACAGAAAGGATCTCCAAACATTAAAATTTTTTTCAAGCTTAATTCATGCTGCGCTAATATGGTTTTTATAATATAATTCTTCAGTTCCCTCTCCTCGTGTGAAAATCGAATCACGGAAAAAAGCGCACCGGAAAAAAGCGCACCCGGAAAAAAACGCACCTTGAAGAAAGCGCACCTACATCAGAAAAAAAAAAAATAATTTGGAAAATTCACACTGTAAATTAAAATATAAATTATTTTAATTAATATGAAAACACAAAATTATATTTTGATTGTGAATTTGACTCAATTTGTCATTAAAACGACTTGCATTAAATGGATGTAAGTTTTTAGATTACAGGCTATCAAGTCTGACGAATCTAGGAAAAAAAGTAATCGGGAAAAAAAGTAATCGGAAAAAAAGTAAACGGAAAAAAAGTAATCGGAAAAAAAGTAATAGGAAAAAAAGTAATCGGAAAAAAAGTAAACGGAAAAAAGGTAACAAGATATTGATAAATATTGAACTTATTGATAAATAAGTGTTAAAAGCTAACGAAGTAACATATGTCTGATTTATATAATTCCCGTAGGCGGATATTTGTGAATGCTATTAGGAATTGAGTAAAATCACCCCCTGAAAAAAGCACCATCGGTAAAAAGCTCCCTGATAATAAAAAAGGGAGGGGGGGGGGGGGGGGAAGGCTTCACGTTAAGATGGGAAAATACCACACATTTATGAATAACACGTGTTTGAATAAGCCAATTATAATTTCGGGTAAAGCACTTGCTATCACGTGTATTTACTAACCATGTGTACTAGGAACAATCAGAGCATTATATACATCATTTATTCTAATACGAGAGCAAATCTTGTGTGTGTGTAAGGGGGGTGGAGGGGGTTATATATATATATATATATATGCAAATTTTATGATAAAAACGGCTCTAACGATTTTGACGAAATTTTGTATCCTACAGTTTTGAGGCACCAGAAAACCGTTGGGCTGGTTCACATGTTTGAGGAAATTCGATTAGTGGGTCATTTGGGTCACCATCGGTCAGGATCAAGCTAATTGTATCTAAAATACGGTTCAAACGATTTTGACTAAAATTTTGCTACCATTTTCGGTTACGAGAAGACTATTGGGCTGGGTCACATATTTGAGAACTTTCTATTAGTGGGTCATTTTTTTGTCAACGCGGGTCAAGTTAATTTTATCTAAAAAACGATCTAACGATTTTGCTTAAATTTTGTATCTTACGAGTTTCGGGCACGAAAAAATCATTGCGCTAGGTCACATGTCGAAGAAAATTCAATTAGTGGGTCATTTTTGGGTCACTGTGGGTCAGGCTCAAGCTAATTGTATCTAAAAAACGGTTCAAACAATTTTGACTAACTTTGTATTCTACCATTCTCGGACACAAGAAGACTGTTGGGCTAGGTCACACGTTCTGGAAAATTTGATTAGTGGGTCATTTTGGTCATGGGTCATTATGGGTCAAGCTATTCTTATCTTAAAACAGCTCAGAGGATTTGAACTAAATTTAGTATCCTACAGTTTTAGGGAACGTGAAGACTATTAGGCTGGGTCACATGTTCGAGAACTTTCGATTAGTGGGTCAACGCGGGTCAAGTTAATTTTATCATGATTTTATCATGAATCGTGATTCTCAAATCTTACTTATATTTCAAAACACTGGGATAATTTTAAGTATTAATAAAAATAATTTTTAACCAGGTATAAAGTTGTTAAAACTGCACTGTAAACTGAAATGTCTGAAATTCAGACACTTAAGTGTCTGAATTTCAGACATTTCATTGATGGTTAAAAAAGAGACACTTATTTGTGTCTGAATTTGAAACGCCTGAATTGCGGCCATTTTCGTGCTCTGATCTGTCGGCAATAAGTAGTTATTTCTGACCACATTTTTTTTAAGCATTAAATGCAGCCACACTGCATCCTCAATAAATGGGACTATATATGAAGGCAAAGCAGGGCTGGTAATTTTTTAAGAAGAAGAACCTGATTAAAGCATGGGCAAACTGGCCCATGGTACTACCTCACCCCCCTCCCTCCGATTTTATGGGGCCCAAAATTTAGAATGCAATTTTCGAAGCTTATATTTTGAATCTCTTTCTACATTGTACTGATTATATTCAATATTTTGAGCTTTTACAGTAAGATAATATTGAAAACAAAAATTATATTTATCTAAAAACAGTAAAATCTCTCAATAGTGGATACTTCGGGACCACAGAATTTTTTCGCTATTCGGAAGTGTCCGGTTTTAGAGGTAAAAGCGGATACTCTATTTAGCAAAAATCCACCTTTTCAATCCACAACACATACATGTTTGGATTTTTTTACATCAGAAATGTGTACACCTCCGAATAGTAGTAGACAAATTTTGTAGTCTCGAAATGTCCGCTATTGAAAGGTTTTACTGTTTTTAGATAAATATATATATATATATATATATATATATTTTAATTTTATCCTACTCTATAAGTTTAAAATATTGAAAGAAATGTCACATTTGGGAAGCACCTAAAATCAGAGGGGAGGGAGTCAAAGCCGTGGAAGAGTTTGCCCGTACAATAATCAGGTCTTGCTTCTGTAAGCAACACAAACCTAATTTATAGTTCGCTAAATGTAGGTATATAGAGAACAAACCCAGCAGTCCCGAGGTATCCGCTATTGAAAATTTTAACTGCATAAATTCATTTTGCAGTTCATTTTCTTAGTAGAAAGTACAAGTTTCTATCATTTAAGTATGCTTTAACTTATTTTAACATTTGAATAGAATAGTTTAATAATAATAATAATTAAAAATCAAGTTTTCATTCTTTTTCTGAATGTTTTATATTTTTATTCAAATATTAACATCCATAAAAACCATGCTGGTGTTATGAGACCTTCTTATTAAAATAAATAAATACAAATAAATAAATAAATAAAAAAGATTTTTTTTTTTTTTTTTTTTTTTTTTTTTTTTTTTGTAAAAATGTTAAGAAGTATATTAAAATTTGCTAAAGAACTTTTTTTTTTATCTTGTACATAGCATACTTAAATAGTTATACAAAAAAAATAATTTAATCCTAAATTTTATTACAAAAATGAAAACAAAATATTTGTCTCTGCCATGGGCCAAACATGGTTCTTATATACCCAATTTAGCACCCCCCCCACACACACACCACCACCACCACCACTCTTTTTTTTCTTTTTTCAATTATCTTTATTTAGTTCCACATTATTTTGATTCTTTATTTAGAATCTTATTCAATATGACTTTTTTAATTTTCCCAGTTCATATATGATTAAGTAAACTGATTTGGATTCTTTGTTTGTGTTATATTTTTTAAATGGTTGTGTGTCTTGATATTTAAATATGTTATTTAGATGGAACACAGTAAATACATATAAATACAGTTTTTGTATTTTGAACAAGTTTTCATGAGGAAATATTGAAAATCATTTATAAAATATTCAGAATTTCACAACAATTTGATTCGGATGCTTTTGTGATTCGTTTTCTTGCTCTATATTCCTCTTTAAGCAACAATGTTTTTAACAGTTTCCGAACATAAATTTAATTTTGTTTAACGCGAAAACATTGACTTCGAAAATATAATCTGTAAGAGAATTAACCAATCTGTCTCTAAAATTAAAAAGTTAATGTATGTAAAGTAAAATGTAGTTAATTAAGTAAATAATATAAAACACTTTTTTTTCCCCAATTTCTTTTTTGTCTTGAACAAAAATAATGTATTTATTATTGTTTTAGGAGGGTAGGGGGGGAGGGGGTGCAGAATTCCTTCTTGTCCCGGGCGCCAATAAAAGTAGCTACGCCATTGGCAGGGCCTGTTTACCGAATAGGCCCATGAAGCCTGAGCTTACCCACTGAAATACAAAGGGGCCCCCAAATTTACTGTTCAGAACTAATTTTTGAGTGAAAAAAAATTTCAGCCAGGGTAAAAAAAATTTTTTTTTTTCCTTAATTATAGTTACTAAATTTTCCCTCGGGCTATTACTGACACATTTGTACTCTATTTTTTTTTCTGTTGATATAATAAATGGTATAAAAACAGTAATTAAATGCAGCTTAGTTTCATTTTTCTTATGTTTTATATTTTAATTTCAAATGTTTAAGACTGTAATGGGCTAAAAAGAACAGAAAATTTAATCTGTATAATTATATTTTGTTTAAATTTATAAAGAGTGGAGAAATGATATAAAATAGGGAGACTAGGTTATTTAAATAAAGGGGAAAGTAATTAAGATTCAGGTGATATCAAATTTTTGTTTGTAATATAGAAGAAAAATTGTGTTGCAGCTAAGCATAAATTTATGTCAAATATTTGTTGTCCCTGCACTAGCAAATCCTGCAATTTGTAACGCATAAAATATATTTTTAAGTTCAAATATTCACATCTGTTCCATATTTGTAAATTCATTTACAAAATTAATTTGTTATATATAATTATGTATATAATAAATATTTTTTCATACGTATATAGGTAGTTAGTTTTAATTTAATATTAAAAGTGTTGTTTACTAAAATTTCAAATTGCTGAAGCATGAATGGTAGCGGGGGGCCCCTGGTGACATCAGGCTTCCCCTACTTCTAAATCTTAAGCGGGCCTTGGCCATTGGTGGGACAATACTTACTTAGAACAGCCACTGAAAGGTAGACTGTCTCATTTAGAAAACCAGCTGTTCGCAGCTTCACTAGAAAAAATCTTTTCTGTTTTGGTTTAGCTTATTTTAAACCCAAGGAATGAAAAAGGTTAATAAATGTTAATGAAAATTAAAAAGCATTCAAGATTACAATTATGTTCAAAATAATTTTCTTCTGTAAAATATAAAATTTTCTGGATACTTGATACTAAATCTTATAATACAAAAATCCAAAATAATCCAAAAACCAAATTAATTATGTTATTGAAAATATTTATAAGAAGTTTTATGTTGACTAGTTTGAAAATATCGGATATATATGTGAAATATCGAATAAATATACAAATATCGGATATTTTTGATATTTTCAAAAATATGATATTCACCCTTCTTGGGACGTGTACTAGCGCACCCCCCTCCCCCCCTGGTGTTACTGACTTTCGTTACTGTATTTATCTGTATAAAAATAAAACATTAGAAAATATATGATTTGTTAAAACAAATGTGAAAAAGGCGGGAATGGCAGTATTTTTCTTTTTCTTTACGTTTGTTTTAACTCCCGTTTTATTTGGAGAGCCTATTTTCAATGCGACTCTTCAAGCAAGTTCATGTTCTGCTTCTTTGTTTTCCATTTCTTTTTTACTAAATTCAGACATCGTGGTGGTCAAAGTGATAGGGAAAATGTCTTTTTAAAAATGATTTAACCAAATGTATTTTGAAACTCATAAGCATTTTTTCATTTAGTTTTAAAACTTATGCCTGACTTTTGCTTATACAGTCGAACCTCGTTAACGCGAACACTCAAGTGGAAACATTTTTTTATTCGTGTTATCCGAATTTAAATACATTACATGCAATTGGACGGGGCAATCGGAAACAGTTCGTGCTAAAAGTAATATTCGCGTTCAGCGTGTTCGTGTAACGAGGTTTGACTGTATTATTCGCTAATGAAAAAACGTCATCTTTGCTAGCAAAGTCAGCAAAAATTTTCTGGAAATTGCGAAAAAATTGAAAGTTTGAGTTGTAATTTTCGCTGAAACTCGCGGATTTTTTTAGTTCAGCTCAGCTCATCGCTCGTTTTTCAAAAAGTGAGTCAAACTTAGCTCAAAGCTCACAGAAAGTGAGCGAAACTCGTGTGTTTCCGCTGAATGATCGCGCTCAGTTACAACACTGGTCACTTTTATGCCTTTACGTTAAAACATGAGTCAGAAAGTTGCTCATTAGTAAGCAGGGAATTTGATAACCACCTTAACTAAATCCTTAATAAATTACAGAGAAATATTTTCCAAAATATACTTTTTTTCCCTGTATAAAGTATTAAAATTATGATTTTCTTTAACCTTTTTTTTATTTTAAACTACACAAATTTTTCAATGAGTGTTCATTTTATTGTCTCTAAGTAATCATTAGTATTGTTATTCCGTATTCCATAAATTGTGGACATATAATCTGCTGTACCTAAAAAAATTTACATAAAAATGTAAGCAATATATTTTTTAAAGAACTTTAATGTTGGTTAAGAACTATTGACATGTTTTTCAGAAACTGCGTCTGGCTGAATTCATAAACTACGCAAAAAAGAAACTGCCCGAGTTGATATTTTAGGTTTTATAACAGGCCGAGCACCGCCAATAAAGCTTCCGTAAAGTTTCGGTTTGAATTTTTAGCTTTTATTACAAGCTGGGCCGGGTCGATCCCGAGGTTATAAATTTAGGTCCATACGGTAGATCCTCTTCCTCTACCAACCAGGAAAATTTAGTGTTTATTCTGGGAAGACAAATAAAAACAACAACATGGCAAAATTGGAAATACCACAGAAAAATAGTATTGTGAAATGATAAAATGGCACAATGAAAGAAGCAACAAAGTATGATTAGCTTGATTATAATGGATATGGATAGGAGGTGAACTAACGCTAAAAAGCAGTATTATCATAGACTTTCTAATAATACTATCTTTCCTTTGAGTGTATTATTTACAGTATTTCTCAAGGCGAAATTTTCAATATTCTGACGATTACATGTTAATCTTCTTACAAACTAAATAAAGAGAAGAATGAAATAGGCAGTTTCACAGCATATACGTGCACAATACACGTCAACAACATAATATTTATAAATCTATGTTGTTGACGTTTATGTGTGAAATTCTGAGAATCGGGAAATGCCAGGGAGTGAATACTGACTGGTTTTCAAAAGTTTGGAATTAGTGTCTAACAAAAGGGTGGAAGGCTTTTGTCCATTCGAAGGTAAAATCTCTTGGAAGGTTAGATCTCTACCCCCAACTGGATTAGTAAATGTTGCAAATACAGATTGCAATAAGAAAAAGAAAACTCACTTTTAGTATAAATGTCAGTCATTTTACTAAACTATAATTTTTTATTCTTAGACATATGAAATTGGCAAGAGCTTTGTTATTCAGAAACTATGATATAGAATAGCGTTTTCCATTTTTTATTTTACGTGCCATCATGTCTTTCTTAATTTTCGATTTATGCAATTACATAACATATCACCCACGAAAACGAAACATGTGAAATAGTTAAAAAAAATTATATGAAATACAAGAAATAAACCTGTAAGTTACCATTTTTCGAGTGCAACGTGTCGTTTTTAATGTACGTCGTCACCTGGTATTTATTCCACAAACAAACTCTAATAATATTACGCCCTTGTGATAATAAGTCACTGTCTGATATGGAGGTTTTACTCTTAAACGATACGAGCAAGGAAGACAGAGCTGTGTTCGGTCAAAACAAGCTTTGAGTTCAAATATCATGACCTATGACCAAAATGACTCACTTATAAAATTTTCTCGAACATGCGACCAAGCCCAATTGTGTTCTCGTAGGATATAAAATTTAGTCAAAATAGTCTGAGCCGTTTTTTAGGAAAAAATAGTTTGACCCATAGTGACCCAAAAATGACCCACTAATTGAATTTTCTCGGACGTGTGACCTAGCGCAATGATTTCCTCGTGACCGAAACTCGTAAAATACACAATTTAATCAAAATCGTTAGAGCCGTTTTTTAGATAAAATTAAATTGACCCGCGTTTACCCAAAATGACGCACTAATCGAAAGTTCTCGAACATGTGACCCAGCCCAATAGTCTTCTCGTGCCGGAAAATGGTAGGATACAAAGTTTAGTCAAAATCGTTTGAACCGTTTTTTAGGTACAATTAGCTTGACCCTGACTCATGGTGACCCAAAATGGCCCACTAATCGAATTTTCTCGAACATGTGACCTAGCCAATAGTCTTCTTGTTCCTTAAAACTGTAGAATACTAAATTTAGTTGAAATCTTCTGCGCCATTTTTAAGATAAGAATAGCTTGACCCATAATGACTCATGACCAAAATGACCCACTAATCGAATTTTATGGAACATGTGACCCAGCCCAACTGTCTTCTCGTGCCCGAAAACCACAGGATGCAAAATTTAGTCAAAATCGCTTGAACTGTTTTTTAGATACAATTAGCTTGACCCTGACCCACAGTGACCCAAAAATGACCCACTAATTGAATTTTCTGCGACATGTGACCTAGCGCAATGATTTTTTCGTGCCCGAAACTCGTAAGATACAAAATTTAATCAAAATTGTTAGATCTGTTTTTTAGATAAAATTAACTTGACCCGCGTTGGTCCAAAAATAACCCACTAATAGTAAGTTCTTGATTATGTTACCCAGCCCAATAGTCTTCTCGTGCCCGAAAATGGTAGCAAAAGTTTAGTCAAAATCGTTTGAACCGTTTTTTAGATACAATTAGCTTGACCCTGACCGATGGTGACCCAAAATGACCCACTAATCGAGTTTTTTCGAACATGTGACCCAACCCAATGATTTTCTGGTGCCTCAAAACGGTAGGATACAAAATTTCGTCAAAATCGTTAGAGCCGTTTTTAAAATAAAATTTGCATGTATATATAACCCCCCCCCCTTCACACACAAGATTTGATCTCGTATTAGAATATATGATGTATATAATACTCTGATGTTCCTAGTACACGTGGTTAGTAAATACACGTGGTGCCACGTGCTTTACCCGAAATTATAATTGGCTTATTCAAACACGTGTTATGCATAAATCTGTGGTATTTTCCCATCTTAACGTAAATTCTCCCCCCCCCCCACACCCCTTTTTTTATCAGGGAGCTTTTTACCGATGGTGCTTTTTTTCCGGGGGTGATTTTACTCAATTCCTAATAGCATTCACAAATATCCGCCGACGGGAATTATATAAATCAGACATATGTTACTTTGTTATCTTTTAACACTTATTTATCAATAAATTCAATATTTATCAATACCTTGTTACTTTTTTTCCGTTTACTTTTTTCCCGTTTACTTTTTTTCCGATTACTTTTTTTCCGCTTTTGTTGACTCAGTTACTTTTTTTCCGTTTACTTTTTTTCCGATTACTTTTTTTCCTAGATTCTTTTACCGATGGTGCTTTTTTTCGAATCCCGGAAAAAATCACCCTGGAAAAAATCACCACGGAAAAAAGCACCAACCGAAAAAAGCACCATCGGTAAAAATCACCATCGGTAAAAAAGTCCCTGATAAAAAAAAGAGCGGGGGCTTCAAGTTAAGATGGGAAAATACCACACATTTATGAATAACATGTCTTTGAATACGCCAATTATAATTTCGGGTAAAGCACGTGCTAACCACATGTATTTACTAACTACTAGGAATGTGTACTAGGAACAATCAGAGTATTATATACATCGTATATTCTAATACGAGATCAAATCCTGTGTGTGTGTGTGTGTGGGGGGGGGGGTTATATATACATGCAAATTTCATTTTAAAAACGGCTCTAACGATTTTGACGAAATTTAGTATCTTACAGTTTTGAGGTACCAGAAAACCATTGGGTTGGGTCATGTGTTTGAGAAAATTCGATTAGTGGGTCATTTTGGGTCGCCATGAATCAGAGTCAAGCTAATAGTATCTAAAAAACAGTTCAAACGATTTTGACTAAACTTTGTATCCTACCATTTTCGGGCACGAGAAGACTATTGGGCTGAGTCACATGTTCGAGAACTTTCGATTAGTGGGTCATTTTGGGTCACTATGAGCCAGGGTCAAGCTAATTGTATCTAAAAAACGGTTCAAACGATTCTATCTAAACCTTGTATCCTATCATTTTCGGGCACGAGAAGGTTGTTTGTTGGGCTAGGTCACATGTTCGAGAAAATTCGATTAGTGGGTCATTTTGGGTCACCATGAGTCAGGGTCAAGCTAATTGTATCTAAAAAAAACGGTTCAAACGATTTTGACTAAATTTTGTATCTTACTAGTTTCGGGCACGAGAAAATCATTGCGCTAGGTCACATGTCCGAGAAAATTCGATTAGTGGGTCGATTTTGGGTCAGTGCGGGTCAAGCTAATTTTATCTGAAAAACGGCTACTAAAGAAATTATTCTTACTAAAAAAAATCAACCTAAGTGTGACGTATATGCACTTCCAACACTTTCTAACTATGTTGGAAAGTAGATTAATTTTGATTGTAGTTGTGCTGACTCAGAAATTGGTTGTTGTGCTGAAATTGGGTTGTTGTGTTGATTCAGATATCAGACCAGATACTATGATCATTAAGGTTAACTGAGTGAATTAGTTCAGCCATATTCGTCCGGGATTGCTCAGTTGGTATAGCATTGCCAACTTCAACCAAGGGATCCCGGGTTCGAATCCTGGACCGGATTTTTTGCTCAGTTGGGAAGATTACATCTCATATGTTGACAAGTGTTAAACATTTTAATTTTTCTATCTGATCGGTGGCATTGTAACCGGGAAAAAAAATCAATCCTTAACTGGAACACTTTTTACGAGAAATGCTATCAAACCGTTATTTACAAAAAGTAAAATTCACTTCTTTTATGACAGAAAATCTACGATTATATACAGCAAAAAAATTTTTAAATGGTGTTTTTTTTTTTTTTTTTTTTTTTTTTTTTTTAAGTAATATGGTGCCGTTGAGCATAAAGGACGTTTCCAAATCAGAGTTAAATACATCTACAATAAATTTGTGATTGTAATATCATAGATACTAAGATTTAAATTTTTAAAACAAAATGTAGATAACATTGCAACATGAAATGCTTTTTATTACAAGCACTGTTTGTACTTGAGAGCTAGAATTTCTTGATGTTTATAAAATTCTGCGATTTTGATATCAATTTCTAATTTTTCCCTATCCGTTATTTATTACAAACACGGTTTGAAATTGTGACCTAGTATTTCTTGATATTTATAAAATTCTGTAATTTTTATATGAATTTCTATAATACGGAAGGTTTCGATTTAAGCAATATTTGTAGACATGTTGTAGATTGGAAAAGTATCTGATAAAAAGAGGTGTCCACTGTTGGGGAGCAGGTAAAAACCGTGCCTTTCTTTTTACCCGAAAAATTCTCTCTTTGTTAGTTTTTATTATACAAATAAAATCGGATTGGAAAATGATAAGGATTGATATATAGGTGTGTCCACTAATCAGGAATCAGCTATCAACCCCTGAATAACTACGTAACGCCTTGAGGCAAGGACTCAGGTGAGGACATCCAAGTCGTCTTTGTTGCTACAAATTGTACTCATTTAAAGATAAAATACCAAATATTTTACTTTGAGGAGTCCGGGAAGCTTCTCCCATTTGCCCTTGCGATAATAAGTCATTGTTCGATTTAGAGGTTCTACTGTTAAACGATACGAGCAGGGAAGACCGAGCTATGGTCGGTCAAAATTAGCTTTGAGTTCAAATATCATGACCCATGACCAAAATGACATACTAATCAAATTTTCTCGAACATGTGACCAAGCCAATTGTGTTCTCGTGCCCGATACCCATAGCATGTAAAATTTAGTCAAAATAGTCTGAGCCGTTTTTTAGATAAAATTAGCTTGACCCACAGTGACCCCAAATCGACCCACTGATCGAATTTTCTCGGACATGTGACCTAGCGCATTGATTTTCTCGTGCCCGAAACTAGTAAGATACAAAATTTAATCAAAATAGTTAGAGCCGTTATTTAGATAAAATTAACTTGAACCGCGTTGACCCAAAATGACCCACTACTCGAAAGTTCTCGAACACGTGACTCAACCCAATAGTCTCCTCGTGCCCGAAAATGCTAAGATACAAAGTTTAGTCAAAATCGTTTGAACCGTTTATTAGATACAATTAGCTTGACCCTGACTCATGGTGACCCAAAATGACCCACTAATTGTAAGTTCTCGAACATGTGACCCATCCCAATAGTCTTCTCGTGCCCGAAAATGGTAGGATACAAAGTTTAGTCAAAATCGTTTGAACCATTTTTTAGATACAATTAGCTTGACCCTGACTCATGGTGACCCAAAATGACCCACTAATCGAATTTTCTCTAACATGTGACCCAGCCGAATGGTTTTCTGGTGCCTCAAAACTGTAGGATACAAAATTTCGTCAAAATCGTTAGAGCCGTTTTTAAAATAAAATTTGCATATATATATATATATATATACCCCATCCCCCTCCCACACCCACACACAAGATTTGCTCTCGTATTAGAATATATGATGTATATAATTCTCTGATTGCTCCTTGTACACGTGGTTAGCACATGCTTTACCCGAAATTATAATTGGCTTATTCAAATATGTGTTATTCATAAATGTGATGTGTGGTATTTTCCCATCTGAACTTAAAGCTCCCCCCCCCCTTTTTTTGTTATCAGGGACCTTTTTACCGATGGTGCTTTTTTCCGGGAGGGATTTTTACCGTGGTGATTTCTACCGATGGTGCTTTTTTCCGTTGGTGATTTTTACCGTGGTGCTTTTTACCGTGGTGATTTTTTCCGTGGTGATTTTTTCCAGGGTGACTTTTTCCGCCTACCCTTTTTTTCCGGAGGTGATTTTACTCAATTCCTAATAGCATTCGCAAATATCTCCCTACGGGAATTATATAAATCAGACATATGTTACTTTGTTATCTTTTAACACTTATTTATCAATAAGTTCAATATTTATCAATACCTTGTTACTTTTTTTCCGTTTACTTTTTTTCCGATTACTTTTTTTCCTGTTACCATTTTCTCTTGGGATAGAATTCTCTTCAATACAGGGGCATTCCTTTCAACATTTTAATCCCCCTTCTAAATAGAGTTCAACTTGAGAATGCTTCTATATTTCTCTCCTAAAAGTCCTACAATACAAAGAAATTCTATATTTTAGCAGTTTAAGAAGTTGTTTACCCTTGTAAGAAAGGCTTGAGTAAAATTTTCAAAAAAAAAAAAAAAAAAAAAAAAAAAGTAATCATTAAAGTGATGTGAATAGCTTTCAAAATAGTTTAAGCTTCTTCAGTTTTACATAGTTATACAATAAAAAAAAAAAAAAAAGGTTTACTAATTTAATGAAAATTTATTATTATTTTAATTATCCTCGATTACAAATCATTTTTCAACATGCTGCCAGTAATGTGGTTCGACTTATACACGAAAATTCAATTTTTTCCAAAATTTCGCGTAAGAATTGGGGGGATCGACTTATACACGAGTATATACGGTAATCTTCGTGAATTAAACTAAACACATTGTATAACCCGAGAAAGAAAATCCATGCGTCAATTATTGATTATGAATCTCTTTCCAACATATTCAGAAAACTACAAAAAACAATTTGGAAAACGCATAACACGTTTGAAAACCCAATTTCAGCAATTGCCGTCCACAGTCGGAAAAATGTTGAAGTTCTTTAGTAAAGCCCTGTGTATGATCTATATATTTGTATATATGTTAAAATTTAGTTCAGTCAAAAAACTCACAACAAACACAGTTAAAAAAAAAAAAAAAAAAAGTGGCACTCCGGGAGTGCCAACAGAAGTGAAAACTTGAACAAATACGTGTGTATTTTTTTAATCGTCAGGAAATACTTTTAAATGAAGTGTTTTTTTATTCATTATTATAAACTACTACTACAAAAATTATATTACAATTTTATTTAATGTTCTATACTGTCCGCTGTTGAGATATGGAAACGGGCATAGTTAGATAAAACACCGTAAAAGGAGTGCCGGAGGGGGGAGGTCCAGTGTCCTTCGTTAAATGACTAATCAGGCTGATCCCTATACATCTGTAAAGATTGATTTATTTCGTTCAGCTGGGAACTGAATTTCAAATGTCGCTTAGTTTATTATTTAAAAATTCTGGTTCACGCTACTCATACATTTATTTTAATGTTACGGAGATTCATTACTCAGTGAAAATATAATGTTTCAAATCAGTCGCGTTGAAATTGAACTGTCCGTTGTTGAGATATTGAAACGAGACATAGTTAGTTAAAACACCGTAAAAGGGGGGCCGGTGGGGTGCGGAGGGTTCAGCGTCCTTCGTTAAATGACTAATTAGACAGATCCGTATACATCTTTAAAGATTGATTTATTTCGCTCAGCTATGAACAAAATTTCAAATGTTGCTTAGTTTGTTATTTAAAAATTCTGGTTCATGCTACTCATACATTTATTTTAATGTTACGGAGATTCATTACTCAGTGAAAATATAATGTTTGAAATCAGTCGCGTTGAAATTGGACTGTCCGTTGTTGAGATATGGAAACGAGGCATAGTTAGTTAAAACACCGTAAAAGGGGGGGGCCTGAGGGGAGGCGTGGGGTTCAATGCCATTCGTTAAATGACTAATTAGGCTGATCCATATACATCTTTAAAATTTGATTTATTTCGTTCAGCTAGGAACTGAATTTTAAATTGTCGCTTAGTTTATTATTTAAATATGCTGGTTCACGCTACTCATACATTTATTTTAATGTTACGGAGATTCATTACTCAGTGAATTATAATGTTTGAAATCAATTGCGTTGAAATTGAACTGTCCGTTGTTGAGATATGGAAACGAGGCATAGTTTTGTGGTAACGTGGACACATGTATATATAATTAATGAAATCCATTTATCGTTTGAAACGAAAAAACTTTATTTTAAATTAACACATTGAAAAAAAGAAACAAAAGTAAAAATGAAAAAATATGACAATCATATTCGTCTTGTAAAATTACGCTGTCCGAAAAATTCTCACGTCCGCTCAAAAAAGGACCTTCCTCCCATCTCCTTCAACCTCTGACTGCCGTCTGCAATTTCACTTCCCAGGGACTTTCATTGCATCACAGGAATTTCACAGAAAGCATTGCCTCCACTACCACACCTGCTCCAGTCTGCTTATCTCCAGGTGACAAAAAAAGAGCCCTATCTATAGTTCTATTTTTCATTCTTAGGAGATTATCCCATTTCTCCAAGTAAGTGATTAGCCGATTCACGTCCACCTGTCTCCCTTCTGTATAGTACTCTTACTTGAATAGTGACAATTCACAAAAGGCCTTTCATTCCTAAGGGATTATCTTTATCTTCCAAGTATGTGAGCATGTGAAATTTTCAACATGTCACAGTTTGTTAAAACACCGTAATAGGGGGGCCGGGGATCCAGTGTCCTTCGTTCAATGACTAATTATACTGATCCCTATACGTTTTTAAAGATTGATTTATTTCGTTCAGCTAGGAACTGAATTTCAAATGTCGCTTAGTTTATAATTTAAAAATTCTGGTTCACACTACTCATACATTTATTTTAATGTTATGGAGATTCATTACTCAGTGAATTATAGTGTTTGAAATAAGTCGCGTTGAAATTGGACTGTCCGTTGTTGAGATATGGAACCCAGGTATAGTTAGATAAAACACCGTAAAAGGGGGGGCCGGTGGGGTGCGGAGGGTTCAGCGTCCTTCGTTAAATGACTGATTAGACTGATCCGTATACATCTTTAAAGATTGATTTATTTCGCTCAGCTATGAACAAAATTTCAAATGTCGCTTAGTTTATTATTTAAAAATTCTGGTTCACGCTACTCATACATTTCATACCCCGCCCTACCTCATACGGAACTATGCACAATACATGTACATACTTATATACAGTGTTGTCGGTTACAGTAACAGTGTCACGAGTTCAATGGTTTTTTCCCATCTCAAAAAATGCCCAACGTGCCTAAAGAAATTTTCACTTCAAATATACAGAGATGTCGGTTATATTAACAGTGTCGCGAGTTCAATGGTTTTTTCCCATCTCAAAAAATGCCCAACGCGCCTAAAGAAGTTTTCACTTCAAATATACAGAGGTCTCGGTAACAGTGACGGTTACATTAAGAGTGTCGCGAATTCAATAGTTTTTTCCCATCTCAAAAAATGCTCAACGCGCCTAAAGATGTTTTCACTTCAACTATATAGAGGTGTCGGTAACAGTGACGGTTACATTAACAGTGTCGCCAGTTCAATGGTTTTTTCCCATCTCAAAAAATGCTCAACGCGCCTAAAGAAGTTTTCACTTCAAATATACAGAGGTGTCGGCATCAGTGACGGTTACATTAAGAGTGTCGCGAGTTCAATGGTTTTTTCCCATCTCAAAAAATGCTCAACGCGCCTAAAGATGTTTTCACTTCAACTATATAGAGGTGTCGGTAACAGTGACGGTTACATTAACAGTGTAGCGAGTTCAATGGTTTTATCCCATCTCAAAAAATGCTCAACGCGCCTAAAGAAGTTTTCACTTCAAATATACAGAGGTGTCGGTAACAGTGACGGTTACATTAAAGAGTGTCGCGAGTTCAATGGTTTTTTCCCATCTCAAAAAATGCTCAACGCGTCTAAAGAAGTTTTCACTTCAAATATACAGAGGTGTCGGCATCAGTGACGGTTACATTAAGAGTGTCGCGAGTTCAATAGTTTTTTCCCATCTCAAAAAATGCTCAACGCCTAAAGATGTTCTCACTTCAACTATATAGAGGTGTTGGTAACAGTGACGGTTACATTAACAGTGTAGCGAGTTCAATGGTTTTTTCCCATCTCAAAAAATGCTCAACGCGCCTAAAGAAGTTTTCACTTCAACTATATAGAGGTGTCGGTAACAGTGACGGTTACATTAACAGTGTAGCGAGTTCAATGGTTTTTTCCCATCTCAAAAAATGCTCAACGCGCCTAAAGAAGTTTTCACTTCAAATATACAGAGGTGTCGGTAACAGTGACCATTACATTAAAGAGTGTCGCGAGTTCAATGGTTTTTTTCCATCTCAAAAAATGCTCAACGCGCCTAAAGAAGTTTTCACTTCAAATATACAGAGGTGTCGGTAACAGTGACGGTTACATTAAAGAGTGTCGCGAGTTCAATGGTTTTTTCCCATCTCAAAAAATGCTCAACGCGCCTAAAGAAGTTTTCACTTCAAATATACAGAGGTGTCGGTAACAGTGACGGTTACATTAAGAGTGTCGCGAGTTCAATGGTTTTTTCCCATCTCAAAAAATGCTCAACGCGCCTAAAGATGTTTTCACTTCAACTATATAGAGGTGTCGGTAACAGTGACGGTTACATTAACAGTGTAGCGAGTTCAATGGTTTTTTCCCATCTCAAAAAATGCTCAACGCGCCTAAAGAAGTTTTCACTTCAAATATACAGAGGTGTCGGTAACAGTGACGGTTACATTAAAGAGTGTCGCGAGTTCAATGGTTTTTTCCCATCTCAAAAAATGCTCAACGCGTCTAAAGAAGTTTTCACTTCAAATATACAGAGGTGTCGGCATCAGTGACGGTTACATTAAGAGTGTCGCGAGTTCAATAGTTTTTTCCCATCTCAAAAAATGCTCAACGCCTAAAGATGTTCTCACTTCAACTATATAGAGGTGTTGGTAACAGTGACGGTTACATTAACAGTGTAGCGAGTTCAATGGTTTTTTCCCATCTCAAAAAATGCTCAACGCGCCTAAAGAAGTTTTCACTTCAAATATACAGAGGTGTCGGCATCAGTGACGGTTACATTAAGAGTGTCGCGATTTCAATAGTTTTTTCCCATCTCAAAAAATGCTCAACGCGCCTAAAGATGTTTTCACTTCAACTATATAGAGGTGTCGGTAACAGTGACGGTTACATTAACAGTGTAGCGAGTTCAATGGTTTTTTCCCATCTCAAAAAATGCTCAACGCGCCTAAAGAAGTTTTCACTTCAAATATACAGAGGTGTCGGTAACAGTGACGGTTACATTAAAGAGTGTCGCGAGTTCAATGGTTTTTTTCCATCTCAAAAAATGCTCAACGCGCCTAAAGAAGTTTTCACTTCAAATATACAGAGGTGTCGGTAACAGTGACGGTTACATTAAAGAGTGTCGCGAGTTCAATGGTTTTTTCCCATCTCAAAAAATGCTCAACGCCCCTAAAGAAGTTTTCACTTCAAATATACAGAGGTGTCGGTAACAGTGACGGTTACATTAAGAGTGTCGCGAGTTCAATAGTTTTTTTCCATCTCAAAAAATGCTCAACGTGCCTAAAGATGTTTTCACTTCAACTATATAGAGGTGTCGGTAACAGTGACGGTTACATTAACAGTGTAGCGAGTTCAATGGTTTTTTCCAGATCTCAAAAAATGCTCAACGCGCCTAAAGAAGTTTTCACTTCAAATATACAGAGGTGTCGGTAACAGTGACGGTTACATTAAAGAGTGTCGCGAGTTCAATGGTTTTTTCCCATCTCAAAAAATGCTCAACGCGTCTAAAGAAGTTTTCACTTCAAATATACAGAGGTGTCGACATCAGTGACGGTTACATTAAGAGTGTCGCGAGTTCAATAGTTTTTTCCCATCTCAAAAAATGCTCAACGCGCCTAAAGATGTTTTCACTTCAACTATTTAGAGGTGTCGGTAACAGTGACGGTTACATTAGCAGTCTAGCGAGTTCAATGGTTTTTTCCCATCTCAAAAAATGCTCAACGCGCCTAAAGAAGTTTTCACTTCAAATATACAGAGGTGTCGGCATCAGTGACGGTTACATTAAGAGTGTCGCGATTTCAATAGTTTTTTCCCATCTCAAAAAATGCTCAACGCGCCTAAAGATGTTTTCACTTCAACTATATACAGGTGTCGGTAACAGTGACGGTTACATTAACAGTGTAGCGAGTTCAATGGTTTTTCCCCATCTCAAAAAAAATGCTCAACGCGCCTAAAGAAGTTTTCACTTCAAATATACAGAGGTGTCGGTAACAGTGACGGTTACATTAAGAGTGTCGCGAGTTCAATAGTTTTTTTCCATCTCAAAAAATGCTCAACGCGCCTAAAGATGTTTTCACTTCAACTATATAGAGGTGTCGGTAACAGTGACGGTTACATTAAGAGTGTCGCGAGTTCAATGGTTTTTTCCCATCTCAAAAAATGCTCAACGCGCCTAAAGAAGTTTTCACTTCAAATATACAGAGGTGTCGGTAACAGTGACGGTTACATTAAGAATGTCGCGAGTTCAAAGGTTTTTTCCCATCTCAAAAAATGCTCAACGCGCCTAAAGAAGTTTTCACTTCAAATATACAGAGGTGTCGGTAACAGTGACGGTTACATTAAAGAGTGTCGCGAGTTCAATGGTTTTTTTCCATCTCAAAAAATGCTCAACGCACCTAAAGAAGTTTTCACTTCAAATATACAGAGGTGTCGGTAACAGTGACGGTTACATTAAAGAGTGTCGCGAGTTCAATGGTTTTTTCCCATCTCAAAAAATGCTCAACGCGCCTAAAGAAATTTTCTCTTCAAATATACAGAGGTGTCGGTAACAGTGACGGTTACATTAAGAGTGTCGCGAGTTCAATGGTTTTTTCCCATCTCAAAAAATGCTCAACGCGCCTAAAGAAGTTTTCACTTCAAATATACAGAGGTGTCGGTAACAGTGACGGTTACATTAAGAGTGTCGCGAGTTCAATAGTTTTTTTCCATCTCAAAAAATGCTCAACGCGCCTAAAGATGTTTTCACTTCAACTATATAGAGGTGTCGGTAACAGTGACGGTTACATTAACAGTGTAGCGAGTTCAATGGTTTTTTCCCCATCTCAAAAAATGCTCAACGCGCCTAAAGAAGTTTTCACTTCAAATATACAGAGGTGTCGGTAACAGTGACGGTTACATTAAAGAGTGTCGCGAGTTCAATGGTTTTTTCCCATCTCAAAAAATGCTCAACGCGTCTAAAGAAGTTTTCACTTCAAATATACAGAGGTGTCGACATCAGTGACGGTTACATTAAGAGTGTCGCGAGTTCAATAGTTTTTTCCCATCTCAAAAAATGCTCAACGCCTAAAGATGTTCTCACTTCAACTATATAGAGGTGTTGGTAACAGTGACGGTTACATTAACAGTGTAGCGAGTTCAATGGTTTTTTCCCATCTCAAAAAATGCTCAACGCGCCTAAAGAAGTTTTCACTTCAAATATACAGAGGTGTCGGCATCAGTGACGGTTACATTAAGAGTGTCGCGATTTCAATATTTTTTTCCCATCTCAAAAAATGCTCAACGCGCCTAAAGATGTTTTCACTTCAACTATATAGAGGTGTCGGTAACAGTGACGGTTACATTAACAGTGTAGCGAGTTCAATGGTTTTTTCCCATCTCAAAAAATGCTCAACGCGCCTAAAGAAGTTTTCACTTCAAATATACAGAGGTGTCGGTAACAGTGACGGTTACATTAAAGAGTGTCGCGAGTTCAATGGTTTTTTTCCATCTCAAAAAATGCTCAACGCGCCTAAAGAAGTTTTCACTTCAAATATACAGAGGTGTCGGTAACAGTGACGGTTACATTAAAGAGTGTCGCGAGTTCAATGGTTTTTTCCCATCTCAAAAAATGCTCAACGCGCCTAAAGAAGTTTTCACTTCAAATATACAGAGGTGTCGGTAACAGTGACGGTTACATTAAGAGTGTCGCGAGTTCAATAGTTTTTTTCCATCTCAAAAAATGCTCAACGTGCCTAAAGATGTTTTCACTTCAACTATATAGAGGTGTCGGTAACAGTGACGGTTACATTAACAGTGTAGCGAGTTCAATGGTTTTTTCCAGATCTCAAAAAATGCTCAACGCGCCTAAAGAAGTTTTCACTTCAAATATACAGAGGTGTCGGTAACAGTGACGGTTACATTAAAGAGTGTCGCGAGTTCAATGGTTTTTTCCCATCTCAAAAAATGCTCAACGCGTCTAAAGAAGTTTTCACTTCAAATATACAGAGGTGTCGACATCAGTGACGGTTACATTAAGAGTGTCGCGAGTTCAATAGTTTTTTCCCATCTCAAAAAATGCTCAACGCGCCTAAAGATGTTTTCACTTCAACTATTTAGAGGTGTCGGTAACAGTGACGGTTACATTAGCAGTCTAGCGAGTTCAATGGTTTTTTCCCATCTCAAAAAATGCTCAACGCGCCTAAAGAAGTTTTCACTTCAAATATACAGAGGTGTCGGCATCAGTGACGGTTACATTAAGAGTGTCGCGATTTCAATAGTTTTTTCCCATCTCAAAAAATGCTCAACGCGCCTAAAGATGTTTTCACTTCAACTATATACAGGTGTCGGTAACAGTGACGGTTACATTAACAGTGTAGCGAGTTCAATGGTTTTTCCCCATCTCAAAAAAAATGCTCAACGCGCCTAAAGAAGTTTTCACTTCAAATATACAGAGGTGTCGGTAACAGTGACGGTTACATTAAGAGTGTCGCGAGTTCAATAGTTTTTTTCCATCTCAAAAAATGCTCAACGCGCCTAAAGATGTTTTCACTTCAACTATATAGAGGTGTCGGTAACAGTGACGGTTACATTAAGAGTGTCGCGAGTTCAATGGTTTTTTCCCATCTCAAAAAATGCTCAACGCGCCTAAAGAAGTTTTCACTTCAAATATACAGAGGTGTCGGTAACAGTGACGGTTACATTAAGAATGTCGCGAGTTCAAAGGTTTTTTCCCATCTCAAAAAATGCTCAACGCGCCTAAAGAAGTTTTCACTTCAAATATACAGAGGTGTCGGTAACAGTGACGGTTACATTAAAGAGTGTCGCGAGTTCAATGGTTTTTTTCCATCTCAAAAAATGCTCAACGCACCTAAAGAAGTTTTCACTTCAAATATACAGAGGTGTCGGTAACAGTGACGGTTACATTAAAGAGTGTCGCGAGTTCAATGGTTTTTTCCCATCTCAAAAAATGCTCAACGCGCCTAAAGAAATTTTCTCTTCAAATATACAGAGGTGTCGGTAACAGTGACGGTTACATTAAGAGTGTCGCGAGTTCAATGGTTTTTTCCCATCTCAAAAAATGCTCAACGCGCCTAAAGAAGTTTTCACTTCAAATATACAGAGGTGTCGGTAACAGTGACGGTTACATTAAGAGTGTCGCGAGTTCAATAGTTTTTTTCCATCTCAAAAAATGCTCAACGCGCCTAAAGATGTTTTCACTTCAACTATATAGAGGTGTCGGTAACAGTGACGGTTACATTAACAGTGTAGCGAGTTCAATGGTTTTTTCCCCATCTCAAAAAATGCTCAACGCGCCTAAAGAAGTTTTCACTTCAAATATACAGAGGTGTCGGTAACAGTGACGGTTACATTAAAGAGTGTCGCGAGTTCAATGGTTTTTTCCCATCTCAAAAAATGCTCAACGCGTCTAAAGAAGTTTTCACTTCAAATATACAGAGGTGTCGACATCAGTGACGGTTACATTAAGAGTGTCGCGAGTTCAATAGTTTTTTCCCATCTCAAAAAATGCTCAACGCGCCTAAAGATGTTTTCACTTCAACTATATAGAGGTGTCGGTAACAGTGACGGTTACATTAGCAGTCTAGCGAGTTCAATGGTTTTTTCCCATCTCAAAAAATGCTCAACGCGCCTAAAGAAGTTTTCACTTCAAATATACAGAGGTGTCGGCATCAGTGACGGTTACATTAAGAGTGTCGCGATTTCAATAGTTTTTTCCCATCTCAAAAAATTCTCAACGCGCCTAAAGATGTTTTCACTTCAACTATATAGAGGTGTCGGTAACAGTGACGGTTACATTAACAGTGTAGCGAGTTCAATGGTTTTTCCCCATCTCAAAAAAAAATGCTCAACGCGCCTAAAGAAGTTTTCACTTCAAATATACAGAGGTGTCGGTAACAGTGACGGTTACATTAAGAGTGTCGCGAGTTCAATAGTTTTTTTCCATCTCAAAAAATGCTCAACGCGCCTAAAGATGTTTTCACTTCAACTATATAGAGGTGTCGGTAACAGTGACGGTTACATTAACAGTGTCGCGAGTTCAATGGTTTTTTCCCATCTCAAAAAATGCTCAACGCGCCTAAAGAAGTTTTCACTTCAAATATACAGAGGTGTCGGTAACAGTGACGGTTACATTAAGAGTGTCGCGAGTTCAATGGTTTTTTCCCATCTCAAAAAATGCTCAACGCGCCTAAAGAAGTTTTCACTTCAAATATACAGAGGTGTCGGTAACAGTGACGGTTACATTAAAGAGTGTCGCGAGTTCAATGGTTTTTTTCCATCTCAAAAAATGCTCAACGCGCCTAAAGAAGTTTTCACTTCAAATATACAGAGGTGTCGGTAACAGTGACGGTTACATTAAAGAGTGTCGCGAGTTCAATGGTTTTTTCCCATCTCAAAAAATGCTCAACGCGCCTAAAGAAGTTTTCACTTCAAATATACAGAGGTGTCGGTAACAGTGACGGTTACATTAAGAGTGTCGCGAGTTCAATGGTTTTTTCCCATCTCAAAAAATGCTCAACGCGCCTAAAGAAGTTTTCACTTCAAATATACAGAGGTGTCGGTAACAGTGACGGTTACATTAAGAGTGTCGCGAGTTCAATGGTTTTTTCCCATCTCAAAAAATGCTCAACGCGCCTAAAGAAGTTTTCACTTCAAATATACAGAGGTGTCGGAACAGTGACGGTTTCATTAAGAGTGTCGCGAGTTCAACGGTTTTTTCCCATCTCAAAAAATGCTCAACGCGCCTAAAGAAGTTTTCACTTCAAATATGCAGAGGTGTCGGTAACAGTGACGGTTACAGTAACAGTGTCGCGAGTTCAATGGTTTTTTCCCATCTCAAAAAATGACCAACGCGCCTAAAGAAGTTTTCACTTTAAAAAAATCAGGAATTTCTGTCAGTAGACGGTAGGAAAAGTACTCCAATTCTTTTGTGAAGTCCGGTATGATCCATAGAATTTTTATACATCAAGTAATATGCACGTAATGTGTGAATTATTCTTCCTTCTTCCATGGTTGTATGTTAGGGAGTAATTTTTTAACACTTACCAGCACAACATAGTTGAAAAGTCAGAAAATGTGTCAGAAAGTTTCGCGTTGTTGAGCAGGTTATTTGAGAACTACCTTAATGATAATGTTTCTACTTTCAGTCAAATCTGACAAGTTAGCTTTTATGCTATTTTTGATTTTTATTTAGTCCGACCTGTGATGACTGATATATTCTGAAATATGAAATTCCTTGGGGGTCCCCTAGCTTCCTCCCAAATACAGGGCCCGCTTAAGACTTAGAAGTAGGGGAAGCCCGAAGTCACCCCTTTTTACTCTAACAATTATGCTTCAACAATTTGAAATTTTACCATCAAAATTTCGAGAAAATAACACTTTTAATATTAAACTACAACTAACTACCTATATACATATAAAAGAAATATTTTATTACATACATAACTATACACAAAAAATTAATTTTATAAATGAATTTACAAATATGGAACAGGTGGGAATATTTGAACTTCAAAATATATTTTATGCTTTACAAATTGCAGGATTTACCAGTGCTAAGAACAATGCAGGTACAACAAATATTTGACGTAAATTTACGCTGCAACACAATTTTGCTTCTATTTTATAAACAAAAATTTTGTATCACCTGAAGGCTTTTCCGCTTTATTGAAATAACTTATTCTCCATATTTTATATCATTTCTCCACTCTTTATGAATATAAACAAAATATAATTATACAGATTAAATTTTATGTTATTTTTAGCACGTTTGAAATTAAAATGTAAAACGTAAGAAAAATTAAAATAAGTTGCATTTAATCACTGTTTTTATACCATCAGAAAAAAAAAATAGAGTATAAATGTGTCATAGTCTGAGGGAAAATTTAGTAGCTATAATTAAGAAAATAAAATATATTTTTTACCCTGATTGAAAAAAAAAAATCCCTAAAAATTAGTTTCGAAAAGTAAATTTTGGGGCCTCTTTTGTATTTCAGTGGGTAAGTTCGGGCTTCACGGGACTATTCGGTAAACAGGCCCTCCCCAAATAGCGTCCATGGATTGTAGTGTGCATTTTGAATTGCAAGAAGAGAAAAAAAAAAATTCTTAATGGAGGTATGATGCTGCCATCTATCGAAAAATAAAGAAACAATTTACTTAAAAACATTAATTTTTCTATTTAAAGTTAAGCCCCACCAGTGGCTGAGAGGTTCTGCTCTTAAAGCTGGTAGACGGGAGATGCCGCATTCAAACCCCTGTCACGCTCCTCGACCTAACCGTTCGGAGTTTTCCGTGCTTTTCTTCGAACCTTGCCGTAAATACGGGTTAGGATACCTTAGAAAGACGCCGACGGAAGGCAGACTCCCTAGGGCCTATATCCCCCGTATAGATAATCGGCCGCTATAAAATCAATCAACCAATCTACTTAAAGTTAAAAAAAAATCTTAATTATTTTTCTGCAGGGTTGAAAGATGTTCTACGCCATTAAAACTCTTAAAATAAACTAATTTCATTTGTTTTTTCCCGTAGTAAAAATGGATTTTTCATTTCATTTACTTTTTTTTTTGCTATTTAAATCTGTTTTCTAGCAACCAGATTCCTAAATGCGGTATTAATAAAACAAAGCGTTTTATTCATTTTTTAGGTGCGTTCGTAATTATATAAATACGTAGCACCTATTGTCGTCGTCTGGTCCGTCTGTCTGTCTGTCCGTCTGTCCGTCTGTCTGTCCGTCCGTCCGCATATAACAACGCAAAACTACCCAACCGAATGGTTTGAAATTTAAGATATATTATCTTTGCAGAATTTTGTCGAGACATTTCAATTTTTTTAAAAATCGAATCAAAACTTTAGAAAATATTAATAAAAACATTTATTAAGAAATTTGATTTTTTTTTTTAAAATCGGTGCTTTCTTTTTATAGGAGCTTTCGAAGTTTAATCGTCAAGCGACCGAGATACTTATTTTATGACAGAAATTAATCTGCAGACGATATAATACATTTCACAAAATTAAAAATCATCAAGACCTGAGTATTTATATAACTAGCTATAGTACGAACGCACCTCGTTTGTAACGTTTGACGTACAATTTCCAACTTGTTTCAATTTCAATTGATTCAATACCTCAAGTTAAGAAAATAGTACTTGTTAGTAAGTGTGTAAACGAAAAGGTTTATTTTTATCATTTTTCACCACAGTTGCATAATGCTGCTATCTATTGAAGCATTTAAAAAAATTTAATTAAAAAACTTAGAATTAAAGCTGTTCTCAAATCTAAACTGGATACTTTATGACATATTTCTAAATTCATTTTTGTTCGGAAACGCATGAAATTGGTAGGGGTTCTTATTCAAAAAGTTTGTAAGCGAAAGCCGTTTTCCCTTTTTTCGTAAAAGCAGAATATTTTTCAGAAAATGCCGTCAAAACTGTCGGTTTGAACGGAATTTCCGACGTGGCAGTGGGAAAAGAGAAAAACCTGTCATCACGTGAACTAAATAGCTTATAATTCAATAAGTAATTCATTTATCAAAAAATGGAAAAAGCTATTCCATTCTAAATCGCTTCAATAACCAGGCCTACAAGTACTATGCTTTTGTGCTTAAAAAAAGTACCCAAATGGTACTTTTCGGTTAGCCGCGCGCCAGTGAAATATATATATATATATATATATATATATATATATATATATAGTTAATACACATCTACTATACTGTAATACACATATAACATACTATATATACATATATACACATACATATATGTATATATATATATGTATAAGTATATTAATTTATATATATTTCACTGGCGCCCGGCTAACCGAAAAGTACCAAAATTTGTCTGTAAATGTTTCGCGTTGCTAAGCCTGTCATTTGAGATAATATTTCGATTACCGTCAAATATGACAAGTTAACTTTCATTTTATACTATTTCTGATTTTTATTCAGTCCATCCTGTGATGTCTGATATATTCTGAAATGTAAAATTCCTTGGGGGCGTCTTAGCCTCCTCCAAAATAACGCCCCTCCCCTGGATTGTATAGTGTTCACTTTGAATTGCAAGACGTAGCCTACGATGATACGCGTCATGGTAGGCTACGTGCAAGAAGAAAGAAAAAAATTCTTAATGGAGGTATGATGCTGCCATCTACTGTAAAACAAGATAACAATTTATTTAAGTTGGTTCTCAAATGATCGGCTCAACAACGCGAGACTTTCCAACACAATTTCAGACTCATTTTTCAACGTAAAGGCATAAAATTGGCAGGCCTGACCACGGATGCGATTTTAAATCCAGATGAGTTTTCGATTTTTTGATAAATAAATTACTTATCGATTTATAAGCGATTCTTGTTACGTGATAACGCGTTCTTCTCCTTGTTCGTTTCGGTACGGCGAGAATTCGGTTCAAAACGTCGACTTTGACAGTATTTTCTGAAAGCTGTTTTGCCTTTACCAATAAATACAAAACGTGTTTCAATTACACACTTTCTGAATGAGAACACATGTCATTTTCCTGCGTTTCCAAACAAAAAGGAATAAAAAAATATGTCATCAAGTAGCCATTTTGGATTTGAGAACAGCCTTTATAAAAGTAATTTTTCTACTTACTAATAAAGATAATAAAGCTCTTAATTATTTTTCTTTGGGTTTCAAAGATGTTCCACGACATTAAAACTCTTTAAAATATTAATTTAATAAACTAATTTCGCTTGTTTTTTTTCCCGTAGTAAAAATGGATTTTTCATTTCATTTATTTATTTAGGCATTTAAATCTGTTTTCTAGCAACCAGATTTCTCCACCAAATGCGGTATTAAAAACCAAAAAGTTTAACTTATTTTCAAATTTAATTGATTCAATGCTTCAAGTTAAAATGGTTTATTTTTATCCTTTTTCATCACAGTTGTATAATGCTGCCATCTATTGAAGCATTACAAAAATAATAATTAAAATTTAAGTTTCTATTTGAAGGATTTCAAGTGAAGTTTTTATTTTATTTTTTAAATTCATTATTTCCAGTTATAATAATTTCTTAATCTGAAGCAATTTATTAGAGGAAAAAAAGTATACGACATCCGACTAGCTAATAAGCTTGGACAATTTAATTTTTCTTTATGACCGAGTGACGCTGCAACTGCGAGACGGTGGTATATTATTTATATCACTTAATTGCACTTAAAATTTTGCACCCGAATTTCGAATAAAATTTTGAGATTTAAAATGCGCGAGAAAAAAAAACTATTTATTTTTGAATGAATTCGCTCGTAAATTTTGGCGAGTTTTCAACATTTCAATAAAAGAATTGCTTTGCCAGGAAAGGGAAATCTTTATAAAATTCGATTAAAAAACATATATGGAAAAATTGAAAATATATAGGTGACATTTTCTCTCATTTATATATGACACTCAAATTCTGATTATTATTATTTCTTTTATTACTAATTTTATTTTCTTATTTAATTTTTTTATTCCTATTATTAATCGTATTTGACATTATTCATATAAGTTATAATGAAAGTTCATTGTATAAAACAGCCCGTGGAAATCTTTCAATAGGAAATTAATTATTGTAGAAAGAATTTTTTTGTGGATTTTTAATTGTTGGCAACTGCTATAACGAAAAATGTTTAAATTTAATAGGAAAAGGCCGTTAGATTTTTGGTTTTTTATCTCTATATATTAAAATAATACGATTTTTTCATTTTTTTTTTATTTTGAGCTTCATAGCAGGTATTCAGCTATAAGTACATAAAATTTCATGCGTGTAAGTTAAATAGTTTCTGATAACAGGCTCTGTGACGGACAGACCACGAAGCGGGAGTCATGGGATTTCGTGAGATAACGAAACCCTAAAACAGGTCTGTTGCAAATTTCGATAAAGTATCTTGGTTATTCCTAAAGTTATGAACAAAAATCCACCCTTGGAGAGAAATGCGATACCCTGTATTTTTGATTGAGTAAATAATCTCCCTTCTAGCGACCCCGAAAAGCCCCACTGAATATGGAGCGTGTGGTTGAATGCTATTTGGATGTGAATGGTAGCTATTTCTATACATCTCGTGCCATCAGTTACATTTCATTCAAAGAAAGGTAGGTCTGTTTCAAATTACGTTAAAATATCTTTATTATTATTAAAGTTATGAACAAAAATCCAAGTTTGGATTGTCACGCGATACCCCGTAATTTTGACTTAGTAAATAATCCCCCATCTAGTCACCCCAAATGGCGCCACTCACTGCAAATACAGGCGTCTTAAATTCGGACATGTATGTGTCTGAAAAAGCAATTCAGACACTTAAGTGTCTGAATGTGAAATTTCAGAAATAATAGATGTCTGAATTTAAGACACATAAGTGTCTTACTTTGACCATGGTACAAAAGAACTGAGAAAAATGTCTGAATAATGTCGACAGGTCTGAAATTAAGACATTTAGAAATTCAGACACTTAAGTGTCTGAATGAATTTACTATAATTGTGTGATATGCGTGTGATACAGTTCAAGGACACTGAGATCTTCCCATACAGACCATATGTCCGGTTCCTTTATCTGAGAAAACGAGGCTATTAACACTCAAATTACATGCTGGAAAGACATAACGAAACCTCTATTCAACACCAGGACTGCGGGAGGTTAATTAATTACTACTGACATTTTTACGATTCTGAACTCTTCTCCCGATGTTTGGTCTCGACTGTCCCCTTGATGCAGCCGATAGTGGCAAGTGTCTTTTGGCAGATAACATCTTGTAGTTGCAGAGAATCGTACAAATTTCTTATTCTTTTTTTTTTTTTTTTTTTGTATTAAACAATACTAATTTAAAGATTATACTCAAAATGCCGTGCATGAAAAAATCGGGAAATTATTACAGGATCAAGAGGGCGCCAAAAAAAAAAAAAAAAAGTAAAAACCATGATAAAAAAAAGGATATAATCGGAGCGCTAAATCTTTTGTCGAAGACGCAAATGAAAGGTTATTAGAGGTAAATTTCTCTAACTAAAAATTATATATGTAATTAATCTTATTAAAATAATTAACTTCAGCACATCGTTTTATTTAGTTATTCTTAATTTAATCTGCATTAATTCAATAATAGTGTAATAGTATTTCAATACATGGCCGAAAATAGGAATTTTTCAGTCGCAAGCATTTTGGCGCCCTCTCCAATCCTTTTCCAAAATAAATGTATACAGAGAAGTTTTCAATCCATTCCCCTAATTTTTATTTTAAATATGAAATAATTGTTAGGAAGCATATTTATCTTAATATTTTTATATTGCTTTCTTTAGAAATGGATCTGCTGTAATCGCTTCGTTTTTATCTATCTATATATAATCCAGATCTTGTTAACAAGATAATGTTCGAAAATTGAATCATTTCGAACCTAATTGGAACAGTGTATTGATCTTACAAGTACCTTGGATCTGGGTGTGTTCATTAATCAAGTATGTAAATCGTATAGTTTGTTTACAGAGACACACAAAAGCAAATTTTGTCATCACGATGTCCGAAATATTGAACCAATTCAAATATAATTGGGACAGTGTATAAATCTTATAGGTATCTTAGATGAATTCGTTAATCAAATATTATTCTCTGGCGCCCCTAAGCAGTCTCTTAATAGAAAAATCACGCCCTGTTCAAAACAAAGAGTATAAAATTAACGAATATATCTTTATTTTGGGTCGTCCGATTCCATGACATTTTTTCCTAAATTTCGTTATTTGTTTTTTGTACCGAAGGACGAACCAAATCTTCTTTTGGCGCCCTCTACTCTTGTGCCCAGGACATCCCCCTCCCCTCCCCCCCCCCCCCCCTCGGCCTTGCTCCAACAAGACAATGTGAAATGCACCACAAATAAGTTTAAAGTCAAATAAATCATTTATTGATATGAAATTAGGATTATGTAACTATTTTTTCCTGGTCCGTACTTTCTTTCTTTCTTTCTTTCTTTTTTTTCTCAGGAAATAAAGGAGATAAATTTAGTTCATTTTAGAAAAAAACGTTTTTCTAGTTCAAATTTCAGAAAAAAATCAGACAACGTCGATGGAAACTTATTCTTAAAGAGTGATGTTATTAACATTGAAGAAAACAATGCATTGTAAAATTTTTGTGAAGCCAGTTCATCTTGTTAATTTTAATATTTATATATTTTTAAGAAACATATCAATGATTTAAAATTGTTTTTTTTTTTTTTGTTTTTTTTTTTTCAATCTATTCTGAACAGCTTTTTCCGATGAGAGAGAGAAGGTTTATTTTAAAACTCGTTGTGTAAGGCCAAAATCCAAACTGGCTGCTTTTTAGCACATTTTTTTATCCCAAATGTGTCAAATTGGCAGATGCTCTTCTTAAAAATCTTATGTAATCGAACCGTTTTTCAGTTTTTCGGTAAAAGCAGAAGGATTTTCAAAAAATGCCATCAAAGTTGGCGTTTTGAGCCGAATTTCCGGACACGACAGCGCAGGAAAGGAAAAAAACTGCCGTCCTGAGACAAAAATCACTTATAACTCAAGATGCAATTCTTTTAACAGAAAATGAAAAAAAAAAAAAAAAAAAAACTTTTCGATTTCATATCACATCAAAAAACATACCTGCAAGTCTCGTGCTTTTATGCTTAAAAAAGATTCAGAAAATGTGTCAGATAGTTTTGTGTTGTTGAAGGGGGAAATATATTTTAAATCTTTTTATATTTAAATTGATATATTTAAATTTATATGAAAGATAAAACCATGAAACTTTGTAAATTGTTTTTCAGCTATAGTTTTGTGTTGTTGAGCGGGGAAATATTTTTTTATCAAGACTTTTCATATTTAATTTTATATGAAAGATAAAACCATGAAACTTTGTACAAAGTTTTTCAGCTATGTAACCTTTAAATTGGTTTCGGAATTTTTTATTTAAAGTGAAAAATTTTAAAATTTGTTCCTCGTAGTAAAAAATACTCATAAAAAAATTTAAAAAACAGTGTGTTTTTTTAAAAATTTGTAATTTTTTAAAAATAAATATTTCTGTAAATCCCTTAGTCAAATCAATATTCCATATCAAATGTGAAAATGTATGAAAAAAAAAAAAAGAAAAGAAAATTAGAAGATAGAATATTTTAGAAAAGTTTTAAAAAGATAATTCTCTTTAAAGAATTTACATTTAAAAGGGAATAGATGTATAAATTTGTATTTCAAGAAAATAAAATTAGAAAAATATGATTATGAATGTAAAGTAAAATCATATTTATAAATATCTTGTTTCCCGGCCATCACACTTTAAAAAAAAAAATATATATATAGTTAAAGAATTTTGTCAAAGTTTAAAAGAAGAATGGGATAAAAGCATATAACTAGACGGGGGGGGGGGGAGGGGGGAGGGGGGGGGGGCACGGCCCACCCCAGAATTTCAAACTGAAGTGAAAATGTTATGACACTGATTGCTCTACATTTTAATTTACAAATATTTGAAAAATTACACAAAGAAATACAATTATTTCTGATTCGAGAACTAATGTAATCAAAACGAGTACACACACATAAGTGAATGTGTGTGTGAGGGAGGAGGGGGGGGGGAGTCAAAGGAAAAACAGTTACTAGTATGTGGCTTGGAGCAATAGGGAGCCAGAAGAAATAAAGTTAAATAATTTCTGAAGTCTCTGAATCTGAGCGAGTTATCTTTTTTGTCACGAGGGTGATGGTAAAAAATCAGTTCTAAGAATTCCAGTTTAGTAGTCTTTCAACAAAGCTGTAAAATATTATGTGCTGTTGTCAGGGCTGGTGAGAGAGGGGACACTTCGGGTAGGGAAATGACCAATATAAGTATTTCTAAGAAGTGATAATTTATCTCTGTCGGGCAAACCAGGATATAGTTGTCAGTTGTTGGTCCATTAATTGTCCAGGAGTAGGTAATAAGAACATCTTGGCAAGGGCATCCTTTGAGAAAGGACGAATTTTTTGCAACTTCCCCGTGGCTTTAAGCATGTGGGGGGATTTCAGTTTCCATGCATAATTATCAGTGCACAAATAAATTCTGTAGTTTGTTTAAAATACGGGAAACTTTTTTTTGTGGTTCTACCACATAGGCCTATGCTTCAAGTTCTAGAATGGATTTTTGTGAGTAAATTGCTCCTTATCAGATCTTTGAAATTCTGTATAAATGGAAGAGCTTTGAGTAAGATGTTATGTAACAAAAATGATATTGCGAGAAAATTGAAATAAAAAATTTTTGTCGCAAATTTTCTTGTTTTTAAGTTATCCAGAATCTATGATGGCTTTTGAAGATAAAATTTTGGTAATATGCTTTCTAAGAATATAAACATCAGATCGGATGATTTTTTTTTAATTTTCTGCCCTTGCCCCTCAAAGGAGGGGGGGGGGGGAGGAAGGCAATTGGTTGTCTGTTGGGGATCAGTGATCAGTCTCTTTGCCTCGTTTTTGTCCGCGTCCCCAGATTATTATATACAAAAAGGGATTGAATTTTAATGCCTTTATGTATTCTTTAAATAATATCATAAGTAATTAGTAATAGTATGTTTAAAAGTAACGAATATATAAAAAGTTAAGAATAATCCAAGAGTATTTCCTTTTTCTCGGGCTTGTGGGGGGGGGGGGGGGGCGCTCGACGGATATTCGCACGGGCGCCAAAATACCGTTGGGCCGGCCCTGTAGACTTGACAGGTTTCAGCTCAACCTGAGCCATTATCAAACAAATAGAATATTCTATAATTGCACGATCTATGAAGTTATTTGTAACGCTATCATTTAATTTTTCACGTACTTTTTACATTATACACGTTATTTATTTTTTATTTTTTACTAGGATGTTTATTTCCATATTTGCAACCATAGGGTAACCCGAGCCACAATTTTGGTATGTTAAATTATAAAGTTAAAGTTTAACGTTAAAATGATAACGTTAAATGGAAATCTGGTAAGTTAAGATGTGTCATTGTTACATATTGTATTTTTACGTGTTACAACCTCTATGGTTACCCATAAAATGGATTGACAGTATAGATTGCAGGGGAAAAATTATTTTACTTTCATTGAAATTTATTTGGATGCTTTCTTCTTGATATAATCTTGCCAGGGCTGTGGTTTTTTTTTTTTTTGATAATACTTAATAACAGCTTATATGCTCCTTTTTTTCTGTAAAAACTCATTTTACTGTTTATAATCTTTTTACTTTACGCCTTTTAGCAATTGAAATTTTGTGTTATACTTTGTTATATTTTTAATCACTCAATTTATATTATTTGAATTGAAAATATGTATAATTCTTATCTCCTCCTCCCACATAAATAATAAAGTTGTACAATTTTAGCCACTATCTCAAATTGACCAAATCTTTCCAAAATTTCCAATTTTCTCAGCAACAAACGAATCAATTCTATAAAAATACCTACACGCTGCCGACTCATGCCATTACTTCAATTTAAAAGCACTCCTTCACATGTCTTGAAGGCTCAATTGGTTAAGGCGTTGGTCTCATAACCAGAAGGACCCGAGATCGAGCCTAGCGTGGGTAGAGAGGGACTCTCAGATTATCCTCACGTAATCGAAATTAAAAATAATTCAATAGATGGTACCACTTTACTTTTTAGCAATATATTTTTTTACTAATTGTTTGCCGGGTGAAAAAAAAATGGCGCTATTTCAGACACTTACAAATGTCTTAAAATTTTAAGACACTTTAAAGTGTCTCGTTTTTGAACCCTCCGTTTCATATGCTTAAATGTCTGATTTTCAGACATTTCAGTTTACAGTGTGAATATGGAGCGTCTAGTTCAATGCTATGTGCATGTGAATGGTGGCTATTTCTATACTCCTCGCACGATCAATTACATTTCATTCAAAGAAAGATAGGTCTGTTCTAAATTCCGTTAAAATATTTTAATTATTATTAAAGCTATGAACAAAAATTCACCTTTGGATTGGAATAAGATACCACATATTTTCCAATTAATAAATGTATTACGAACTTGTTTCCTATACAAAGAAATTGTTTTTTGTAGTGTACTCTGTCGTTCCTTAAAGTTTATCTGAATATTTTTGAACTACTCTTTATATATCTCTAATAACTCTACTTAATATCGAATGTCTTTCTTATTTATGTGGGTTCACAAATAAAATAATATGTGACAGGCCTTCTTATTTCATTCTTAATAAAAATTGGTATCATATACATTCACTTTGAACGCTATAAAGGTTCACAGAATTTCTTGGCGTCCCTCTCCCCTTTATTGCCAAGAAACATGCAAGGAATGTGGCACAGGCGGGGAGTTTTAGGTTCCCTGAAATATTTCTGGGATGCTCATAGCCATATTCTTAGAATGCGGGTTGTTCCTTATTCTTTAATAACCCGTTGCATCAGTTTTCAATAACCCCAGTTACGCGCAGATATCTCCCGCCCTTGAAATAAAGAATGTACAATTTTTCTCCGTAGAATTTCCTCTTTTCACGGCACATAACAGATTCGAAAAGTAAAATATTGCACATAAATGTATGAATTCACATAAATGTATATTAAAGCACCGTTTATACGTTTTTCAAAGGACCGTTAACACGCGCAACTTAAAACTGACAAGACGTATAACCGATTTCTTAGTTTCAAAGCGCAATACAATTTGAATTATAAATAAGAACGAAAAATCATGCGTCAAGAATAGATTATGAAACACTTTTCAACGCATTCAAAATAGGATATTAAAACTTCACTGTTTAATAAAGTGAAAGTTGGTATGAATTGGAGGAATGATTTTGTCTAAGTAAACAATTTAGAAAATGCATAACAAGTTTGAAAACTTAATGTCAACAACTAACATTAGTAGTCGTAAAAATACTCCAATTCTTTTCCGCAGCCTTGTACAGGATCTATAGATTAGTATATATACTACATACCACGCTAAAATTTAATTTAGTTAGGAAACGCATAGCACAGTTGAAAATTCCCTTTCACAATTTCCATCAATAAACGGAAATGTACTTTAGTGTATCCCTGTATATGATTTATAGAATTTATATATATCAAGTAATATGCAAAAAAAAAACCTGTTAAATTTAAAAACGCGTACCACAACTGAAAACGCACTTTCAGCAATTATTGTCCGTAGACCGTACTATAACCTAATTCTTTTGTATGTTCTTGTAAATGAACGTTAAATGCTATGCCCAACCTATGCGTAAGCATCTTGTAGTGTACCTCATATATATATCAATTTCAATATGTTTGAAATAGTGTAACATTATTACAATACACCGCAAATGAATTTCACTATAGACTGCAATGTAACGGAATTAGAGGGTGTCCATAAAAGAACTCCGGGGTTTTGAAGCAAATTTTTTAAATTTTCAATCATAAAATTAGGTTAATGTTATATATATGTACTTAAAGGTGAATTTATCAAGATTTTTACCACTTAGTAGATTTCAATGTGTGCCTATCTTGTGCGCAGTTAGGCGGAGCCTTTTATGAACCACCTTATGAACAGTCGATTTGAATATGCCCAACTGAAGAATGCGTCGTCTCAACGATTTTTTCGACTTCGTTTTCATGAAGTACGGATTCTATCGACGTTCTCTTCTGACACTCGAGGCCTACCAGGCGACATTTGTTTTAACACACTTCCGGTTACTTTAAACGCACGTAGCCACTGATGAATGGTTTTGTCCATAGGCGCATTACCACCATACTCGCGCCGAAAGTTCCTCTGTACAATGGTAACAGATCCAGTTTCTATAAGATAACACACTAAGCCTTTTGTTGTGGCGGTGGCGTCGCCATCGCACTGCATTAACTGAATGGAATGGAATGATGGAATGAGCATCTGCTACGTTACTTCAAGCTCAATGATGCGCAGTGCTACCTAGTGTTGAAAAAAACAAACTGAAATTGATGTGGATAAAATTTGATGAGATACTGATTTCTTCTAAATTAACTGACCTGACCTAACTCATACCGTTAACTTGATATGATTTTTTAAAACCCCGGAGTTCTTTTATGGACATCCCGTATTTTGAGTACCTCTGTAAACTAACCATTAACGCTACACACTTCATTTTCAATATCGAACATGGCTTAAATACTAATAACATGTCCTCAAGAACATATTTCGACTTCAAGGAAATCCGACTACATTTACGCGAGTTTGAGCACGGCTAGATGGCAGAGAGACGCAGACAAACCAAATTAATAAACGCTTTTCAACTAAGGTTGGAAAGTGTTAAAACCAATACACATGTTTCACAAATTAAACTATGTCAACGTATTTTTAAGATTTATAAAATAGTTTTTAGAAATAATAAATTTATTACATATTTTTCAAATTTAAAACAAGTTCTTCCGGCTCAGTTTTAAGAGTATGTTGATCTCTCTCTCTCTCTTTTTAGATGTACTCAAAGAAAGTATAGATCCTATTCGTATTTTAAAAGGATAGCATTTTCGAGCGGATTACCGATGCATTTTAATTAACCGTTTCGGGATTAACGAGACCTAAAAGTACCGGTCAATTTAACCTGATTTTCTTTTATCCCAACAAAGTCTATACATACTTTATTATTACTTCACTTATGTTTCAGCATTTAGTAATAAAACAGATATAAAACGGTTTCTTGTTGCAGGGTTGCATCTCTGAACGGGGTAGTTGAGGGGCGCTCGAGGTACGTATGGACGCAGAATCATCCAAGGATTGTTGATATTGATTTTCGTAAACAATTGTCGGTAATTAGCCGAGGTATTAATTAAAGTTACTTTTAAAAATGTTATATATGTATATCTGTATATACCGGGTGGTTAAAATATAAGTATCTCTATTTGTAGCTGTCTGTAGCTTGAAGAAATAGCAATAATGAAACCAAAATCGGTACACTTACTATTCGAGAAGGAGGAAGAATAATGGAACAATAATTTAAAAAAAAATTAATTACAATAATCGCCGACAGATGGCGCTTTTGAGTGTGAAATGTAATGTGTAAATATTGTGTATCGTGAAGGTGTCGCAAACCTCAATGACTTTACCGCATATCACAACATGTGCGAAACATCACCCTTGATGCATTATATTCCGCAGTTGAGCATGTCGTGCACCGCCTGGAATGTATCCTTCAGTACAATGACCATGTAGAACCTGAACATGATCGGCACCGCCATGCAAAAGCGTAACCACGTTCACTGTGACAATTTCCAATAAATTAGGTGTGCCATCCGGTTTGACGCCTTAATTTTTTGTTTTTATATTACACATTACATTTCACACTCAGTAGCGCTATCTGTCAGTGATTATTGCAATTTTTTAATTTTTATTATTGTTCCATTCTTCTTGCCCCTTCTCGAATAGTAAGTGTACCGATTTTGGTTTTATTCGGATCATTCCTTTGAGCTACAGACAGCTCAAATAGAGATACTTATATTACAACCACCTTGTATATCGCGTGTAGTATCATTCAAAAGATCACATAACACCCAACTCAAAAATATATCTGTTTTAAATTTAGGTATTATATTTTCAGAGATAGCGTTGAAAATGGATCTCCCAATCTGCTTGCAGCGTTGGTGATTCTTATATTTAAAACATATACGTTTCATAATACGTTTCATTCTTTAAATTTAAAATAGATGCTACTTTTTCGAACAAATAAGTTATGGTGAAAACATGTAAAACGCTGGAAAGCTGTTAAGTCTATTTAATATTGTTGTAATTTTTACATTTTCCGAACGTCTTAAAACATCTTCCTTAGTCTATTGTCATATTAATAGAACGAAAAATAGCCATGTTCGTAAAATAAAGCTAAAAGTAATTTTCCCCCAAAATTAAAATAAAATAGGTATTGAAAGGGTTAACGAACTCATCCAAGATATTTGCAAGATCAATGCACTGTCCCAATCTGGGTGAATATATCGGACGTTATCGTAATGACAAAATTTGCTTTATAGATACATAGATATATGTATAAATCAAGTGATTGCAATAGTCAATTTCTAAAGCAATCAACCTAATATCTGAGTTAATTACCGTCATTTTTTTCAAAAATTATTACCAACAATCCTGGGATGATTCCGCGTCGAGCCAGAGCAAAGTAAATTTTGTGTGTAACGGAAAAATGTGATTTTCTCAAAAACTATTATGTGACCTAAGATAATATCTATAGTTTTCCTGCAAAGCTTAATTAAAGTCATACTACTCCGAATTTTTGCATAAATTTAGTTTCAATAGTTTAAGAATAGAGGAGGGGGGGGGGGGGCATATTTTTGAAGTGCATTTTCGACGCTATCTCTGACAATATAATACCTAAAACTAAAACAAACTTCTTGAGTTCGTTCTTACGAGATCTTTCGAACGATACCACACGCGATATACAGGGTGTCCCAAAAGTCTCCGCACAACTTCAAAAATTTATTACAAAAAAAAAAAAAAAAAAAAAAAAAAAAAAAAAAAGGCCTACAGCAAAAATAATTATAACAGTACATAGAGTAACTTAAAAAGTTTTTCTGCTACCTTAGTATACTTGTACATGAGATCCTTTCGTTGCACGAAGAATATCATGTCGATATTCCAATTCCACCCACGTGCGTATCAGCATGCTAACATCAACAGTAGCTACAACTGTTTGACGAAATCCGAACAAAAGTGAATAGTCTCATGGAATTGGAACAAGAGATCCAAACAGCAGTAGCTACTGTTGATGTTAGCATGAAAAACGTTCGTGGATGGAATTTGAATATCGTCTTGATATTCTTCGTGCTACGAAAGGATCTCATGTTGAAGTTTACTAAGGCAGTAGAAAAAAACTTTTTAAGTTACTCTATGCACTGTTGTAATTATTTTTGCTGTAGGCCTATTATTATTTTTTTAAATAAAGTTTTGAAGTTGTACGGAGACTTTTGGGGCACCCTGTATATGTGACGTTTTGTAAGGTTTTGGAGTGATCAAAGCAGTGTTCTCCGATTAATAGCACAAGTGATTGCAGTCGTTCACATTCGGAAAACATATTCGTAGACGTGAAATGAAAAATAGAGGAAATAAGCAGACAGTGGATTCGCTTCAGTTATTTTATTGTAATCCAACATATCAAGCATATGAGGGAAATGTTCTTTAAAATTAGACGCTATTAAGTTTCCATTATATTAAAGGTTACAAGAATAATACAGGGGCTTCATTCTTCTCGCTACGACTCCAGAATTATTTGTCAACAACTTCGAAGGCGAGAGAATCCGTAACAATTCTTTGTCTCCGACCAGTGCAAGCGATTTTAAAGGAGCTAGGCGCTAGGATACAAACGCGATATGTGATCTCTTTTAGCCAATCATAGTCTGAATTTGAAGGAATTGATCCAATTTCCTGCGTAGAGATATCGCAGTGATTAGACTTGCGGATGTTATTGGCGCCAAATGTTTTTTTTTTTTTTTTTTTTTTTTTTTTTTTTTTGGTAAGAACTGGAATTTTCGAGATGCTTTAAAAACGTGGTAAAATGAAGTAATATTTTAGTTTCGAGAATAGGCATAAAATATATTCTTTGACTGCACACAATTTTTTACAATACGAGGGAAGAAATTTAATTATTGACACAGATTAAAAGTGACACATATTTAAATATTGAAACATTTAATATTTTAATATAGAAAAGAATTTACGGAAAAACAGAGTTTTTTAAGATGGAATAATTTAGGAAACATGATATTTTATATCTTATTTAAAGAATTTAGAATGATTTTAGATACAGAAAATGATAGAGATTGTATATTAAAGAATTTAATAAAACAATGTTAAAAAAAAAAAAAAAAAGAAATATAAGCGGGAAGCTCCATTTTCAGAATAGAGTCAAATAGAATAAATACTATTAAGTGGATTAGGATAAAATAGATTTACATATGGATAGTGAAGGACTATTTTAAGAATAAGAATTATTTTAAAAAGCCGGGGTTATATACGGAACATAGGAAAAAATTTATAGAATAATTTAGCAGATTGCGGAAAAATTTAAATTTTGTAATATATATAAAATTTTTTTCATTTTTTTCATGTAACTTAATTGATATCTCGGCTAATTATAGACAATTTTTTTCGAAAATCAATATCAACAATCCTTATTGGATGATTCTGTGTCGATAGGCACCTCAAACGAGTCTCAACTCCCCCGCCCCCCCCCCCCCACACACGCCCCCAGCTGAGCGCCCGCAAACTAAAGTTTGTGTGTAACGGTAAAATGCTATTTTCTCAAAAACTATGTAACCTATGAAAATCGCTGTAGTTTTTTTGAAAGGTTTATTTAAAAAATCCTACTACCTCTAATTTTTTCAAAAGTTTAGTTTCAGTAGATTCGGAAATAGAGGGGGCATATTTTTTTCAGTGCATTTTCGAGAATATCGCTGATAATGTAATACCTAAAATTAAAACAAATATATTTATCACTTCGGTGTTACGAAATCTTTAGACCGATACACCACACGATATACAAAAAGAAAATTTTATTTTTCAAGTAACTTAAAGCTGTTCTCAAATCCATACTGGCTTCTTTATGACACATTATTGAATTTATTTTTTTTCGCAAATGTATCAAATTGGCAGGTGCTCTTCCTCAGAAACTTTGTAATCGAAATACGTTTTCCTTTTTTTGGTACAGGCAAAATATCTTTCAGAAAATACTGTCACAGTCGGCGGTTTGAACCGAATTTCTTTCGCAAAAGTGCGAGAAGGAAGAAAAAACTTGTTGTCACGTAATCAGAATCGCTCACATCTCGAAAAGAAATTTATTTGTCAAAAAATTGAAAACTCATTTCGATTCCAAATCGCTTCCAATAGTCAGGCCTGCCAATTTTACGCCTTTGCGTTTGAAAATGAACCAGAAAATATGTCAGAAAGTTTCGCGTTGTTGAGCAGGTCATTTGAGAACCACCTTAATTAGCCCCTCTAATTTTTTCGTAAAAATATTTGTGAATGGCTAGTAGTCGATAAATATCTGAGTCAATATCCTTTATAACTCTGTCCAGTTTGAAATTTCCATGTTCCATAGTTTACGAGAAAAACGGCTGTGACAGACAGACACACGAGTGATCTTATAATAGTTCCGTTTTTAGCTCACATCACAGGCTATCAAAGCCTGAGAGCTAATGCGTCCGCAGGTTCTGTATGTACGTACCTACGTATGTATGTACGTAACCAGATAACTCTTGATAGAAATATCCGATTTGCTTAAAATTTTGTATACATAGGTTCATTCTGATAAGGTTGATTAGTTTTGGGGGTTCATTGGTTAAGTATAAAGGGGGGAACGGGGCTAATCCCCTTAATTTAGATAAATGGGTTTTTCATGCAGAATTATCCGATTTGCTTCAAATTTTGTATATAGATTCATTGTGATAAGGCGCTTCCTTGATTAGTTAAGTATGATGTGTGGAATGGGGATAATTCCCCCCTTAATTTATTCATGCAGAATTATCCGATTTGCTTCAAATTTTGTATATAGATTCATTGTGATAAGGTGCTTCCCTGATTAGTTATGGGGGTTCATTGGTTAAGTATAAAGGGGGAAACGGGCTAACCCCCCTTATTTTAGATAAATGGATTTTTCATGCAGAATTATCCGATTTGCTTCAAATTTTGTATATAGGTTCATTATGATAAGGCGCTTCCCTGGTTAGTTTTGAGGGTTCGTCGGTTAAGTTTAAAAAGGGTAACGGGGGGGGGGGTAATCATCCTTAATTTACTTTCGATTTTTTTTTCGAGGGGTATTATTCTTTGAAATAAGAGTATAATATACAATTAGTATGAATAGCCTGTGAGCTCAATGCCATCAGTTTAACTGGGCACTTTTCTTTTTATTAATTTTTAAGTACGGAACCCTAAAAATCACATCTTCTACTATATATATATGAATTGCAAATGGAGATTTCATTCCGGCTGCTTATAACTTGAGTTCTGTCGAATAGATTTTGATGAGACTTACACCGTTTGTTACATAATTTTTCAGAGGAGATTTTAGTGTATGATATATATCTTTCTACGTTTTTTAATTATAGAGCTATTTGGAAATTTCTATTATCAAGGGATCTCGATTATTAAAGATTAGCAATTTTTAAAAAGTTCTATTGGACGGATTTTCAAGGGACTTGTACTGTTAATTAGATAATTTTTCAGGGATGGTTTTAGTATATTGCATATTGTTCTATCGTTCTTTACCAAATCTTACTATAAATGATCAACTAAAAGAGTTAGTCCTTAACAGCTCAAACTTTGTCTGCACATTAGAAAATATAATAGGGCAATGGCGTTCGTATATTTTCATCAATGCGGAAGGATATTCCAGGTAAAGGTCCATATTCTTTAAAACACAAGGTCAAATTTACCGATATAATTTCGTTTGACTCAAGGTTCGTTTGGAGAAACCGACCAGCTAGCGGTCAAAACTTGCTAGTAAATAATAAATGTCCTTTTTCTCATCTTTAAAGGGATCCGTGGGTCAAAATTTTATTTTCTTCATTTATAAGCATTATTTAATGAAAATTTTCTCTAACATGTGTTTTGCTATAAATATTACTTTTAAAATAAAAAGGTTTTGAAAACTTTAAATTTATTTTTTAAATACAAATTTTAAACTTATTTATTTTTTGATCTAACTCATGAACCACTTGCCCGATTTCATTATTTCTTTCACTATTGTATATAGACAAGATTTCTTGTTAATTTGTCTTCAGGATTTGTAAAAATATTACTTATGAAATTTATAAAAATAAAAAAATAAAAAAAGAGGATTTTTGAGATTGATCTTTTCTTCGATGTATATTTACAAAATTTTCCCAGGAAATTAAAAATACTGAAGACAATTTATTAAAAACATAACTTAAAAACTCTGCAGACAATTTCATACACATATATTGAAATAAAGTTTAGATATATCCATTTAAACATGACAAACATGAAAAAAACCATTCTGAGATAAATGGACTTAAGCATTTAGTTACGGAAGGGGAAAACCTGATAGTACAACATAAAAATGGTTATATCTGCTGATGTAATCATCGTAGGAAAACGCTTTATTTAATTTATTTAACCTTGTAGTATGTTATTAGCAAAAAAAAAAAAGCAAAGTCGTACCATTTTTTTTCCTTTCAATAATTCAGTTTAGTCATTGTGTTTCAATTATGACTACATTTGACTACATTTGTCGTAACTAATGACATGTTCACCCTTTATTGAACCATGATTTTTTTTCCTTGATTTTCTTCCCCCCCTTCACAGAACCAAATGAAACTCTACATTGTGAGAGATAATTAAGGTTAATGCTATTTTTATGCAAGTGTTTTTTTTTCTTTTTCCTTTTTCTTTTCTTTTTTTTTGTGTAATCTAACAAAAAATAGCGAACACACGAAGGAAATTACATTCACGTTGCTAATTGTTGTTAACAGGACAGTGACTTCTTATTATTTATTTATAAAAGAAATAATAAAAGAAGAAAGAAAAATAATGCATCAGGCAAAGATTATGAAACATACACAAACACTATGAGAATATTCTTAAAAAAAATAATTTCTTTTCATAAAATTTAATGAGATATATACAAAGAATTTAAGAGATACCTAATGGAATTAAAAATCCACTGTCAGCAATTGCTGCCTATATCTGGTACTCTCCAAAAAAGGACATTTTCAAAACTAAGCAAAACATTCTCAACTGTGAGTATGTCGCACAGTCAAAATGACTTCGAATCAAAGTAACTCAAATTTGAAACATGCATACACTCATTTCTGAAAACATGCACACACTCAAGAATAAAACATCATGTGCTCCTATTTGAGTATGTCCATGTTTTAAAAATGAGTTTGAACTGTTTTCTATATGTGCTCATTTTTGAGTATTTTCATGTTTCAAAAAAGAATTTGAACTGATTCTAATCATTTTTGAGTATGTCCATGTTTCAAAAATGAGTATGAACTGACCTCTATGTGCTCAGTTTTGAGTATGTCCAAGTTTCAATATTCTGAGTATTTCTGGTATTTCAGAATTGAAAGCATTGGGGTCGTCCTATTTGAAACAAAAAGTTTGATAACAAAATGAAAACATCGATTTACTCAGATTCGAAAGTGTTATTTTTCTCAGTGTAATGTATGGAAATCTTTTGTTCAGCCCTGTATATGATCTATAGGTTTTTATACATACCACACAGTGAAGCTAAAATTTAAATCAGTTGGAAAACAAATAAAGCAACTAAAAAGGTCTTTCTTGTAATTCCGATTCATAGATGACAATTTACTAAAATCCCTTTGTTCGGCCATGTATATGAATTTATTTATAATGCAGTATACTGATACCATACAATTAATAAAATTTGTTTGAAATGAAAAGCACGTGAAACAGTTGAAAGTGCTTCTACAGCAAATCCTGTTTATAGACGTTAATTATTTTTCTTTTGGTTAAAACCTTATTAACAGAATATTTACATACCACATAATATAGTAAAATTGGACCCAGTTAGAAAACGCATTACACAAATGAAAATAAATTTCGAATAATTACTATCCATAATTGACGTTTTCTTGACTAAATGCGTATAGTGAAGTATTGTACCATATATAATTTAAATGAAATCACACGAGTGAAAATAACGGTATAAATAGTATGTGATAAGAAATAGCTATGTAAAGTTGAGCTGAGAGACAATAAAACTAGTCTTGGGGAGCCTCCGTAATACTTACCCATCATGGATATGCATAATAAAAAATGTGAAAATAAAACATTTGTAAACTATTTATAAAATGCATTGCAATTCGAATAAAATCGTGACTTCATGACGTCATTAACTTTAAATGCTCTATTACTAAATTGCGTGAAAGAAACATCCTTATAACTCCAAAATTGATAATCCTATTAACTAACGGTTTACTGCGTCGGATTAAGCGTCTCATTTCCAATTAAAATATACCTTTGAATTGAAATTTGAATGAAATACAGGGTCATGAAAACTCGAAGAGTGTGGAAAATATTATTGCAAATATCTAGGCAACTCATTATCCGATCGACCTCATTCTTTATGCAAAATTTATGTTTTTTTATTGCCACTCCTTAAAATAAACAATTCACTCCTTGAAATGAACAATTTCGAAAATTTTTATATACCTTTTATCGGAACGAATATTTCGAGAGTCCGAAAAAAATAGTTCCGGATAATCGAGGTTACTGAAATTCAATAAACTTCTTCCCATTCTTACATACTAAGTACATACCAAATTTCAAGTCTCTAACTCAATTTGTTCGGGAGATAGAGCGTTTACAGACACACAGACAGACGAACGGCAATTTTTTTTTTCTAAAAGTATGTTTTTCGGAATCTTCAGTGTCTGAAACGTGTAAATACGTCAATTTTTTTTTCGATTTTTAAAACGATTACAAGACTTACGTATATACGTTATTACGTATGATGGGTAAGTAAAAAGGGTAAAAAATGCATGGTGTCCATAAATGATTGTCCCAAATTCAGTACCTCATTACATTCGATTTAAGAATAGGACGAAAAATATTATTACACATTCGTAAATTACAACTTAAAAAGTTTTTTTAATAACACACACAAAGTTACATATGGGTAAAGTTTCAACTCAAAATGTTATTAATCAAATATCGATTGTAACCAAATAATAATTAATATTAAAAAATTATCAAAACTCTGTTAATGAATTATGAGTACAAATTTAGATGATTAGAACTTTTTCTTTCTCTTTTTAATGTAGATGATATTTTGTCGCGGTATTTAAGTTCAATATCACTAAAAAGGGCAAAAAAATAGAGTATGTCGTAAAATAGTTATATAAATTTGGTTTTTAAAATAGGCCTAATAATAATGTAGAACAATTCCTATGACTAAAATCATTACATTCAGCATCATCTGCATTTGTCGTCGAAGTATTCATCATCATATATTATTATACAGGGTGTTTCTAAATGAATATCGGGGTTTTAACGCTTTGTAATATCTATTATATAAAACTTAAAATTATACTTAATACATAAAATGAAAGAGCAACTCAAACAGTTTGTTGGTACCTGTGCATGCGCACTGTAAAAAAAAAAAAAAAAATTGTAAATTCACGGGCATTCTCCGCGAATTGCTGCCGTAATTTTACGGGAAATGCCCCTTTTTCAAGGTAAACGGTCAGTTTCCGTAAATTTCATGTTTTTACGGGCAAAAACCGTTTATGTAAGAACAAATCTCGTTTATCTAGGGACAAAGCCCGTTTTCTTATGGACATTACCTGGAATCTCTGCTGCAGTAATTTTACTGCAACAATTTTTTACAGTGCGCATGCGCACGCAATGTTTCTTCCGTTAGAAAGCGCTAGTAGCAAAAATGGCGACTTGTGAACAGAAAGCATTTTGTGTTCTGCAGTTTGCAAAGACCGAATTTGTAGTTACTGTGCAACGTGAATTCCGGATAAAGTTCAGATGTGATCCCCCAAGTGATAATAACCACCGTAGATGGCATCATCAGTTTGAAAATACCGGCTGCCTTTGCAAACGGAAGAGTACGGGACGACCAAGGATTAGTGAAAAGAGTGTTGAGCGAGTGAGAGAGCTTGTAGGTAAAACTGTTTGAGTTGATCTTTCATTTTATGTATTAATTATCATTTTAAGTTTTATGTAATAAATACTACCAAGCGTTAAAACCTTGATATTAATTTAGAAACACCCTGTATTATCAAATAACGCTACGCATTTCATTTTTAATACCGAATATGCCATGGTATACCTCAATAACGGTAGGCGGAAAAAATCACCATGGAAAAAATCACCACAGAAAAAATCACCACGGTAAAAATCACCACGGTAAAAATCACCAACGGAAAAAAGCACCATCGGTAAAAATCACCACGGTAAAAATCACCACGGTAAAAATCACCATGGTAAAAATCACCCCCGGAAAAAAGCCCCATCGGTAGAAAGGTTCCTGATAAAAAAAAAGGGGGGGCTTCAAGTTCAGATGGGAAAATACCACACATTTATGAATAACATGTCTTTCAATACGCCAATTATAATTTCGGGTAAAGCACGTGCTAACCACGTGTATTTACTAACCACATGTACTAGGAACAATCAGAGTATTATATACATCATATATTCTAATACGAGATCAAATCTTGTGTGTGCGGGGGTAGGGGGGTTATATATACATGCAAATTTTATTTTAAAAACGGCTCTAACGATTTTGTATCCTACAGTTTTGAGGCACCAGAAAAACATTGGGCTGGGTCACATGTTTGAGAAAATTCGATTAGTGGGTCAGTTTTGGATCGCCATTAATCAGAGTCAAGCTAATTGATCCAAAAAACAGCTCAAACGATTTTGACTAAACTTTGTATCCAACTATTTTCGGGCACTAGAGGACTATTGGGCTGAGTCACAGAGAACTTTCGATTAATGGATCATTTTGGGTCAACGCGGGTCAAGTTAATTTTATCTAAAAAACGGCTCTGACGGTTTTGATTAAATTTTGTATCTTACGAGTTTCGAGCACGGGAAGACTATTGGACTAGGTCACATGTTCGAGAAAATTCGATTAGTGGGTCATTTTGGGTCACCATGAGTCAGGGTCAAGCTAATTGCATCTACAGGGCTGCCATTTGCTACTAAAATGCTACTTTTTGCTACTATTTTCAGCTTCAGGAGACTAAGGCAACTTTTTTAAGCAAAAAAGGCTTGAAAAGCAACTATTTCTAACAAACAGGCAACTATTTTATGAAAAAGGAGACTTTTTGAAAATTTTATTCTAGCTTTTTCAAATACATGTTGCAGGAAATATGAAACAACAAGAACAATTTTTTATAATTCCAGTACAATTTTTCCAGATGTTCGATACCACTGCCAAACAGCACTTTTCTTGATCAAGAGTCAATTTCACTCATTTTTTTCTTAATTTTTCTAATTGCTGCTGCATAGTAACAGTAAGCAAATAAGCAATTATATACTTTGATCCCCAAGCATATGTAGTTTTAAATCATTAAAGTTCTATTTCTCAAACGAAAAAAAAATTGCCCTATTTGTTGCCAACTAATAACAATAAATAAATGATCTAAATAATCTCCTCCATTAAAAGATTTCTGCTTCCTCCTTTGCCCTTATCCCCCCCCCCCCCTCTCACCCTCATGCTGTGTTTCACATCGTTTAAATCTCTTTATTATTTTTTTTAAAGAAAAGACATCTGCCCTACTTACTGATCACTGCTTCTAATAACAATAAATAAGCAACGATCATCTAAATTCCCTCCCCTTTCATTTAAAATTTACTCCCCCCCCCCACCCCCCCACAACATGCAGGGAAATTTAAAATCTGTATTTTTATATTTGAAAAATTCTCCTGTTCTATACTTGTTGCTCTCTAGTGCAATCCTCTTTAATAAAAAGGCATGCGTTGATGACGACTGGGATTTTCGATAATCGTTGCCACAGATTAATCTTGGAAAATGAAACATTTGAAGTTGCTGAAAAAATTAATAGCTCGAAAAGTATTTGTCAGGAAATTGTTAGACAAACTTCGTTAGAAAGGTAAAAAATTGTATTTTTCTTGATATACATTTCAAATCTAATGATTATGCCGTTTTTCAAATATTGAATTTCAAAAATTAACAAATTTCACAATGGAGTACCATAGCGAAATCTTCACATGTAAAAAGATAATGATAACGACCATGTGTCCTGACGTATACTGGCTATAGCACGAGTGAAAAATTATAGTAGCCTTACTATTCTGTTACAATATGAAAGTGAATTATGATGCCACGAGTGCATGATTTTATTTATTTTAATATAATCATCTTAGAAACAAGGTTTTGGAATTTTTTTTTAGAGTGAGGCTAATAAATTGGCCTTACTGTATATTATTATGAGTTTAAAAGAGGAAAGGTGGGAGAGCGCTTTATATTATTTAGGTTTCCTCAGGAACTTTTTGTCAGAATTGAAAGTTTAATATATTGTAGTAACTCCTCTATACCGACCCGATAAAAGATGGTGAGTGGTAGCGAGATCGGATCGCTGGCACAGAGAATTTCTCGTATAAGTTAGAAAATAGAATTTATTGCATACCAATATTAATTCTAATGAAAATATGTACAAGAAAGTTAATTACAGCATTTAATTATTTTTCGTGAGTCAATCGCTTATAAATTAATGACCTCTTGACTCCAAGTGTAACTGAAACAAACAAAAGTCTCTAAACATTACAGACAGTCGTGACTACAAAACAAAGTTCATTCGGACCAAGGCTCGTCCGTTCCTTTTCTTCGGAAGATCTACTAATGCTCGTTAATTCTGAGTCTAAGAACTCTCACTCTCGCACTTGGTGTGCTTTTTCACTTCGCTGGGATTTTCAGCGGATACCTGCTGTATCAATTCTAGAGGTCGGACCTCACTAGCGCTTACACCACGCTGAGATAGAAACTGACGTTTCCTTTTCCCTTCTCCAGAGAGTCAACACTCTCCTTTGCGATCTCTCCAAAAACTGTCCTCTCTCACTTTTTCATTCTCGCAGGAGAACTCCTTCTAGGGGCGGGGGCTTTGTCGAGGCGGGCCCCTCGAAACTCTCCAGCCTCTTAGCAGCCTTGAGATCCCTCTGTTTCGTTTTCACTAAGTCCGTCATTGGACGTTCTAAGACAAAGGGCAAAGTTTCGGGCGCAAACCTAAAAATCGTGTGCAGAGATCGCTTCTCTCGCAGATGAACTCTTTCCCACGAACTCGGCAAGGATCAAAGCATAAGACCCCTCTTTGGGTAACGCCTTACCACTTCATCACTGTCCGAACTTTCAGCTCACAGTACAATAGAATTCGGCGTCTGCTAGTCTTCAAGGCAAAAATAGGGAGGGAAGGTATGCAGTTAAGTGCACTCACAGGAAATGCTAGAATGACACATAGTGCAGCTGGATGTCGAAGCTCAAATTCTTTACAGCACCTCCTCCTCAAACGATTCTTAAGGGTGAAACACTAAGAATCTCTAAGAGTCGGATAAAGAATTGCAAGCTCAAATTACATCAGAGTGGCAAGAAATAAAACATACATGAATAAGATAATACTACCTTCCTTTTTTTTTTTTTCGCGCTCTGATAAGAAATCATGAACACAGAATGAAATAAAACACAGTGAAATAAAAAATAAAAAATAAAAAATCTTAAAATAATTATATACAAAAGTTTATCAAGAAATCTCCTTAAACTCGACTCAGACAATCAACATGCGGAATGTCTTTGCCTGCGCAATGAGAAATGGCATAATTATAAGGTTGCAGAGCTAAGGACCACCTTAATAATCTGGGATTATTTCCAGAATTTCTTTTTAGAAACACCAAAGGATTGTGATCGGTTTCGATAGAAAAGTTTTGTCCATCAATATAATGCCTTAACTTTTTTATCGCAAAAATAATCCCTGCACACTCTCTTTCAGTGGCGCAGAAACTTTTCTCACTATCAGTAAATTTTCGACTTAAATATATTATGGGGTGCTCTTCCGATCCCTCTCTTTGAGCCAAAACCACGCCAATACCTAAGTCACTAGCATCAGTTTGTACTATGAATTCTTTCTGAAAATTAGGAGCGTAAAGCACCGGTTCTTCAGTAAGCTTCATTTTCAAAGTCTCAAAGGCTTTTCCCATTTCGTCGCTCCATGCAATCTTTTCTTTTTTATTTTTCCCTTTAAGCGCCCTCGTTAATGGTTCTACAATCACTGCATAATCTTTTATGTACCGGGAATAATATCCAGCCATTCCCAAACATCTACGAATTTCAGTTCTCGATTTCGGAACCGGTAATTCCTTAATTGCCCTTACTTTCGCCTCAGCTGGCCTCCGTCTACCCTCACCTACAATATGCCCAAGATATTTTACGGTTTTCTGAGCGAACTTGCATTTCGCCAATTTGATTTTTAGTTTCGCGTCATTAACCCTTTTTAATACTATTTCTAGATGACGCATATTGTCCTCCCAACTATCTGAAAAAATCGCCATATCATCTAGATACGGTAAACAGAATTCCTCAGGTGCGTTTATTTCCCGCGTTAAGATATCTGCTAACTCCACCCGTTTTCTGTAAGGCTTTACTAAACTCAAGTGAGAAATCTGGGATTTCTGTCGCCTCCCAGGAACATTCACAATATAATTCGTTTCCGTAATTATTGAGTCATTTCTTCCCGGCCCTACCCGACTATCTGACATTTTAATTGGCTTTCTGGTAGTTAAAACTAAAACCTCATCTTTCACATTAAGCTTCCGTTTTACCGCCTTTCTGTCAAACCAAAATTTCCTCTTTTCTCGTTTTTCCGACACATTTTCAACGGCTAAAACTCGACCTCTTTTTAACCTGTTCGTGAGATTAAACACACATCCCTTCACGAATTTATTTTCCTCCGTTTCTCTTATCCATTCTCCAAATACTAACGCTTTCAAAAGCTTTCTAACTTTTCGATGCCAACATGCAATACTATCGCTTATTGTGCGACACACTCTCGGATTTTTCAATTTAACACCGAACCTTTTTAGAAATGCGGTAGTTAAATCGCTTATCAATCTTTTCCCAAGGTCCAAGTATTTTGACACATTTCCTTTAACTTTCCCTTTCCCTAAGTGTAATGACACTTTTTCTAGGCACGCGTCAAAAATATCCACCTGACAATGCAATGGGACCAGCACTCGCGCCCTTCCACTTATGCGTTCGTCTCTGGCTTTTTCCACTATTACAGAATCTCCCGCATTACAACGCGTTTCTTCAAATTCCCCTTTTCCTCTAATCTCTTCGAATGATGGATACCTGTCATGTTCCATTTTACTAACACCTCTTTCAATGTTTGCTAAGATCGAAGAGTTCTCATATATCGACGAAGGCGATAATCCCTTATCCACACTGACCAATTCAATAGGGCTTTCTAGATTTTCACCCTCTAGTTTTGAATTCAACGCTTCCGCTTCACTGCACTCGCGAAAAATTCCCCCTTCTCTTTCTTTTACTGAATTCAAAGTTTCCGTTTCAACATTCCCACTGGAAATATCCTCTTCTTTTTCTTCCTCGGAATTCAAAGTTTCCGCTTCAACATTCTCGCTAGAAATTTCTTTTTCTTCCTCGGAATTCAAAGTTTCCGCTTCAACATTCCCGCTAGAAATTTCTTTTTCCCCCTCGGAAATCATAATTTGTTTATTTACCGGATTCAAAGTTTCCGCTTCATCGCGTCGGTGAACATTCTCCCCTTCCTTATCGGAAAACATAATCCGCTTATCTTCCAGCATTGGAGTATGGTCAATTTTTTTCTTTTGAGCCCGCGTCAAAACTGCATTTACTAACTCGGGTTTTATATTCTCCTGCTCTAATAACTTTTGAGATTGATTACCCAACAAATAATAATCCATGTCTGAATCGCTATTATTTACTCCTGCCTTGGTTTCAATGATTCCTACACCTTCAATTTCTAAAGTGACTTCTGCTATAGGTAAGCAGTACAATTTCCTGTCCACCGGGGTTTTAATCCAAACATGATCTCCATTCAAATTATCTTGACTGACTAAATGGTGCGGGACCAAATCTATCTGGCTCCCACTGTCCGTTAAGGCAGTTGCCTGAATTCCATTCACTAATATTTTGCTCAAATAAGGGGAGAAGGTTTCTTCAAGTGTCGGCTTACTTATTAAGTGACTGACCCGCGCAACATCTCTCTTTTTAATCTCCGGACAATCTACTTTGTAGTGCCCGCTTCGAAAACACGCATGACACTTAACTTCTCGCCTTTTTTCGTAAACCCTTTCCCTTTCTTTATGATCATCGCGATCCCTCCAGTTAAAGTTAGTCTCCGGATTTCTGTTACGGTTTCGCCCATTTTCAAAAGTCCTGGGTCTTTCAAAATTCTTCTCTAAAGGGAGTTTCGTATTCCAAGTTTTTTTTGACGGGCGCTTGATTGCCTCGTACGCATCTAAAAGCCTCACTAACTTTTCGGGATCTTTAATCTCCTCCCAGTTATCTATAAAATGTTCGCGCATTTCTGGAGACGCTCTCCGTTTGATTTGGTCCGTGACAAGCAAATTTTTCAAACCCTCAAAATCCGAAACTTGTAAGCATGACAGCCATCCTTCTAAAAAACTATTAAGTTCAAAGATCAGGTCCTTCCAAACTGAATTAGGATTTCGGGGATGCTGACTAAATTTTTGTCTGTACGTCTCTGCATTCAAACGATATCGTTCTAACAATTTTTCTTTCACATATTGAAAATCATCAATTTTGTCTTCGGGTTCTCTCAAAATTAACTCGGCCATTCCCACAGGTAATAATGATAGTAAATTCGTCACCAACTCATCCGAATTTAGATTACATTTTTTTGCCTGTCTCTCGAATAAATTCAAAAACAACGAAATATCCGAATTCTTTTCATCAAAGCGATGCATAATTGTTTTTAGGGGTAAATTACTCGTTCTAACTGAGATGCTACTAGATGCGGTACTCCGGTCATCTGACTCTTGCGTCGCTTTTAACCTAGCTAACTCATGTTCCCGCTCCACTTTATTTTCCCTATCTTTTTCTATAAGTTTAATTTGTGCTAAAGCTAGCTCTTTCTCAAATCCCTCTGACGACTCTATTTTTTTTATAATTTTCGGTACAGTATCATTTTCCTCTAAAATGACCTCAAATTCGTAAGCTAACGTTTGCAAATCAGCTTTCCTAAAATATTTAAGCTCCGACATTTTTAAAGTATAAAATTAGAAATTATCTTTCCCACAAATATAAAACAATACAATAAGATTAAATCAAATCCTACCAAGTGCGTCAAAATATTACCAAAATATACGCTCATAAAAAAAATACGCTTAGCAATAATATAGGAAATATGCAACATATAAAGATAAGCAACTCTATCCTAACGTCTACATTCACCTTGGTATTTGGTTATAAAATACATATGGGATCAATTTTACACAAAACAACAATTTCAATTTCAAAAAGCACAGTAAAAATATTTTAAATTGCAAAAGTCTCATTCAATTCCTTTATTTTTTTATTTTTTTAAATCAATGGTGGTCTTAATCTCTGCATCCACTCTTAAAAAAATTTAGAATAATTCACAAAAAACATATAAAATCAACTCTGTTATCGTAAAATATGAAATGCGTTCAATACTTTTTTTTTTTTTTCAATGAACTCTCATTTATAGATTCAGCTAAAATTTTGTAACACTGCACAACTCTCAGTTTGCATTAAATTAATTCAACAATAATTTAATTTTAACTACAAAATTTGTCTATTAAGTAAGTTACAGTAATCTCGGAAGTATCTCATAATGCTTTTTTTTTTCTACCGGAAAAATTTCTCAAAAATTTACTCTCACAAAAATAAACATACAACTTTTTTTTTTTTTGAAGCCTACAACACCTATACAAACACTAATAACAATTAAAGCCACTCTGAGTATAAAAAGAGCTTACCTCCATTACTAAGAGTCTTTCAGGGCGTCAGAAGCACAGACAGGGGTCTCAGTCACACTTTTCGGATGGGGACTCTTCCGGATGGGGGAACACTCTCCAGAATTCTTGATAGATTTCTCTTTCTGATGGGGGAACACTCTCCAGAATTCTTGGTAGATTCCTCTTTCTGATGCTGTGTTGATCCACAGGGGCGTCTAAGGAGACTCAGGTCACAAGTCACAAGGAGACACTTTCTTGGAGCACTTTGATGATTTAAATTTCAGAGTCCACTCTTTGTCTTTAGAGAATGTCATTAATTTTTGCTAATTAATCCATCACCGCAAGCCACCAGTTGCAGTAACTCCTCTATACCGACCCGATAAAAGATGGTGAGTGGTAGCGAGATCGGATCGCTGGCACAGAGAATTTCTCGTATAAGTTAGAAAATAGAATTTATTGCATACCAATATTAATTCTAATGAAAATATGTACAAGAAAGTTAATTACAGCATTTAATTATTTTTCGTGAGTCAATCGCTTATAAATTAATGACCTCTTGACTCCAAGTGTAACTGAAACAAACAAAAGTCTCTAAACATTACAGACAGTCGTGACTACAAAACAAAGTTCATTCGGACCAAGGCTCGTCCGTTCCTTTTCTTCGGAAGATCTACTAATGCTCGTTAATTCTGAGTCTAAGAACTCTCACTCTCGCACTTGGTGTGCTTTTTCACTTCGCTGGGATTTTCAGCGGATACCTGCTGTATCAATTCTAGAGGTCGGACCTCACTAGCGCTTACACCACGCTGAGATAGAAACTGACGTTTCCTTTTCCCTTCTCCAGAGAGTCAACACTCTCCTTTGCGATCTCTCCAAAAACTGTCCTCTCTCACTTTTTCATTCTCGCAGGAGAACTCCTTCTAGGGGCGGGGGCTTTGTCGAGGCGGGCCCCTCGAAACTCTCCAGCCTCTTAGCAGCCTTGAGATCCCTCTGTTTCGTTTTCACTAAGTCCGTCATTGGACGTTCTAAGACAAAGGGCAAAGTTTCGGGCGCAAACCTAAAAATCGTGTGCAGAGATCGCTTCTCTCGCAGATGAACTCTTTCCCACGAACTCGGCAAGGATCAAAGCATAAGACCCCTCTTTGGGTAACGCCTTACCACTTCATCACTGTCCGAACTTTCAGCTCACAGTACAATAGAATTCGGCGTCTGCTAGTCTTCAAGGCAAAAATAGGGAGGGAAGGTATGCAGTTAAGTGCACTCACAGGAAATGCTAGAATGACACATAGTGCAGCTGGATGTCGAAGCTCAAATTCTTTACAATATCAAAACATCAGAACTTAAATCGGCTATAACTTTAACGACTGTCCTTCAGTTCGTTTGGAGAGATTTTCATTTAAAAATATAAAATCATTCAACATTGATTTAAGTATTTTTAAGGTTATTATCACGGGCCCGGGCAACGCCGGGCATGTCAGCTAGTAAATAAATAATCAGGCTTATAAACTACCCCTTCCTTCCAAAATTTTTGGTTCTCCACTTTGCCCAACCCCTCCAGTATGCTGATTTTCAAATCTTAAAAAACTTTTTTTAAGAAAAATAATTCTGCCCTATTTGTTGTTAACTAATAACATTAAAATTTAAAAAAAAAATAATCATCCACCTCTCCTTCTCAAATTTACATTTCTCTCTCTTCCTCCCTCCAGTGTAGAAAGAGGTTTAAAATATTTATTTAGAGAAAAGTCTCACCTAATTGTGTTATAATATGAGCTTAAAATATTTAAAATAAAACTCTTTATTTAAAAAAATGTCTGTCATATTCAATGCTTTCTAGTAACAATAAATAATTAATCAGTCATCTAAAATACTCCCATCCTACCATGCTGATTTATGTTTTCTCCCACTTCTGCAGTTTCAAACTCTTTAAAATTCAAATTTTATAAAAAAAAAATCTGTTGTATTTGATACTTTGTAGTAATGACAAATATCAAAGACCTAAATCCCCCTCCCCCGAAAATTTTCATTTGTAAATAATTTTTTAAATAGATTTTCTTAATGTGTAGTGCATCACCCTAAATCAGGACGCCAACTAACTTCTACAAAAAATGTCATTTCAAATTAAGCAAATATATACATAAAATAAAAACTTCAAACTGCAGTTTCAAACTCTTTAAAATATTTAAAATCCCTTAAATCTGCAGTTTACGAAAAGTTCCAAGAAAGATTTCTTGAAGTTCATTACGAAAGCAAAAACGAAATGCTGGAAATACCACTATTACATCTGGAACTAACAAGAGATATATAAAGTGTTGATCCAAAAGTTGCAGCAAACTAAATTCAAATGTCATGAAAACTAGAATGGATTTACTTTTAACAATTTTGTTACATAATAATTAGATAATATGTAAAAACAGTGCTGAATTTGTGCAGATTGTATACAAAGTGTTGTATTGTTGCAATCAGAAAAACTTAATAATTTTTAAGGAAAGTTCAGGGAATATAGTCAGAAAATTTGCCTAAAGAGGAAATCATTATCTACCCTGATCTCAACACTGTGACTATTTTGTATAATACTTTATATGCAACTATTTTGCTACTAAATCAGCCATGATGTGCGACTATTTTTGCTACTATTTTTTGGTTTAAAGGCTACTAAAGCAACTATTTTGAATAATTTTTGGAATGGCAGCCCTGCATCTAAAAAACGATTCACACGATTTTGACTAAACTTTGTGTCCTACCATTTCCGGGCACGAGAAGACTGTTGGGGTAGGTCACATGTTCGAGAAATTTCGATTAGTGTGTCATTTTTTCATGGGTCATTATGGGTCAAGCTTTTTTTATCTTAAAAACGGCACAGAGGATTTGAACTAAATGTAGTATTTTACAGTTTTAGGGAAAGAGAAGACTATTGGGCTAGGTCACATGTTCGAGAAAATTCGATTAGCGGGTCGTTTTGGGTCACCATGAGTCAGGGTCAAGCTAATTGTATCTAAAAAACGGTTCAAACGATTTTGACTAAACTTTGAATCCTACCATTTTCGGGCACGAGAAGATTATTGGGCTGGGTCACATGTTCGAGAACTTTCGATTAGTGGGTCATTTTGGGTCACCATGAGTCAGGGTCAAGCTAATTGTAGCTAATAAACGGTTCAAACGATTTTGACTAAACTTTGTATCTTATCATTTTCGGGCACGAGGAGACTATTGGGCTGAGTCACATGTTCGAGAACTTTCGATTAGTGTGTCATTTTGGGTCAACGTGGGTCAAGTTAATTTTATCTAAAAAACGGCTCTAACGATTTTGATTAAGTTTTGTATCTTACTAGTTTCGGGTACGAGAAAATCATTGCGCTAGGTCACATGTCCGAGAAAATTCGATTAGTGGGTCAATTTTGGGTCACTGTGGGTCTATCTAATTTTATCAAAAAAACGGCTCAGACTATTTTGACTAAATTTTATATGTTAGGGGTATCGGGCACGAGAACACAATTGGGCTTGTTCACATGTTCGAGAAAATTTGATTAGTATGTCATTTTGGTCATGGGTCATGATATTTGAACTCAAAGCGAATTTTGACCGACCACAGCTCGGTCTTCCCTGCTCGTATCGTTTAACAGTAGAACCTCCATACCGAACAGTGACTTATTATCGCAAGGGCAAATGGGAGTAGCTTCCCGGACTCCTCATAGTAAATTATTTGGTATTTTTTCTTTAAATGAGTACAATTTGTAGCTACAAAGGCGACTTGGATGCCCTCACCTGAGTCCTTGCCGTCATCATAGTTATTCAGGGGTTGATAGCTGATTCCTGATTAGTGGACACACCTACATATCAATCCTTATCATTTTTCAATCCGATTTTATTTGTATAATAAAAACTAACAAAGAGAGAATTTTTCGGGTAAAAAGGAAGACACGGTTTTTACCTCCTCCCCAACAGTGGACACCTCTTTTTATCAGATACTTTTCCAATCCACGACATTTCTACAAATATTGCTTAAATCAAAACCTTCCGTATTATAGAAATTCATATCAAAATTACAGAATTTTATAAACATTAAGAAATACTAGGTCACAAGTTCAAACCGTGTTTGTAATAAATAACGGATAGGGAAAAAATTAGAAATTGATATCAAAATTGCAGAATTTTATAAACACCAAGAAATACTAGCTCTCAAGTTCAAACAGTGCTTGTAAATAAAAAGCATTTCATGTTGCAATGTTATCTACATTTTGTTTTAAAAGTTTAAATCTTAGTATCTATGATATTACAATCATAAATTTATTGTAGATGTATTTAACTCTGATTTGAAAACGTCCTTTATGCCAGACTGTACCATATCACTTAAAAAAAAAAGACACCATTTAAAATTTTTTTTGCTATATATAATCGTAGATTTTCTGTCATAAAAGAAGTGAATTTTACTTTTTGTAAATAACGGTTTGATAGCATTTCTCATCAAAAGTGTTCCAGTTAAGGATTGATTTTTTTTTCCCGGTTACTATGCCACCGATCAGATAAGAAAAAATAAAATGTTTAACACTTGCCAACATATGAGATGTAATCTTCCCAACTGAGCAAAAAATCCGGGCCAAGATTCGAACCCGGGATCCCTTGGTTGAAGCTGGCAGTGCTATACCAACTGAGCAATCCCGGACAAATATGGCTGACCTAATTCACCCAGTTAACCTTAATGATCATCGTATCTGGTCTGATATCTGAATCAGCACAAAAACCAATTTCTGAGTAAGCACAACAACAATCAAAATTAATCTACTTTCCAACATAGTTGGAAAGTGTTGAAAGTGCATATACGTCACGCTTAGGTTGATTTTTTTTAGTAGCCAGTTACTGGCTAGTGAGAATAATTTCTTCAGTAGCCGTTCTTTAGATAAAATTAACTTGACCCAAAATCGACCCACTAATCGAATTTTCTCGGACATGTGACCTAGCGCAATGATTTTCTCGTGTCCGAAACTATAAGATACAAAATTTAATCAAAATCGTTAGAGCCGTTTATTAGATAAAATTAACTGGACCCGCGTTGACCCAAAATTACACACTAATCGAAAGTTCTCGAACATGTGACTCAGCCCAAATGTCTTCTCGTGCCCGAAAATGGTAGGATACAAAGTTTAGTCAAAATCGTTTAAACTGTTTTTTAGATACAATTAGCTTGACTCTGATTCATGGCGACCCAAAATGAACCACTAATCGAATTTTCTCAATTACATGACCCAGCGCAATGGTTTTCTGGTGCCTCAAAACTGTAGGATACAAAATTTCATCAAAATTGTTAGAGCCGTTTTTAAAATAAATTCTGAATGTATATATACCCCCCCCCCCCCCCCACACACACAGAAGATTTGATCTCGTATTAGAATATATGATGCATATAATACTCTGATTGTTCCTAGTACACGTGGTTAGCACGTGCTCTACTCGAAATTATAATTGGTGTATTCAAAGACATGTTATTCATAAATGTGTGGTATTTTCCCATCTTAACTTGAAGCCCCCCTCTTTTTTTTATCAGGGACCTTTTTACCGATGGTGAATTTTTCCGTGGTGATTTTTACCGTGGTGATTTTTACCGATGGTGCTTTTTTCCGTTGGTGATTTTTTCCGTGGTGATTTTTACCGGGGTGATTTTTTTCCGTGGTGATTTTTTCCAGGGTGATTTTTTCCGGGATTCCTCAATAACATACATCAATTACAAAGCAATCAGAGTATATCCGGGTAACCGAATTACGTTATTTGTCCCTGTAAATCAGGTATGTCAAACACGTGGGCCGCGGGCCATAACTGGCCCGCCGACGACTTATCTGTGGCCCGCAAAGCCTTTGGAAATTTACCTGTGTTTAATTTAGTTATTAGAACACGCATGCGGAGAATACACTTTGCACGAACACACTTGCACCAACCGTGGTTTTAGAGATAGTTAACATCGGAAAAATATGTATATCAGTGTTTCCAATTTGGCGGGCTTTTTTTAAAAATTTAGAATACTACCACTATTTTTAAAAAATAATATTTGTGTTATTTATTATGTCATTAAATAAGGGGAATATGTATTCTTCAGAATGTGGTAGTATTCTGAATAAAAAATATAATATCACTAGCTCATCTGGCAACAGTGATGTATATAAACGGATGTAACTTAATTTTACATTTTAGCAAAAAAAATTGTGGATAGATAGATAACCAATCGGAATGTAGCTAAGCGCGGTATCTTGAGTCTGAAAATTTAAAGATTCCTAAAATATTTAAAGTATTTTACTTATAATTTTTATATCGAAACTTATACTTTGTTTTACTACTCTCTTAGATTTTACAACACTTTACAAAATAATATGCTATATTTATTAAGTACACTCATGTCCAAAATTAAGGTCATAAACATAAAATCTGTGAAAACTGAAGGACTATTCCCTGTGTTGCCATGAAATTTGGCACAGAGATATATTACAATGAGAGGAAGAATATAGCAACATAACTATATGGAAAAGATTTTATTTGTGAATTAAGATACAGGGTATATCAAAAAGTGTTAAATCATGAATCAGAGATAAAGCACTTATCTTGGAAAAAATATGTCTAATATGGAGTGTGACAACTGTGCACTGCTATACAAGCCGCAAAACGATCTCTCATACTATTTATGACGGTGTCAATAAATGTTTGTGGCAACAAAGCCCATTCTTCCAAAAGCGCGGCTAACTCCTGGTGGGTCATTGCAGGTGGGTTACGCTGTGTCATGACTCTTCCTAGACCATCTCAATGTCACCAGGAAGGCCGGCTAAGACCGCCACAGAGCAACGACACATGCACAGAATAGCTACTTGGCATTAAGCGCACGACGATATAGACTGACAACGACTACTCAGCTTGCTCGTGACCTTACTGCTGCGTCTGGAATAAGAATTTCCAAGCAAACAGTATATAGACGTTTGACAGAGAGAGCCCTTTATGCCCGGCGTCCAGTCGTGTGTGACCGTTTCACTGCATAGATCAGGAGAGCTCCGGTTGTTGGGGAGCCAGAGACATAAGTCTTGGACACAACAAGAATAGGGGCGTGTTCTTTTCAGTGATGAGTCGCGATTCATCGCGCAAAGTGATTCTCCACGGGAGCCACGTGCATCTGTATTAACGATACTGCAACGACCGCCCAGCGGAAGGAAGGAAGTGCCAAGGTCACGGAAGAAGCAGGATGTGATTCCCCGTCCTCCCGTGTTTTTGTTTATTTTCATCGCGTTGGCTGCTCTCAAGTGACCTGCCGGTATACCGGTTTTTATTTGTTTTGTTTTGTGGTGTGTTTGTCTGATTGAGACAGATTTTTTTTTTTTTTTCAAAGTTTGTGAATTTTTTCGGTTACAATGACCAAAGTGCTCTTGGACTATCCAATGGACTCAAAATTTAAGCCTACTCTTGACTTAAGAGACCGTCTTATCAGAAAAGAAGTAGATGTCGCCAGCCTTGACGAGAGAAAACTCATCGACCTGTCTGAGCTGTACAACGCGGCGTTATATAAGGCCGGCGTGGATCTAGACAGAGCAAGGCGTGCCAAATTAGCTGCCCCACCTGAGATGATTTTAAATGCCGAAGCGAAAGTCACGAATGCTGCATCTCGTATCCAGAATCTACAAGCGGAAATGGATGAGCTTAGGGTAAGAAATCCCAATTTCTCTGTTTTCAAGCCCAAGACTGTGTCCCTCCCCCCCCTCCCCCTTCAGTGGAAAATTCTAATAGTGAGGAAATGCTAGTTGATAAGATTTCTGAGCAAAACCTAAAACGTGGTAGAGACGTTGATGAAGAAGGATACCAACTAGTTAGATATAAAAATAATAAATCCAAAAAAATTCAGGAAAACTCAACTCCGGCTGGAAACAGCACCGATGCGGTTGCCGGGGCCAGCGCAGCCCCCATTAAAAAAATGAAAAAATACCCCCATTCTTTATTTAAGCTATTGAAAATTGGGCTTCTTTGCTCGTGACTCTCAGGTGCTCCATACCGACCATTAGAGCCGAGATGAAAAACAAATTTATTAAAATTAATGTTGATAGTGAGATCGATTACAGAACATTACAGGAAAAACTTCAGCAGGAGGGCATTTACTACAGGAGCTTTCTGCTCGAAAAAGAGAAACATCAAAAATTTGTTATCAGGGGACTCCCCTCAAACACCACTGCTCAACAAATTAAGGACTGGTTAGACCTTGATGAGCTTCAAATTCTTTCAGTTCAACAACTGTTTAGGGGCAACACTAGGAACAAGATTCCGTTGCCCCTTTTCATGGTTCAATTGCCTAGGCTAGCTGATCCTGCAAAAATTTTTCAGGTTACGGAAATCCTTGGGATGAGGGTACAATTCGAAAAGTACCGGGGTCGCAAGGGACCCCAACAGTGCCACCGTTGCCAGGGTTTTTTTCACTCGGCAGCAGCATGCCACCTTAAAATGCAGTGCGTGAAGTGCTCCGGGGAACACCTCGCCACTGACTGCCCTAAAACTTTCGATGACCCCTGCAAATGTGCTAACTGTTTTGGCGAGCACCCCGCAAGCTATCGATTATGTCCCAAATTTCCAAGGGTCCAAAACCAAAAAAACGTCAAGTCTCTTGTCATCAGGCAAAATCCCCGTCAAGGCCCTCCTGCAAGGAAAGTTAGCGATACGCTTTCTTTCGCGAAAGCTACTACAGGCATTGTCGCAGAAACCCCCATGACCACTACACCTGGTCCATCCAAAATTTCATTGACCCCAAAATTGGTGCTATCTCGGACGCCGATTTTCTCAAGGAACTCTTTAAATATGAAAAAGAGTTTGGAAAAAAAATTATTATACAAACTTACGAAAAATGCTTACCGCAACTCCGTGAGGCACCCACGGAAGTTGACCGAATATTTATTTTCTATAAAAATTTACCTGAAGTTTCTCGTTAATTTTTCTTCTCTCTAAATTGTCCGTTTTCCGATCTCCCCCCCCCCCCATTTGGCAAATTCCCAGCCTCAACGAATCTGAACTTTCTCTCTGTTGGCATATGGAACGCCAACGGGCTTAAACGCCAGGCCTCCGAGTTTAAGGATTTTATTGTTAGTAATAATTTAGATATCATGTTGGTCTCTGAAACCAAATTCCAGGATAATGCTGTCCGGGTCGCCAACTATGTGCTTTTCAATGTAGACAGACCACCTACAGTTGGCGCCCGTCCTAGTGGTGGCACTGCTGTGTATGTTAAAAATGGTCTTAATGCAACCCTCGCTAAAGTCCCTCAATTTCATTGCATTGAGGCCACTCCTATTGTCTTAGAATTCCCTACCATCCCCCACCTTCTGATTGCAGCCATCTACAATCCCCCTTCGAGGGATATGCGTCTGCTTGCACAAGAACTCTCTATATTAACCCGTACTTTTCCAAATTTCATTATTGCGGGTGATTTTAATGGTCATCATTTTTCCTGGGGTTCTCACAGCTCCAACAACACTGGCTATAAATTGCGCAGGTGGACAGATCAAAATCATGCGCAAATTTTAGCGCCCCTTGAGTCCACCCGCCATAATCATCACTCCATCATTGATTTCGCCATCACCCGCAATTTTCCCTTCCCGCACACCATTCAAACGGTGAATGATCTCTCGTCGGACCATCTCCCGGTTGTGCTTAGATTCGAAGTGGGCAATTTCAGACTCGACATCCCCCAGGCCTTTTCGGTCAATTGGGAAGACTTCAGTCATGTCCTAGAAAACATGGACACCCCGCCCACTGAGATTCACTCTGCCGAAGACGTAACTTCTTCTATTGAAGCATTTGGAGACTCACTTCATAATGCTTTCCAAGAAGTCGCGAAACCTAGGCAGAGGGTGGTTGATGCGTTTCGATTACCTGAGCACATCAGGGATTTGAAAAGAGAGAGAAATCGTTTAAGACGGGACTGGCAGACGTCTAGGGACCCCCTCTTAAAAACTGCTCTTAACAGAAAAAACCACCAGGTTTCTGCTGCAATCAAGGAGTTTAGTACTTCACGTTGGAACACATACATAGAGTCTTTATCGACAGCTGACAACACAATTTGGTCGGCAACGGCCCACATTCGTAGGACACGAACACACATTCCGGCCTTAAATGGCCCAAATGGTATGGCCTACTCTAACACAGACAAGGCTGAGCTCATTGCAGACAGTCTTAGAAGCCAATTTACACTCAATAGCGATGTCGTTAACCGTCAAACGGTCGACATCGTCAACACAAAGGTTGAACGTTTCATTAACTCACCTCACACAAATACACTCAAACCTGCTCTACCCTCTGAGGTAATTACCTATCTCGGGAACCTCAAAAAGAACAAAACGCCTGGCCTTGATAATATCTCTACCAATATGCTCCTCCATCTTCCTCTTAACTTCATCTTCTTTATTACTATCCTAATTAATTGCATGCTCAATCTTCGTATGTTCCCGGACGCATGGAAGAAGGCGTTGGTTGTCCCGATCCCAAAAGCGGGACAGGACAGGCATGCTCCTTCTAGCATCCGACCTATCTCTCTTTTATCTTGTCTTTCTAAGGTCTATGAATACATCCTTGCAAACCGTCTGAAAGAGTTCATTTCCTCCAATTCGATTATGATACCCGAGCAGTTTGGGTTTCGGCCCAAACACTCGACTCAACACCAGCTTTGGAGAGTAACTGAACTCATTCATGAGGGTTTATACCGCAGCCATAAAACCGGCGTTGTATTCATAGACATTGCTAAAGCCTTCGATCGGGTCTGGCATTATGGACTTATTTATAAGTTAATTCTGCTCAAGGTTCCGCCTCAACTAATCCTAATATTCCTTAAATACCTTAAAGATAGATCTTTCTCTGTTAAAGTTAACAATACAATCTCCACCTCTCGATTTATTGAGGCAGGCGTACCTCAAGGGGGTATTCTAAGTCCTTGGCTGTTCAACCTCTACATTAATGATATTCCTCGTTGTATTCCCGACGTCAAATTAGCACTTTATGCTGACGATACTGCCATCATGACAAGCAACATGTTACTCGACACTGTGCTAACTAAACTCCAAGCTTATATTTTGGCCCTTCAAATTTGGCTAAGACATTGGCGCATCAAAGTCAATGCTTCAAAAAGTGCCGCCATGATCTTTTCAAACAAAGCTATCACCCCAATTGCTAAACTCTCTCTAAATGGTGAATTCATACCCTGGGTCGCCAGTTATAAATATCTAGGCATTTATCTAGATTCAAAATTAACCTGGGCTAGGCAGATTCAAGACGTAATTGCCAAATCTACCAAAGCTCAAGGATCCCTTAAATCTTTACTGGCTTATCACAGCCGTCTGTCACTCTCGAATAAATTGTTACTGTATAAATCCTTCATCAGATCAACCATGACCTACGGGTCAGTTATCTGGGGATCAGTCTGTGAAACTCGGATGCAGAAAATTCAAATTTTTCAAAACTCTTTGTTACGTAGGATTTGCAAAGCGACAACGTTTGTCCGGAATGACGTCATCCATGCTGATCTCAATATTAGGCCAATCTCGCAAGTTATTAAAAAACTTGCACAAAATTTCCACAGAGATCGACTTTTAATACCCAACGAAGCGTTGCGGTCCATTCAACCTTACATTGTAAATACCAGTAGAGGGAAGAAGAGACCGCTTGCCATCTTGTGTAGAGATGACGTCTTTGCTCCGCCTTCCAAAAGAAGGCGAAGGGAACCACCCTAAACACTTCGTTGTGCTATTCCAAATTCATAAAACTTTGGTACCTGCATTGTTATTCCCATTTGACATTCCTACACTAAATTTTTCCTTTTGACGTCTTCCCGCCTTGCTTTTGGCATCGGGTTCTGCTAACTTTCCTTCTTACCTCCTTTGCAATTTTAAGGAAAAAAAAAATTATACTTATATTATTTTTTGCATCTTAATTGTATTTATACTTATATCTTTACATCTTCAAAATTTAATTATTTGAATCTTGTATAAACTAATTGTTTGCATCTTATCTAAATTAAATTGTTTGCATTAGTTTTTTAGATTAAAAAAATATTAATTATGAATTAGAAAAATTGTCTGGCTCTGATGGGGCCTTTCCCCCCCCCCCTTCCCCCCTATGCTCACCATTCCGACTCCAATCAAAGTATCAAAGCGCACATCCAGATTGCTCCTACATCTGCATCACTCCACCGCAGCCTGCTGCGAGAGAACTTTTATGTTTTTGAATCTTCTGATGCCATCTCCATAGACTGTTCTCATCTAGATGTGAAGTAAACGTGGGCATTACGCCCCACGTAGGGATTCTTCAGTAATCGTCTTTGATCTTTGATCGTCGAAGCTTCATCTGGAGAGAACATGGAGCTCGCTATCATCCCTCCTACATAAAATAAATCGACAGATTTCGTGGCAAAGGAATCCTTGTCTGGAGCGGCATAATGTTGGGCATCTGTACCCATAGACCTTCTAATAAACTAGTTATCTTTCCTCTGAGGCCGTACCCCACTGCACGTCTTCGATGCGGGTACTACTGTCAATGCACTTCGCTATAAGAATGAGGTACTTGAAAAGCCTATGTGAGGTGTTCTGGGGTGCTGTAGGCCCAGACTTCATTTTTATGGACGATAATGCGAGGCCACACAGAGCTCACATTGTTGATGATTTTCTTGAAGAAGAGGATATTCGCCGTATGAATTGGCCCTCGAGGTCACCTGATCTCAATCCTATTGAACATGTTTGAGATGGTTTAGGAAGAGCCTTGAACAGCATGACCCCACTCCTAGGGTCTGCCAGGAGTTAAAAGTCGGAAGAACTTTTGGAAGAACGACTTTGTTGCCACAAACATTTATTGATACCCTCATAAACATTATGAGAGCTCGTTGTGAGGCTTGTGTAGCAGTGCACGGTGGTCACACTCCATATTAGACAGACTTTTCCCGAGATAAATGCTTTATCTCTGATTCATGATTTAACACTTTTTGATATGCCCTGTATCTTAATTCACAATTAAAATCTTTTCCATATTGTTATGTTGCTATATTCTTTCTCCCATTGTAATTAACCTCTGTGCCAAATTTCGTGGCAACACAGTGAATAGTTCATCAGTTTTCACAGATTTTATGTTTATGACCTTAATTTTGGACATGAGTGTACTAAGAAATGTATTGTAAAATTAATAAAATTCAGCGCTAATTAAAAACAGTTAAAATTAAAAAAATATATATCAAATCAAATAACTTTAAATGAGTCACTTTGAAAGTGGCACAAATTAAAAACTTCGAATATACCATCCAGTTTCTTCACTTGGGTTTTAGTCGAATATATGGATTTTGGATTTAAGCTCATTAATTATTTTCATTGCTTAGGTTAGTAATTCTGTGTGATCTTTTTGGAATCCTGCGTGACCTTTTTTTTCATTTCTGTCTTTTTTTTATTGATAAACATATATTTTATTGACATACTACTCTCATACATAGCATGATTTATAAAAAAAGATGTTAAAGCTCTTTACCATTATGGATAAATATAATAAACTGAAGATGAGCATGGCAGATTTTTTTTAAAGTGATTTACAACGCAATAAGATTCAAAGGAAAATTTAAATTTTATGATTGATATGTAGACAGAGACACTGTTGGAATTTAGAAAGGAGGTAACATTAAGAGATGTTACAGCACAAAGTATAAGAAAACTCACAAAAATGTGGCTATAAACATCGAAAAGATAAACTGTCAGAATTAAAACTGGTACTTCTTAATAGAGAATCAAAATGTTTGATACAAGCCTATTGAAAGAAATGCACTTGCTTTAAAAAACTAATTATTGTCCTTATTACATTAAATGTCCTGCGAGTCAAAATCATTCAGATATTGAAGAAATGATGTCTAGAGCATTTAACGAAATTTTAAAACAATATAAGTATAAGTAACATTGCTAGTAAGACTTATGTATAACGGATAGATTTATAAAAGCCCGATATGTACTTAAAAACTTACGAGCAGGGAAGACCGAGCTATGCTCGGTCAAAATTAAATTTGAGTTCAAATATCATGACCCATGACCAAAATGACCCACTAATTGAATTTTCTCGAGCATGTGACTTATACCAACAGTCTTCTCGTGCCCGAAAACCATAGGATGCAAAATTTAGTGTAAATAGTCTGAGCCGTTTTTAAGATAAAATAGCTTGACCCATAATGACCCATGACCAAAATGACCCACTAATCGAAATTTCTCGAACATGTGACCTAGCCTAATCGTCTTCTTGTTCCCTAAACCTGTAGGGTGCTAAATTTATTTCAAATCCTCTGAACCGTTTTTAAGATAAAATAGCTTGACCCATAATGACCCACTAATTGAATTTTCTCGAACATGTGACCTAGCCCAACACTCTTCTCGTGCTCGAAAACCATTGGATGCAAAATTTAGTGTAAATTGAGCCGCTTTTTAGATCTTGACCCACAATGACCCAGAAATGACCCACTAATCGAATTTTCTCGAACATGTGACCTAGACCAATGATTTTCGCGTGCCCGGAACTCGTAGGATACAAAATTTAATCAAAATCGTTAGAGCAGTTTTGTAGATAAAATTAATTTGGCCCGCTTTGACCCAAAAATGACCCACTAATCGAAAGTTCTCGAACATGTGACCCAGCCGAATAGTCTTCTTGTGCCCGAAAATAGTCGGATACAAAATTTCGTCAAAATCATTTGAACCGTTTTTTAGATACAATTAGCTTAACCATGACCCAAAATGACCCAAAATGACACACTAATTGAATTTTCTCGAACATGTGACCTAGCCCAACAGTGTTCTCGTGCCCGAAAACCATTGGATGCAAAATTTAGTGTAAATTGAGCCGCTTTTTAGATCTTGACCCACAATGACCCAGAAATGACCCACTAATCGAATTTTCTCGAACATGTGACCTGGCCCAATGATTTTCGCGAGCCCGGAACTCGTAGGACACAAAATTTAATCAAAATCGTTAGAGCCTTTTTTAGATAAAATTAATTTGACCCGCGTTGACCCAAAAATGACCCACTAATCGAAAGTTCTCGAACATGTGACCCAGCCCAATAGTCTTCCCGTGCCCGAAAATGGTCGGATACAAAATTTCGTCAAAATCGTTTGAACCGTTTTTTAGATATAATTAGCTAGACCATGACCCAAAATGACCCAAAATGATCCACTAATCAAATTTTCTCGAACATGTGACCTAGCCCAATGGTTTTCTGGTGCCCCAAAACGGTAGGATACGAAATTTCGTCAAAATCGTTAGAGCCGTTTTTAAGATAAAATTTGCATATATATATATATATATATATATATATATATATATATATATATATATATATATATATATATATATATATATATATAACCACACACAAGATTTGCTTGTATTAGAATATATGATATTATATTCGTAAGCTTAATCATTGTCAATCTAGAAAATATCTTGGAAATATGAGTAGTGAAGATGAACAGATATACCTTCTCATTTCACGGCTTTCTATTATAAAGTTTTAACTGTTAATTTCGAACGGTTAAAATGGGTTCCATCTCACAAACTATGTATGTGTATTATTAAAAGACCACCAATAGACAAAGTGCTTGGGGTTTCACTTAAAATTATGAAGCACCTGAGTAAACTCCAACTTCAAGGCAAATTTCACAATGCTATCTTTTTTATTCTATAGTGTTGGCGTTTTCAAATATAATTTATTACTTTGATAAAACAATTTACGAAAAGTAAATGTATTTCATTTTAAATGTTTCCAGGCATTATTACAAAAATCAACGAAGTGGAAAATTTTAGAATAAACTAAAAATATATTTAAAAATGAATTACAAAAAAAGATTTTTGAATTTCAAGAAATATGAAAATCAGTTTAATTTACTTCAACTCGAATGATTGATTTCAAAATTATTCTTCAGAATTTTTTACTACAGTTAATAAAAATTCAATGCAATTCCATATTAAAGCCAAAATATATGGATATGGGTTTTCCAAATTTCTGTATTCATTAATCGACTGATTTCTTATAGTATACTGTGCAATTAAGCAATTAGGCGTATTTTAGCTATGTTCAGCAGCGCAATTTTGCATTTTTGCGTATCTGCCAACCTTTTATTATTTTTTAAGTCAAATAAGCATAATTTGGAACAGAAAATGTATTTAATAAATGAAATCAAATAAGTAGCTCATAGATACAAGATACATTTTATTAAATAACTTTTCTTTTTCAAAATACGTTTATTTTTAATTTTTTACTTTAAAAAAAAAGGTCTCTTTTTTTTCTTTTTTTTCTTTTTTTTTTTTTTTTTTTGCTAGATTAAGATTAACAGACCAGCGTTACAATCAATTTTAAAAATACATACAAATTAAAAAAATGAATTACAGTTTATAAATTTGGTTGATAAAAAGTAATTTTGAGAATTTTTTTCGAAAAATAAAATAAAATAAACGATGTATAACAATAACTTTGGAACTTTGCGTGAATATTTCTTTAACATGTCTGTGTTTTGTACGTGCAAATTTTATCCTATGCGATGGTAATAGTATTATCTTCTGCTTTTTTTTATGTGGGGCTTCGGTTGTGTATATAATTCTTAATTTAACTGGCGTCGGTAAACGAGTTTGACATGCCTGCTGTAAATGAACGATAAATGTGCCATAAATCACATTCCATAGTAAGCATATTATAGTGCATTTAAGTCATACATATCAATTTAAATATGTTTGCATACAACATTAAAATACACTGCAAATGATTTTTCCCATAGACCATAATGCAACGTTGACAGACAGAAAAAGTTGTGTTCTTTTGAGTGCCCCTGTAAACGAAGTATAAATGTTACACACTTCATTTTCAATACCGAACAGGCCATGGTATACCTGAATAACATATATCAATAACAAGGAAATCCGATTATATTTTCGTGAGTTAGAGGGCGGACAGACGGACGTACATACGTCCAGAGGATTGAATTCATAAACACTCGTGGAAAATGTTAAAAATACATCAACAAACAAACAAAAATTTTTACCTAAAAGCTTTTTCATTCTATTTCTTTTTCTTTTTAATACAGATGCTATTTTGGCGTGGTATTTGAGTGCAATTTCATTAAAAAGGACAAATAAAAACAGAGTACCTCGAAAAATACTTATATCAATTTGGCTTTTTAAAATATACCTAATAACAATGTAGAACAATTCCTGTGACTAAAATCATTACATTCAGTATCATCTGCATTCGTCGTCGAAGTATTGCGTGCGAGATAAGCGGGAGCAATATCGCGGGGGAGGATCGGGCCCATTTTAGCGTCAATTCCGTTCAGAAAATGGCAAATGATTAGAATTGATCCGACCTCGTATATTCTGTGCTCTTTCGCATCCTCAACCCCCCCCCCCCTTCCCCAACAACGATGAATTTCAATTTGGATAGGAAGGGAAGCCCCCCATCTGTTTTCCCCCTCCTTCCTATTTCGAACAATGGAATCCGATTAGAAGCAAGTAAGATGTATAAGTTGTGGTCTGGTAGGTTTCGGAAATTCCCCAGGAGGTAGATAGTTCTGTTAAATTTTTCAAACAAAAGAATTCAATTAAAGAGACTTCGATTAATTTTTATTTGGGAAGAAATGTTTTTGTGAGGTTTTTCTGATCTTCTTCTTGTTTTTTTTTCTATTATATTCATATCATTACATTGCTCGTAATGTCTTCATGACGCGATCTTCTCTTAATGTCAATTGTGTCTCTAAGTGCCAACTGTATTTCTTAAAGTCAATTGTGTCTCTCAGTATCAACAGTATCAGTTGTGTCCGTTAGTGTCAACTTCTCTTAGTGTCAATTAATGTGAATTTGACTGACATTCTTTCATTATTGAATTGCAAATTGAATGTTACAAATTGGATTCTTCTGCCTGTATAATATTCTGTTAACATATATTGGTTTCGTTGAAAGTTATTTAGGAAAGAGAAAGGCCGACAGAGGGAGAGGGAAATGATTACCAGTTACCTGTTTATCTTTATATCTTTCTGTCTATTTAATTTTGAACGTATCCATAATCTATAGAGAATTGTCTATTAATTATCTAAATATTTTAGACTTTAATAGAAGCCGTTATGAGGGAGATTAAATTCTATTTTATATTATTAATCGGTCTGCCTTCTTGTCAGTCTCTTTCATAGCCTATTTATCTGTTTAATGTTTGGTTAGAAATGTGCTAAGAGAGAGAAAGTGACTTATTATAATTTTTACTTTTTTATTTATCTGTTTTAGACTTTATCAGCAGTTAGTTACGAGGCTGAAAGGAGTTGATTATCAGTTGTATATCTGTATGTCTACTTTTTTTTTAAATGTCTACTTTCCATGGTATATTTGGTTATTGGTCTATCTATGCATATATCCATCTATTAGTTTGTCTGTTGAATTGTTTGTCTGCCTATGTCTACCATTTTATTTGCATCCACATATTAGGATGGATCAAATGAAAACGGAACAGGAGCCGCAGAATAAAACTGCATAGTTTATTTCAAACATAATATCCAAAACTACACAAGATCGTGTTCCACTGTTTCACCAAGTGGAGAATACCTTGCTCATAGAAGTCTTTTAGCTGAAATCGAAACCAGTTTCGAACATTATCCATGACTTCGCGGTCCGAGTACAAAACAGAGACCCTTCAATGGCTTTTTGATCGGACCAAAGATGAGAAAGTCACATTACGAAAGATCTGGGTTATACGGTTGGTATTCCAACGGTGTCTACCGAAACTTCACCAGATTGCCTTGCGGAAATGCTTGTGTCTGTCCTGCATACGATTCAATGTCAGTAGATGTTCTCCTTACACTGCCTTCATTCGCCGATGCACTTCAAGAAATTGTTCTCCTTCTGCCACTAAATAAAAATAACACTGCGTTGCTCTTTTTTTTTTCGCAAACATTCCGCAGATGCAGAACAAAAACAACGAAGTGCCGGCCTGACAATATTGTTGACCGACCGCTAGCGCATATCACGTGCTTCTGCGGGACTACCTACGGCAAGTCCATTTCCACAATAGGTGTTGCCTTCCTTACTTCCCGCCTTACCTCCACGCAAAGTTTCACCACACTCATACAAAAATAAACTAAATTATAACCATTGTTCCGTTTTCAATTGATCCACCCTTATATCTCGTTACTAGCAGCCTATTAAGTTATTTGGCCTCATATATATATTAATTTTTTTATTAAAAGCAAAATCTGCCAGTTTTTAGTCTATACACGAGTAACAATTTTGCACCCCATCTTCTTTGTTTTCAATAATTTAATCCAAATAGAAACAATTAAGATGTATAAGCTGTAGTCTGGTAGGTTTCAGAAATTCCCCAGGAGGTAAACAGTCCTGTTAAATAATAATAATAATAAAAAAAATGATTCATTTAAAGAGACTCCGATTAATTTTTATTTGGGAAGAAACATTTTTGCGAGTTTTTTCTCTTCTTTTTTATTCCAATGTGTACATTTCATTACATTACTGATTATGTCTTCATGACACGGACTTCTTAGTCAATTTTACCAATATTTGAACAATATATAGATTTCTTGTAATAATATATTTCTTTTAAATGCTAAAAGGTGTAAATTAACAACCTAATACAAATTAAAATAACTTTTATTAGGTTGTTTGACATGTTTCGGCTCACCGTGCAATTATAGAATATTCTTATTTGTTTTTGAAAATGGCTCGGAGTGAGCCAGAAACATGTCAACAAGCTAATAAAAGTTATTTTACTGTATATTATGTTGTTAATTTACACCTTTTAGCATTTAAAAGAAATATAATATATAGATTTCTTTAAAAATTAGTCAAGAAAGAGAGATTTGATTATTAGTTATTTTTCTAGCTTTTATCCCTTTGTCTAATAATATTTCTTCCTATCTGTAATCTGTATCTTTGTCTGTATACATATTTATATAAGGGTGTTTCAGTGGAAGAGAGCTCTCGAAAATATTGGTTTTAGGTAAACTACACGGGGAAACAAAACTAAACTATTACGTGTCATTCTTGTATGCATGTTTAAAAATGTGGTTGTCACAGGAAGTGCTGTAAATGTTCCTCTTGACTTTCCAGCTAGAGTACTGCATCGGGTCAGGTTACTCACTTTTACCCGCATCCGACCCGAACCGAACCGCGGGTCGGGTAGGGCCGGGTTGGCGCTATATTTTGTCATTGCGGTTTCGGTTAGGGTCGGGTTAACTTCTACTTTTTTGCTGCGGGTCGGGTTGATTTTCATTGTTTCGGGTTGGGTTTTAACTCTTGCGGGTCGGGTGTTGAACCGCTTTTTCAAAAGAAGGCACGCAATATTTTTTTTAGATTAAAAATATATATACAATAAGACCTACATAATGGACACTCCCAAAAAGCGTACACCTTTATTTAGCGGACACTTTTTCAATTCCTGACACTTATATATTTGTACACTTATACCTTGGAATAGCGAGCACCTCCAAATCTACGTACACGTAGCATGTGTATATGTGCATAAACTGTCACAAATACGATACATGTGTTTTTGTGTGTATCATAAACGAAATGTTGGTCATGTTTTCACATTTTGAGAAAAGCAAAAGTGGTTCTTAATTGCACCGTAAAGGAAAAATAATCTATGATTACATTTCTTATACACATTTTATTTTTTCTCATGCAGTAAATTGAATATATACTCATATATATTCAAAAACGTATTTATTTTCATCTGAAACAGTTCTGTTCAAACTTTTTGTGAAAATCCCAACAATCCGACACAACAATCCCAACAATCCCAAAAAACCTAAATATGACCCAGAAGAATAATTCTAGGGTGAACCCGACACGCAGAAAGAAAATTAGTCATCACGACACGATGGACTCTATTCAACGATCTCGAGGTGTCCGATATTCAGAGGTTTCACAATATTTGAATTTTACAGAATATACTACATTTGTCCATATTTCTATATAAAATATAAAATTGGTATTAGAGATATAACTGTACATTACTTTTCATAATAGAATTAAACATGATTTATTGTCCTTTGATTGCGGGTTCGGAGGTTCGGGGGCTCGGGTCGGGTTGCGGGTCGCCGAAAATTATTTTTGGCGGGCTCGGGTCGGGTTGCGGGTTGACTTCAAATGGAATTTGCGGGTTCGGGTCGGGTATAACGCGACCCGTGCAGGACTCTTTTTCCAGCGTATCTGTAATATACATATACCTGTTTTTTTTTTTTTTTTTTTTTTTTTTTTTTTTTTTTTTTTTTAACTAACATTTTCAGGAACTACCATTTAATAGGACACCCTATATTTCATATTCCATTCAAAATAGGGGAGACCAAAAGCTGTTGTCAGTTCTGTTATCTATGTATCTGTCTGCATGGTTGCCTTTTTGTGTATCTAGTTTACAGCCTATTCATCTATTTAATATTTGTTTGTATATCTGTGATGACACAGAAAGTGACTTATTGCAATTGTCTGTCTTGATTTATTTGTTTTTGATTTCATTAACCGTTATTTAAAAGGCTGAAAGAATTGATTATCATTTACATATCTGTATGTTTATTTATCTATTTTTGATCGCTTATTTGATTATTAGTTTAGTCATATTAATTTAGTTTAGTAGTCTATCCATCTATTATTTAGTATGTCGGTTAATTTGTCTGTCTGTCTATGTCTACCATTTTATTTGCAACTGTCTGTCTCGTTACTGGCATTCTGTTACGTTATTTAGTTTCATATTCACAAATTTTGCATTAGAAACAAAAACAAAAACTGCCAGTTTTTACACTCTTTTATTTTAACATGTCTCCATTCTTATGTATAAAGGTATTTTACCAGTTTGGAAACTTTGAAGGTGCAGCGCCATCTATTAGTACTTTTTTGAAAAATGTTGTTTTAATTTAAAAATTAAATAAAACTTTCGATAATGAGAAACATTTTCGTCCAAACTGCTCTTTTTTACAACAAATACTTGATTTTTTATTAAATTTTTAAATGCGTGAAGGACTTTTGGCCCACCCTGTAATATATTTGTGCACCTAATATTTTAGATTTTTCTGGAAGTCGTTTCAAGGCAGACTCAAATTATCTTAATATTCAATTATTTATCTGCATGGATGCATGCCTTTCTGTTTACCAATTATCTGTCTATTTAAAAATCTACTTACAATTTTGTATTTGACTGATAATTTGTTAAGTGATAGTGACTGATATTGATTATAAATCTCTACCTATCTATTTGTTTTTTTACATTTTATTACAAGTTAGTACAAGGCAGAAAGCGACTGAATGATTAGTAGCTGGATATTTGTATGTCTGTTTGTTTATCATCATCCGATCGTGTATTTGATTGTTAATCTATTTATCTATCTATCCACTCCTCCATTTATCATTGATTTGTCTGTTTATGTTTATCATTTTATCGATGTCTATCAATTTAATTACCTGACAGTCTATATTATGTTATTTACTCTGTACATGTTCGTTAATTTTGTATAGAAACAAAAATCAAATCTGCCGAATTTTTTTCTATACTGCATTAAATGTTTGTCTGCATTTATTATGTTTAAAACAATCGAATAAAATTAGAAGCCGAACGTTTCAGAAATTCCTAGGAAATAGACAATTTTGTTACTCATATTACAAATCACAAATGTATGTGTCAATAACAGACGTCATAATGATGCTGACAACAATGATATCCAAAACAACTGCATGAGATTTACTGAAATGGAGTTAATTATGCGTTCGTTACGTTTGAAGTTTGCAACATTTATACTTCAAATATTCGGACAAAATGCTTTTGATCTGTACATGCACGTTTATGCATTTCCTTTTGAAATTGGTAATATGTAAAATGGATTAATACGAGATTATATTTATTGGCAATATTATTTTGAATACGTTACACTCTCAAAAAAAAAAAAAAAGTTAAAAAACGTAAAAAGTACAGGCAGAAAGTTGCCAGATAATTCCTGTGATTGTAAGAAATTTTTCTGTTATTTGAAGAAATTTCATTTTTTTGACTAGAGAATTTCAGAAAATATTAGTTTTGTGAATTTTTTATGTTTTTTAAAAAAAAGCACTTACTTAAAAATTCCGTTTCTAATACGAAAAAGTACTTACTAAGCAGCACAGTTGCCGGAACAAACCTGCGATTTCAGGAAAATGCAGCTTTAGATTGAAAGATTTCAGGTAATTTTTGCGTTAGATTGGGGAATTTTCTGTATTTTGGGGAGAAAATGGACAAAACAAAACATACCTTTTTGCGTTTTAACGAAATATAACCAACGGAAGAAATTCGTTCAATCCACGGATTTTTTTTTTGAGAGTGTATGCTTACTTATATTTGAGAATGTCATCCGGTCGTGTATAAGAAGATTATGTTTAATGGAAAGAGAATAAATTTGGGTTTTTGTTTTTGAGTAATGTTTTTATTTCAACAATTCTGACACGCCAAATTAAACCTTGCTACCTTTTAGCGATCTATAAATAAAACAATTCTCTTCCTAACAAAAACATATCTGTACTCGAACAAAGCGAAAATAAATGCATTTATAAATGCTTCCCGCTTTGTTCAAAAGCTCTTCAATATGTCTTGAAAATGGCAACACATTACATGGGGGCTTGATGACAATTTTATGGGAGACTGATCCCCCTACTTATCCATTCGTAGGTAGGTGGCACGCACGTGGAGATGATTGCAATTGATCAGTTCTCTGCTCCCCGTTTCCGTATGATAAGTTTCAATTTACGTGAATCTTTATTTTTTCCCCTGCTAACCGCTACTGAATATTTGAAAGTCACAAAAAATCGCAGCAAAGAAGACTGTAATATCTGGGTAAAAAATCCGGTCAATCATGACTGATGAAAAAAAAATAAGCCTGTTGAATAAGAAGTTTTTTTTCCATGCATTATATTAATATTTACTGAGAAAGACATATTAAAAGGTAATAGATATAGTAAAACCCGTGAAAACAGAATCGTATATAACGGAACACTGCCTTAAATAGAAAATTTATATGTACCAGGGAAAAAATGAAGTACACATGTTATAATGGACGACTTACCTGTCAAGGCAAAAACCTGTCTGAATGAAGCGAATATTTATTTCTCCGATACCTCCTAATTCCGTCTTAGAAGGTTTTCACAATACATCTCTTGTAGAAAATCACAATGTAAAAAAATACAATTGTTTTTTAATCTACAAAAATATAATATAAACACGAACGAAAGTAAACAATAATTCCTTCCGAGTTACCAACTATTCCGAAAAGCGTTATTTATGTTTAGAAACGTCAGATATATTTTCGAGATTTGAAGAAGTATTTTTGAAAACTAAGTTTGTTTAACTGCCATAGATTTTTGGAAACGTTTTCGAGATATTATACTGCATTAACACTTTGCTGTCCGCATGCACTCTAAAATTGGAAGCAGTGAGAAATTGACTCTTTGGAAGAGTGAGAGGCATTTTCACTGTTTTAGGAGTGAATTTTATAAAAATGCACTCTTTAAAGAGTGGAATTTTCCACTCTCTAGAAAGGAGTGAAATATCTCACTCCGTTGTCGAGAGTGACTGTCTCACTCCGTTGACAAGAGTGAATAGTTCACTCCGTTGAAAGTGAAGAAAAACAGTTTTTTCCAATAAAACCACAAGATGGCGCCAGCTCTCGGATATCCCGTTATCGAAACGAAACGCCTAAAATGAAATCCTTTATATATAGTAGCACGATTTTAAAAAAACTGAAAAAGGCATTGAAATAATAAATGAATCGATAGAATTATGGACAGGAAATAAATTTTATGCTTTACAAATTGCAGGATTTGCCAGTGCTAAGAACAGTGCAGGGAAAACAAATATTTGAAGTAAATTTATGCTTAGCTGCAAAACAATTTTGCTTCTATTTTATAAACATAAATTTAATATATCTGAATGCTAATTATTTTCCTCTTTATTTAAATAACCTATTCTACATATTTTATATAATTTCTAACCTCTTTATGAATATAAACAAAATATAACTATACAGATTAAATTTTCTGTTATTTTAGCACGTTTGAAATTAAAATGTAAAACATAAGAGAAATGATAAACGTTGCATTTAATCACTGATTTTATACGATTTATTATAGCAAAAAGAAAAAAAAAAGAGTATAAATGTGTTGGTAATAGTCTTAGGAAAAATTTAACAGCTATAATTTAAGGAAAAAAAATACTTTTTTTTACCCTGACTGAAATTTTCCCCCTAAAAATTAGTTTTGAAAAGTAAATTTGGGGGCCTCTTTGTATTTCAGTGGGTAAGCTTCGGCTTCACGGGCCTATTTGGTAAACAGGCCCTGGGCTTCAGACAATCTTAATCGGGCTCTAATTATGGAAACATTATTAGCAAGAAAAAAAAATAAATAACTGCTTTGAATAAATAAATAACTGCTTTGTTGTAACGGAATTTTTGTCATAGCGGAAATGTACAGACGGGTGTTCGCACATTTTTTAGACGATTTCGGCGTTGTTGTTTTTAACGTTTAACCCTTTCCGGCGCGGAATAAATTTGTTTGTAAAATAATGAAATAATGGACTGACACCAGATTTTACGAACGATTTACTTAGAAAAGAATAACTTGCTGATTTTCCCTTTATTTATAAAAGGAAACTTTTAATTAAATATTTTTGGTGCCGTTTGTCAGTTTTGGAATTAAAATTAGGTGTCCTTTTTTGTAACCACCGCCCGCTAAAAGGTTAAAATATGAATATTGCTTTCTGAAATAATCTGTATGATAATCTTCTTTCTTGATTCTAATTCTGCGTAATGCTTTCGATGGTAGATGGTTTTTTGTAAAATTTACAAGGTTATTGCTTCCCATGCCTCTTTAAAAACTTTCCAGATTCGATCAATCGTGGTGTTTTTGCCCTTTGAAAGAGCTCTTTTCAGCAGACCAAATGCACAATAAACCATAATAGAAACGTCAGGGGACTGGAGGAATATGTTGAAAGGTATAAATACAATACCTGTGTGAGTTTTTAATGTTTTCAACGAATACAGCGGTAGTTTTTGAAGTATGAGAAGTAGCTTTGCTTTGATGCAGTTTCACCCTTTAAAAGTCATTGTAATAAAGAAAATGGCATTTTTCCTATAAATATCGGATGTAACACATTAGCTTAATAATATAATGAATTGATTGTAACATATTTGACCAATATTCTTATTTTTATTTTCCCATTGTAAGATAAATTTGCCATAGTCATAAATCCTTACCTGAAACTTCGTTTTAACGCCTTGAAATGGGCTCTTTTTTTCCCTGTTTTTTTTTCATCTGGTATCTTTTTACTATGTATATGTACTGATTTTTGGAATAGCACTTTCCAATCAATTGTTATGTTTATTTCGCACTAAAAAGTTTTTATATTATGAGCTTTGCAATCATTTTAGACTGTGGAATTAGCATACTTCTGTTCACTCTAAAATTGGAAGGAGTGAAAAGTTGACTCTTTGGAAGAGTGAGAGGCATTTTCACTCTTTTAGGAGTGAATTTTTTAAATATGCACTCTTTAAAGAGTGGAATTTTCCACTCTCTAGAAAGGAGTGAAATATCTCACTCCGTTGTCGGGAGTGACTGTCTCACTCCGTTGACAAGAGTGAGTGGTTCACTCCGTTGAGAGTGAAGAAAAATAGTTTTTTCCAATAAAACCACAAGAGGGCGCCAGATCTTGGATACCCCATTATCGAAACGAAACGCCTAAAATGAAATCCTTTATATATAGTAGCACGATTTAAAAAAAAAACTGAAAAAGGAATTAAAATAATAAATGAATCGATAGAATTATGGACAGGAAATATATTTTATGCTTTACAAATTGCAGGATTTGCCAGTGCTAGGACGAAAACAAATATTTGAAGGGAAAACAAATATTTGAAGTAAATTTATGCTTAGCTGCAACACAATTTTGCTTCTAATTTATAAACAGAAATTTAATATCTCTGAATGCTAATTATTTTCCTCTTTATTTAAATAACCTATTCTACATATTTTATATCATTTCTAACCACTTTATGAATATAAACAAAATATAATTATACAGATTAAATTTTCTGTTATTTTTAGCACGTTTGAAATTAAAATGTAAAACATAAGAGAAATGAAAAACGTTGCGTTTAATCACTAATTTTATACCATTTATTATAGCAAAAAAAAAAAAAAAAAAAAAGAGTATAAATGTGTCGGTAATAGTCTTAGAAAAAATTTAACAGCTATAATTTAAGAAAAAAAAATACGTTTTTTACCCTGACTGAAATTTCCCCCCTAAAAATTAGTTTTGAAAAGTAAATATGGGGGCCCCTTTGTATTTCAGTGGGTAAGCTTCGGCTTCACGGGCCTATTTGGTAAACAGGCCCTGGGCCTCGGACAATCTTAATCGTGCTCTAATTATGGAAACATTATTAGCAAGAAAAAAATGAATGAATAAATAAATAACTGCTTTGTTGTAACGGAATTTTTGTCATAGCGGAAATGTACAGACGGGTGTTCGCACATTTTTTAGACGATTTCGGCGTTGTTGTTTTTAACGTTTAAAATATGAATATTGCTTTCTGAAATAATCTGTATGATAATCTTGTTTCTTGATTCTAATTCTGCGTAATGCTTTCGATGGTAGATGGTTTTTTGTAAAATTTACAAGGTTATTGCTTCCCATGCCTCTTTAAAAACTTTCCAGATTCGATCAATCGTGGTGGTTTTGCCCTTTGAAATCGTTCTTTTCAGCAGACCAAATGCACAATAAACCATAAGAGAAACGTGTCAGGTGACTGGAGGAATATGTTGAAAGGTATAAATACAATACCTGTGTGAGTTTTTAATGTTTTCAACGAATACAGCGGTAGTTTTTGAAGTATGAGCAGTAGCTTTGCTTTGATGCAGTTTCTCCCTTTAGAAGTCATTGTAATAAAGAAAATGGCATTTTTTCTGTAAATATCGGATGTAGCACATTCTCTTAATAATATAATGAATTGATTGTAACATTTTTGTCCAATATTCTTATTTTTATTTTCCCATTCTAAGATAAATTTGCGATAGTCATAAATCCTTACCTGAAACTTCTTTTTCCGCCTTGAAATGGGCTCTATTTTCCCTGTTTTTTTTTTTCCATCTGGTATCTTTTTACTATGTATTGTACTGATTTTTGGAATAGCACTTTCCAATTAATTGTTATGTTTATTTCGCACTAAAAAGTTTTTATATTATGCGCTTTGCAATCATTTTAGACTGTCGAATTAGCATACGTCTGTTCGGAAGAAAAAAAAACGCATCTTCCCATTCACAGCTTTTTTGCATGCTCAATCTTGAAATAAGAATAAATTTGAAAGTATCAGACGATAATATAAATTACACATAAAAAGTTGTTGTCAGAATTTTTTCCTCTAAAACAATTCAATTTTTTAAAGTCATTTATCAAATTTGTCTAAAAACAGTCTCTGTATTATATGATACAGAAAGAAGGTTTCAGTTTTCTTATTTACACAGTTGAGAAACACCGTAAATATTTGTGATTTCTACACATATATAAAAAGTGTGCTCGAATATCACAAAAGAAACAAAGCTAAAATAATGTAATAAGAACTTTTTCATTGTTAGCGGATGTAGCATGCTGTAGGTACCAGTCTCGTCCGAGCGCAGAAGTCAAGCAGCAACGAGCTCAGTTACTACTTGGGAGGGTGACGAACAAGCGTGTGTAAAAATGAGTTCCCCTTTTTTATTCAAGAATTTTAGTCACTCCTGAAAGAGTGACTATTCACTCCTATCAGGGGTGAAAAAACTCACTCCTTTTGCAAGAGTGGATAGTCACTCTTCTGAAAGAGTGAGTATTCACTCTTTCAGGGAGTCAATAATTTAACTTTTTCCTAGAGTGAATAGTCACTCTAAAGAGGTTGGACAAATTTTGACTCTGCGATAGAGTGAATATCCACTCCTCCGGAGTGAATAGTCACTTTTTCTTATTTAGAGTGTGTCTCGTAAAAATACTTCTATTCGTAAAATGTTGAAATGATTGATTGACACCAGAATTTAGAAACAAATTTATTCGAAAATAAGTAAAATGTTTTCTTCATGTACATGATAAAAAGGAATATTTCAAATTCATATTTAATACTTGGAAATTTTTCCGGAGAAAATTCCTCACGCCTTGCATTCATAATATTCAAATTTTAATTGCTTAATAGGCGTATAGCCAACATAGTGAAAAAGTACCCAAGCCGGGACTCGAAACCGGGTCATCAGATTAGCGCACTGACGTTCTACCAACTGAACCACTTGGGAAGGATACTCAGCCTGGAACTCTTTCACCATAACTCGAACCCGGGTCATCAGATTAGCGCACTGACGTTCTACCAACTGTCGATGGTGGATTTTCTTTGATTTCGTGTTTGCCCCAGGGTTGGCGGCTCACGGAAAAAATATTCCTTCTTGTTCTGCGTTTGTAGCCTTGCCAACATGTTATGGTGAAAAAGTTCCAGGCTGAGTACCGTTCCCAATTGGTTCAGTTGGTAGAACGTCAGTGCGCTAATCTGATGACCCGGGTTCGAGTCCCGGCTTGGGTACTTTTTCACTACGTTGGCTATACGCCTATTAAGGGAAAATTTCATTCCAAAATTCTGGTGCCAATGTAGCATTTAAGGATTAGAATTAAGTTCCTTAACGTACGTTACCACTCTGGTGTCGCCGGACAGCAAACTGTTAATAAATTTCTCAATCTGAAATATAGGTTTTTCGGATGCTAACAATTCTCAAGTAAGCATTTTCACGTTCAACAAACATGTTTTACAAACAAGATAAATTTACAGCATTAAAATTATTATTAAAATTAACATCAATTTATAAGTGTTGCATGTACTCCGTCTTGGCAGGTACACCAATACTGTATTCGTATTGCATTATTTTCTCCGGAACATAAATCTTTTACGTTTCTGTAGCATTGCAAAGGGTCGAAAATAGCGAGTTTAATCTCAGGAATAAACTGTTTTTTGGGGAGAGAATTTTAAAAAAATTGTGGGGTTTTTCAAAAATTCTTAAGAGTGGATTTTTTTAATCTTTAATTTTTTTAATGATTTATATTTTAGACACCTATGGATCTTTAATGAAGTATGGCACGTTTATTTAGGCAAGGGATTTATAAAAAGTACATTCAATATCACCGCAATTAAAATGAAGTAGATCAATTAAACGTAACAATAATTATATAATTTCATTTCATTAATTATTATTTAAAAAATATATTTTTAATCCATTAATATTGTTTCCTCCGTAGAACATTTTGTTATCCAGGGGGCGCTGCCGAGTGCTCAAGACGGGATGATGCGCGGAGCGGATTCCCGCCAGTAGAGATGTTTTGCTTGAGACGTAAGCGCAGTGTACCTACCGCTGCCAGTCATTTTTGTTCTCTTTGTAAATAAATGTAATTTGTTAAGTTTTAACTCAAGTTTTTATTGAGTACGAAATGATCATCTTAGTTTTCTTACATAAATACAGTCCAACGAGAGTAACCGAGCTATCTACGGAACATGTTTTGGTCCTCCGAGCCCCAGCGCTCATTTAGAACACTGTGAATAATCATCGCCCTTGGATTTTTGTATGTAGTTATAGATATAATTATAATGGCTACTATTAAAGGTACTGTGATCCTCAATCGGAAACGCGGAAACATACGTAGCCAAGTTACACGAATATCTAATGCTATAAAATCAAAACTTGGCCAGAAAGAATTGGAACTAAAGTTCAATGCTCTTCAGACATTAAAAAAGAAGACAGATGAATTACGTAATAAGTCGTATTCGGTAATTTCTGATGATGATTTACCGGAATTTGAAAATTCCTTGACGGAGATAGAAGAACAGTTAGAAACTCTCGAAGTAAGTCTTCTTGATTTAATAAAGCCTAGTGTTTCAAATGTTGAAAATCAAAATAATAATGATAGAATTAAGGCTAATGAGTCAAAAATTAAATTGCCGTCAATTAATTTACCCCAATTTTCGGGTCGCTACACAGAGTGGTTTAATTTTAAATTACAATTCACCACCTTGATTGATAGCAACGATGAATTAAATGATGCTCAAAAATTATATTATTTACAATCGGCTTTAACAGGCCCTGTGAAACAATTGCAAAACATTGATGATTCTTATGCTTCCTTATTCGAAGCTTTAAAAAACGATTTGAAAACAAACGGTTAATTGTAAATTCTCATATTTCTGAGTTATTGAGTAACAACAAAATAAAAATTGAAAATGCGAAAGAAATACGCAATCTGGTAGATAATTTATTGAATCATTTGAGGGCTCTGAAACAATTAGGACTAGAAAATAATAACTTATCAGAATCAATTTTAATGTATTTTGTGTTACAAAGAATCGATGATGAGTCAAGAAAGGCATTTGAAATGAGTCTTAACTGTAACGACTTGCCTGAATGGAATATTTTTATTGATTTTTTACTAAAAAGGGCTCAAGCTCTCGAAAACCTACACAAAAGCAACACCGTTACGAAACCTAGGTATGAAATTACTCAGAAACAAAAAAGTTTAGTATTACAGAATGACAAATTTAATTGCGCATTATGTAAACAACCTCATATGATATTTCGATGTCAAAGGTACTTAGATTTATCGGTTCAAGAGAAATTGAACCAAGTAAGGAAGTTGAAGTTATGTTATAACTGTTTATCGTTATCTCACGCTGTTAATCGATGTAACAAATTAAATAATAAGTGTACGATTTGTTACTCCAACCATCATAGTTCTCTTCATGAGCTAATTTTTCGAAACCTGCTTATGAAAATAGGCAAGTTAATTGTATTGCAAATGAACCGCAGTTGAAAACGGAAGACAACGTAAATTCTAATTCAGTAGAATCTACCGCAAATGCGTTTACCTTGAGCTGTCAAAACAATTATGATCAAAATCTGTCTAGCACCAGTTATAATGGGTTGATTTCGACAGCTGTGATTTATTTAAGGGGAAGTAATGATTCCTTTTTTCCTTGTATTGCGATTCTAGATACTGCAAGTAATGTCTCATTGGCCACGTTTTCTGTAGCAGATATGTTAGGGTTGCAAAAATATAAAGTTAAGTCATTAATTACTGGATTAAATGATTCTGTCTGTAAAATTAAAAACAGAATAAACGTAGAAATTTCCAACAAGGATAGAAGTTTAAAAAAAATTATCTAACATGTTTTTGGTTCCTAAAATCACTGATTTAACCCCTTCAAGCGCCGTAGACATTTCTAATCTGCACTTACCACAGAATTTAACCTACGCGAACCCAAGATTTTTTGAACCTCAGCGAATTCAAGTGTTATTAGGAGCAGATGTATATTACGAATTGTTATTAGCTGGTCAAATAAAAATTCCTAAAACTTCTATAATTTTACAAAATTCTCATTTAGGATGGATCGCGGGTGGAACAATACAAAATAGAAATGAAAGTAAATTTACGTGTCATTTAATAGAAAATCAAGATGAATTAGATTTGAAAACCTTTTGGGACTTAGAGACGTTGGGAATTAAAGATGACCCAAACAGTGTTAAAAACGAGAACATTGTAGAAAAATTTTATGAAACTGTGCGTTTTGAAAATAACAGATATGAAATCAGTCTCCCTTGGACAAGGGATTGGAACCATTAAGAAAATAATTATAAAACCGCCGAAGCGCGACTCTCAGGTCTTATAAAAAGAATGAAACGTGATACAAAGTTATACGAACAATATCGCAATATTTTGAATGAGTATTTAAGAGATGAACATAATTGAAAGTGTACCTAATTTAGAAAACCCTTCAGATAAACCAGTTTTTTACTTACCGCACCATACAGTATTTAGAGAAGATAGTGTTTATACTAAATGTCGAATAGTTTTTGACGCAAGTTCCCATGAAGCAGGACAATTGTCCTTGAATGATTGTCTTGACGCAGGAACTAATTTAAACCCTAATATTTTTCACTTATTGATTTTTTTCAGACTAAACAAAATTGCCTTTCTAGCAGATATAGAGAAGGCTTTTCTACAAATTGCCATTAACGAAAAGGACAGGGATGTTCTGAGATTCTTGTTTATAGATAAGAATCCTGTCAACAATGACGCATTTAATGTTATCGTCTACAGATTTTTACGCTTAACATTTGGCTTGAACTCAAGCCCATTTTTGCTATCTGCTACAATTAAGCATCATCTTAACAAATTTGAAACGGAATATCCGATAACGACAGAAGTACTCCACAATTGTATTTATGTGGACGACTTAATAACCGGGACAGACACAGTCGAAGATGCGGTGAACATTTCGGAACAATCTCATAAAATAATGAGGGAAGCTAGCATGAATTTACGGAAGTGGATTTCGAATAACAACCAGTTAATGGAAATATGGGATAATCGTGGATTTAGTACAATGCCACAACCTTTTGAGGATAGTACAATACATAAAGTTTTGGGGATATCGTGGCAACCCAAGCAAGATATACTTTTGATAGATATTGATAATTTGCTTGAATTTTTGCGTAACGCAAAAAATACAAAACGTTTTGTATTACAAGTTGCAGGTAGAATATTTGACCCTCTGGGTCTAATTTCTCCGTATACAATACGAATTAAATGTTTATTTCAAGAACTGTGGAGTAGGAATTTAACGTGGGATGAAGAACTGCCTTCCGATATTACAAAGACGTGGGAACAATGGTGTTCCGAACTTCCCCAATTGAGAAATCTAAAAATTCAAAGGAACATTTTTCAGTTTCCCGATGACTCCAATTACACCCTAACTTTGCATACCTTTGCCGATGCCAGTCCAAAAGCATACGGTGCTTCCGTGTATCTACAAATTGATTCACTAAGTGAATCTTCCTTAAATTTGATCACATCAAAATCCAGAGTGGCACCATTGAAAAAAGTGTCACTTCCTCGACTTGAGCTTCTAGCATCATTACTTGCTGCACGCTTAACTTGTGAAGTAAAAACGGTACTAGATCGCAAGGGACCATCGTCTATGTATTTGTGGACAGATTCGCAGATTGTCTTGTACTGGATCAAAGGCACCGCAAACAGGTGGAAGTCATTTGTGTCGAACCGTGTAAAGGAAATCCAAGCTCTGACAGACCCATCCAGGTGGTTTCCCTGTGCAGGGTCCGAGAATCCTGCAGATTTGCTGACACGAGGTATTAAATGTGAAAGTCTTATTCACAATCCTATATGGTGGACTGGTCCGAAGTTTCTGAAAGACTTAGATATGTGCAATAAAGAACAATCTCTAGTGATTCCAGATCAGGAGATCTATATAAAGGAACTAAAAAGAGACTCCGTGAACATTATTTACAATGACTTTGTTACATTAACTATTTCTCACGAAAACCCCTTAATTCACCATATTTTTGCATGTACTAATAATTTTGTAAAATTAATTTGTATAATGAGTTTTATTTTTAGATTCACCTTCAACTGTCGTAATAAATTGAAGAGAAGAAGTGGACCACTATCCCTCGACGAGGTGAGAGAGGCCGAATCGTTTCTAATTCGGTCAGCACAAAGGGGGGAATTTAGGGAAGAATTAAAATGTCTCGAAAAAGGTAAGCCTGTTCACAATAAAAGTAGATTATCTTCCTTAAACGTATTTGTAGGAGAGGATGGATTAATTAGAGTTGGCGGCCGTTTAGCACATGCAGATTTGCCGCTTAACTCAAAGTTTCCAATTGTTTTGCCTGCCAATCTTAAGTTAACGGATATTATTTTAAATTACTTCCATCTCAAATACTTTCATTTAGGCCTACAAGCGTTGCTTTTCCATGTAAGACAAAAATTTTGGCCACTTAATGGCAGGAATAATTGCCGAAGCATTGTTCACAAATGTGTGACATGCTTCAAGAATAAACCTGTTGTCAGCTCCCAATTGATGGTTGATCTTCCGGGGGAACCTGTGACACCAAATTTTGTATTTTCGGTGACAGGTCTGGATTACTGTGGCCCATTTTCTATTAAATTTAAAAATCAAAGGAAGGGTGTATTAAATAAAATTTATGTCGTAGTGTATGTGTGTTTATGCACAAAGGCAATACACCTGGACTTTGTTTCAGATCTCACAATTCAGGCTTTTATAGCTTGTCTACAACGTTTCTTTGGCAGAAGGGGGAAATATGCAAAAATCCTATCTGATAATGCGAAAACGTTCATCGGAGCTGACATCGAGTTGAAAAAATTGCATAAACTGATTAGTTTCCCAGATGAGGAATTGTGTAATTTTTTAACCCATGAAGGTATCAAATGGGAATTTATTCCCCCCAAATCCCCGAATTTAGGTGGCCTCTGGGAGGCGGCTGTAAAATCATTCAAGTTTCATTTAAAACGGGTAATAGGGGATCAAAAATTAAATTTAGAAGAGTTTCTTACTATACTAGCGGAAATTGAGGGAGTTTTGAACTCCCGTCCCCTTACCCCGCTGTCCCCAGATTTCGAAAATTTTGAAACCTTGACAACCTCTCATTTTTTAATCGGTAGGCCGATCACTTCGATCTCCGAACCCCCATTAGATAACATTAATGAAAATAGATTAGCAAAATGGCAGAGAATCACCAAATTTAGTCAGCACATTTGGAAAGCTTGGAAGCGCGATTATTTAAATAATTTGCAGCAGAGGGGGAAATGGAAATTTAAAAAGGAGGATGTACAGAAAGGAACTTTAGTACTAATAAAGCAGGAAAATTTACCTTCCACCAAATGGCAGGTTGGAAGGATAGTTGAAATTTTTAAGGGAAGGGACAATATAATACGAACCGTAAACTTACGGTTACCAGACGGGCGAATTTATAAGAGAAATGTCAGAGATGTCTGTATATTACCAGTTCAGTAACAGATTTCTTTTCTTTCTTTAAGCAATTTTTAAGGTATATATTATTTCTGTATTTAATGTAGAATTATAGTGCATTTATGATTGTATTATTATTGTGTATGTAAGTTGTTATATCTTATAATTTTTTCTTATATGATAATTTTTGCAAATTTATATGTGAATGTATATTGAAATTGCATTTCAATCTCCGGGGGAGTGTTTCCTCCGTAGAACATTTTGTTATCCAGGAGGCGCTGCCGAGCGCTCAAGACGGGATGATGCGCGGAGCGGATTCCCGCCAGTAGAGATGTTTTGCTTGAGACGTAAGCGCAGTGTACCTGCCGCTGCCAGTCATTTTTGTTCTGCTTGTAAATAAATGTAATTTGTTAAGTTTTAACTCAACTTTTTATTGAGTACGAAATGATCATCTTAGTTTTCTTACATAAATACAGTCCAACGAGAGTAACCGAGCTATCTACGGAACAAATATTATTTTGTAAACTGACAATTCGTAGTATAAAATAGAACATACATAACTTTAAAAAAGTAAAAAATTAATTGTCTTGCTGGAAAAAGTTAAAAATCAAGTAAATGATAAAGGAATTACAGGCCAAATAACTATAAATGTGCCCTTTCCAAAAATATTTTGGAGAGTATAAATGGTAACAACAGATATACATTAAAATAGATTTATGCGCTACTTACTATGTTGATATTTTCCATGTATTTGCCCTAACTTCACTTGAATAATGACTGATTTTGTTTAATTCCTCAGAATTCCCAATATTTACCAAAGTTCCTGGTTTATTCCCAAAATTTCCCTTGTTCATTACTTACCCATCATACGTAGTATAGGGTAAGTCTTGTAACGTTTTAAACATCGAAATTTTTTTGACGGATTTACACGTTTCAGACATTGGAGATTCCGAAAAACATATTTTTAGAAAAAAAAAATTGCGGTCCGCCTGTCTGTGTGTTTGTGTGTGTGCCTGTAAACGCTCTATCACCCGAACAAATTGAGATAGAGACTTGAAATTTGGTATATACTTAGTATGTAATAATGGGAAGAAGCTTATTGAATTTCAGTAACCTCGACTATCCGGAACTATTTTTTTCGGACTCTCGAAATATTCGTTCTGATAAGAGGTATATAAAAACTTTTGAAATTGTTCATTTTAAGGAGTGAATATAAAAGACAATAAAAAAACAAATTTTGCACAAAGCATGAAGTCGATCGGGTAATGAGTTGCCGCGATATTTGTAATCATACTTTCCACACTCTTCGATTTTTCATACCCTGTATTTCATCCAAATTTCAATTCAAAGATACATTTCAATTGAAAATGAGACTCTTAATCGGACGCAATAAACCGTTAGTTAATATGATTATCAGTTTTGGAGTTATAAGGATGTTTCTTTTACGCAATTCAGTAATAGAGCATTTAAAGTTTATGACGACACCAAGCCAGGATTTTATTCGAATTGCAATGCATTTTATAAGTAGTTTACACATGTTTTATTTTAATATTTTATATTATGCATATCCATGATGGGTATGTATTACGGTGGCCCCCAAAGACTAGTTTCCGTCCCTAAAAACCTGCGTGTTTTTGCAACTCTGCGTTTATGGCAAGATTTCGTCACATACAGACACCATTTTGACAGGTTTTGTTGTACTTCCAATGCTAATATTATTTAAATATTTGATTACATTGTAAATATTTGCAAATAAATGCTAATATTGCCAAATACTGGCTAATAATTGGGATTAAAATACATTTTACTTATTGTTTCAGTAGAAATTAAATTTTTACCGTTCAAACTTTTTTATCTACTTTTGTTTTATTCTCCTTGCTTAGCAGATTTTCTGGATTATCCCGAAACTTCATTTATTACACTATCTGTCTGTGTCGAACTTAACTCATTTACATAGTGCTGTTCTATTTCCTCACTTGTATTTATGGTGGTTCTCAAACGACCTGCTCAACAAAGCGAAACTTTCTGACTCGTTTTTAAACGTAAAGTCATAAAATTGGCAGGCCTCACAATTGAAGCGATTTGGAATCGAAATGAATTTTCCATTTTTTAAAAATAAATGAATTATTTAAATATTTATAATCGATTCGTGTTACGTGACGACACGTTTTTTTTCTTTCTAGTGCTGCGGCGCACAGTGGGGCGTTTTGATGATCTAGGTGGACAAAATTCATTTTTACTATTATCTCGGAATTTAACAAGACCGCGTATACTGGTAGCTGAATGTCTCTTTTGTCGAGATCCGTACGAGTTTTGTCGAAAAAACCCGATGTGTCGATTAACTACGACTGTAAAGAAGGCAGTTGATTTGAGAGACTTTCAACAGTTGCATTATTTTTCTGTAAGTTCGAAAGCAAGTCGTGACTTTTCTGTTTTATTTGAAAGCAGGACTTTACTGGACATAGGTCACATGTGTGTCACACGACTTAACCTGTTGTTGTTTGAAAATAAGCGCCATCTTGTTTTCAAACTTCATCTTGACTTTTAATACAGTATTAAGCATTATTAAGCAATAAGCATTTTTTTTAAATCAAAGTGCCATTCCTAAAGTATTGAAAACTTAAGATAGCTCCTGCGAAAGTTTGCAAATCATTAAGTTATATTAACTTGAAGTGTGCGTCTGAGTGTTTAATTCAAATCTTGCAAGTCAATTTTCACCACTTTTAATTATCCGATTGAGCTGAAACGTTGAATACATGTGTAGTTTCAATGACAATACAATATTATAATAAAAAAAATAATAATATAAGTAATAATATAATAATAATAATAATAATATAAATAATTAAATAAGTCAAATATTTATCACTGTTTGGTTATTTTATTACTGATACATTCGAAAACCCAGCAAAACCTAATTAAACTTCAACGGAATAATTTTGTCCACCTAGATCCTGAAAACGCCCCACTGTACGGCGTTGGAAATTCGGTTCAAAACGGCGACTTTTAAAGTATTTTCAGAAAGTTTCTGCCTTTACAAAAAAAAAAAAAAAAAATGGAAAACGTGTTTCAATTACAGTTTCTGAATAAGGACAGCTGCCAATTGCATGCGTTTCTGAACAAAAATGAATTAAAAAATATGTCTGAAAGCCCCTTTGGATTTGAGAATTGCCTTAAATCTGAACTAACATTTTATAATTTCAACACTCTATCCTTAATATCCAAAAACATACGGTTTGCTTTGAGGTAGTCATATCCCAGTACTACTTAATAATCTCGCTGAAAATGTTTATTTGTCACATAAAAAGTATCTGAAGTAAAAACTTGTGGTATTTTAAAACTTATCTTACACTGACGAAACAGAATTGTAGAATCATTCAACGTATAATACTATCTAAATAATTTATTTTTATATTTGCGTTCTTTAGTTCATAAAATAAATCTGGTTTTTACCTATACGTTGTTATTGGCGAATTTCGGCAAACATAAAAGCGCCGCCAATTTTTACGAAAGTTGGAGCGTAAAAAGTCGAAAAAAGGACAAACAAAGGAAAAAAAAAACAACAACAACAAAAAAAAAAACAGGCAAATTTACCACTTTTGGATCTAGGTGAACTTGAAAACGAAATTTTATTAGGTTGGCACCACCTTTTTTAAGTAGTTATCTTTACTTATTTAATCGCGGAAATATTCTAATTAAATAAATCAAATATTATTCTCCTTTATTACTGGTGCCAAAAACAGTTGCTGTATGTACCTTTTGAAGATGCATATTGTACCAAAGGGGAAAAGGAAAAAAATATCAAAATCGAAGTATCCGTTGAAAAATTACGGTGGACATAAATAAATAAAAAAATATGTATATATACAGGGTGGTCATAAAGTCTTTCCTTGATTACAATCATTTATTGCAGAAAAACTAATATAATTAGGCATATGCTTGTTTCAATTTATTGTAAAGACATTTATGAAGTTATAATACAAGTACTTACGTCAGTAAATTTCAACGTGAGCACCTTTGGTATCTCGAAGACTGTCAAGGCGGTATTCCATTTCTCGCCACATATTGCCCAACATTTGGGCTATCACACTAGACACAGCATCTGTGGTGACCTTGAGTGTTTTAATATCTTTTACTGGTGTTGCAAAAACTCTGCCATTTATGGACTCCCAAAAGAAAAAAAATCTAGAGGAGTTGGTCCATCCCGTCCGATCCATCTTCCAGGAAATTTGTCATCTAGGAACTCACAAACGATGGTAGAGACTGGACTAAGAAAAAGAAAAATAAGAACATGACCTTTCCATAATAAAAATTTTACAGTACTACATTCAATGGTTATTTCATTATAATGTTTGTAATAAGGAAAAGATTTTATGACCACCTTGTATATATATATATATATATATACAGGTTGTTTCAAAAATGACCGGTATATTTGAAAAATCAATAAAAACTAAACGAGCAGCGATAGAAATACACCGTTTGTTGCAATATGCTTGGGACTACAGTAAATTTTCAGTCAGACAAACTTTCGAAATTAGTTACAATGTCCAACAACAGCAGGCGATTTGAAAGATATAGAAGAAAACGCAGTCTGTGAGTTCGCCATTCTGTAAGTCGTCTTTCTGCTGTAAGCGTGTGCTGTTCACAGATTGCAAGTTTGCTGTGAAAAAATGGTTTATTCCTTAGAACAAAGGATTTTTCTGGTGTTGGAATTCCACCGCCTAGAGCACAGTGTTGTTGCAACAAGACGAAGTTTTCAATGGAAGTTTAATGTAACCAAAGGACCGAAAAGCGATACAATAAAGGATCTGTTTGAAAAATTTCAACGGACTGGGAGCGTGAAAGATGAATGTGCTAGAAAGGTAGGCCGACCGCGTACGGCAACCACAGAGGGCAATGCTCAGCTTGTGCAGCAGGTGATCCAACAGCGGCCTCGGGTTTCCATTCGCCGTGTTGTAACTGCGGTCCAAATAAAGCCAACGTCCACGTATCGTCTCATGAGCCAGAGATTTTTCCAGACTGCAGCGCCATCTGTTGTTGAAAATTGTAACTAATTTCGAAAGTTTGTCTGCCTGAAAATTTACTGTTGTCCCAAGCATATTGCAACAAACGGTGTATTTTTATCGCTGCCCGTTTAGTTTTTATTGATTTTTCAAATATACCGGTCATTTTTGAAACACCCTGTATATATATACATACAAACAAACTAACTATATAACCTTCTTTGTTGGTAGTCTGTTAATAAAATGCACCTTTGAGCCTTAGTATTCTGAAATTTTTAATATTTTTTGTTAACTTCGTCGCGTTTCTCTCTTGTTACGTTCGATGTTTTTACCATACTTATGCCCATACTTTGTTGATATTTTAGGCCTATTCTACCTCTTTTTAGGCTATAAAAATTTTAGGTTTAATTATAATGAATAATTTTTATGCTCTCTTCGGCTTTGCTGTAAAGAGGTTTTTTTTTTCACTTAATGATAAAAAAAAAAAAATCACAACATCATTTTTGAACTGCGCAAAACAAAAAAGGTTAAATTATGGTAAATTTAAATTCAATGGTATATTTTATCATAATTAGAAACAATAATTACATTATCAAAGCTACTATTTGTAAAAAAAACAAAAAAAAAACAATACTTTTACTACAACACATAATAAGGATCTACAGATTGCTTTAAGGCAATTTGCATTCAATCCTTCATATCTTATCTTCTTTCCTCCAGATCTCAATTATAGAAATTTTTTTTTAAAGTCCTTTTATTCTTGGGAGAATACCCACTGCGCTTTAATTAGTTTGAAAATCTGAGAGAGTTGTCGTTTGGGTTGTCTCTAATATATCATCTGCGGTGGTTGAAAATTAGATTATTTTTTCGGAAACTCCGTAATTATTACGTAATTAAAATTAGTGTACTAAAGTTTGAGATTGTATGATTGTTGAGTATGTCAGATTTATTTTTGATCCTGTTAGAAGAAGAAATATATTTTCATTATTGTGAAATTATCAACCCTTCAGCCAGTTCATTACCGCAATTTTATTTGTCAAACGTCCGAAACATCTTTTGATTTCCCAATTGGTATTGAAATTAAAATTAAATTTTTATTATTGATATATATATAATTGCTCTTCTAACATGTATGTTATTAGTGTAATGAAATATCTTGTATTTCTAATAGCGTAACCAGTGTGCCCAAAATATAAGTCACATGGGCTGAGGAGCCCCACCAGTGGCTGAGAGGTTCTGCTTTCAAAGTTGGTAGACGGGAGATGCTGGGTTAAAACCCTTGTCATGCTCCTCGTCCTAACCGTTCGGAGTTTTCCATGGTTTTCTTCGAATCTTGCCGTAAATACGGGTTAGGATCCCTTAGAAAGACCCCACGGAAGGCACTTGCCCTAGGGCCTATCTCCCTCGAGTAGATAATCTACCGTCATAAAACAATCAACCACATGGGCTGAGAAAATTCGATACGCTTGTTGATGTTATTTCAACTCAGTGTAGTAATTTTCAAAAATAATTCATTATTTGCTTTAAAGGAAGTTGAACAATTAGACAATATGGAATATTTTTTATTTCTTGATTGCATATAATCTGATGAAAAATGTTTAACAGATTTTATTATTTTTTATTTTTTAGGTTTTTGTTCTACGTTGTTTTTACGAAACGAGCCTAGCAAGCGAAATTCTTTAAACTAAGCAGATGCAATAAGAAGAATAACATAATTGAAACGTACTTCCAGCAATTTCTGCCTGCAGTAATGAAATCCAACTGTTTTGTGTGTCTTTGTAAATGAATAATAAGTACTATACATACCATGTTTTATAGGAAACATGTTGTATTGTATATCAAGAATACGTATCAATTTTTGGAATGATTGGAGTAACATATTTAAATTGTATTTGAAATAATCATGGCCCTTTGACCATAAACTCTTCGTCACGAATACGTCGTGTATAGAGTGCGTAAGGGTAATTAATTTAAGTGCTACAGTTTCAGAATAATAATCTTCATCTTACCTAATTGTAGAAATTCTGCGTCTAATTTATCTGTCTGAAAATTCTCATTAAAAAAATGCACATAATGGCATCCCAATGAAACGGTGCGATGTTCCGTCTTTTGTCTCATACTTTTTGAATACGAATGAGAAAATTTGGGGACAACATGTATCTCAATCAAACTAACTACAATCGATTACGTTTTCTTCGTACAATGAAATTGAAATTTATTGACATTACAACAACAACAATAATAATATACAACATAAAAAATTATAATTTAACAAATTACAATAACCATTGGGAAAATGTTCTTTCGTGTTATAGCGGTCCCCACAATTATGATTATGCCAAGGTTGCAGTTATGATTTCGCCAAGATCATCCTAAAGCTTATATATGCATCCTATATACGCATAAATATATTCCAAACACCCCTATAAGTGCTATATACGCCATTATACACATATTATTTTCGTCTTATATGTCGTATATACACATGTTATATATATACATCATATATGCTTCATATATGACTATAACTTGGCCACATACGTTACGAAATGTTATATATATATCATATTGGGAAAATGTTCTTTAGTGTTATAGCGGCCCCCACAATTATGATTATGCCAAGGTTGCAGTTATGATTTCGCCAAGATCATCGCAAAGCTTATATATGCATCCTATACACACATACATATATTCCAAGCACTCCTATATGTGCTATATACGTCATTATACACATACTATTTACGTCTTATATGTCGTATATACATCATATACACATGTCATATACTATATACATCATATATGCATCATATATGACTATATCTTGCTCACATACGTCAAGAAATGTTATATATATATATATCATATATTATTACAATGTCATACATGCTTTATAATTTGGCGATAAATCTTGGTCGCATGGCAATTCATCGTTGGGGGCCGCTATAACACGAAAGTACCAAATTTATAATATATTAATGAAAACAAAAACAAATATATTTCATCCTTGGGGGCCGCTATAACACGAAAGTATCAAATTTCTACTTTATTTTTCATATCTGATAATTTGCATCTAACCTTTTTGTAACATTAACATTTTTCTAACGATTTTATGTATTTCTATTGCCTATTCAAAGAAAAATTCTTCTAAAGTTACAGAATTTCGTTAAAAACGCTTACAAAATTCTTCTAAAGTTACAAAATTTCTTTAAAAACTGTTAAAATAGTAAAATGCGAACATCATTTGGTCCATTCTCGACCGAAAACAACAACCATTTTCCCAATGGTTAATAACAATAATATACCAGCTAAAAATTTGTATCATATTCCTATAGCATATACTTGTTTTAATATTAATTTAAAAAGTATTAGTGATTTTTATGACTTTCTGTATATTAAACTGAAAATTTACATTAACTTAACAAGTTTTCCCAGTAAATATATATTTATATAGAATATTTCATTGCAAAATACGTAAATACTATAAAATGATAAAAAAGAAAAATTCTTAAAATATCTTTATTATTGCCTTACATTTTAATTTAGGATGATTAGAAAAAGGCGTTAAAATTTTGATTGCCATCTCAAAGGTAATATCTTTCAACATTTCCACAGTTGTATCAGATAAAGTATTATAGATTTTTTTTTATAACAAGAAATAACTGTATTAAAGTATAGCATATTAAAGTTCAGTAATGCATTTGCTGGTGAGTGGGTTCTAAAATTTTAAGATATAATGTAAAAACCGATATTGGAAATGATTTTTACGATTACCTAGATACTCCTGCAGTTGCTTTCGTAGTTATAAAAAATACAGGCCTAATTCGATTAGTGGAACAGTCTATCGGAAGCTGAAAAGAGGTGTTCTGTTTTCTTTTCTTTCTTTTTTCTTTTCTTTTCTTTCTTTTTTTCTTTTTTTGTACGTTAATTCTCTTATTCTTCTGTAACTTATTGATATTAAAAAATGTGAAAGTGAGAGAGAGAGAGAGAGAGAGAGAGAGAGAGATGGGGACATTTTTCTCTCAGCAATCCTAATACTTGTGACATATTCCTGTAGTCATTTTATAGATAAAAGTATAAAATTTGAAAATATTATAGGGTACTTTTCGGTTAGTCGTGTGCCAGAGAAGTATATATATATATATATATATATATACAGGGTCATTCATAATTCCCTCCGGGGTTTCGAAACGTTATAGTAAAAAAACGAAGACGAATATGAAAAAAAGAAACATATGAAATTATTCCGAAACTATTCAAGTTTTACTTACATATATTACAGGTGTTCTATGTGTGAACCCTTGGTCACACGGCATACATCCATGCGATAGTCCAGTTCCTGCCATACTCCGTTTCTTTAAATCTGAATCAGTGGTGTGTCAGTTCAACGGACCTTTCGTAATAAATATCGAAAACAGGGACCAACTGACAAAACAATTCATGTGTGGTACCGGAAATTTAAAGAAACGGAGTATGGCAGGAACTGGACTATCGCATGGATGTATGCCGTGTGACCAAGGGTTCACACATAGAACACCTGTAATGTATGTAAGTAAAACTTGAATAGTTTCGGAATAATTTCATATGTTTCTTTTTTTCATATTCGTCTTCGTTTTTTTTACTATAACGTTTCGAAACCCCGGAGGGAATTATAAATGACCCTGTATTATAAAATTCCATACCTTGATAAATTTATTGTATAAAAAATTCCTTTTATTAATATTCCATTTACAACCCTAGTTTATTAAAATATTCCATTTTCTAAAAAAGTTCCGTTACTGTCCATATTTTAAAGCATTTTGTATCCTAATCTACTTAAATTCACTTTTTATTTCCCGTCAAATAAGATGTAAAAATCACATTTCATAAGAATATTTCTTCTTAAAAAACCTATTTTCTTAAATTCTTTAATATATTAAATATTTCCCATTTATTCTAGCATTTAAATCTCTTTTATTTCTTTTAATCTGTGTAAATTCACCATTCATCCTTTCCTAATAGTCTAAAAAAATCATTCTTAAAAATTTTTTTTTCAATACGCAACAGCCAAACTTAGTTATATTAATCTCCCGCGCTTTTTAATTTCCACAATGTTCCAGAAAATTCTTTTCCCGTCAAAAGCATAAGAGAGACTTATTTCTTCAATATTAATTCACAGATAAAAATGAGTGCGAGCCGAAAGTTGAACATGCATTGGTTAAAGTAGGTCACGTGCAACGAAATTCTGCTTCCGCGTTCTTCGCTTAAAACGGATTGACAGAGAGAAGAGAAGGGATTTTGTCGTCAAAGTGAGTGTTAAAATAAAATGTTGCTGGCGTTGTAGAGTTCTAATATGTTTCAACATAGATTTGGCCGTCGAATCGGTGTCTAATAAAAAATGATGTTGTTCTTTAAGCTGCAGATTTGTTAAGATTATAGTTATACGAGAGCACTCCCCAGAATTTAAGATGATTGGATTGAAATAAATGGATTTGAGTGGAAGTGTGTTTCTTTTTTTCCTTTACTTACATTACTCGGCTACTCCTGGTTAAATTTCATAATATGACGCATTAAATTTGGAGATGTTTACCATCTTTTTTCTTCTACTGTCGTATGGAGCTAAAAAAATAGCAGAATACAACACGCACACAAACACACACAATATATATATATATTGATGGTATATAGGATGATATAGGTTGATTATAACCCTCAAATGAACATAGGCTGGTTTTTATTTATTTTATTCAAATATTTTTCTTAATAATTCAAAAATTCGTTATTTTCATACAGAATAAATGGACATTTTTCGTATAATATTTTAAAATGGTTAAATTTACTTTACCGTTCCTAATACTTTATCGTTGCCAAAACTAAATATACCCGGAATAATAATTTTTACTCAACAATTTAGTTTCAAATGGAAAATTTTCAAGTGAAAAATGAAAATGAAATAAAAAAAATTAAAGAATTAAAAAGAAGATTAAATAATATTATTAGAAATAAAACGTACTTTTTTTAGTTTCTGATAATAATACAAGGTATTAATATGCGTAACCATAGGACACAGGCTAATATGACGTCATACATCGAAAATAAAGCTGATATGATTTAATGATGAAATAAAAATCTTGGGTTTTTTTCTTTTTTTTTCTTTTGTATGGTAACAATATTGGCATTTTACTGTCTGCGCACGGCTAATATAAATTTTTTATTTAAATTTTAAAAAAGTAAAAAGAAGTTAGAAAAGAAAATGGTTAGCAAATGTCAATAATATGCTCCGCAAAATTATCCATGTCGAATATGATGTCATGGATAGCGTGATATAGTTATTTTCATTCTTAAAACTAAAAGAAATAACTCGATTACCTAAAAAAAAAATGACGAATGTTAATAGTTCCATTTTTGTTGAAAAAACCTAAAGATTTAATATTATTTCGTTAAAGTAACATAATTTCCCCTATGCCAGTATTGAAATTAATTGCCTGGAAAAGAAAATTAACAAGAATTGTCATTAAAAAGGGATTTTTATGGGGAAAAAGAGACGTCATATTTGAAATAAAACGGGAATTTTTCAAATATGTTTTAAAATGAGTGTGAATCAATTCCTTACATTAATAATACAAGGATCAGTAAGTATAGAAAGTAGATGAGTTTCACGCCATATTTATACTATTTTCAATTAATGTTTTTTTGAAGGATGGCTGTTTAAACGTTTCACAAAGGTGTTAAAAGTAAAATTGTTTATCAGGTAAAATTGACATTTGTTTTTACCCAATTCGCCTATTTCCACGATTTTATTTGCCCCCCCCCCTTTTTTCATTGATTGCAATTTCATTTTTGCGATTATTTGGCACAAAATTTCACTTTTTAAAGACTGAGTTATGTCAAGGTCCCTATAACAAAAAATACCGTATTGTCTCCTATGAAATGTGATAAATAGTTAGTTAATTATTAACGTTTTTAATTATCGGGAGTGAAATATTTTGCTTATTTAATGTATTTATTCTTCTTTTAATGTTGCGTGAACGAAGTCACGGGTAACAGCCAGTTTTTTACATAAAGTTAGTTTGACCCTGACACATAGTGACCAGAAATGACCCTTAAATCGAATTTTCTCTATCATGTTACCGAGCCCAATGGTCTCTTTGTGCTCGAAAACGGTAGGATATAAAATTTAGTCAAAATCGCTTGAGCCTTTCTTTACATAAAATTAGATTGGTCCTGACCCATAGTGACCCAAACTGACCCTCTACTCGAATTTTCTCGAAAATGGGGCATAGCCCAATGGTGTTCTCGTGCTCCGAAACGGTAGAATGAAAAAAAATAGTCAAAATCGTTTAAGCTATTTTTTACATAAAATTAGCTTGAATCTGACCCATAGTGACCCGAACTAACCCATTAATCGAATTTTCTTGATGATGTGACCTAACCCAATGGTCTTCTCTTGCCAAAAACGATATGATACAAAATTTAGTCAAATTTTTTACAATAATTTTTTAGATAAAATTAGCTTGACCTGTAGTGACGTAAAAATGACCCACTAATCGAATTTTCTCGAACATTTAACTTCGCGATATGGTCTTATCATAATTTAAATGGTAAGATACAAAATTTCGTAAAAATCGATTCCGCCGTTTTTTACATAAAATTAGTTTGACCCTGACCCACAGTGATCCAAAATGACCCACTAATCGAATTTTCTCGAACATGAAACCTAGCTCAATGATCTTCTCGTACTCGAAAGCGATAAGATATAAAAATTTTGTCAAAATTGTTAGAGCTGTTTTTCAGATAAAATTAACTTGATATTGAGTGAGCAAAATTGACCCACTAATCGAATTTTCTCGAACATGTGACCCAATCCAATGGACTTCTCGTACCTGAAAACGATAGGATACAAAATTTGGTCAAAATCGTTAGAGCTGTTTATTTTTTTAACTTAGCTTGACGTGACTCAAAAATGAACCACTTATGGATTATTTAGATCACATGACCTAGTCCAATGATCTCGTGCTCGAAAACGGTAGTATATAAAATTTAGTCAAAATCTCTTGAGCCGTTTTTTAGGTACCTGACCCATAGTTGACCCACTAAGCGAATTTTCTGGAACATATGACCCGCCCAATGGTCTTCTGGGTGCTCTAAAATGGTAGGATACAAAATTTCGTCAAAATCTTTAGAGCCGTTTTTAAGATAAAATTTTTATATATACACACACACAAGGTTTGCTCGTTTTATAATATATGAAATTTGTTTTCTTTAAAAATATTGGTAGCATTATATAACACTCATGTATTGTAATACGACATAAGGTTGTAAAAATTTGTACACTGTAAAAAAAATTGCTGTAAAATTACGGGCAAAGGCCGGCAGAAGAGTTTCCAGTCATACCCCGTAAAAAAAAAAAAAAAAAAAAAAAAAAAAAAAAAAAAAATCCATGCCCATCACTTTGTCCAGCCCGTAATTTTACGGGGCCAAGTAATATAATGCACAGTATATAATGCACTTTAAAACACAATAACACTTTGCTTACTGTTCCGTAGCACGTAGCACGTTAGATAATCATCACAGAATCGCTGTTTTGGCGGATTAAAATTCTCGAAACACGAGTAAAATGAAGGGTTACACCCTAGTGGAGGACAATGTATGGGGTCGTACCGTATTTTTGCGAACATATGGGCTAGAACTGTAAGAATATATGGATTGCTCTTTATTTTCTAAGTATCTAAAGGATACGGCCGCTTATTTAGTGGATCAGACCGTTTTTCATCAAATAAGGCTGTTGCTCTTGAAAATTGAAGGGCAAACGCTCATAAATTTACAGTTTTTTTCTGAGAGTGTACTACTACAGTAAACATCTGTTATTGATACGTACATAAAGTTAAATGCAGATATGAAGGAAACTACAAAAACTGAATTTATATTAGTAAAATCATCACCAATTTTAAAGGCTTTTGAATAAATAATGTTAATATCTATTTTAATATTATCATATTACCCATAGTAAAACCTTTTTTTTAAATTCGTAAATTATTGAGTCAGTACATACCGAGAATTCTATAATTAATAGAATTCAAAACCATAATCTTAAAATAATTCTTAAACTTATAGAAATAATATTGATATCTATTCTAAAACGTATCAAATTGCGTCTTAATAATTAAAATTCGCATTTTAATTAAAAATTGCATGCTTTTCTTTGCGGAAAAGTAATTATATTTATCAATAAAGAATATTAAATAGTTATTATATATATTTTTTAACTTTAACTTTGACATTGTAAATTCTTATTTTTTTTTTTTTAGAAAATTAAAATCAATCTTTTCACAATTTTTTTTTTCTTCTGTTGTGGAAGCATTAAAAAAAATTGTTTTATACATTTCGAAGATTTTTTTCTTTATTTGTAGCACCGATTGAAATTTTTATTTCACTGCATTCTGCCGAATAATAATAATAAAAAAAATAACTGCATAAATTACGCTTTTAAAATAAACAAAATGTAATTATTCGGTTTAAAAATAGCTCTCAGTGTTTAAGTCTCAAATTTGAGAAACACACGTACTACTTTTTTACGCAAGTTAATATGGTTCATGTATGCAAAGATGCAATTTTGTAATCGATATTTCACTCAATTCTTGATGTACAAGAATTAAAAAAAAATATGTACTTAGGTGCGTTTCCGATTAGAATACAATATTTTAATATGTTTAAAACTTGATTATAAATCAATAAATTAATTTCAAGGCATTTTTCCGTTAGCCGGACGCAGGTGATAAATTGCCAAATATTCATTAGGGTTACCACTGTATACGAGTTACAATATTAATGGATTAATTGGATTGTACAACAATAAAATATTACGGGCTCCTTCAGCTTATGACCATAGTACCACTTCGTAAGTGTCCAGCGTTGTTCAAAATCTATTCTATCAATAATAAACAGAGGCAAAGTTCCCGTCTAAAGTGAGCTCAAGGTTCGGGGATCGGCTCACTAGACTGACCCTTCACCAAATAAATAGCTCTTCAATCTCCTCCGAAATACAGGAAGGGGATCAAGATATTCGCTGCTCGAACAATGCTCGAAATTGTCCACGTTCTTTTTACAAGGTTGTCACGTAAAAAACCTCAAAGTTTGTCAGAGAGAAGTTTTCTCTACCCGGTGATTCTTGCAATCACCCGAAAGTAATTTCACTCGGAGTTATGACTCCGATTACCTGAGGTTGAGAAAATCTGCAACCTACCTCGAGTCCTCTTCACACTTAACTCACTGTTTTATTGTCACATAGCCTCTGTTTTACTCCTCGAACAATACGATTCTCGCCAACCACTAAAAACTCTTTCAGATGAGGTAATAACGAAAGTCCGTTATGATAGGTGGAAAAGGAATTTCCCACGTACATTCTCTCATAACTGAGGTCATCTTGTTTCCCACGATACCAGGGGTTGTCGGTTCGATCAAAGAGCTCTGCGCTGCTCGATCTGTTCATCCAGCTGTCTCCAAACGTTCAGAAGGAAGATTGGTGATGACTGAGCGAAATTTTTGAAAAATACCGGCCGGTTACTTGAGTTAGTTTTATTTTGGAGGAAAATCCAAAATACATGGGATCTGCCTATACCTGGTTTTAGGCTTCACAAACAAGGGTTTTGGATGCGATATAGTGAATTCCTCACAACTGGAACCGCAGTGGTTGCCCACTTACTGATAGTGACAGATTACGTAATACCTTCATCCTGTAACCTCTGTAATTCTTCACTTAGTTCTGCAGGTAATGCATAAGTAACAGTTCTACTTTCACAAAATATGGGAATAGCATATTTTTCTTCATGGAGACCAGCCTTCATAACTTTTATTTTCTCCATCTTATTGATAAACAAATCAGAAAACACAATTAATAATACTTCTAAACTGTCAAAGAGTGACATTTACATACACAAACTTCAATTTTCGAGGAAATATATTAAATTTAGAAATCCAGTCTCTAACAAATAATAATGAAAAATTATATTTTCTTTTATGAAATACAATTTAACATTTTTAGTTTTATTATCATAAGAGTCATCGGCACTTATATATCCAGTGGATTTAAAAACTTCAGTTTCAGTTCTTAACTGAACACCGGGCGGCAAAATTTTATGATTCGGAAACACTGTGCGAAAACGTGTAATTAGTACTGCAGAAATTGCTGAATCAGCATTCAATTCCATACCAGATCTGGCCTTATTTTCTATTAACACAGGATTTTTAATTGGAATGATAGCTTTATGTTTGATAGATAAAATATCCACTATATTGAATGCATTCATTTGCTTCTGATAAATATTAAGTTTACCTTTACAACTTTGCCCAAATGACCTCGGTTTTTACACAAATTACAGATTGTATTAAAATAGTTGCAAGTATTAGCTAAATGGGAAGGATTATCACATCGATAGCATTTCAATTTCCTTTTTTTTTTCAAAATTTGCTTGATTGTTGTTAGTCTGTTTTAGAGAACTGTTTTGAAATTTCTTTGGTTTTGCATTTTTAATACACGCGACTTTATTGTAATTCACAATTTTATTTTTAAATTCTGAAATATCGAATTCTTCATTCTGCATCACCAGAGCCTTTTTTCCCACTTTTTAGAAAATTAAATCATCAAATCCGATATTGGATATTTACTCTGAATATTTTGATTTTCTAATACTCTAGGAATTGCTCCAAAAGATTCTCATTTAATGCGTCACCCGAGAAAGCGAATCGGATCTTATTTTTTTTTAATCTAGCATAAAGATGTTGAACAGTTTCATTTTTTAATTGAAATAATTTTCGAAATTTGATATTCTCACAAATTTTATTTGGAGCGGAGTTTAAATGTTTGTGCACAAGATCAACAATTTCATCATATTTAAGTGATTCAAGAGTCTTAGAAAATGATAGAGCAGATAATAAATTATAAAGTTTTGGCCCCATACACAAAATAATAGCTGGGACGTTTTTCTTCCATTACGTGATGTAAAATAAAAGCTTGTTTCAACATTTTAACGTACGCAGCAATAGTTTCCAGTGAAACATTATATTCTTTGAAGTTCGAAAACATTACGAAACTTGTAAAAGTAATACAAATTCAGACTTTCTATTACATAAGTTCAAGAACAAGTGAAATTTTTAAACAGGCCGTAAACAGCAGAATAAAGCCATGTACTAAATCACAAAAGAGTGTGAAACAATGTTCGAAACATTTTATTCGAATAAATGAAACTTAAAAAAAAAAAAAAAAAAAAAAAAAACAAGTTGACAACACATATTTTGACTATCGTTGCCATTACACTATCTTAATTACTTAGATTAATTTTAAAATAACAAAACTTCAATTGTATCAGGGCATTCATGATTAACAGGACAAACATTTATTAACCTGACGTACACAGCATAACACAAAGCAAACTTACGACATTCTAAACCGACGCACAGAGAATAAAGAAATAGTCCCGTAATTTCTATAACTACGCTTAAAATTCTTTACCTGCTTTCTTGTACCGACATCTATTATTTTAAACACTGTACATCACATTACCTTATAATTTTTCAATTATGAATATTTAAGTGTCTATAATCAACAGGATTGGAAAAATAATTTTCAAGCAATAATTTGTGGAAAAGTAAATATCTATTATAAAGTGCACCAAATCACTTCTTAATATTTAATTTTTTTTTATTATTATTAAGACTTGCATATTTGTCTTCGTTAGTGGGCAGAAAAAAAAACTTCGGCATCAGCTTGTGTTCAAAGAAGTTATTATTATTATTATTTTTCACTTAGACATGTTTAATGTTTATGCAGAAAATGTCTATCCCTCTTTCTCTAAATAAGTTTTTCTTCCTTTTTGTGTAAGTATAAAAATCAATCAAACTTAATAATTCGTCTTAAACTTAAACAACAACAAAAAAAAAAGCTTTTTATCATTATTCAGAATATTATTTAAATGTATTCTGCGGAATAAGAAAAAAATAAATAGTTTAGAATCATTTTATATTTTTTTACATTTTATCTCATCATACTTTTTTTTTTATCACTTAAATGATTGGTTGTTTGTCCAAAAGAAAGTTGTTTTAAGTTTTTATTTTTTATAAATAAATCATATTTTCTGATATAATGGATTTTCTTTTAAATAGTAGATAAATTAAAATAGAATAGTTTTATCAGTTTGATAGAAATTATTTTTTTGAATGCGCAAGAGTAAAAATAAACTTAAAAAAAAGAAAACTTTCAGATGCAGAAATTGATAATTGTTTTCATATACGAAACTTCTGAGCTGTTAAAAAAATTCTTTTAAAAGAAGATTTAACTTCGCAAACCCTGACTTTCGAATTTGTATAGTGCGAAAAAAAAAAAAAAAAAAAAATCCGAACACGTCATAATTCCCATTCTAAAAGCTACAAACTGTCTACAAAAAAGTTCTTTGTTATAATTTTCTACACTCTAATTTTTTGGGGGGGACTGTGCATAAATTTATTCTCATAAAATATTGAATCCTAACATTTATTTAATTCATTCTATTTATCATGCCACCGATTATACTAAAAACAATATTTTTCTACCCTATCTAAATTGCAAAAAAAAAAGAGTGTTGATTTTACAGTATAATACTAGCACCCCAGCTGCCAGTACTTTACCATAAAATCAACAGTAATAAACAGTAAAATAAGCAGTAATACGCTGCCGCGCATCCGTGGCCATTTTTATTCAAAATTCTTTTTTCAATCAAAATTGCTTAAAAGTTACATTTTTAGAAAGATCATTGAAAAAATTTGTTTGCTTGAGAGATGAGTTACATTAAAAGATGTATAGATTTTGAGATAACTTCAGTGGAAATTACGTTAACAGCCGAATATCGCAATCCATTAGAGTCAATAAAAACAGAAGATTCGTTCATTATGAGTCATAAAAATATTAAACCATGGACGTAATCATTCGCAAAGCAAGATCAATATGGTCAATTTTACAATGCTGTCTGGTGTAGAATAAAAATTTCGCATTTGTAAACGTGGCATACGTAATAAGAAAAAGAAAAGGCATCCTCATTTCGCTCATAGCAGACGATATAATTCATTTCACTGAAATAATAAGAATGATTTTTTTACATTGTGAAACTAGTTAGAAAACGAACTCCTGTGTCACGTTTAACGTACAAATTACAACTTGTTATTTGTTGTGGCGATGTTTTATGATTTTTTTTAAAATTATTATTCTTATAATTCGCAATTGGGTATAAATCCGGTGAGTTTTTGCGTCCAGGGAAATATTTCGATGTAGTGAGTGCTATTTTTGAATATGTTCTCACTAAGGAACGTTCCCTTCCCTCAAATTGAAACAACGAAAAATCATGCGTCAAGCATAGATTATGTAACACTTTCCAACGCTTCCAAAATAATTTTACAAATCATACCGTTTAATAAGCTAAAAGATAACATCTAAGAAATCCGAATACTTTTATTCAGCCCTGTATAGGATCTATAGATTTGTATATATACTACATAGGATGCTAAATTTTAGTTCAGTTAGGAAACGCGTAGCACAGTTTAAAATTTTCCGTCTGGAGTTAAATAATACGGAAATGTGTTCGCGAACTTTTGTGCTGCCCTGTATAGGATCTACAGAATTTATACACACCACGTAATAAACAAAAAGTGAGTTAATTTTAAAATCGCGTTCAGTAACTTAATACGCACTTCCAGGAATTATTGTTAACAGACAGTAGAGAATTCTTTTGTGTGTCCATGTAAATGAACGATGACTGCTATACACACAATATTCTGTAGTAAGCCTCTTGTAATGTACCTTAGTGATATATATAAATTTCAATGCGTTTAAAACAGTGAAACATTATTTAAATAAATCGCAGACGATTTTTCGCCATAGACGTAATGTAACGGAATTCTTTTGATTGTCCCTATAAATTAACTATAAGTGCTATGCTATAAGTGCCCTATTCCATATTAAGCTTCTTGTAATACACCTTAGTGATATATATCAATTACAATGTGTTTGCAATTGCGTAACATCATTAAAATAAACCGCAAATGATTTTTCCCCATAGACCGTAATGTAACGGAATTCTTTTGTGTGTTTCTGTAAAAAAACTATAAGCGCTACACACTTCAGTTGAAATAGGGAACATGCTATCGATAACGACAATAACATATAAAAATTGCAAAGCAATCCGAGCATATTTACGGGAGTTAGAGCACGCACAGACGGCAGACGGCCAGACGGCCAGACAAACCGAAGTCATAAACACTTCTCAACTAGGTTGGAAAGTGTTAAAAAATATGAAAGTTTGGATTATGTAGGGCTCATAGAGCTTTGTAATACGCAATTATTTTTTGTTGCCCAAATTCTTTTAAAAGGGTGGGGGGGGGGATTTTACTCCAGAATATTTTTCGATATTATGTTATTTCTTAATTATGGTCAGAGATAGAGTAAAATTTGTTGGCAAAAAATTGTTTATTTTTATTAGTTTCTGTCTAAAATTAACACAATATCAAATTCTAAGAACATAAAAAAATGAATAAAAATTAAAAGGAAATTATGATATACATTTTGCAGACAATCCGGCAATTCTTATTTTGTTGTAAGTAAAACTGCTAATTTAAATTACATTATATAAATTACTATCGTCATTCTAAAAACTTCGTGCGCTCTCCATTGACGATAAAGAAAACTTTGCATTTCCACCTATCAATTAAAGAGTCGAAAATTCAGTATCAACAATCGTTGAGAAAAAATATCGCAACCTCATAAAAGTATTACGAATTTTATTAAACATTACTATTAAGAGATTACTATACAATACTTATTACTGTTTATACTACTAGATTGTTCCATGTTATTTCGACCGCGATCGATGTCTGCTTATATCATTTAAAATGAATAAAGAAAGAATAAAAAAGTACTTCCGGCCTGTACCGGGAGGAAAAGGTAACTTTCCTAGTCCATGTTTTAAAAAATTCAACACATTTTACTCAATCACCCGAAGTAAATTGCTTGGAGCCCGATTGTAGAAGATTCAATCCCGGGTTTCGTTAATACTGAATTTGAATGTGAATTTCAGCATGAGAGTTACAGCATAACAAAAATCAGATTGTTTCAAAATGTCAGCCACCCTAGAATTTCAAACTGCCATACCTCAGCCTTTTTTATGATAAAGCCAAAACAAAAAATGTTCCGGAATCCTTGTATCACGATCTAACACTTAACAGAAACATTTTTCTCAATTTATAATTTTTTATACATCTTTTCGAAAAATAAATATAAAAATAAAAATAACCGCCATTTTGAAACAAGATGGCGCATGAAGCTGGCCAACGAACTCGGTCGAGACCTTGGTATGTTTTATACACATACTCCGTCCCATTCTTATCGGTTCATAAATACCAGAGTTACAGCGTAACAAATATCAGATTGTTTCAAAATCTCAGCCACCCTAGAATTTCAAACTGCCATATCTCAGCCACTTTTTAAGATATAGCCAAAATCTACACAGAACATGGAGCATTCCCACAATACCTACATAGATTTACCAAATTTAGCTCTCCAGAATGCATATGCGGCGATTTAGGGTCCCCAAAACACTACCTCACGTCCTGCCCGCTCACACAACCACACCATCTGGTCAACATCACAGTTAATAACGAAAAACTATGGTTCAGACAACTTGCAAACAACAAACATTTACAAAACAAAGGTCAGATGGCTAATGAACAATGTAGACGACATGAAACAGACAAACATAGATTAATACAACAAAAACAAGCAAAAGCATAAAAGTCCCAGCAGCCACCATATTTCTATATTCAAACTGTATATAACCTCTGCCTAATTTACCTTCTCTTTCAGGAAAAAAATTATATATGTATATATGTGTGTATGTGTATATATAACAAAAATAGCAGTGTAAAGGACATCTCTTTCCTGTGACAAAAAAATCAATCTTTCAGCGTCGAAGAGGGTGGAAGTTAATGTAATTAACGGACTAATGGCCAAGGAACATGCCCCACCCCACAGCGCACCAAGTCTTCAAATAGCTTCATCGAGTTCATGATAACAGCCATAAGGTATCTATGGACTGATCGCCATTAGAGCGCAATCATGAAAACAAATTCAACGGTTACCAGTGATGCAACAGAGTATAAAATCAACAGCGAAAAATGAGAAACCCAAATTACAATGAGAAACCTGTAACAAATGAGAAACCAAAATAAATGCAACAAATGAGAAACCAGAAACAACTGCAACAAATGAGAAACCAAAAAGCAATGAGAGAAACGTAAGCACGAAACAAAATGCAACAAAAATCAAGCAGCAAAACAAAAACAACAGGTAACCGTAAGTACAGTCTGAAAAAGGGAAAAGGAAAGGGGAAAAAATCCAACACAGGTAAAAGTAATCAATTTTTTTTTTAAATTTAAAGTTAAATAAACATGTATTAACCCCTTCCCTTACAGGTTTTTCTTTTTTTTTCTCATCATGTACACTAATGGCGCCTGGCGCATGTGAAATCTGTCGTGGGAGCAAAGTCCTCTAAGTTACCTGTGAATTATACCTCTGGAGGTGCCTAGTCCGGTTAAGGTCTCGTCACCGGATCAAGGTTCTAAATTACGAGACCAACTTGCATAGCGATGGCATGATGTATAGGTGTGATGCCAAGCCCAGGTCCTTACAAAAAGAATCAGATCAATTAGCAGCGAAACAAAAATGGGAACAAAACTTAGACCTCCACATAGCCGTCCTGCCAGAAATGGCCAGCCGTTATGCGGCATCTCTTCAGTGGCGCTACGCGCCCCGGTGCCAGGCACTAAACCCGTTTAAGCTAGGGAAACCTGGTAGGTAGGGGCCTGGTCGCCGGTCTAAAAAAAAGATATAGCCAAAACAAAAAAATCTGCCAGAATCCATCCTTGTATCACGTTCTAACACTTAACGGAAAGGATGTTTTCAATTTATAATTTTTTGTACATCTTTTAGAATTTTGATTTTTTTTTAACTGGCCACCATTTTGAAACAAGATGGCAGATGAAGCTGGCCAACAACTTCGGTCGAGGTCTTGATATGTCCTATATACATACTTACTCACATCCAAATCAATTCATAAATAAGAGAGTTACAGCATGACAAATTCCAGATATATATATATATAAATCAACATTTAAACGGAAGGTGGTTTTGGGGTCTGGTGAAATGATACCAAAATTTTCTGGAATTGCTTTCGTCCGAACGGCTGCAGTAGATAGCTTTTTGTAATGAAAGCTACCTAACAGGAAAATTTGAATGTGTGATCCTATCAAATAATATTTGTATTTGTATTTCATTTCATAACTCATGGTAATATCCTTTTTTTTTATAGACAAGAAATATTATTAAACAATACAAACAAGATACTAATTTTCACCTACAATAAAATAAGAAATGCCCGGTAGTCTGCCAAATATTTATAATTTTTTTTTGTTCGAAAAATTTTTTTTTGATGTTATTATCAATCAATATTTTGTTAATGTTTGATAGAACTTTTAAAAATAAGCAATTTTTAACGTTAAAGTTTTTCTACATCTCTTATTACCATTAATGAGTATTATAACATAAAGTCGAAAAAATATTCCGGGGTAAAATTGATTCCCCTAATATGAATTTGAGCAACAAAAAGTAATTGTGAAATACACACCTACATCAACTCTTTATATCCTCAAAATTTAAACGTTTTTTGAATTTGCAGTTTGGGAATTTTGCTTTGTCAGTTAACTTTGAAGTATGATTCGAAGCGAAGTTCTTCTGAAAGATGAAATTTTTCCCCATAAATCTTCGGAGATTGGCACGATCAAATAACACTTCATGGCACTGTAGAGAAACGGAAGTGCAAAAAAATTATTATTAATGTTTCGATATTAATAAGTCGAACCTAGTTAACGCGAACACTCAAGGGGAAACTTTTTTTGTTCGCGTTAAAAGTAGTTCGTGTTATCCGAACTTAAATACATTACATAAAACTGGACGGGGCAATCGGAAACAGTTCGTGCTAAAAGTAATTCGCGTTAAGCGTGTTCGTGTTAACGAGGTTTGACTGTAATGTTAACACATCCACGTAAACATGGGTTTCAAGCTCGGCTACCAAAGTCTAAGCTCTTTCTACGATTAACCCTTCAAGACGAGCATATTCTTTACATAATGTATCTTGTATCACAAATTTCTCAAAAGAGATATTTTTGCTTAATTTAATCTCGGAAATGCTTTGATGAAATAGGATAAAAGTTCAATTAAAGATTACATGGGTAGAAATAATAAGCACTTTATGTGTCGCAGGTCATGAAAGTAGAAATGGACGCTGTAAATGCTGCAAATATTATGGTGCCTGGAAGATGGCATTGTTTCTTGATTAACAACTTCTTGTGTCATATAGTGATCAATATATTCGTGTTTACTAAACAGAAATAGAGGCTACTGACAAGATATTCATGAAATGTTCTGTCCGCATAAGGACTGGAAGACTATGTGCACTGTACCATAAAAGATAAATTCTGAAATATAATAAGAAATTCTTAATTATTGTATTGTGCTATCATCGAAAGATTCCAATCATACTTCAAAATCTGAATTGATTCAAGCATCAATCACCACAACAACGCACTTCCCTGGCCGCCAAACGCTAAGGATTTATTGCCAATTGAGATTTTATGGGAAATAATGAAGAAAAGACTTCAAAAATAAGAACTAGAGAAATTGAATCTTGAGCCAGTCTAAAAATCCATACACGCATTATGACGAAAAATGACTGAGAGCAATTTGTAATTAACGTACCAAACCAATTGCGTTGTCTTATTAATGCTAAAGGTAGTTGTGGCCAGATATTTGTATTTATAACGGAATATTGGGATATTTTGAACCAGATAAAGTTTTATTACAATTTTTTTTGAAATATTAATTTTCATTTTAATTTATCATACATTTTTGTAACTTTTATGTTAAAGTATTCTGGAAACTATTCAGATTTACAGAATAATTGAGTTTTATGCTATGATTTTCCTTTTATCGGTAATACGCATTAAAAGTAATTTCATTCAAAGTTGTTTTCTCTCATCATTCTACTATTTTTAATCGGTGGTATAGAATTTTAGGGATATTTCTGAGGCCAGTCTTTATGGATATATTTATAAAGCAAGTCAAAAAACCATACAGCTGACAATGGCAGACTTATTAACATGCATCTTCAACCACTGGTAATAAAGTCAGAAATTATCGGGAACAGCATATTTTGTATACGTACGTAACCACAAAAGAATAATTTTGAAAAATATCTATATTATGAAGCAAAAACATGTCCGTGAGTAACTCTGACGTCATTTTGACGATCTCAAAAAGATTGACCAATAAATTTTTCTATTACTGATATTTTTTTAACTTCTAGACATCGCACAATTTCAATTTTTACATCGTCGAATAGGGGGAAAAATGTTCTTTCAAATGCAGTTTGTTTGAAGACTGTATCTGAATTCGGGATTTTTTTTTGTGATTTTTAAAATAATTTTCAAGCATGACTTTAAAAAAATCGGTCTCTAGTTCGATTACAAAAGATAAATATGTTTTCACTTAAAAAATATAAATAACGAAGAATTTATTATTAGCTAATATTCTTAGATAAAATTTAAACTTCACCAACAAATAAATAAATAAATACATACATAAAGTTATAGAAATAAAACACAAATTTAATAGGTCTGTAATAGAACTAACGTGATTAAATCACTGAAATTATCAGAATAAAAAAAGCTGCTGTAAGATAAATAAACCTTTCGCGATTTCATCGGTTTATTAACATTTGACATGCGGCTAATACAAAAGTATCGCTTTTAATAATTTTCTAAAATTTATTTGAATTTATAATTTCCATATAAAAATACTTTTTTGGTATTGTTAGTGGTCAAGCTAAAAAAAATAAATTTAATGTAAAAAATCTATTATAGTTTTCAACTTAAAAAATGGTTTTCATCCATGTTCTATATCTGGGGAATCTTGGGCTGAATCCCCTAGGTTGAAATCCAACTAGTTTAAATAAAGATAATAAAAATTAAACGATTATTATTTACCTTACTCATTATAGCGCGTAACTAAAATCTTCTAAAAAGGTATTTTTATACTCTTTTTTTAAATTTAAATCATTTATAAATTTAATCTGCAATTAATCATGCCTAGTGTTAAATTGTCTCCAATGGCGTGTTGGTTAAAGCATATCGATACGAATGGATTTATATCCACTATAAATTGAATTTACAATATCTTTTTGCATTCTCTTGACTTCCTCTTCACATAAAAAATTGCAACTAAAACCTTAACTTAAGTAAGCATTGGAGGAATACCTATATCGATCTTTTGAGGGAAAAAAATTGTGTTGATTTAAGAGTAAAGCCTTTAACCGGATTATTCGCACCTTAGATTTTTTCTTAGATTTAGGTGATTCACACCTCGCTGCTCTTCAGAAATAATAGAAACCGAGTTAATTTTTCGTACGTCGTATCGATATATCTTTTTTTTTTTTTTTTTTTTTTTTTTTTTTTTTTTTAAACTACATTTATTTAAATGAAATATATAAGAATATTTATTAGCAAACATACAAAAAGGTTTTTAAACATAAAAACCTGTCAAAAGATGTTAAAAAGATGACAACATTTTTTGACAGGTTTTTATGTTTAAAAACCTTTTTGTATATTTGCACATGTTTAGTAAAAAATAAATATTCTTATATACTTTATTTAAGATTAAAGGCGAACATGACATTTTAAAACTTATAGTTAAACTATATTTTATATACATTTATTTACTCAATATTTAATAAGTCTTCATTTGAATGCAGTTGTCTCAAATTGATCATTAATGTTCTTGATTCCACACTAAATATTTCGATATCATATAATGTGAAAAATTTTGTATGCTGAAATTTTCGCATAAATAGGTATGTAATATTCTTTAAAAATAATTTTCACTCTAGCACAAATATAATGAAATATTGGCATTGGTGTTGATGAAATATTGGCATTCTTCGTAGGTAATGAGTCGGACCAGGGCAGGTGAGGCTTGTTTTAATTTCGTTTTGATTGTGCCTGGCTTGGCCATGAATTGTAAAATGTTCCGAGTAGAACTTTTAATTTTTGCAACGGCCCGGCTAGGTAAAGATTCATCCGGGCAGGGCGTAGGACAACCCTGAAAGGATCAGGATCCATAAGCCGTGTTTTTGGCTCATGAAATAAGATTAAAATTCGATTTTGTTATAATGACTTAATTATTTCACTTTTTAATATTAGAAGTTTTATCCTGTACAATTTAAACAATAGTTTTTGCATTTTGTTCGGTTTATATGACTTACACAAGCTCAAAATACGTAATATTCGTAGTTTTTTTTATGAAAAATACTCAATTTCTCCTGATTTTACCTCAATTATTTATATGAGCGCAATCGTGCAACACTTTCTTCTTTACATATATTATAAAATACGTCAAAATGTACAATATATGTAAAAATAAAAGTGTTGCAAAGCAGCGCTCATAGTAAAATATTAAAAATATAGAGTTCAGTAACTGCATTTCCTCTCGTCACTAATGAGACTTTAGGATGCAGCAAGGTACTTAAACGTGCTAAAATGAACGTAACTATTGCTAATAACTACATTCCTTCACATTAGCACCTACATTCCTTCTCATTCTTAATGAAGGACTGAAATAAAGATTTAAGATTCTTTAAAAAATGAAATGTCAGGTCATTGTATGGGATTAATGCACCATGTCACACAAGAATTTTTTTAGGTCCTCAATCAGCCACTTCAATTTTTAAAAGCAATGCTTTACTAATGAATGAAGTCACTGTTGGATTGTCTGTAGACCTCCGAGAAACATTGCCCGTCATTCCAAAAAGAGCAATATAGGACGAAGTTAACGCATACCTTAAATCGTCACATCCTTGGAGGCATGTTCGCAGTTTGAGACTAACTAAATATATGAGAATTTATCTGGATGGAAACATATTGGACGGTCAATTTTCTGACTATTTGTTTAATATGGCGAATGGATTAATACAGTTTTATCCAGTAACTGATTTGTTCAAAATCAGAGAAGTATTTTGTAACACAGTTGTGTCCGCTGAAGAACTCAAAAAAGGAGAAAGTATTTCCAAATATTCGGCATTTTACAGACCGTAAATAAATAGCTTTGCGAACGTGCGATTCTTGCACTAAAAAATTATAGTGTCAATAACATTATCTTGCAGATTCAAGAAGAGTTACCTGGTGAAGCTATATTGAACATATCAATAGATATCGTTGTTAAAAAAAATGAGTTCTGGCGTAATTGTTTTGCAATATGTTCCATCATGTACAGTTCAAAGAAAATTTGATATTAGCTTTTTAGCTTTTATTACTCCAATGATGAAGGGAAGAAAGATGATTTATAGTTGAATTCTGATGAGTTTATTATGCAAATTTATATATTTTTAGATTGGCTTTTCATTAGATTAATTTGTATAACATTTCGATTGCTTTCTTTTATTATGATTTTTATACTAAATGTTTAATTTTGAAATTGATTTTTCTAAAGAAACATTCTTAAAATTCTGGACAACACCGGGTGCTTCATCTAGTACTAGATAAAAAACCGGTATCAGCTGACAAGGAATAATTTTTACTATTTAAAGTTAGGCATAAATTATACATAAGGGCTGTCTATATATTAAAAATTGCACCTTATTTCATTTTACCAATATTAACGTCAATTTTATTTGAGTTTCTTGGATCAAATAAGCTTGGCAAAATATATAGTTTGTGCACTTTTCCTTAAATCTTCGTAAAATTAGAAGGGGTCAAAATTTCAGGATGCTAATGTTAAATATAAAGCACAAACTTTATTTTATATCGTCCCAAAAATTCGTCCGACTAAAATGCTTTTTCTTTCCTCCCTAATGAGACACAATAAAGGGGCACAAACATAATCTACGCAAGTTCTTCTCTAAGGACGAGCTCTGGGGACCTAAAAATTTGGGGAAATTCTAATATATACTCATACACACACATATGAATGTGGAATACATTTAAAAATAGCTAAAACGAATTCAGAGAACCTCAAAATGTTAAAATATGCCAATATTTCCATAATTTCCAATATTCCATTGGTTTTTTACCACGATTCAATACGTTCCCCAAACTCATATGACGTTGTATTCTCTTGCTGACATCATATCCACTTGCTTTCTGTAGTTATTCATATTGCTACTATCTTTGTCTGACTGTCAAATATTTGAAAAAGTCCGCTTAACTGCCAATATGACGTCATATTAATTTTCTTTTTAATTTTCTAATGACGTTATATTAACCTGCTTTCTATACTTACTCATACTTATACTCTTTGTATTATTAAGAAATGTTTGAAAATATCCGTTATGTTTATTATTCAAAATCACATTTTTAAGTATCAAAATTATTATTAAATTTATATTAAAATAGTATGGATGTAGATTAATTTTTAAACAAAATAAATCAAAAACATGGCTATATTCTTCTATCATTAGTCTTCATTCCTTTATCTTTTACATCGCAGGAAATAAAATCGTAGACAATAACTCAGAAAAAAAATTGCAACTTTTTTGATATATTGTTAGTTTATTTTATATTTTGAAATTATGTAAACTTTTTCCGATTAATAATTGAATGTTTCTGGTATTTCCGTAAGTCCAACATTTTCATGAATCCAATACTTTCTTCTTGTAAAGATAGAAGACTAAAACTGATTCTTTAGATCATTGACATCGTCTATATAACGTCAGCATAATTCACGGACATGTTTTTGCTTTATAATATAGATATTAGATAAAGAGACTCATTTTTAGAGTAAATACTCGGATTTCCGTAGTACAATTTGATAATCTTTTATCTATCTGTCCATATACAATTTATGTCTTATCAAAAATACTCAGTTCCTTGCTGAATAGGGAATGAATTCCGTGGTTTCTAAGGTTCTATTGTTTTGATTGGTTCTATTTCTAAAGGTTTTTGAACATAACAAAAATATTTCCAGAATCGTGGGTAACTTCTAGGTTACACTGTAATATTCGTAGAGATTTGTTATATACCAGGGAAGTTTTCTACAATTGTTACAGAGTAGATAATGAATATCGGGAACTGGGAAATACAATTTTTAGATGAAATGTATCTACTAATAGATTTATGTTTAACAAAGGGTTCAACGTAAATTTTTATCCAAGTATTACAGTAACATATTGAATTACATCTATCATTAATCTTTTATTTGCGATAGAACATCTAGATTTATTTCAATCGCATTTTGTATATATTAAAAAAAATAATTATTTGCTATATGACTAAAAATAAATTTATAATATTAATGCATTTTAAATAGTAAAACCTAGTCTCGAGTGATAAATTCAATTTCTACACTCCTTTATCATTTAGTCTATAGTTAATTACATCATACATGCTTGCGACTAACGATTTAATAAATAAAGATGATGGATGACTTTTCAGAGCACTTTGTATAAATATATTTACCAGACGAAAAATACATCATGAGCATAGAAATGTATTGAATTCTAACGCTATGAGCAGAACTGCCTTTCCAAGAAATGACCGATATCTAGCGATCTTTCAGGTGATGTGACCGTATCACGAAAATCCAGAAGAGAACGTCACGCAAGTTGAAGATAAATCGATCATCAAGTGACAGATAAAAATCTCGTTTCGTAGGAGAGTTAACTGTGACCACACTCTTAATCTCGAACTGCCAATATAAAGAGTAGAATGATTATAATTATCTTAAATGCCGCATAATTTTTCTTCAAATATTTTCTTTTCTGTTGTAGTTCAGCTTTAGTTTTATAAATCTTTCACTGTTTATTTTATTATTTTTATCAAGAAAATACAATGAATTAAACACTTTTCGTACTTAACTTTGAATTAGAGTAATGGTGACTAAATTCGTTTCTTATTTTACAAAGTTCGGTAATTTTGATAATAATAAAAATCTTACATACCTTCTATGTTTTATAGTTAAATAATAATAACATGTCTTCCATAATTGAATTATGTTGTTTTTAACTTATTAAAAATGGGAAATTGATTTCCAAGTCATCCATTTTTCAATTAATCAATCAATCAATCAAAATGATAGCGCACTGAAATACTAATGAATTACCAAAAAGCTAAAATTTGATAAAAAGCAGCAATGAAAATGATGATAAGTAACCACGTACTGCAGAGACATTATAGTATAGATATATCGATTTCTGAGTTTTACATTGTTGGATATACATTTTTGTATTACCACGATTTCGATTTACCCGAGGTTTAATACTTATTATTAACAAAAAGTTTTATTATATATATACATACATGCGTATGCATATATATATATATATATATATATATATATATATATAATATATGCATGCGTATGCATGAATGTATGCGATACATTTTCTCAAATCCGCAGAAGTTGCGACTATAGGTTTGGTGGTACAGTACCTCTTTAAAAAATTACTTTAATGCATTAAAAAAAATCTATGAAAGAAGAAATTGACCCTCATTTGTTAAAGAGAAAGTAAGTAATTTAACAAAGTAAAATAATTGATAATTACGCATAGAGAATAATACCCTTATTTTTTACTCGACGTATTCAGACAATATGTAAACTATAATGAAATATTTCTTTCTTCGGATATGAGAAATAAATTCAAAGAATGAAGAAAACCAAGTACAACCTGACCACAAAAAATTATAAGCCTTTCTGATAGCATAACTTTATTAAATTTGATAAAAAAAAATACATACACATAAAATTTTATACACATATATGTCAAATACAGAATGTAAAAATAAATTTGCATGGAAAAATATAAGAGAAAAAACTGGTGAATGATCAATGATATAATCCCTGATTTGATATTTGTGAAAGTGATACTTATCTTTATCAACAATCAGGGCCTGATCATCTCTTTGTGGAGATCGGGGCATACAGGCCTTGTCGGGTCCTTCTTTCATAGGAAAATGCATGCATTATAAACATGACATACAGCTTTACTTCCACACTGCAAAAAAAAAAAAAAAAAAAAAAAGCTTTTGATTTTACAGTATAATACTGGCATCCCAGCTGCCAGTATTATACCGTAAAATTAACAGTAACAAACAGTAAAATAAGTACTAATACGCTACCGCGCAGCGCGGTACAGTATTACTGCTTGTTTTACTGTTTATTACTGTTAATTTTAAGGTATAATACTGGCAGCTGGGATGGCAGTGTTATAGTTTGCCAGTTTTGTGGAATCCCAGTTGATGCCAGTTTTGTTGAATCAACAAAAATTTGGTTGACCCAACAAAACTTTTCGTTTAAATATGGGTCAATGGAAATTTTGTTTGAATCAACAAAAGAATATTGTTGATTTTTTTTTTTTTTTTTTTTTTTTTCGCAATTCCAAAAAAAATTTTTGTATCGTCAGCAAAAAAATGTTTTGTTAATTCAAGTAAAATGGTTCAATTTTAGGTGAATTAACAAAATTCTTTTTGTTACATAGGTATATGATATGTGTTATTTTAACAATCACATTCTTTTTTCAACATTCATTCTTTTTTCAACAAAATATATTTTGCTTGTTTAAATAATAAAATATGTTATATTACGAACTTGTTTTGTTTATACTACAAAAACTTTTGTTAAATGATCCAATCTAAACATGCAATTTCAACTATTTTTTAATTCATTTTCAGCAGTAAATTACGCCTGTAAACCTTGAATAATAACAAGTGAATTTTTATCCTCTTTTTTTCAAGCGCAAACCGAGAGAATGAAAACTGCCCAAGCCGGGAGTCGATCCCGGGTCGTCAGAACACGCTCTGAGGCTCTACCACTGAGCTACAAGGAACGATATCTGAGCTCGGCATTTCTCACTCTTATATATGTCGGAACGGCTGCAACCGCAGCACAAGATGGAAATGTCACCAGGAGCACGCAAATTTCTGCTGCAAACATGAGACGACAATACAAAGCCCAGCATACGGCAACACATAGTTAATTTTTAATTCATTTTCAGCAGTGAATTACGCCTGCAAAAAGCAGGATAAAAATTCACTGGTTATTATTCAAATATTACAGGCGTAATTCACTTCTGAAAATGAGATAGAGCTATTGCAGAAATCGCGAAAAATGCATCATAGCAGCGCCACCTGTTGCGCGATTTACACCAAAAACTAATCAGCAACAATTTATATCACGAAGTAACTGAATATAAAGTTTTATTAAATTCCGTGCATTAGATCTTGAGATAGAGTGCCCACAAAATTTTTGTCACAAACAGACAGATAGAGTCATTGACAGTCATTTTCTAAAAACAGTCAAATAGGGTTCAGGACCTTTTAAAATCCGTCGGAAACAGGAAGGCGAAAATTTTCATGACTCCAATACTTTTTCTTGTAAAGATAGAAGAAAGTAATAAATGGGACAGGGGGATTAATTTAATTATCAAAAAATTCTGTTAATCCTTTAATTATATAGCTATATAAGTCAAATAAATCAAGTTACGTGAGAGAGTTATGGCTACTACACAACAATTTAAATTTTGCAAAAATAACAAAATTTTGCTGGAATTACAAAATTATTGTAAAATTAAAAAAACCAATTTTGTTAATTCAAGTAAAATTGACGAAATTTTATTAAAATTTTGTAAGAGTGTTAACAATATTTTTTTGTCTAAGCAAAAAAAACAATTTTTATACTTCAACTAAAAATTTTGCTAAAACAACCAAAATGTACTCAACAAAACATGTTTTGTTGTTTTAATCAATTCCCTTTTTTGGTTGTATACAGTAAAATCAACACTGTTTTTTGCAGTGCATTTTAAAATTTAAACCACAGCTTTATAAAAAGAATATATTGTAGACACATATAGAAATACATTAAAAAAATTATATGAAGGTAAAATCGTCTGAACTATATGCTATTTATAGTCAATAGAGCTTTAAACGTAAGGGATTGAATGAAACATGTTTGATGTAATATCAGTTCTTCTCCGAATTTCGAAGTTTACAAAACAATTCATTGTCTTTAGTTTAGCACAATGAGGTAGTTTAGTTTACATGACTGGGAAAAATTACCTTTTGTATGAACTATAAATAGAATTTTATAGTACATTTGTATTTTCATCGAGTGCACAAAATGCATTTTAAGGCCCTCTGAAGAAGAGGGCCCTTTTGCACGGCCCCTATGTGCCCCTGTGATAATCAGGCTCTGTCAACAATATGTGTTATTATTTTATTTTATTGTTATTCGAGCACAAACATATTGATTGGTAAACAAATTATACAATTAGTAATTTTTCCAACTGAGTGAAATTGTGTCCAGGAAGGGACTCGAAGCCAGAACCTTTGGTTTTAATTTCCAATGTTCTCGCAATTCAGTCAGCACAAGCAAAGTGAAGGAAGAACATTATCCGGTCTTGAGACATTTTCATTCACTTTGAAAAATTATTGTTCGTATGATTTATTACCAATCAGAATGACTGTTTTAAAATAATAAAAATTGTATAATATAAATTGCATAAAATAACTGTAATGACGTATCCATCTTGTATCGGAGTTCCTTTACCAGCGGTTTATTCTGTCGAGCTGTTTCAAATAACAGGCCAATGTTTCAAATAACTGTCATTACTAAATGTTTGTCTGGGTGAATTGTGTTTCTGGGATGTCGTCCATATACATCAGTTGGAAGATCATTCGCAATTAAAGCAAAATACGATGGAAAGTCATTAAGTAAGTCACAAAAGATAATTCAATAATAACTTACAATGACATTCACTTTAAAACTATTTTTATTTCTCAATATATTCTTCACCAATATTTATGCACTTATATCACCGTTTTGTCAGTGCCCCTACACCAGCTGCATAAGATTCTTTGGGTTGCTGTCTCAGCCACATTAGGTCTTTTTCATCATCTGTGAACATCATCGTGCTTCCAAGATGGTTGTTTAGTGGACTAAACAGATGAAAATCGCTTGGGTCTAAGTCGAAGCTGTATGGTGGATGTTGAAGAAGTTGCAAGATGGTGTTCACAGATGATGAAAAGGTTCAACTTGAAGTCCTAATGTGGCTGAGACAGCAACCCAAAGAATGTTATGCAAGCTGGTGTTGGGGCACTGATAAAACGGTGATATAAGTGCATACATATTGGTAAAGAATATGTTGAGAAATAAAAATAGTTTTGAAGTGAATCTCATTGAAAGTTATTATTTAATTATCTTTTATGACGTACTTAATGACTTTCTCTCGTATTTTGTCTTCGAGTCCCAGCCTGGACACATTTTCACTCAGTTGGAAAAGTTACCATCCGTTCGATTTATTTACCGAGCAGTATGATTGTGTTAAAATAATAAAAAAAGTGTAAATACGTTTATTGGAGTTCCTTTACCAGCGGTTTATTCTGTTTAGCTGTTTCAAATAATAGAGTAGTTTTCATTATTAAATGGTAGCCTGAGTGAACTATTATGTTAGCTAGGATGTCATCCAGATAGAGTACTGGCCTGTACACATTTTCACTCAGTCAGAAAAATTACTACTCGTATGGATATGTGACACATCAAAATTACTATTTTGCATGTGTGTATATGTAAAGGAGAAAAAAACAACAACTCTGGTAGAAGAAATTTCAGCACTATTTTTGGTGTGCTGAATTCAAGTCTAGTTGAACTATTACACCAGTATTTAATTTTCTCTTCAAAATATTTATATTTCTAACTAGCTGACCCGCCCGGCGTTGCCCGAGCCCTTGTAATAAACTTAAATCTCTTAAAAAACGGAACTCTGGCCACGGTCTACGATGTCTTCGGAACCGTATACCCGGCATGCTCGTACGCTCTAGAAAATCTTTTATTTCCCCCTACCGCCGCCAGGGGAGCATTCTGTTCTAAACAAACCTATTTCCGAAAGAACTTCTGAGACAGGTTCCCGCTGCCTACGTTACTGTATAGTAGGCGCACTACAAAATTGAGCTGGTTTCGAGAAGATTGGAACATTATTAGCCCAGTTATTGCAATAAGGCACAGCTACAGAAAATAACCTTGAGTGAGTTGCCGAGGGGAGGGGATGTTCGAGTGTCCTTCAGAAAATGAATAATTAGGAGGCCCACTATGCATGCATAAAAATTCGTTCGTTTTGTTAAGCTGGGAACTTAATTAAAAATTTGGCTTAAACTCTTATTTGTAAATAGTGGTAACCGCTGCTCATAAATTTAATTTAATGTTATAAAGGGTGACTATTAAGTTAAATATAATGTTTGGAATCACTTGCGTTGAAATCGGAAAGATAGTTGCTGATATATAGAAACGGGGCATAGTTAGAGAAAAACCTTGAAGGAGGGGCCGGGGGAGAGAGGGTTGTTCAAGTACCCTTCAGCAAATGACTAATTAAGAGGAGCACTATACATCTTTCGAAATTCGTTCGTTTGCTTAAGCTAGGAACTTAATTACAAATTTGGCTTACCCAATTATTCGGAAATAGTGGTAACCGCTACTCATAAATTTAGTTTAATGTTATAAAGAGTGACAATTAAGTTAATTATAATGTTTGGAATCACTTGCGTTGAAATCGGAAAAATAGTTGCTGAGATATGGAAACGGAGCATAGTTAGAGAAAAAAAGAAAACGGAGCATAGTTAGAGAAAAAACCTTGAAGGAGGTCCCCGGGTGGAGGGGATATTCAAGTGCCTTTCAGCAAATGACTAATTAGGAGGACCACTATGCATCTTTCAAAATTCGTTCGTTTGCTTAAGCTTTGAACTTAACTACAAATTTGGCTTAAACTATTATTCGTAAATAGTGGTAACCGCTACTCATAAATTTAGTTTAATGTTATAAAGAGTGACATTTAAGATAATTATAATGTTGGAATCACTTGTGTTGAAATCGGAAAGATAGTTGCTGAGATATGGAAACGGAGCATAGTTAGAGAAAAAAAGCTTGAAGGGAGGGCCGGGGGGGAGGAGTTGTTCAAATGTCCTTCAGCAAATGACTAATTAGGAGGACCACTATGCATCTTTCAAAATTCGTTCGTATGCTTAAGCTTTGAACTTAACTACAAATTTGGCTTAAACTATTATTCGTAAATAGTGGTAACCGCTACTCATAAATTTAGTTTAATGTTATAAAGAGTGACATTTAAGATAATTATAATGTTTGGAATCACTTGTGTTGAAATCGGAAAGATAGTTGCTGAGATATAGAAACGGAGCATAGTAGAGAAAAAAAGCTTGAAGGGAGGGCCGGGGGGAGGGGTTGTTCAAATGTCCTTCAGCAAATGACTAATTAGGAGGACCACTATGCATCTTTCAAAATTCGTTCGTTTGCTTAAGCTTTGAACTTAACTACAAATTTGGCTTAAACTATTATTCGTAAATAGTGGTAACCGCTACTCATAAATTTAGTTTAATGTTATAAAGAGTGACTATTAAATTAATTATAATGTTTGAAATCACTTGCGTTGAAATAGGAAAGATAGTTGCTGAGATATGGAAACGGAGCATTGTTAGAGAAAAAAACCTTGAAGGGAGGGCCGGGGGCGGGGAGGGGTTGTTCAAGTGTCCTTCGGCAAATCACTCATTAGAAGGACCACTATGCATCTTTCAAAATTCGTTCGTTTGCTTAAGCTAGGAACGTAACTACAAATTTGGCTTAAACTATTATACGGAAATAGTGGTAACCACTACTCATAAATTTAGTTTAATGTTATAAAGAGTGTCTATTAAGTTAATTATAATGTTTGGAACCACTTGCTTTGAAATCGGAAAAAGAGTTGCTGAGATATGGAAACGGAGCATAGTTAGAGAAAAAACCTTGAAGGAGGTCCCGGGGGGGGGGAGGGGATGTTCAAGTGCCCTTCAGCAAATGACTAATTAGGAGGACCACTATGCATCTTTAAAAATTCGTTCGTTTCCTTAAGCTTTGAATTTAATTACAAATTTGACTTAAACTGTTATTCGTAAATAGTGGTAACCGCTACTCATAAATTTAGTTTAATGTTATAAAGGGTGACTATTAAATTAATTATAATGTTTGAAATCACTTGCGTTGAAATCGGAAAGATAGTTGCTGAGATATGGAAACGGAGCAGAGTTAGAGAAAAAAACCTTGAAGGACGGTCCGGGAGGGGGGGGGGGTTGTTCAAGTGGCCTTCAGCAAATAACTAATTAGGAGGATCACAATACATCTTTAGAGATTGATTCATTTGGTTAAGCTAGGAACTTAATTTGAAATTTGGCTTTGACTATTATTCGGAAATTCTGGTAACTGCTTTCTAGAAATACACCTTGAAGCTTAAATGTAATTAGACCCTTGCCCCTCTTCATTCCCGCAAATATAAAAAATAATCTGTTAAATAAAGTTTTCTGTATTAACAATCTCCATCATAATAATAAATGATGTAAAAAATGTAAAAAAAAAAAAGAAAAAAAAAACAAACTTAAACCCGACTTATTGTCATGAAGAAAAATGTGCTTGCAAAATATTTCAATCTTGGGGACGTATGTGTAATTTGTCATGTGTAGGTGGCGCGACATTCGCATGGCTCTACGCTGATAACTTCAATCCATATTGACACTATTTAGTTAGAAATCCTTATTTATGCATCGCTACTCTGGTTTATTTAATTACTTCTGTGAAGAATCGATGCAACCAACCAGGGAACCAACCAACCCAAAAGAAAAAAAGCGTATTTTTGATAAGTTTTTTGCATAAATAAAAAAAAATACCAACCGAATTTTTCAAAAATCACATAGTCAGATACAGAATATTTTTTTACATATGCTCAGAAATTTTCAAATTGATATCTCAATTAGTTTTCTTAAAATTCGCTAATTAGTAAAATAATTTCGAATTCGTTCATTTCCGGGTGCAAATCCAATGCGCCGGTTCATTTCTTTCGCCATTTTGATTTAAAAGATGACATTTTAGAAGCGATGGTTAATGAGAATCTAATTAATATCTAGGCTAATTATCAAAATATTAAAATTCTGAGGCTCAGGTGCACATGGCCAGACCTTGGACTATCGACACCTAAATTTCTAGACTTCTAGGTGGGCTATATTTTGCTAGCCATCGCCAACAGACACACAGACACACACATGGACACCCAACAGATACACGGACACACACAGAGCGAAACTTTCTTTTATTAATATAGATTTATTCACACTTCTTTCGCCCTTTGTATTTAGACTCGTAGTTACTGGCATAAACATAGTAACAGATTCTTGATTAATTTTAACACAGTTACTAATTGGTAATAAATCACACGAGGTGTAAATTTCTCAACTATATTTTTCCCCCATTGGGGAAAATAGTAACTCGTTATTCTTAATTATAAAACAAAACGCGTAAAAGTACTCATTTTTGTGTATCGTTATTACCGTATAGTGATTTTTGTCTTATGTAGTAACTGAATTCTGCGATTTAATAAGACGAATTAATATTCGGAAATCGCGGTACTCAAAATTAAGGAACTCTATGCACTCTATAAGACAAAGTTTAAAAATTCGTGTCAAAAATTCAGATATCGAATCACCGAATTTCCATGAATTGAAGCCGATGATATCATCACTATCGTCATTATATAATGAACGCTGAATTTGCATGCATTCAAATGTCAAAAATATAATCACATTCATCTTTATACAAATAAAATTTTTAATTTTTACATTGAGTATTATTGCAACTCAGAAAATTAGTTTCTAAATTACAAATATAAATCCAGGCTCATTTTATTTGGAAATAAACATACTAGTGTTATCTATACTATCCATAAACATGCTAGTGCTAATACTAAACATACTACTATTATCTAACTACTATTAGTACTATTTATTATCCAAAATGAAAAAAAAAAACATATACTCAAAGAACTAAAAATTAAATGAAATATATATTTCATTTTATTTAATAATTATTTTTTAGGCGTAAAATATGTAGGAGAAACAGCATTTGTTTTTAGCTTTCGAACAGAAAAATACCTTTGAAAAACTTTCAAACCATTTTTTTGTTAATAAAGAATTTTTGATAAAAAAAAAAGCGACACTCTAAGACACCTTCTCATTAAACAGAAATAATTGTCTAGAAAGAAACTCCTATTTCTGTTTTTTTAATTTTTTGTTAAAAAGTAGAGAAAAAATCGGCCTAGGCTGTGAAATGTGAGATTAAAACGGACAATTAGTAAATTTACTAACTGAAAGTTACCTCATTAAAAACCTAGCAAGTTTTGAGAAGTTATATCCTGTTACAAAAGTTCTTTTATTTGTCGTGAGAATTTGGCTATTTTAAGCTGCTAATATCTAGGGAATAAACATTATAAATGAAACATACTTATACTTTAGAGAAGTTGAAAATGAAGTTTGTGTGTTACATTTAATATTTTACAAATGCGTAGTTTAAAATAAAGGTAAAATTTATTATGTTTAAGAAAAATTAATGCCAGTTAAAGTAATTTAAATTTAGCTGTTTTTTAGGTAAAGTCGTTTTTTAAAACTCCAATTTGAAATCGTACAGAAAAATAATTTTGAAAAACATTTAAAGCAACTATAAAGCAAAAACATGACCGTGAGTAACTCTGACGTCATTTTGACGATGGCAACGGCCGAGTAATAAATTTCGCTTTTTTGAAAATTTATTAACTTCCAAACATAGCACAATTTCAATTGTTACACCGTCGAATAGAGGAAAACCTTTACTTTCCTGTAAAATTCGTTTGCAAGGTGTATATTAATTTATTGATTTGTTACAGATTTTAAACTAATTTTAAAGCATAATTATACACACACACACACACACACACACACACACACACACACATATATATATCGCGTGCAGCCCGATTAACTCTTTTGCACTTAAAACAACGTAAATATTTCAGCAATTATTTCCAAATAATATTCTCTAATTAAATTAAAATTTCACCAATAAATAAATAATTAAATAAAACTTTAACAGATATATAATCGAACTAACACTGATATAATCAAAATGAAAAAGGCTGCTGCAATTAATAAAATAATCAATACTAATACGAAAAAAAAAAAAAAAAAGAACCCGCACCCTTAGACTTGATGTTTGAAATAAAAAAAACAACTAAATACGCTTCCAATAAAATAAATATAAATTCAAGACTGCATATCAACTAGAAGCGGAAATATGATAATGGAGTGCGAAACAAAATATGTTAAGAAACTTAAAACAGCAATAGAAGGATCGAAGGAAATCTCAGAAAAACTAGAAGTTTCTGAAAGATGACAGAGAACTAAGAGAATAATCATATTCTCAACTCTGCAAGACATCAAGGAAGATGAATTCAAAGAAATGATTGGAAAACAAGTGTCTGAAACGCAGTTTTTAAAATTTGCTAAAATTCATGAGAAAGACATAACTTGTGTCCACTTCAAACCAGCTTGCTCTGATAAATGTGAGATTTAAAGCACATAACTTGTAATTTTAATATTTAAAAGTTAGCATAAAATAAATTTCAAAATTCAGTAAAGTAGCGAAAAAAGATGTTTCAGAAAAATATATTGCAAAACCTCTTGAAAGGATGGAAAATATTACACATTAAAAAAAAAAAAAACTTTAAAGTAATGTTCGTTTCTTCTTGCTTTTTTTTTCTTTTTTGATGAGCAGTAGAATTTGTATGTGACGTCTTGTTTTAAAAGTTCATGCATTTATTTTCAGGACTCTTTTTAAACTGCTAATATTTAGCATGCGTGATTTACAAATGAAATATATTTGACAGGTAATGATAACACAAAATAACAATGAATTTTTAGAATTAAATTTAATATTTTTGAAATATCTAGTTGAAAATAAACTTAAAAATGGCTACGTTTGATTAAAAACCAAAGCCCATTGCGTTCTTTTAATTTCATTCTTGTTTAGGAGAATTCGCAAAACAGGAAATGAATTGCTCATATTTCGCTTGTTTTTTACATTTGTCTTATTATAGGTTTATACTTCTATAATCACACAGTATTATCTTTTTTTTATTACAAATTATCTATTATATTTATTATATATATTATATTTTAGTATGAAAAAAAAGTTTATTTTTTTTTCATTTTAAAACTCAAAACGGACATACAAAAAAGTAGTGCATAAAATTTGGTTTATGTATGCTGTGTCTTTCCGCTTTAATTTCAAACAATAGTAACTAGAAAAAACGTTTTCCTTCTATTTTCTTAAAAAATAAATATTCACACAGTACGGAAAAAACAGTTGCTGAGTTTCGGATTAATAAGACAGAGTAAAATGTTAAAAAATTAAAAAAATGAAATCTTTATTTTTTTTTTAAATTTGAATATTCGTGCCTTGTGACATTTTATAAAAGGTGAGTACATATAGATGAGAACATAAAATATGAGTACATCATTATTTTTATTTTAAAAAAAAGTTAATATTAAAGTTAATATTACAGTTAAAGTAAATATTAATAATAATTAATAAGTAAATTTTTTAAAAAAAATTATTTAACATTTAACTTTTTATAATGGGGGAGAGATCATTAGTTTTAAACTTTACAAAAATTAATTTTTTGTGTTTCATATCTTTGAAAAAAATATAGAATTCTGGATAGAACGAAATAAACCGCATGAAAATATTCCAATTAGAACAAGGTCAATTTGAATTTGATATGTATACTTTAAGACAGACTTCAAATGATTTTTAAAATTTTTTTCGCTTTGATGAAAACTGTGTTTTTACTCCTTGGAAGTAATAAGAAAGGGAGAGAAAGGGATTTCTCTGAAAGGGGGAAGAGAAAGGGATTTCTCTGTAAAAGAAATTCTTTAGCAGAGAAATAATTTCTTTAAATATGTGTAAAATGATCACATTACCTACAATCTCTACAGTACTTTTTTATCAATTAAATGACGCAAATAAAAATATAATGTACATTAAAACATATAATACATTTTATACCTCATTAAAAATGTAACATGAAAAAGTTTCATAATCCAGCAAGATTAGACTTAAAATATGTTGAAGATTGAGTCTAATTACTAAATATTCAAAATAAAAAGGATGAAAAAACCTCATATTCTTTTGATTTCTCTTTTCGAAAAAAGCTTCATGCAATTTTAGCATATTTTTTTAGCATATTTAGCATAGTTTTTTTTTTTTAAAGTAAAACAGTGCATGTAACAAGTTTTGAAATGTGATATCATGATAAGCAAGTTCTTTTATTTATTATCAGAACTTAGTATTTTTTAATTGTTTTAAATTGCTAATATTCAGCATATATTGCTTATAAATGAAATATACTTGAGAGATAAATAAAAAACAAGAATATTTGAGTTAAATTTAATTTTATTTAAAAGCCTAGACTTAAATAAACAGGAAATTAACTATGCTTGTATAAACATAATGTCAATAATTTTATTTGCTTCAGTTTAAATGTTTTTAAAGTGTATCATAAAGTTTCTGTCAAATAAACTGCTTACATTTTTTGTTCCTTTTGCATTTTCTAATCTTTAGGATAAATGAGTGCTTTTTTTAAATTCTAAAATAGAAAATTAGGTTTTAAAAATAGTGTACACAACTTTTTTCTTATGTTATAAAATAAACATTTGCTTCAATGTCAAACAATATAATATACAAATATTGATTTTGCAATGCTATACCTTATTTACTAGCTACTAAGAAATAAAAACAAACAATTGTTTCCGAGATTCTAATGAATAAAGTATATAGCAAAACATTAATTATGAAGTCTTATTTCAACTTTTCCGTGTCCTAAATTAAAATTATAAACACATATTTTAAACTAGTCTGTCTCGTGATATTTTAATAAAAGATGATTAAATGTCAAATATTAATATCCATATTTAAAGGAATAGTTGTTAAGTATAGTAAGTTTTACATTTTACTTAAAAATAAATTTTAAGGATAAAACAGTCAGAGAAGACAACGAATTTTTATGTTGCTATCAGATAGAAAAGTAGCTTTCAGAAATGTTCAAACTAATGTTTTGTGGAGAACAATTTTGTAAGAACAAGAAAGAAATACTCTTATATCTAACAAAGAATAGCAAAAAAATACCTTGCCATAAAAGAGTAATTAGTGTCGAGAAAGAAATTTTTCTTTCATATTTTTGGGGAAAAATAAGATATTCGTTAAAAAGAAATTTTGAAACCGTTTGGACAGTGAAATGTGAGACTAAAAGTTATGATTAGTAATTTTATTATCTAAGATTTCCCTCATTAAAAATCTAGAATGAAAAACTATTTGATATTCAAGTAAAGCTGGTAATAAGAGAGGTTCTAGAGGAAGTATAATTGCAGTACTTAAAAGAATAAAAAATAAATAAATAAAAAATTACATATTTCTTTGTATTTTTCCAAAGATACCTTGAGGTAAAGATGGCATTTTTTGTAAAAGAGAAAAATCTTGCATGTGACAAATTTTCAATAGCAATATATCTTGTTACAAAAGTTCTCTTATAGACAGTATTTATTGATTATTTTAAGCTGACAGCTAATATTTCACTTGTACAGTTTATTAAAGAAGTATTTGCAAGAGGAAAATAAAAACATGTGAAAAACGAAGGATAAGACATTATAAAAATCAATGGAATGGACACTGAAGGAATTATACTTAATCGAATGAAAAAGCAAAATTGGAAAAGCAAAAATTGGAAAACTATGAATATCTTATAGAATCTTCAGAAGGGCTTTATAAGAATATTCATAGTAAATATATGTTATTTCATCAAATATTGTCAGCATTATGCCTAAAATTGACAATATTAAGTCCCTAATAACATATATATGTGAAACAAGAAAATTAATAACGTACATGAAGCTCAAATAACAAAATAAATAAATAAATATTCAACTTAAACAGAAATTAGATAAATAAACACTTATTCAACTTAAATACAAATTAGATCATAAAATAATGTACAAGACTCACAAAAAAAAGGACAAATTTTACTGCAGATGGAATAAGATTATAAGTGCATGACAGTCAGCCAGACATCATTAACTCACAATGGCTGCAATATCTATGCGCAAACATTACTTAGAAAATAAATTGTGTAATGCTGCCATCTATCACAGAAAAATATAAGTAAAAGCTGAAATTGCAGACAAATTAAATAATAAGGCTAGTGCTGCCAACTATGACGTATAAAGATATAACAGAATCAAAAGAAAGAAAAAAAATATTGACAAAGCAAAGAATATTTGAAATGTGGGGAAACTAAAGGAAATAAATAAAATTTAAATATAAAAAAGATGAAATGGGAAGACAAGTACAATAATTAGCGATGTATGATGAGACACTGTGCGAGTAAAAGGAAGAGTTTATTAATTATGTTGCAAAAATGATTTTGTGATGTAAATAAAATAATTAAATGCATAAAACCAGTACCTTTTTTTAAATAAATTTTGTAGCTTTTTTTAGCAGTCCCGCCACATCCCTCCTTAATTGTATTTTTATTTCTAATTTTGGAGGGGGGATTTTATTATTTTATGATTATATATATATATATATATATATGTGTGTGTGTGTACGAAAACGGTCGAATAACTTGAGGAATAAACTTCAAATTGAAAAACGGGAAAATACGTGTTCAATATTTTCGAAAAATCTATTTAATGGTATAAAAGTTGCTCCTTTCCCCTTGGGGTCAGAAGGGGCAACTATGAAATTTTAAATCATAACCCTTATTTTTATTGCAGATTCGGATTCTACGAGAAAAAATACAAAACAATTGTGTTTTTTTTAGGATGGTAGATGGCACTGTAATCGAGCAAAATGCGGAGTTAAACAAGAACCCCGAATCGCGAGAGGCAATAGTACGAGAACTAAAGGCCATTCACCAACACCAAATTTTCGGAAGAACTTCGTTTTGGCACTAAAAATGAAGATCCGATGAGTCCTCCAAAAATAATGTTGTTTCGCCATTTTTTTAGGGGGTGTGTGTGGCAAAAATGGAGCATTTAACTTATGGGGGGGGGGGGGTGAAAAACTGAACTTTTCTCATGTAGGTGAAGTGGATTATCGTCTATTACGTATTTTTAATTCTGAATCGAATGACGCCGTCCGCAAGTCGGTACGACGAATTGTTACAAAGTTACGACAGGTTTTAAGAATAAAAAGTTGAACATTCAACTTAATTTAATATAAATTTAGTATTTCGTTATTGCTATTTTGAGGACATTTATTAAGTTTAAGATTATTTAATATGATATAAATAACATGTTTTGAACGTAAAATAAGTGTAATAAAGTTGGGCTCTATCATAAAGTATAATTTTGAACTTTTTATTCATAAAACTCTCCGTAAATTTAGAACAATTGATTGTTCGACTTGCGAAAGATGTCATTCGATTCAGAATTAAAAATACATAATAAATCATACCCCGCTTGACCAATTTCAGAAAAGTTGAGTTTCTTGCCCCCTATGAGTTAAATGCCTCACTTTTGACCCCATTTCAGCAGATGTACAAATGTAAGTTTATGTGCAGATTTGCCACCGTCTATTTATTTTATTGTATTTCAAACTGTTCTTACCATTTTTTCCATACTATAAACCTTACCATATGTTTTTGCAATAACTTCAAAAAAAAAAAAAATCTACCACAGTAGTGATATTACTAGCATGTAAAAATAGTCGCTTGTGGCAACTCTGTATATGATATTTTCATATAATGTATTAAAAGGATGATTAAAAGCAGAAACTATGAATAACTGAAGTTTGTAGAATTAATAAATTTAGGAATTTCCACCTAGTGTATAATATTAGTGTTTTTCTTTGACTGAATGTTTAATTATGCATTTCAAATGATTAAGAGAGGAAAATTCATGTCTTTATAAAAATCTAAGTAAAAATTTGACTTGATAATAGCGTGTATATTTAATCAAAGAATAAATAAATATGAGGAATGGATCAAGTTTGTAATCCAATGGGTAAGGAGCAATCTAAAAGTATAACCTCCGAGATAAACACATACCTCCAGAACCCCGTATACACCAAAACTATTCAACGAGAGCTGCATACTGCAACCATTCATGACAGAGTGGCTATTCCAAAGCCGTTCATGTCGCCGCGGAATGCTATGAAACGACGACAATGGTCCGAGACCACCAAAAACTGGATACAACAGCAATGGGGACAGACAATCTGGTCTGACGAATTATCGAATTACGAACATTATTTCATATCATCAGATGTGTGTTCACCTGGCGAATACCGACAGAAGCATTTTATGTTGACTGTCTGATTCCTAGCATGAAGCATCCAGAGGCTCTGTTATAGTGTAGAGCGCGATATCTTGGCGTGAATTGAGGACTCGTAGTCTTGAGGAGGAAAGTCCCAAGCGAGCATTATTGCAGTATTTTCTCAGATCATTCTCCCCTATTCTTCAGACTCTGTCTCCTGGAGAACGTCCTGTGTTAAAAAATGACAACGCCCCTATTCTCACGACTCGCTGTTTTCAAATATGGTTAAATGAGCACGAGGATGAAATGAAACATATCACATGGCCTCACTACCCTGATCTCAAAATCATTGAGCCTTTTTGGAGTTTTTTAGTGAACAAAGTCCGTGGTCGGTTCCCTCTTCCACGCACACTACCTGAGCTCGAGACATCTGTGCAGAGAAATTAGTGTAATTTCACTTGAACCTTGTGCACGACCTTTATTTGTCAATCCCACGTCGAATGAAAGTTGTAATGAAGGGCAAGGGTGGTGCAACATCCTACTAATAAGAAATGTGCATTATTTCATAAGTATTCCTATTATTTTGTCCTATACCTGTATATTTGACTTGAAAATTTTGAAAATGCTAGAAGCATTGAATATTACCACATATTATATTACAATCCATTATATTACCACACATTAATTAAAATACCATAATTGTTCCAATTCAGGAACAAGTACAACGTTACAGGAATTCTTGGTATAAGAAATTTAGTTTTTGAAATATTGTGTAGAACAAAAATAAATTCCAATGTTAAATAAAAGACTGTGTGTAACAAGATAATACTTTACAAAACTTGTCACTTACATCCTTTTCCTTCCTTACAAAAAAATATAAGATACAGTGAAAGTTATTCGAAGATTTTTTCCAGTAAATAACTGTAGAAGACTATTTCTCTTATTTATTATTTTTTTTAACGCTTCAATACTGTAACCTCTGAGAATTATCTCTTTCTACTTTACTTTACTGAAGTTTGAATTCTTTTTTCGTTATATTTTTAATGAGGTAACTTTAAGACAACTTTGAGGTAAATTAATAATATTTTTTACTCTTATTTTATTTTTGCGAACTTTTCTTTCTCTTAGCAACTATTCTTTTTCTAAAATTTGAACTAGGACTTTTTTATATGTACAATACTATTTCATGACAAAATATATTATTATTATTTTTTTAATGTTACTACTTTTTAAATTTTTTGATTCAGAGAAACTGAAAGGCACCAGAAAAAACCTTTAATTTTCTAAACTGTAAAAAAAAAAAAGAAACATGCTCCTTAATCTACAAAAATTTATTATAACCACGAACAAATATATATTATAACCTCTTCCGAGTTACCCACGATTCAGAAAAGTGTTCTTTATTTTTAGAAACCTTGGAAACCAGATTTTCAAAATTTAAAGAAGCATTAATAAAATCAGTTTCGTTTGCTGCCCATAATTTTTGAAAACGTTTCCGGATAGCTTTTATATTGCATTAATAAATTTTTGCAAACCCGAATATCGGTTTTTCGGGTGCTATCAACTCTCAAGTAAACAGTTGCAGCTGCGTAACTGAATTTATACATTCAACTTAAACAAAATAATAGCAATTTTAATGTTAATGTTAATACTGTTAATTTAGCATGTTTGTTGAACATGAAAATGTTTATTTGAGAAGTGAAAGTATCCAAAAAATCTATACCCAGTTTGAGAAAACCCGAAATAAACGGATTTCCGAAATTTACGGGCAGCAAAAGAAACTTTGATGTTATAAATTATTTCTCGAAAATCAATTAGTTTCTGAGATTTCTGAAAATAAATGAACGTTTTTCAAAATCGTAGGTTACTCGGAAAAGAGGCTATTGTATATTTTCGTTAGTTGTTACATCATATTTTTGTATGTTAAGAAACATTTGCATTTTTTACAGTGTAAAGCATGTTTTATACTTAGAAATTAATCACTAGATGCTATTACAATTTTCTAAATTTATTTTTTAAGTCTAAAAATTGTTTTGCGAAATATATGTCATTAATAAAACTTCATGAAACGCAAATACTCAAGAATTAAATGCATGGAAATTACCTTTTTTTTTTAAAATATTTTTTTTCCAAGTCTTCGTTAACCCCCTTTGTGTAAAATTAGCTGTATGTTTTTATAAAAGATTACGATAACAAAGATAAATCACGATGGATTAATTGATAAATTATCTGTATTAATAGACATAAGCGTTTGACAGTTTGTATCAGCTCATACGCGAAAAAAAAAATGCTAATTTAGATGGACAAAAACAACAATGCTGTCAGAACAGTCACGAATGTTCATTTAAAAAAAAAAGGATTCTGTTTTTACACTTATGTTGAGAGAAGCTATAAAAATTTCTTCTTTTAAAATTAAACAAAAACGAAAAATCATGCATCAGATGATTATGAAACTCTTTCCAACACTAACAGAATATCATTAAGAAATTTCTTTTTTCATACAATGAAATTTTAGATATCTATAAATAAAAAAATTAAAAACACATAACTCAGTAAAAATACAATTTCAGCAATTGCTGTCCATATTCGGTAATGTGTGCGAATTCCTTCGTGCAACCATGTATATGATCTATAGAATTTATACACACTTTGTAATGTACTAAAAATTAGATACGTTAAAACATGCATACAACGGTGGAAAACACATTTCCAGCAATTATCACAATTATAATAATATAAATGCTGGACGATTGCACCATGAAACAGTACTACATTAAAGACGTGAGTATAAAATATCACAAATTTACTAAATGGTGTATACAAATGTCAAATTTAAAACTTATACATACATTGAAATCAATATTGATATTTGATTAATATGTTGATATTTTAAATTTGATTTCAATGTATGTATAAGTTTTAAATTTGACATTTGTATACACCATTTAGTAAATTTGTGATATTTTATACTCACGTCTTTAATGTATCGCAATTATAGTTAATCCTTTAACCAATTCTTATGTGATTCTTCCTTCCACGTCTCTGTAAATGATGGATGAATGCTAAGCACATCTTAACATGTTGTTGTGTATCTTAGTGATCCTTTTAAATTCCATTATGTCTAAAATATCATAACATCGTTAAAATTAACCCCAAATGATTTCCCCCCATAGATCGTAACTAAACGGAAATTTTTTGTTTGTCTCTGTAAACGAACTATAAATGTCACACACTTCATTTTCAATATCAAACATTCTATAGTAAATTCCAATAACATATACAAAGTTTCATGACTATCTAAGTATATTTAACAGAGTTAGAGAACGGACAGACGGGCAGACAACCAGACGGTCAGACAACCACACGGACAGACAGAACTCATAAACATTTTTCAACTATGTTGGAAAGTATTAAAAATTTCGTTTTTGATGCCATTTTTTTCTAATTAAATGCTTCAAATGGATTGTGAACTATTAAAAAATATATATAGCAGTGGTTCCCAAACTTTTGGGCTAGCGGAGCCCTTTTTTGGATAGCATTTCTAAGGCGTAGCCCCTAAACCAACACGGTACTCTATGGTTTACAAATAATTGTTTTTGTATGTCTATGGAGCAGAGAAAGATCTGCTGGATAAAAGTCCGAACCAGTTGTTTCCAACATGGAGCCAAGGTTCTCAGTTTGGCCCTTTTCTTCATACAGAAATTCTGAATTCCAACTAGAAATTTTGAAAATCAAATTTTCTATTATTTAACCCATTTACATTTTTATTTAATATTACTATTATTGGACACAATAAATTAAAATTAAGTACTAAAAAACACCTTTTTTGTATTAAAATATCTGCCTTGTATAATCGCGATATATCCGCCAAATACAGCAAAAATTATAGTTAAAAAATTGTGGTTTCTGAAAGCGTTTAGTAACGAAGAACACAAACTCTTCTTACCCGAGCGATGTTCCAGCAATACTGTTAATGGGTTAATAACATCCATTTTTAAAATAAAAAATATTCTTTCGGGATTTCCAGTATGAACTCGGAAAGATCAAAATGGTAACCCTGTCTGGGTCATGTATTGCATTGAGGTTTACGTGAACGTATTATTATTTATGGCGAAAACCACACACACAGAGAATAAAAGGTAGGTTGTACAGTTTCTGTTTAGAAAGAGAGACTTCTGTATAATCCCAACACGCTATTCGCGAAAAGAAAGAAAATGCGTAGACCCAGTCGTCCATGAGTAATTATATTACACGCTTTCGCTAGTCCCACCCACCCGTAATAGAATCATGAGATTACGTATTCTTTTTTCGGTCTTCTTTACGTTTCTAGTACTTCTAAACATGCAACGTAAACGAATCGCCTCTCAGTTTCTTCTTTCGAACCATTTTTTAAAAATACATTTAGAAGCAGATCATCGTTTTAGTGTTTAAGTGGGTGGGGCAAAATCTATAACCTGTATTCTCTGTTAGATGAAGCATCGTTCACTTTTTTGGGATGTTTTATTTGAAGTACTAGCTAACCCGCCCGACGTTGCCCCGGCCCGAGATAATTACAATCTCAGAGAAAGGCGTTAACCCCCTCCTTCCCGGTACCCGCAAATATAATGAATAATTTGTTCAAGAGAACCACCGTCACCTACATTAACGCGATCATTAAAAAAAAGAATTACATTTTTCTGGTAATTAGAGCATAACGAAGACGCTACGCTAAAATAGCCGACAGATTACACACCTTCTTGTCCTCAATTTCAAATCTATATCTTAATTAGTTACCTAAATTTTTGTTCATTAGTAAAAATTGGCGATTATTTCCTTTCATTTTCGCAAACTAAATAGAGGGATCGGTCAGAGAAACAGATCTCTTTGTAGTTCAGTTTTTATGAAAGCAGATTCCTGTCTGAAACTTTCTCGGATCGTTTTCACTGGCGCCGGCAGATTTTTGGCAGTTTTTTGCATAAATTAAAAAAAAATACCGACCGATTTTTTCAAAAATCACATAGTCTGATGCAGAATATTTTTTTACATATGCTCAGAAATTTTCAAATTGATATCTCAATTAGTTTTCTTGAAATTCGCTAATTAGTAAAATAATTTCGAATTCGTTCATTTTCGCTTGCAAATCCAATGCACCGGTTCGTTTCATTCGCCATTTTGATTTAAAAGATGTCATTTTAGAAGCGATGGCTAATGAGAATCTAATTAATATCTTGGCTAATTATCAAAATATTAAAATTCTGAGGGTCAGGTGCACCAAGAGAGGGTTTGAACTACCTAAATCTAAATTTACAGACTTCTAGGTGCGCTAAATTTTCCTAGCCTTTGCCAACAGACACACACACACACACAGAGCGAAACTTTATTTTATTAGTATAGATTTAGCTATTAACTATACTTTTGAAAGAAACTTTCTTTCACCTCAAAATAGATTTACGGCTTTTGCCTCAAAATAGGTATACGGTTAAAAACTACACATGTTAAAAGAACTGCAACTAGTAGAAAAACTTTACTAACTATGCGTGGGATTAAATTTATATCAGGGTGGGTACGCATTGACGAAAAGTCTAAGCAAGGGGTGGTGCTGAGCAAAAGTTTAGATTGTTAGTGTGATGACAATTGTAAAGAACCAATATATATGTTTTTTTAATTGCTACAACCTTATTTCTGATAGTAAAATGTGGCATCATAACATAAGAAACTTAGCCAATGTCTAGATCAATTAAAGCAAAATTTTAAAGAGGGGTTGTTAAGTGATACAAGATGTTGAAAAAATGCATTTTCAACAACATACATTGCTTTAAAAATTAAGTACAATTGTGTAAAACAGCATAGAAAATTTAAATAACTAAGAATTAATAAAAATAAAGTAAACAGATTAAGGGGTCTCAGTAGTCTTATTTTTCATCCGAAGATGCAAATTTGCATCATGTCACATGTTATTTTATTTCTGATTTCCTATAACACACAATAAAATGAAATTTTTACTACTAATAGGTCAATATCGGCTTGATTTAACATAATTATTTCAATGTTGTACAAATCCTGTTTAATTATTTAAAAAAAGTTTAAATAATAAAAAAATGTAAAAAAAACTTTTTCGCCTGGTATCCACTGCGCGCTAGGTTGTAGAAAAAATATTGCTTCAAAAATAACAAACAAAACTGATAATGATGTAAAATTGATGTATCTTGAACTTATATTACAATTTCAAGCAATTAAAAATTAATATTTTTTCTAATTTAAATTGTAAAAAGTTTCAAAGATCCTTTTTTTTTGTAAAAAGGCCTTTCTTTTTTGTAAAAAGGCCTTTCTTTTTTGTAAAAAGACCTGGATGGCTTTTCTTTAGAGTTCAACTGTTTTCTTTTCTTTTCTGTGACGTAATACTCTTTCTCAAGCACTCGTGCTACGATCTTGTTACTTCTATTTTATCGCATTGAAAAAACAGAAACAGGGCTAATTTTATCTCAAAATTTAAAAGGAGATTCACTTGTAGAAGAACGAGGTTCTTCTTGATAGTTTTCAATCAATGCAGGTGAGTTTTGAGAAATGTCGATGTCCATCAAATTTGTATTCTTTATCTATTTGTTCAGTCATCTAGTAGGCCTTCTGTACAAGAATCCGAAATAAAGGGGTGCAAGTCTCTTGTGCTCCTTTCATAATTCTGATATTGACATCTGTCAGAAGTTGCGAAAAAATATTCCGGAAGAACCAGATTTTTTCTAACAATCCTGAAGATTAAAACAAATATTCTCACGCATCAAGTTTGCATTTTGAACCAAATTTCCGTTACGCGGCAGAGCAGTAAAGGTAAAAAAAATGACTTACTGTAAAAACAATCGCTTTTAATTAAAAATGTAATTCATTTATCAGAAAATGAGAAAAACTATTAGATTATAAATCACTCCATAGTCATTCCTACAAGTATCATGTTTTTCTGTTTAACCTATTAAGGACCGAATTATTTATCTCAATAAAATACAAATATTGCGATTCATACCACTTTTATATTATAGCAACCTAAGAGTGACTTTATCATGGTGTTTCTTGCATCAAATAAAGCGAATATTTATCCTAAAAACAAACTGGTGTTACTTTAAAATCTGGTGTAAGAAACATAATGTTGCGAAAACACAACGTCAGTCTTTAATGGGTTAAAAATGAGTCAGAAAATTTGTAAAAATGTTCCGCGTTGTTCAGCAAAGGTAAATAGTTTTTTGAGAACCACCTTAACTTTAAAATGTCACAAGTAACATATATTATAGTGAAAAACTCTCATTTGTTACTTACATATAATACAATTTTTCAGATAAAATTTATCATTTGTTATGCATAAAAAAAATTGGCCATTTTCCAACTTTGCACCTGTGTTAGCGTGAAATTCTTTCAGAGGATGTCACTCAAATTTTCTTCGCATGATCTACAAAGGGAACTTTCTCAAAAGATAAACAAAAGAAAACATATTGATTTCAGCTTGATATGGTATTATAATGAAAGATGATCAAAACAAAGCAATCCACATAACGTATTTATGAATTTGTTATCATTAAAATAATCTTACAATTTTATTTTTCTGGTAGCAATTCAATTTTCTGGTAGTTTTTCATTTCAATGCCCGTTTTTTTAACCTTTTTATCCTGACGGTACTTATAAGTACCACTTTAACCCCTTCGCGACGAGCGTCTTTTACAGAATTTTTAATCTGTTACTACCGGTTTTTCAAATGAGAAATTTTCATCTAATTGAATCGCAAAAATGCTATGATTAGATAAGGAAAACTTTACAAAAAAAAAAATAACTGGAGGGAATAATCGAGGATTCTGAGCATCTAAAAAGTAGCTGGAAAATTAATTCAGGATATAAAGGGTTAAAACAGTCAAACAGTCATTAGAAGTGGCATATCAAAATTTGAAATGATTAATCTTTCTAACTCAAGAAAACTTATTTCTTATTAATAAGTATTGGGCTACATTCTAATACAGGAAAAAAATGCATTTGTTTATATGAATAAAAATGCTTATTTATTTTTTATATAATATATATAAAACAAAAGCTATACATTTTCATCTACGGTCTTATAAAAAATAGATGACTAAAATTGTTTAACTATGAACTATGTCTAAGACTAAATAAACTTTTAAACGAAAATCTTATGAAGATTTTTTGAATGCAAATAATCTCACAAGTCGTTCTAAATTACAATTTATTTGAAGTTGTTAGGGATAAAAACTTGAAATTAGATCTTTTATTTTTAAGACGTAAACGCTCACACCCGAACAGTCTCTAAAAAAATCGAAATTTAAAAGTATACAGGAACAAAAAAATGTTCTAAGACTACAATTTCTGTGGCATTAACCAGGGTAGAATTTTGACATGGTACTTATTTTTAAGACGTAAACGCTCGCACCCGAACAGTTTCTAAAAAAATCGAAATTTAAAAGTATACAGGAAATTTTTCTTTTCCAAAACTGTAATTTCTGTGATATTAATCAGGCTACAATTTTGAGATGGTACTTATTTTTAAGATGTAAAAGCTTCTAATTAGTAAGAACGGTTTCTAAAACATTCTAAATTTAAAAGGGTGAAATGAGTAGGAAAACGTTCTAACTTACAATTTATTAGAATTGTTAGGGATATAAACTTGAAACTAGACATGGCTATTATTTTTATGACGTAAATGCTCGCATCCGAACAGTTCAAAAAATTGAAATTCAAAACAGTACAGGAACAAAGAAAGTAATAAAATTGTGATTTCTGTGATATTATTTTGAGCTAGAAACTTGGCAAGGTACTTATTTTTAATTTATTGTTACGGATAAAAACTTGAAATCAGACATGTCTATTATTTTGACGTAAATGCTTGCATCCGAACAGTTAAAAAACATTGAAGCTTTAAATTTGGCATAGAGATTACTAAGACGTAGATGCGCAAGAACAATATTTTTTTTTTTAATTTGAATTAAAAAACAATTGAATAGAGAAGAAAAATAAATTCTTTGTCATGCGAGTGTTATATAGTTCTCTTATCAATAAGATAAGTACCAGTAGTTACTATAATGAATTAAAATGATAATAATAAACAAATATGATTGCCAACTAGGTAAGGAAGTTCTTTCCCACACAAAAATGACTGTTAAAGGTGCTAATACAGTGTTCTCCAACTTATTATTCAACAGGATTTTAATATTTATGTCGATTAAAGTTATACTAATATTGTAATAACACTATACTAATACTAATACAGGATACACAATACTAATTAGTATACACAATACTAATATTGTAAAAATTCTTACACTGTACGATATCGGATAAAAAGTTCCCAAGTAGATTGCATTGTATGTTTCGGAGGGGGTGGTTGCAAATGGGTTGGAATGAGGATTTTCTCATTAATTCAAGTCTCAACTTCATCTAATGCTGTACAAGAATGAACTTTCCTCAAAACGTTACTTAAATAGTAATATTTAAATTATTCGTAACTGTATAACTTTTTGCTTAGGAAGTATACAAATACCACTCTGCATATTTCAACACCCACGAGTCCAATTCCGCAGGTTTTGCTAGTGCAATATATTTAAAATTTCAATAAATCTCGTTCTTAATAATCCATTTAAAAATATTTTTAAGCGAATTCGTTTTAGTCCATTCAGGCGAAGTTTAAATGTTACGTATTTATATATATATTAGTTGTTTAATATGGTTTGTGCTGCAGCTGATGGGCAGTTCCTTTATTTGCCCTATCTAATATATCATATGTACAAAAAACATCGACGCTAAAATTAGTTGCAAAAAATGTGATGCTACTTCTCAGACTGCTACTCCATAGGTAACTCCCAAGTAGACTACGCATAACTAACTACGCATCCTACACAGAAAACAATAAAACCCAATTTGAGTCGAAAGATTCTTAGGTATGTGCCCAAATGGGGCCATGCCTGTTTTGGTTACCACTGTGTATCCATTTTGGGCACTGTTAAATACCAATTAAAAAAAAAAACATTTTTTTTTGAAAATTGTTATTTAACAGTGCCCAAAATGGATACATACTGGTAATCAAAACAGGCATGGCCCAATTTGAGCACATACCTCTGAATCTTTCCACCCAAATTGGGTTTTATTTTTTTTCTGTGTACTGATGAAAATTTAAGAGTTATGTAAATGAGCAAACTATCCAAAAGTTTAAATTAAAAAATATTGTCATTTGTTTTAATAACCAGACTAAATATTTCCATGTATCGTCATTTGTAATAGCAATATTGCACATGATTCTTTTAAGTACCAAACCTGCTTTCGATGCGGGTGAAGAAAATTCACAAAATTTTCCTATTTGGTTTTCTTAAAACACCAATGCACGGTATTTTTTTACATTGTCATTAAGTGTTGCGTTTATATATATAATGTGGTATTCTGTCTACACATTATTATTAATTATCTCTTTGGAGATTTAATTAGAATGTTGCAAGAACTTGATATGTTTTTTGAAATTCAAAGATATATATATATATATATATATATATTTGTGGACGGTTTTACAAGGATGTTTGCAGTTATATGGCAACAGACATGGAACGTGCATGGAAAGATTTTGGATCACTGGATTTGGTTATTGTTTATTGTTTTTGTGGCTGGGTGGCTCAGGAAGGGGTAAGATAATTCTACTGTTGGTGCAGTGTATGTTACACATACATTTTGAATTTAGTTGTGCTGTTTATTGTGGCGTTGGGTCCGGTGGGGGAGTGTTCGTGATATGCTTTCAATTGTTTTTATGCATTTGGTTTATGCTTTACGACATTCTGGCCGAAATTCACTGCCACTACTGAATAATAGTTTGTTGTGTATGGTAATTAGTCTGAAACATTGCTGTTCTTTAACAATATGCCCATTGCTGATGAGGCCACAGATTTTTGGGGGTTTTTTTCCTTGGTTTTTTCTTGTTAAGATAAAATCTGTTAAAATGTTTTTGATGTTAGTTATTTATTCTCAGTTTAATTATGGTGCGAGATTCTGGGTCTGACGAATACATTTGATACATAATATGCTATATATATCAGATGTTTGAATTGACATTAAAGGTCGCAATAATTATTCCATATGTTACTATGCTTCCTACTGATGAAAGTACAAGATTTCTGTCAATGAGCAAACTATCCAAAAGTTTGAATTCAACAAAATTGCCATTTGTTTTAATAACCAGATGCAAATATTTCCATCTATCCTCTTTTTTTACAGCAACATTGCAGATGGTTCTTTTAAGTTCCGCACCTGCTTTTGATGCGGATGAAGCAAATTCACAAATTACCAAAAATCGAATAAAAGAAATCAATATCCATTGAATGCGATACCCTAATATGAATCCGGTCATCGTTTTATCAGTAAGCAAATTATATGAATTGAAAAACACATAGCCAAGTTGACAAATAATTGCGACAAGCAACATATTATGAAAAACTTCGTTGATGACAGATGTTAAGTTTAAAAGTTTTGTACATATTTCTTCGCAAAAATTAAAATCTACCTGCAAAGTTTTTCGAAGTCTGTTATTAAATTCGTTTATTATTTGCTTCAAAGCAAAACAAAAACAGCAAAAATAAACAGGAATAAATGGCGATACAACACCCCAAAAATCCAAAAAATTACAGAAATAATGCAATACGGTTGAAATTGGAACACCAAGCGTATAATTATTGACAAGGTTGCTGAAAGTATAAGAAGTATTGGATAGAAAATAACGAAAACAAAACATAGATATGGAGCAGATATCATTGATGATAAGCAATAGTGTTAGATTGACCGTGTACTTAAAATCCATCTGTGGAACTATCGCAGAAAAAAGTTTTATCATCCGATGAGTTATGTGATTTAACTTATTTCTTCTAACGAAAAATAATATTCTGAGTAAGTAATCCAGAATCAGGAGTACTATTAAAACAGTTCCACTTCTTTTATTTGGCGAAACATGCAAGTTCATCAAGAGAAGATAAATAATATGCAGCTTATTTACTTCATTGATAGCCATGAAAACTACCGACGCAGCGTATAGAAATAAGTTTTTGCACGACATTTCACATTTTCCGGCAGATGCAAGGCCATGAAAACAAAGATATGTATTAAGCAAGGCAGGAATTTTAAGTAAATATTTTGCCGAATTTTTACTTGATTGGTTATGTGAAACATATGTGATTTTGGTATGTTTTCTTCTAACTCTCATTTTAATAAATATGTCTGTAGACAGAATCATTCAAACATATTTCGATTTTATCGTATACTTCTCCACAAAGAAACTGATCAGAGTTACAAAAGAAAAAAATTGGAAAAAATTAGTTTTCAATTCAAAGAAGAAATTGGTGATTGAACACTTGCTGCTACTTCTCCCAACATACAACAGATGTATATAAACAACACATATGTCAAACAATAGCTGTTTAAGATTTTTTACTTTAAAAAATTATTTTTTGTGCTATTCAAGATAAATTCTATAAAAATCTCTCTGTAATGTACTGATTTTTTTCTTCTTTGTTCGCAAAACTATTTTTTTTCCTTAACGAAAATATATGATTTATCAAGTCTTCTAATCCCATAAATATTCATAATAATAGCAGTTATTATAAAGTAAAAAGATATTTGAAAAGTTGTCATTTACATCGAATTGTGTTATAGCGCGATTTAACAATTGTCGCTATAGTGACTGATTTATAAACAAAACTATTGATATCTACAAATATATATAATTAGTTTTCAAAACGTTCTTTTATGAATTTCCGATAATCAAAAAATGACAGTTAGATACTGTAAACAAAGATTTGTACCTATATGAATTTAGTGTAAAATGTTTTAGTTATTTCATCTGTACACATAATAGCATTCATTTCCAACATTTTTTTAAATGTCAAATTTACGGTGGTTGAAAAAAAACAAAACAATAATTTTTAAGGAAAGGAAAATAAAACCGACTTAATAGAATTGCTTCTTACATTCATTTTATTTTTGTGGCAACAATTTATTGTTATCCGCTTTAGAGTCCTGTACGGGTCGCGTATAATCAGACTCGAAACCTAAAATTCTATTTGAAATCAACTCGAAATCCGAAGTGAAGGAAAATGAATCCATATTTTATTGCAATTTTGAACAAAATATTCTATAAATATACTATAGAAATACTCTATAATTTCTACTCTATACCCGAACAATGACTTTAGTTGGGTTAGGATAAAATCAGGATACACGACTCAATGTACGACATTAGTCTACATTCATGCCAAAATCCATTTTATCCAATATTCATTCAGACGCTCAGTTGACGATGACATTTTGTCGTAAAAAAAAGAAAAACAGAAAAACTATCCACGATACGATGAGTATATCTCTATATTAAAAAGAAGTAACCCCCGCTGCCAATGAATTTCTTATATTCGGAGGTTTTTCTAGGCTAATATTAAGAAAACTATTGCATATAAAAATATGAAGATAGGTAAGTTTTAATGAAAAAATGTTGAAGTAGTGAAAAAATGGTGAAGTAAACAGGCTGAAGTAGACAGTTTTTGAATCGAAAAATTATTTTAAGAGATATTTAATATTAAAATCAGTCCAAATAGTTCTATTAAAAATTTTTATAGGAACAAAAACTATGTATAGTAATTTAACCATTTTTTCAAGGTATATAATCTCAATGTGTAAGGAACAATCTAAAAGTACCTTTTCCCAATTTTCCTACAAAGGTAAGTCCTTCCTAGTAAGGTTTTCCTAGTCAAGGTAAACAGTCTGAATTATTGGCTTAGTTATATTTCATTTATTTTTTTAAATATATGTTTATTATGGAATAAACACGGATTAATTAAGACAATTTTGTTACCATGTTTACTTTTGTTTCCCATGTAATTTCTAGCTAACAAAATACTCTAGGGATTCTCTAAAATTTTCTAGAATTAAAACAAGCCTCCGAGGATGTTGAAGGTAATTGACTGCCATAATAGTAGGCTCATAAGAAATATAATTCTGCTCATTCAACATTATATAGACGAGTAAAGGGATGGACCATTAGGGACAATCACTCCAGCTTATTTGATAAAATGCTAACTGAAGAGTCTAATGATAATATTAAGTAATGTAATTGTTGAATATGTGATTGATTATTCAAGGTGCTATTGTCTCTACTAAGATATATAAAGAAGTCAAAGTAAGAACAATGGGAATGAGTGGCCCCAATATTTGAAAGTGGCCACAATGGTGCGATAAAACATTTTATGAACTGAATAAGATTAGATATACCTTGAAATATTCCAGTTTTTTTCAAATCAAATGAACCAAAAATTTTATAAAATAAAATTAGTTAATAAATATAGGCAAATAATGTCTATATTGTACTACGCCAAGTATCATCTTAAAATTTACTAAATAATCACGTAGAAACAAGAAACATTTCATTCATTAATTTTTCTGCTTCGAATTATGTACAAGTATAGAATAAATTATTAGGAGCACCTATTTCGAAATGTGTCGTACTTCGAAAATCCACTACAATACCGCCACGTGTCGCAACTGTTTACCATCTATTGGCGGCTAAATGGAAGGTATTAATCAAGCATTTGCCGGTGTGACAGTTGTATGAAAAAATTCTGTTCCCAACAAAGCTCATTATATTCGATGTATGAAGAAGCATGATCATTGGAGATCCCCTTGCTGGAATGTCCGTGTCGAGAACAGCCAACTTTGTCGGTGTTTCATAGACCACTATGTCAAGGGTTATAACAAGATAAACAAACCTGGGGAAGGTGCCCTCTGCGAAGCAGAGCAGTGAGCGAAAGTGGAAGTTGATCAACCGGGATAGGCGAATGTTGAAAAGGACGAGTGTTGAAAAGGTCCATTCATGACAGAGTGGCTATTCCAAAGCCGTTCATTTCGCCGCGGAATGCTATGAAGCTACGACAATGGTCCGAGACCACCAAAAACTGGAATCAACAACAGCAATGGGAACATACCATCTGGTCTGACGAATCATCATCTATATTATTTCATACCACCAGATGTGTGTTCGCCTGGCGAACACCGATAGAAGCGTTTTATGTTAACTGATTCCTAGCCTGAAGCATTGAGAGAGCTCTGTGATAATGTGGTGCGCGATATCTTGGCGTGAATTGGGGACTCGTAGTCTTGAGGAGGAAAGTCCCAAGCGAGCATTATTGCAGTATTTTCTCAGATCATTCTCCCCTATTCTTCACACTCTGTCTCCTGGAGAACGTCCTATGTTCCAAAATGACAATGCCCCTATTCTCACGACTCGCTGTCTTCAAATATGGTTAAATGAGCATGATGATGAAGTGAAACATCTCACATGGCCTCAGTACCCTGATCTCAAAATTATTGAGCGTTTGTGGAGTTTTTTAGTGAACATTTAGTCCATGGTCGGTTTCCTCTTCCACACACACTACCTTAGCTCGAGACCGCTGTAAAGAGAAATTAGTGTAATTTCCCTTGAACCTTGCGAACGACCTTTATTTGTCAATCTCACGTCGAATGGAAGTTGTAATGAAGGGCAAGGGTGGTCCAACATCCTACGAAAAAGAAATGTGCATTCTTTCATAAGTGTTCCTATTATTTTGTATTGTCCTATACCTGTATATTTGACTTGAAAAATTTGAAAATGTTGGAAGCATTGCATATTACCACACATTATATTACAAGCCATTATATTACCACACATTAAATTACCATAATTGTTAAAATTCAGGAACAACTACAACGTTACAGGAATTCTTGGTATAAGACATTTAGTTTTTGAAATATTGTGTAGAACAAAAATAAATTCCAATGTTAAATAAAAGACCGTGTGTAACAAGATAATACTTTACAAAACTTGTCACATACATCCTTTTCCTTCCTTACAAAAAATATAAGATACAGTGAAAGTTATTTGAAGATTTTTTTCCAGTAAATAACTGTAGAAGACTATTTCTCTTATTTATTATTTTTTTGAAAGCTTCCATACTGTAACCTCTCAGAATTATCTCTTTCTACTTTACTTTACTGAAGTTTGAATTCTTTTTTCGTTATACTTTTAATGAGGTAACTTTAAGGCAACTTTGAGGTAAATTAATAATAATTTTTACTCTTATTTTATTTTTGCGAACTTTTCTTTCTCTTAACAACTATTCTTTTTCTAAAATTTGAACTAAGACTTTTTTATATGTACAATTATTATTTCATGACAAAATATGTTTAAAATGTTTATCTAACTTTAGTATTTTTTAAATTTCTTGATTCAGAGAAACTTTTTATCATAAAGTAAAAGGTACCATAAAAAACCTTTAATTTTCTAAGCTGTAAAAAAAAAGAAACATGCTCCTTAATCTATAAAAATTATCATAACCATGAACGAATACATATTATAACATTTTCCAAGTTATCTATGATTTAGAAAAGCGTTCCTTTATTTCTAGAAACCTTGAAAATCAATAGATTTTCGAAATTTAAAGAAGCATTTATAAAATCAGTTTCGTTTGCTGCTCATAATTTTCGAAAATATTTCTGGATAGCTTTTACAGTGCATTAATCAATTTTTGCAAACCCGAATATCGGTTTTTCGGGTGCTATCAACTCTCAAGTAAACAGTTGCAGCTGCATAACTGAATGTATGAATCATAAACAAAATAACAGCAATTTTAATGTTAATGTGAATACTGTTAATTTAGCATGATTGTTGAACATGAAAATGTCTACTTGAGAAGTGAAAGTATCCAAAAAATCTATATCCCGGTTTGAGAAAACCCGAAATAAAAGGGTGCAAGAAGCCTTTCCGAAAATTACGGGCAGCAAAAGAAACTTCGATGTTATCAATTCTTTCTCGAAAATCTATTAGTTTCTGAGATTCCTGAAAATAAATGAACGCTTTTGAAAATCGTAGGTTACTCGGAAGATATTGTATATTTTCGTTAGTGGTTACATCATATTTTCTTATATTAAGAAACATTTGCAATTTTTACAGTGTAAACCATATTTTATACTTAGAAATTAAAAACTAAGGTAACGCTAGGAGAGTCTGCGCACAATTCAAAAGAATAACAATAAAAAATCTAAATATTAATTTGTTGCTAAACTATCCTTAAATAATTTTGACTTCATTTGTTTTTTATACATTTCCATTGCTATTTTGTTGTTATGTTGTAGTTTAATAGAACAGTTGTAATAATACAAAGAAAGTTAGTTTGCGCAATCTGTCCTTACAGGGTTGGTGTGATTGCACACATGGGTAGGAGAGATTTTTACTAATAATAACTACAATTAAATTGTTAACAATAATAATTACACTGAAATGACATTATTGTAAGGTTTTTTGGAACAAATATTATTGTATTAGGAGTGAATATTTCAACCTAATGATTAAGGAATTAAAAAAAATGAAATAATTTTATAAACGATTAAAAAATTTTAATTAAAAGAAAAAAAATTAAAGAATCAGAAAAAGCAAGTCCAAATAAGATTACAAAATAACATTACGTTATTGATAACACGTTCTATTAACTTAAAATTAGTCCATTTTAATTTTTCATTTTTATAGGCAAATTTACCAATAAGCTGCGTAATCTCTCCTAGCATGGAAACTAATGGAAACAATGTGCCATCTCTCCTAAGTAGCAGATGCGCAAACTCCCCAATTTCGGTAGGAGAGATTGCGCGGCCTTTTATATAAGCATGGCTGCTACTAAAACAAACCGTTGATGTTCACATTGTTAGTCTAGATTAGTAGCTTTTGAGAAATCGTTTAAGTTAAAAATATTTTGTACTACTGACATTCTATAGAAATTCTGATCAATAGCTATGAAAATTCAAGCACTTACTTTGGGAAAACAAAACAAAATAGCAATGCTTTATCTTAGACACTCAAAACAATCAACGTTCACTTTCAAGTAGACACTCCACTACTGCTGTTATACAACTACTTGGAGTCGCTGCGCGATCACTCTACTCCTTCCCCCCGAAATTCTATGTGCGCAATCTCTCCAACCGCGAAATCTTTCCTGGCTTTACCTTAGATGCTATTAAAATTTTCTAAATTTATTTTTTAAGTCTAAAAATTGTTTTGTGAAATATATATCATTAATAAAACTTCATGAAACGCAAATACTCTAGAATTAAATGCATGCAAATTCCGTTTTTCTTTTAAATATATTTTTTTTTCCAAGTCTTCGTTAACTCCCTTTTTGTAAAATTAGCTGTATGTTTTTTATAAAAGATTACGATAACAAAGATGAATCACGATGGACTAATTGATAAATTATCTGTATTAATAGACATAAGCGTTTGACAGTTTGTATGAGATCATACACGAAAAAAAAATTGCTAATTTAGATGGACAAAAACAACAACGCTGTCAGAACATTCACGAATATTCATTAAAAAAAAAAAAGAAACTTAGATTCTTTTTTTACATTTATGTTGAGAAAACCTATAAAAAATTCTTCTTTTAAAATTAAACAAAAACGAAAAATCATGCATCAGATGATTATGAAACTCTTTCCAACACTAACAGAATATTATTAAGAAATTTCATTTTTCATACAATGAAATGAGATATCTATAAATAAGCAAATGAAAAACACATAACTCAGTAAAAATACAATTTCAGTAATTGCTGTCCATATTCGGTAATGTGTGCGAATTCCTTCGTGCAGCCCTGTATATGATCTAAAGAGTTTATACACACTTTGTAATACACTAAAAATTAGATTCTTTAAAACATGCATACCACGATGGAAAACACATTTCTAGCAATTATCAAGTATAGTTAATCCTTTAACCAATTTGTAGGCTATGCGGGGGAAAGCATGTTTGTAAAGCAAATACCTCCAACAGTATTCCTACAGTTTATTTGGGATGCCTGTAAAAAGTTCGCGAAGAAAAATCAAAATGTGCGGGTTAAACGAACGTCTTTATTAACCTCATAAACATAAGATTGAGAATCGTAAGTTATATCCTGAAACAGAAAAAGAAGTATTTAAAACATATCGCTTTTAGTTGCAGAGAGCTCTGTTCGCTACAACGAAAAATACCAGTTTAAATAAAAGTCCTTTAAACTGTTGCCATTCATAAAAGAAACTAATAGATAAGTCCAGTTCGAGAGATCTTGCATCTTATAAACCATGCCAATTCAGCAATCAGGATAATTCGCATCGAAAAGCATAACCATCGAAGTGGGGGCGTCGAAAACTCGAAACTCCACTTTCATGTGATGTTAGAGTGCTTTTATTCTTAGATCCAGTTAGTCGAGCTGGTGGGAATTGTCCACAGCCGAAGCAGCTAGAGTGACTGCATGAATGCATGGGTTGCCACTGGTACTCAGATCTAGAGTAGGTTAAGCTTATGAGAGATTGTCCGCAGCAGCAGATAGAGAAACCTCGAGGAATGGGTTGCCACAAATTCTTTTGTGATTCTGCCTTCCACGTCTCTGTAAATGAAGGATGAATGCTAAACATATCTTAATCTATAGGAAACATGTTGTTGTGTATCTCAGTGAACCTTTTAAATTTCATTATGTCTAAAATATCATAACATCATTAAAATTAACCTCAAATGATTTCCCCCCATAGATCGCAATAAAACGGAAATTTTTGTGTGTCCCTGTAAACGTACTATGAATGTCACACACTTCATTTTTAATATCGAACATTCTATAGTAAATTCCAATAACATATACAAGTTTCATGGCAATCCAAGTATATTTAACAGAGTTAGAGAACGGACAGACAGGCAGACGACCAGACAGTCAGTCAACGAGACGGACAGACAACCAAACAGACAAACCAAATTCATTTTTCAACTATGTTGAAAAGTATTAAAAATTTCATTTTTGATGCCATTTTTTTTTCTAATTAAATGTTTCAAATGGATTGTGAATTATTTAAAAAATATATATAGCTAGTATTCAGAATTTGATAAATAGTGAAACTTCATCTTTTGCAAGAACCTTCTGAAAAACAAAAACGACATTCTGGTAAAAAGATAAAGTACCACCTTATAATATTTTTTGTAGTGATTAACAAAGCAATATCGTATAGTTATTTTATTAAATTTTTTTAACTACTCACAAAACTAATTAGAGTAAGTCTGGGATAGTTGCTTCGCTTAAGTAAGAATTAATTTTTGTTTTTTATTGTAATGATTGTTGTAGAGCACATGTAACCTATCTACTACAACTTTCATGTAGAACTTCATAAAAAATATTACTTTAATATAAATATCAGATAAAATGAGGTTTTTATAAAAAAAATTAATCAATAATGATTTTGGCCATCTATACCTCAGGGTTAGACACTCCACTTCATCAGGATATATGCCACATTCATAAACGAATAGGAAGCATAGGTAATTGATATTTATAATTCAAAAGCTAGATTTGCATTTGACTTAATATCCTGTTTACATGAAATTTATGATTTGTCCTTGAAAAAAAAAATGTATGACAAAATCTTGAATAGAAACTTTATTTTTTACTTACACTTTTCAATTTTTTTCTTTTTTATTGTTTTCCGAAAATATTGCAACGGATATTATACATTGTGCACGTCTCATGTAGACATCCCAAACAATCAATACACTGTATCCACTCCACACGAAGTTTAGTTTCGAAATAATTTTCATGACATTCTATGCAGATATCTTTATTTGTTTCCGTTTGTGGTAAGCTTTCCGCTTCATCACTATTTTCTTCGCACTTTCTCTTCACTTGTAGGTTTTCGACCAGGCCAGGTCTCTTTTCTTTGTCTGGTTTTCTGGATGACTGTTCTTTAGAGTGCAACTGCTTTCGTTTCTTTTCTGTGACGTACTCTTTCTCAAGCAGTCGTGATACAATCTTCTTACTTCTATTTCATCGCATTGAAAAAGCAGAAACAGGGCTAATTTTATGTAAAAATTTAAAAGGAGATTCACTTGTAGAAGAACGAGGCTCTTCTTGATTGTTTTCAATCAATTCATAGGTGAGTTTTGACTTCAAGAAATGTCGATGTTCATCAAATCGGTATTCCTTATCTAGTTGTTCAGTCATCTTGTAGGCCTTCTCTACAAGAGTCCTAAATAAAGGGATGCAAGTCTCTTGTTCTCCTTTCACCATTCTGATATTGACGTCTGTCAGAAATTGCGAAAAAATGTTCCGCACGTCACAACGACTTTACTATTTAAAAAAAATATATATATATTACTTTAGACTAAAGGTTTCACTACAAAAATGATTCTGCATGTGTTCTGTAATAGGAATGAAAAAAGTAAAACGTTATCTAAATAATTTCACTTCCAAATTTGTCTCAATTTGCAAAAAAACAAGCTCTAAAAGTCACACACGTAACGGTGGAATCGCCCTATTGACATCTGTCAGAAATTGCGAAACAATGTTCCGGAAGAACCAGATTTTTTCTCACAATCCTGAAGATCAAAACAAATATTCTCACGCATCAAGTTTGCATTTTGAACCGAATTTCCGTACGTGGCAGCACAGGAAAGGAAAAAAAATGACGTACTGCAAAAACAATCGCTTTTAACTAAAAATGTAATTCCTTTATCGGAAAATGAGAAAAACTATTAGATTATAAATCACTCCATATTCATTTCTACAAGTATCATGTTTTTTCTGTTTAACCCATTAAGGACCGAATTATTTATGTCAATAAAATACAAATATTGCGATTCATACCACTTTTATATTATAGCAACCTAAGAGTGACTTTATCATGGTGTTTCTTGCATCAAATAAAGCGAATATTTATCCTAAAAACAAACTGGTGTTACTTTAAAATCTGGTGTAAGAAACATAATGTTGCGAAAACGCTACATCAGTCTTTAATTGGTTAAAAATGAGTCAGAAAATTTGTCAAAAAGTTCCGCGTTGTTCAGCAAAGGTAAATATTTTTTTGAGAACCACCTTAACTTTATAATGTCACAAGTAACATATCTTATAGTGAAAAACTCTCATTTGTTACTTACGTATGATGCAATTTTTCAGATAAAATTTATCATTTGTTACGCATAAAAAAAATTGGCCATTTTCCAACTTTGCACCTGTGTTAGCGTGAAATTCTTTCAGATGATGTCACGCAAATTTTCTTCGCATAATCTACAAAGGGAACTTTCTCAAAAGATAAACAAAAGGAAAAATATTGATTTCAGCTTGATATGGTATTATAATGAAAAATGATCAAAACAAAGCAAACCATATAATAAAAGTATTTATGAATTTGTTATGATTAAAATAATCTTAAAATTTTATTTTTCTGGTAGCAATTCAAATTACTGGTAGTTTTTCATTTCAATGCGTGTTCTCTTAAAACAGTCAAACAGTCATTAGAAGTGGCATATCAAAATTTGAAATGATTGATATTTCTAACTCAAGAAAACTTATTTCTTATTAATAAGTATTGGACTACATTCTAATACAGGAAAAAATGAATTTGTTTATATGAATAAAAATGCTTATTTATTTTTTATATAATATATATAAAACAAAAGCTATATATTTTCTTCTACGTTCTTATAAAAAAATAGGTAACTAAAATTGTTTAACTATTGAAAATTAAATTTAAAAAAAATATTAAAATTGTTTAACTATGTCTAAGACTAAATAAACTTTTTAACGAAAATCTTATGAAGATTTTATGAATGCAAATAATCTCACAAGTCATTCTAAATTACAATTTATTTGAAGTTATTAGGGATAAAAACTTGAAACTAGACCGTTTATTTTTAAGACGTAAACGCTCGCACCCGAACAGTTTCTAAAAGAATCGAAATTTAAAAGTATACAGGAAATTTTTTTTTTTCTAAAACTGTAATTTCTGTGATATTAATCAGGCTACAATTTTGACATGGTACTTATTTTTAAGATGTAAAAGCTTCTAATTAGTAAGAACGGTTTCTAAAACATTCTAAATTTAAAAGGGTGAAATGAGTAGGAAAACGTTCTAACTTACAATTTATTTGAATTGTTAGGGATATAAACTTGAAACTAGACATGGCTATTATTTTTATGACGTAAATGCTCGCATCCGAACAGTTCAAAAAATTGAAATTCAAAACAGTACAGGAACAAAGAAAGTCTTAAAATTGTGATTTCTGTGATATTATTTGAGATAGAAACTTGGCAAGGTACTTATTTTTAATTTATTTGAAATTGTTAGGGATAGAAACTATGTCTTTTATTTTGACGTAAATGCTTACATTCGAACAGTTAAAAAACATTGAAGATTTAAATTTGGCATAGAGATTACTAAGACGTAGAAACACACGAATAATATGTTTTTTTTTTTTTTAATTTGAATAAAAAAACAATTGAATAGAGAAGAAAAATAAATTCTTTATCATTCCAGTGTTATAAAGTTTTCTCATCAATAAGTTAAGTACCAGTAGTTACTATAATGAATTAAAATGATAGTAATAAACAAATAGGAATGCCAACTAGGTAAGGAAGTTCTCCCCTATACAAAAATGACTGTTAAAGGTCCTAACACAGTGTTCTCCAGCTTATTATTTAACAGTATTTTAATTTTTATGTCGATTAAAGTTATACTAATATTGTAATAAAGAGACAATTGTTTTTTTGTATGAAATATACTATAAAACTACTGAACCAATTTTAAAATTCTTACACTGTACGATATCGGATAAAAAGTTCCCAAGTTGATTGCATTGTATGTTTTGGAGGGGGTGGCTGCAAATGGGTTGGAATGAGGATTTTCTCATTAATTCAAGTCGCATCTTCATCTAATGCTGTACAAGAATGAACTTTCCTCAAAACGTTACTTAAGTAGTAATATTTAAATTATTCGTAACTGTATATTTTTTCCTTAGGAAGTATACAAATATCACTCTGCATATTTCAACACCCACGAGTCCAATTCCGCGGGTTTTGCTAGTGCAGTATATTTAAAATTTCAATAAATTTCGTTCTTAATAATCCATTTAAAATATATTTTTAAGCGCAGAATACGTTTTTAGTCCATTCAAGCGAAGTTTAAATGTTACGTATTTATATATATATCAGTTGTTTGATATGGTTTGTGCTGCAGCTGATTGGCAGTTCCTTTAATTGCCCCATCTAATATATTATATGTAGAAAAATCATCGACGCTAAAATTGGTTGAAAAAAATGTGATGCTACTTCTCAGACTGCTACTCCATAGGTAACTCTTAAGTAGACTACGCATAACTAACTACGCATCCTACACAGAAAAAAATAAAACCCAATTTGGGACGAAATATTCTTAGCTATGTGCCCAAATTGGGCCATGCCTGTTTTGGTTACCACTGTGTATCCATTTTGGGCACTGTTGAATACCCATTTTCAATTTTTTTTTTTTGAAAATGGTTTTTTAATAGTGCCGAAAATGGATACACAGTGGTAACCAAAACAGGCATGGCCCAATCTGGGCACATACCTAAGAATCTTTCGACCGAAATTGGGTTTTATTTTTTTCTGTGTACTGATGAAAATTTAAGATTTATGTAAATGAGCTAACTATCCAAAAGTTTCAATTAAAAAATATTGTCATTTGTTTTAAAAGTCAGACTAAATATTTTCATCTACCGTCATTTGTAATAGCAATATTGCACATGATTCTTTTAAGTACCAAACCTGCTTTCGATGCGGGTGAAGAAAATTCTCAACATTTTCCCACTTGGTTTTCTTACAACACCAATGCACGATATTTTTTTATACAACGTCATTAAGTGTTGCGTTTATATATATATATATATATATATATATATATATATATATATATATTTGTGGACGGTTTTACAAGGATGTTTGCAGTTATGTGGCAACAGACATGGGACGTGTATGGACAGATTTTGGATCACTGGATTTGGATATTGTTTATTGTTTTTGTGGCTGTGTGGCTCAGGAAGGGGTAAGATAATTCTACTGTTGGTGCAGTGTATGTTACACATACATTTTGAATTTAGTTGTGCTGTTTATTGTGGCGTTGGGTCCGGTGGGGGAGTGTTCGTGATATGCTTTCAATTGTTTTTATGCATTTGATTAATGCTTTACGACATTCTGGCCGAAATTCACTGCCAGTACCGAATAATAGTTTGTTGTGTATGGTAATTATCCTGAAACATTGCTGTGCTTTAACAATATGCCCACTGCTGATGAGGCCACAGCTTTTTGGATTTATTTTTTCTTGGTTTTTTCTTGTTAAGGTTAAATCTGTTAAAATGTTTCTGATGTTTGTTATTTATTCTTAGTTTAATTATGGTGCGAGATTCTGGGTCTGCCGAATACATTTGATACATAATTTGCTATATATATATCAGATGTTTGAATTGATATTAAAGGTCGCAATAATTATTGCATATGTTACTATGCCTCCTACTGATGAAAGTACAAGATTTCTGTCAATGAGCAAACTATCCAAAAGTTTGAATTGATCAAAATTGTCATTTGTTTTAATAACCAGATGCAAATATTTCCATCTGTAGTCTTTTTTAACAGCAACATTGCAGATGGTTCGTTTAAGTAACAAACCTGCTTTCGATACGGGTGAAGAAAACTTACAAAATTTGCCCATTTGGTTTTCTTAAAACACCAATGAACGATATTTTTTTACATTGTCATTAAGTGTTGCGTTTATATAATTATATATATTAGATGTTTGAATTGACATTAAAGGTCGCAATAATTATTCCATATGTTACTATGCTTCCTACTGCTGAAAGTACAAGATTTCTGTCAATGAGCAAACTATCCAAAAGTTTGAATTGATCAAAATTGTCATTTGTTTTAATAACCAGATGCAAATATTTCCATCTGTCGTCTTTTTTAACAGCAACATTGCGGATGGTTCTTTTAAGTCCCGCACCTGCTTTTGATGCGGATGAAGCAAATTCGCAAATTACCAAAAATCGAATAAAAGAAATAAATATCGATTGAATGCGATACGTTAATATGAATCCGGTCAACGTTTTATCAGTAAGCAAATTATATGCATTAAAAAACACATAGCCAAGCTGATAAATAATTGCGACAAGCAACATATTATGAAAAACTTCGTTGATGTCAGATGTTAAGTTTAAAAGTTTTGTACATATTTTTTCGCAAAAATTAAAATCTACCTGTGAAGTTTTTCGGAGTCTGTTATTAAATTCGTTTATTATTTGCTTTAAAGCAAAACAAAAACAGCAAAAATAAACAGGAATAAATGGCGTTACAACACCCCAGAATTCCAAAAAATTACAGAAATAAAGCAATACCGTTGAAATTGAAACACCACGCGTATAATTATTGACAAGGTTGCTGAAAGTATAAGAAGTATTGGGTAGCAAATAACGAAAACAAAACATAGATATGGAGCAGATATCATTGATGATGAGCATTAGTGTTAGATTGACCATGTATTTGAAATCCATCTGTGGAACTATCGCAGAAAAAAGTTTTATCATCCGATGAGTTATGTGATTTAACTTATTTCTTTTAATGAAAAATAATATTCTGAGTAAGTAATCCAGAATCAGGAGTACTATTAAAACAGTTCCACTTCTTTTATTTGGCGAAACATGCAAGTTCATCAAGAGAAGATGAATAAAATACAGCTTATTTACTTCATTGATAACCATGAAAACTACCGACACAACGTATAGAAATGAGTTTTTGCACGACGTTTCACATTTTCCGGCAGATGCAAGACCATGGAAACAAAGATATGTATTTAGCAAGGCAGGAATTTTAAGTAAATATTTCGCTGAATTTTTACATGATTGTTTGTGTGAAATATTTGTGATTTTGATATGTTTTCTTCTAACTCTCATTTTAATAAATATATCTGGACACAAAATCATTCAAACATATTTCGATTTTATCATATACTTTTCCACAAGGAAACTGATCAGAGTTATAAACGAAAAAAATAGGCAAAAATTAGTTTTCAATTCAAAGAAGATATTGGTGATTGAACACTTGCTGCTACTTCTCCCAACATACAACAGATGTATATAAACAACACATATGTCAAACAATAGCTGTTTAAATTTTTTTACTTTAAAAGACTCTTTTTTGCGCTTTTCAAAATAAATTCTAAAAATCTTTTTGTTATGTACTGATTTTTTTCGTCTTTGTTCACAAAACTATATTTTTTCTTAGCGAAAATAAAGGATTTACCCAGTCTCCTAATCCCATAAATATTCATAATAATAGTAGCAATTATAATAGGTAAAAATATATTTGAAAAGTTGTCATTTACACCGAATTGTGTTATAGCGCGATTTAACAATTGTCGCTATAGTGACTGATTTATAAACAAAATTATTGATATCTACAAATATATATATAATTAGTTTTCAAAACGTTCTTTCATGAATTTCCGATAATCAAAAAATGAGTTAGATACAATAGGTGTAAACAAAGATTTTACACCTATATGAATTTAGTAAAAAATGTTTTAGTTATTTCATCTGTACATAATAGCATTCATTTCCAACATTTTTTTTAAATGTCAAAGTTACGGTGCTTGAGGTAAAAACCAATAACTTTTAAGGAAAGGAAAATAAGACCGACTTCATAGAATTGCTTCGTACATTCTTTTTCTTTTTTTTTTTTTTTTTTTTTTTTTTTTTGTTATCCGTTCTATAGTTTTGTACAGGTCACGTATAAAAATTCTATTTGAATTCAACCCGAAAAAAATAATCCATATTTTAATGCAATTTTGAAAGAAATATTTTACAAATATACTATAGAAATACTCTATACCCGAACCATGACTTTTGTTGGGTTCGGATAAAATCAGGATACACGACTCAATGTACGACATTAGTCTACATTCATGCCAAAACCCATTGTATCCAATATTCATACAGACGTTCAGTAGACGATGAAATTTTGTCGTAAAAAGAGAGAAAAAGAAAAACAGAAAATCTATACACGATACGATGGTGTATCTCTCTATATTAAAAAGAAATAACCCCCGCTGCCAATGAATTTCGCATATTCGGAGGTTTTTTAGACTAATATTAAGAAAATTATTGCATATAAAAATAGGAAGATAGGTAAGATTTATAGAAAAATATTTGGTAAACAAGCTGAAGCAGACAGTTTTTTAATCGAAGAATTATTTTAAGAGATATTTAATATTAAAGTCGGTCTAAATAGTTCACTTAAAAAAGTTTTAAATGGACAAAAACTATGCGTAGTAATGTAAACATTTTTTCAAGGGATATACTTGACAAGCTTGCGGTGTGCAGTGTGCAATTAGTTTTTTAATTTGACTAATCTTTTGAGTGCTTTTTTCCACTTTTTTAATCAAAATTTCATCATTTTCATTGAGATTCATTTCTTATTTCGAAAAGGTCATTTATATGTATTGTTGCCAATTTGTAAAACAGTCCAAATAATAATATTCCCTTTCAATTAAACAACGTATTTACTCGTGACTATTAAAAACAGAAATAAAATGTTAATATAATAATTGAATGATCACGTATTAAGAGCAGTAAATGGAGAAACTTACGTCATAAAAAATATGCTTACATAAAGGAAATAAAACTTTAAAATAATAATTAAATTATTACGAGTTAAAAGCAATAAATGGTGATAGTCACGTCATATTTTAAATGCTCAAATAGTAATATTTCCAACCAGTTTCAATTTAAAAATATATTTATAGGAGATATTTATTTCATATTTTGAGATGGTCTTTTAAATTATTTAAAAATGTATTTTCACGGGAATAGTAAAAGAGAAACAAAACTTTGGTGAAAATTACGTCATATTTAAAACGATACATTTAAAATGTTTTATTAAAAACTAACTTATTATAGAGTCGTTATAAAATTACAGGAGGTAGCACTATTGTTTACTTAGCTATTTTAAACAAGCTGGTTTTTCAAATGTTTAATTGATCTTATTTAATCAATCACGAAAACAGTTGTTAGCTGGCTCGACAGAAGTTCATTTGGCCATAAATTTTCTCAATCAAAGAGAAATGAATGGAAACCCGATCACAGGAGATCACCACTGGTCGTTTAAATATAATTCAATCTTCTGTAACTGTTTTTAAGCATTAAAATTAACTCAAATTAAGCCTGTTTTTAGAGTTTGCGGTGTCGGAACGAGGTTTGGTGAGCGTAGCTCGTAGAGGGCAGATCCATCTAGTTTTAACCCCTTCGCGACAATCGTACTTTACAGAATTTTTAATCTTTTACCACCGGTTTTTCAAAACAGAAAATTTCGCTTAATTGAATCGCAGAAAGGCTAAGATATAATGAGGCAAAGCTTACAATAAAAAAATTACTGGTGGGAATAATCAAGGATTCGGAGCATCTTATGCGTCACGTATACATGTCGCTCGTCCCCAAGGGGTTAAAAAATAAAGTAGCATTGTATACAAATTCCTTTTCTCTGTAACAACAGAAATAAAATAATTGTCATCATTTTGAAGAAATTTCTTAACCAATTTTTAAAACTAAAACTAACGCATAAAAATTGAAATACTTTAACAAACATAGCAAATGCTGGTCCATCTACAAATGAACAGCTTTTAAAGAACTCTATTTAAAAATAAGGCAATACTAGGAAACTCAAGATTAAATAGAAGAGTTTTACCGGGTGTCCTAAAACGGAGTGACTGATTTTAAAATTCAATAACTTCCTAACGGTGGCAGATATTAAAAAAATTCTTGCAGGAAAGTAATGTATAATGTCAAGAGTATTTTTTTAACTGCGATTCCTTATTTTAGTTCGAATTATCAGCAATAGATGGCGCTGCGAGCAATAGAAATCCAATCGAGACTAAAGCAGAAATCATCCAGCATTGATGTGAAGGAAGGAGGTTCAATACATGGAGTGGGCTTCATACACCAATAAAATCTTATTCAGAATCGGGCCCTGAGAATAAGATTGTATCAGTGAATGAGACACATTCCATGTATTGAACCTCCTTCCTTAGCATAAAAGCTAGGGGATTTTACTTTTGGCCTGGATTGCACTCCTATCGCTCGCAGAGCCATCTATTGCTGGCAATTCAAACTAAATCAGGAATCGCAGTTAAAAAAACTCCCGAGACCTTACATTATACTCTCTTCCAAATATTTCTAAAATATTTGTCACAGTTTGGAAGTTATTGAATTTAAAAATCAGTCAATCCCTTTTAAGATACCCGGTATGATAGTATAAATAACTTGTCTTATGAATTTATGCACTTTTTCAGTTCTATAAATAGTATTAGCAGGAAAAAAAAAAAAAAAAAAGTTTAAAAACCGCATTGTGGGAAAAATAATTAAATTAGCTTTCCTGTGTGTATTATTCTTGTTCTGCGGAAAACATCGCATTCCCTTACCTCGGGATACATAATTGAACTTATTCTGACTGACGTACAATCAAAACGCTATGTTTCTTTTTTGGATTTGTTACCATGGCAACAAGAATCTGCTTTTCCGCAATTTGATTTCCACAGATTTGACATATGTTTGCTTGCTTCTGAACACTGATTGTCTGTTTTTCTGACATAATTTCTTTATTCCTGTATCCAGATTTTTTCAGAATATCTTTTCGGAGTTCCCCATATCTCTTCAACCCATTATTTCCTATGAGACATAATTCTAGTTTTGTTATAGATGATTGAATTTAAGGGACAAAGGACAGTAAAAAAGTTTTCAGTTTCAATCTTACAGTTCTATGAGCATTGCTAGGAAATTAAATGGGAATTTTATAGGTTTAGAGCAAGTTTTTAAAGTAAAATGGAATTGTTGTATGAAAAGGAAATGCATTTAATGCACGCATTATGGAATGCACGATGCTTGTTATAAATATTGTCAGTGTATCTCTCTATATTAAAAAAAGTAACCACAGCCGCCACAGCCGCAGCCGCTGTCAATGAAGATTTTGTGCCTTGAAGTCTTTCTGAACTAATATCCAGAAAACTACTGCATAAAAAAATTGAAAAATTGGCAGTTTTATAAAGAAATGTTCGATAAATACGCTGAAGTAGACAGTTTTTAAATAGAAGAATTATTTAAAGAGATATTTAATATTAAAGTTGTTCAAAATAGTTTTCTTAAAAAAGTTTTACAGGAACGAAAACTATGCACAGGAATTTAATCATAATTTATAAGAATACAGTTGACAAGCTTGCGGTGTGCAGACTGCACATATTTTTTTAATTTGAGTAATTTTTTGAGGTTATATTTCAATTTTTTATTCAAAATTTTCATTATTTTGATGAATATTTATTTCATATTTCTTAAAATCCATTATTTGAATTGTTGCCAATTTGTAAAATAGCGCACATAGTAATATTCTCTTTCAATTAAGAAATGTATTTACACGTGACTGTTAAAAACAGAAATATAACTTTAAAATAATAATTAAATGATCACGTGTTAAAAGCAGTAAATGTAGAAAATTACGTAATAAAAAATATACTTGCGCGTGAATATTAAAAAGGGAAATAGTTAAATTATTACGCGTTTTCAATGCATTAAGTAGGGAAACTTACGTCATACTTAAAATGCTCAAATAACAATATATTTCCAAACAGTTTCATTTAAAAAATATATTTACACGAGAGATTAATTTATTTCGACAAATCTTTTACATATTATTGCGAATTTTAAAACAGCGTAAATAATAATATTTTCTCTCAATTAAAAACTATATAGTTACGTTTAATATTTACCTTTTAAAACACCGAAATAACTAATAAATAGTTAAAATTTCATTAACAATATAGTACTTCTCCATTATCCCATCGACCACTTTTCATAACAAAAAACGATTGCCAAACAGCCAAACTATGGGATTTAACATGAAAAATACATGATCGTGGCGTCACATTCACTTGACGTTAGAGGCATTATATGTGTTTGTTATGTCATCAAGTGGTTTTTAATTCGACATATGCATATATTTTTTATTATGTTTTACTGATTTATTAATTATTTCATTAATTAAAATAACAATTGCATCCTTAAACGACAGTGCCATGATATTAAAGAAGAAAACGCATTGAAAAATGTTGCGATGAACAGTTACTTACATACAATAGATCAGTTTCAACTGGCGTCACAAACATTCATTCACCAACCGAGAGGGAGAATTAAGAAAAATAGTGTAATTAAATATCCAAGATATTTTTTTTTCTGTTTTCGTTAATATATTGTAAATTTTATTGTTTAAACTTACTGATAGTTGACACTTTGGTGAGTGGGGTTTTTCCGAATTTCTTGTATTTTATTTATTTATTTATTTATTTTGAAATTCCAACGGCAAAATTCTTCTATTTGTTTATTCGGCGTTACAGTTTGGTTATAGTTTTTTTTTTTTTTTTTTTTTTTTTTTTTTAATGAAAATTGATCGATGGGATAATGGAGAAGTACCAAAAAGACAAATAAACGTTGAACTAAAAATCCCTCGATGAAATAACTAATACGTGTAACGCATCTGATGCCAACTGAATGCGACGCGACGCCACGATCATGCACGTTTGGCGTTAAATCATATATATTGGCGACAGTTCTTTTATAGAAAGTAGTCGACGGGATAATGGAGAAGTAACCACTTTTCTATAACATCGTTCTAAAATTCTCCGATTCCGCGACATTGTTTACTTAACCATTTTACACAAGTTGATTTTTAAATGTTTAATTGATGTTATTTAATCAATCCGGAAAACAGTTGTTAGCTGTTTCGACAGCAGTTGATTCGACCTTAAAATCCCTCAGTCAAAGGAAAATTAATGGAAGACCGCCAGACCGTTACAGAAGACCGCCACTGTTCGTTTAAGTATAATACAATCTTCCGTAATCGTTTTAGAGTTGATCAAGTCAGAGTGTTTTTAAATCATGCGATGTCAGAACGGGGGTTGGCGAGCGTAGCCCGTAGGGGGCAGAGCCCCCTAGTTGTTAAAAAAAAACTACTCAAACAAAATGAGAACTTGAACGTACTCGTTTTCTTTTTTGTATCATAAATGAATGCTCAAATAAAGGTAATAATATGCGAAATAAACTGCTAGCGTGTTGATTTTTTTTTTCCGGTTTGTTGCCGCATATAACAAAATATAACCTGCTGCATTTAAAATCGGATACTCAGTATATTTTTAGAAAGAGGGCTTTGAATGTTATAAAAACTGCTAAAGAGTATCAAGAAAACGGAACAAAGAGTATACAATCGGATAGACATCGGCATTTACGAGACAGGCGATGCCAAGGAGGCAAAATGTCAAAAGTTAGCGGTACTGGCAAATAATACTGTTTAAAGTGAATGCTATTATTAGATGTTTTCCAAATTGTTAAGTGTTTCGCCAATCCATACTCGCTTAAATACTTCCAGACGCGTCCAGCCCGATTATGGAAGATTCAGCAGATATCTTAGGTGAGAACAAAAATAGATTTTCTAATATTATTAATATAATAAATTTTGTCATGATTGGTGTCAAACATAAAAAATGCTAGCAACAGTATGATTTAATGTGACCAACTTATTAAAAGTCTGTTTCAAAAACTATTACGCCAAATCATATTCCCTAAAATACGCTAATCGGCAGTGGGTTCAGTTGCAAAATATTAATTAAATGTTAATTAATAGGTTTAAATGTCTCCTTAAACTGAAAAGTAAATTGGCATGAAGCATCAGTACCAAATTGAGTGAATTAAGCAGTTATTAAAACTCATGAATAGTATCAGAAAATTCAAATTCAAATTCACCATTTCAATTCAATGATATATTTTAATTGGAAAAGAGACGCTTAATCCGCCGCAGTAAACTGTTAGTTAATATGATTATCATTTTCAGAGTTATAAGGATGTTTCTTTTAGTAATTCAGTAATAGAGCATTTAAAGCGAGGCTAACAAAAAGACAGGCTACCGTGGTACATTCCACTTATCTTTTTTTACAGACCGCTAGAGTGACGTGATGCTCTTTTCGTGCACCTTCATTGGTGCATACGAGCATCACGTGACTCCCGCGGTCTGTAAAAAAAGATATGCGTAAAGCACCGCGGTAGCCTTTCTTTTTCGTTAGCCTCGATTTAAAGTTTATGACGTCATCAAGCTACGATTTTATTCGAATTGCAACGCATTTTATAAATAGTTTACACATGCTTTATTTTCATATTTTATATTATGCATATCCATGATGGTTAAGTATTACGGTGGCCCCCAACGACTAGTTTTATTTTTTCGCAAAGGATAGCGGAGGTCGATTTCTAACCGGATAATTTTTTACTTTTTCGATTTTGGTTGCAGATTTTCCACTCTTTATTTTGGAACCAGTCCCAAAAATAAAAATATTCTCATAAAAAAAAAAAAAAAAAAAAAAAAAAAAAAAAAACTGCAACCAAAATTGAAAAGGTAAAAAAGTTCTCTGTTAGAAATCGATCTCAGATATCATATGAAAAAAATAAGTTAAAAAATTATTGAAATGCAAACGAGTAATTTGAAAAGAAGTATGTCATTAGTTTAACATTAACTTGCGAGTGACGTCGCGTGACTAGTGTAGGCTCTTCAACAAACCAAACAACCTTGCGCGATCACAAGTGTTTCGTTTTATTTTTACATTTTTTCGCTGTATACTAAGGAAATGAGGGTACTTTTCCAGGGGCCTTGGCAAGATAGAGAAAATGGCCTTGGTGAGAGAAGGAAATTTGGCAAAATATTTTCTGGCAACCTATTCACTGTTTCATACACACAAGGATTTTTTTCAATATTTATGAAATTTATGCACTATAAAGAAGACATTTATCTTATTTTATATCCAACCAGAATTAAGTTGTACATAAGAAACTACAATAACAATATCTATACTAATAAAATAAAGTTTTGCTCTGTGTGTGTGTCTGTCTGTGTGTGTGTCTGTCTGTGTGTGTGTTTGTGTGTGTGTCTGTTGGCGATGGCTAGCAAAATCTAGCCCACCTAGAAGCCTGAAAATTTAGATTTAGGTAGTCCAAACCCTCTCCTGGTGTACCTGAGCCTCAGATTTTTAATATTTTGAAAATTAGAGTAGTTATTAATTAAAAACTGATCAAAGATCGCAAATAAAAATTCAATCTTCCGAAAACAGCTGGCGCATGGCCAGAAGCCATTTATTCGTTCCTCCGTTAAAAGAAGAAACAAAGCGTGAGTCATTCCATTTCTTTTTAAGTTTCTTTTTAACCGGGCGGATTAACTAGTATTATATAAATAAAATGTTTATATCTATATATATATATATCTATATCTATCTATCTATCTATCTATCTATCTATCTATCTATATATATATATATATATATATATATATATATAATTAATTAATTATAATATACTTACATATAAAGAAGCTTAAATTAGAGTTGTTTTCATAGCTGTTTATATCATTTGGCTTCAAATCTCACTTTCTGAAGCTTGAATTGCGCCAAGCTTAAAAAAAACGCCAAGACCCCTACAGTGGAAAAGCACTGAAATAAGTATGTGCGATTTCAAAATTCAGACTTAAATACTATCAGATAGCAAAGAAAATACTCAAATATGAGTACACATTGCATTTTTGAGTTGAATTTTAACAGTTTACACTAATTGTTATTATAATGATAGGAATGTTGATCAAATTAATGGAAGTTTTCCCCAGTTTCTGCATACAACAGCATTTGTTAGCTTATACTTGATAACTATTGAATGTTTCTGATAGGAGTTCACGCCTCTTCAAAATAAGAGCAGTCACATTCGTTAGAAGTTTGAAAAGACATTTGGATCAATATTGAATGAAGACTTTTGATCCAATGGTTAAAAAAAAATTAATAGTTACAAAAACTAATTTAAAGATCAACTCTTAGGCAATTAGTCTTAACAGTACAAGTCAGTTTTTGGTCGAATGAGTAGAAGAACTTCAGGTATTATGGAATACCATTTACGTTTGAGGGAATATCACAGCTCAATATTGTTTAAAACCTGCAAACCGAATACAATCACAAACTTCAACTGTCTGTGATTAGTTATTTGTAGACCAAAATCATTTTACGGAATTACTCTATGTTTATTAGTGTGAATCGCAAGCTAAAAACTAGTATTACATCATAAACTGTTAGTATTTCAGTGTACATTATGCTTAATTTCAATGTAAAAATAACCCTTCTAATAATGAATAAAAATATTCCTTCTAACAATGAATAAAATATTCCTTCTAATAATGAAAAAAATACTGAAAAATTATCTCTTGAAACTTTTTAAAGACGAAAAGAAATATTTAAACACACAATGCATCCTGATGCTGACCGACGAATTGCGCTTTCTGTGTGTGTGTGTGGAGGGGGGGGGGGGGAGATTCTGGAAACATTTTTACGTGGTTTATGATATTGCCGGTTGGTGGCAGCAGTTTATAAAACAGAAACCTTGGTATCCCATATTACCCTACAATTCCACAATATCCCAAATTCCTCTGTATTTGCATATTCCACAGTGAAAATATGATATCTATGGGCGTTTAACCCCTTGGGGACGAGCGACACGTATACGTGACGCATAAGGTGCTCAGAATCCTCGATTATTCCCACCAGTAACTTTTTATTGTAAGCTTTGCTTCATTATATCTTAGCATTTCTGCGATTCAATTAGGCGAAAATTTCTGTTTTGAAAAACCGGTGGCAAAAGATTAAAAATTCTGTAAAGGACGCTCGTCGCCAAGGGGTTAAAAAAGCATATGTCAAGGGTAGAAGGTGACGAACTGTTTTAGTTAGTGATCATAACAGTACAAGAAAGAAATGTTCGCTATTATGTATATTACAGTACCCACTGCACAAAAATCCAACAATAACAATTATTAATTTATACTATCAAAACACATTTCACGGTTAAATACATTCATATTAACCATAGCAGCCTGTACTCAGTTAAATTGAAAACAGGCAAATACAGTTTTTTTCACTTTTTCCTCAAAATTTGAAATTTCGGTTTTGTACTGTTAAGACCACCCACCTAAGAATTTAAAAGTTAGTTTAAAGTCCTACACTTATATTTAAAAAAAAAACAATAAAAAATGAGAACGTGAATATACTCTTTTTATAATACAACTACGTATATATAAAAAACTATTATATTGTATGCTCAAATATAAGTAACCGTGCTTAAAAAAATAACCTTGTAGCTAAATACAAATAGAATTAATTTTACACATTATCGATTTAAAAACAAATTGATATTAAATCTGTATGTACAATTCAGAAATATTTTTCCTAAATCGTTTAAGGAATAAAAATGCACGAAATGTATTTTATGGCAGGTATATCAAATTCGTGTGTGGCAATATGTGTATAGTTTTGTTTACATTTCTTTTAACGTGGAGATTTATCATTGTTGCATTCATAATAGCAAAGTTATATAAATTATGCAATACACATACTTAAAAATCAGTGTGCGTGATTTAAAATTATAACTTAAATATTCGCAGTTATTTTATGCTGGGAAAAATCAGTACATTTTGCTATTATTTTTTAAGAAAATGAATATTAACTTTAAAGTTTCCATTCACAATGAATAATTCTGTATCTGGACGACTGATTATGCATCAACCCAAAACCATCCAATTCAATTAGTTTTTGATTAAAGTTTTCACTGCTACTTAAAAGATAGAAAAGAAACTCATGTTAAAAAAATAAAACAATTGCAATCCAGTTTGATTTTAAATGTGATATTACACGTTTTATAGTATACGCCACTAGCGTTACTCTCATGCCAATTGAATGAAAAAAAAAGGGTTCTAGCATCTTATTTGCTTTTTCATTCAGACTTCCTATCGCCCTTTTTCTTTAATGGTGGTGAAAGCATCCATCTGTTTTAATTAGAACCCCAAATGGTTTTTTGTATTATAAAAAAGGGCATGCTTAATGATGTTTTTTTCTTTAGACAGAAAGAAATCAATTCTCTCACAACTACTGATGCATTTTTGATTGGTACTGAAATAAGATTTTGGATCTTCCCTGGAAGGTCTTATTTAGATTATGAATGTCGAATTCAAAGCAAAATAAGAATACTGAACGGACATTATAAAATATATTTTTTACTCATATTCTTGTATAGGTAAATCTGTAGTTTTGCATCAATAAATTAAAGCGCATTAAGAAATATTATTTGAGAATCCCAGAAGCCAAGGGGTATAAGTAACAAAATTGAAAACTAGCCGTTGGGGGCCACCGTAATACTTACCCATCATGGATATGCATAATATAAAATATGAAAATAAAACATGTGTAAACTATTTATGAAATGCATTGCAATTCGAATAAAATCGTGGCTTGATGACGTCATAAACTTTAAATGCTCTATTACCGAATTGCCTAAAAGAAACATCCTTATAATTCCAAAAATGTTAATCATATTAACTAACGATTTACTGCGTCGGATTAAGAGTCTCATTTTCAATTAAAATATATCTTTGAATTGAAATTTGGATGAAATACAGGGTCATGAAAAATCGAAGAGTGTTGAAAATAGGATTAAAAATATCTCGACAACTCATTATCCGATCGACTTCATTCTTATTCAAAATTTATGTTTTTGTATTGTCTTTTATATTCACTCCTTAAAATAATCAATTTCGAAAATTTTTATATACCGTTTATCAGAACGAAATTTTCGAGAGTCCGAAAAAATAGTTCCGGGTAATCGAGGTTACTGAAATCCAATGAGCTTCTTCCCATTATTACATACTAAGTACGTACCCAATTTCAAGTCTCAATCTCAATTTGTTCGGGAGATAGAGCGTTTACAGACACACACACACACAGACAGACGGACGGCAATTTTTTTTTTTCTAAAAATATGTTTTTCGGAATCTCCAGTGTCTGAAACGTGTAAATCCGTCAAAATTTTTTTTTCTTCGATTTTCAAAACGATTACAAGACTTACCCTATACTGCGTATGATGGGTAAGTAAAAATGAGCTCAGTGCATAGGCGATCTGAAAATAAGGCTATTTGTTTGGAGGTAAAGTGATATAAGAGATTTTCTAATTATATGCTGCGTTCTAGAGGTCACCTACCTAACCCCTTTTCCGAAACCGTTTGATTAATCAATATTGATCAATTATATATAAAAAATATATATGTACTCCACTTTTTATTCACAGTTATTGAAATAAGTGTTCAAAGACCACTATGAAATAAGCAACAGTTTCATATTTCAATTCAGTCAATTACCATTGATGTTTAACTTTGAACTCAATTTACTCAAAATCTAAATTTTGTCACTTGTATCCCTTGGATTCTGGGGTCTTTTCTATTTTTCAAAGTTTAAAATATTTCATTTATTCCAGTTACACAGCCAGTTGGCCGATTTTAGCGGGCGGGATTTGGTGTATAATTAACTCCATTATTGTTGTAAGCAACTCGTATACACAAGTACCTCTAAAGGATATTTGGCGATTTATCACCTGCGCGGCAAGTAATGGAAACTGTGTACATAATTTATAAAATTGAAACACATCAAGAAATAAGTGAAAAACGGATTACAGATTCCATTTTTACATACGCGAACCAAGTTAAGTGAAAAGTGTAATAAAAGATTGTAAAATGTAGTATAAATTCATACTGAGAAACACATTCATATACAAAGGACATATGGGTCGTCCATAAAAGGACATCCGAACTTAATAATTCAGTAATTCATTACCTGTATAAGTAGAAAGATGAAAGAGCTAACATGTTCGTAAGATAGATCAGAAATTTTGTTTACAGTCACTTTAACAAGTTGGAAATTGTACGTTAAAAGGGACATATGAGGTGCGTTCGTTTGATAACTAGTTTCGGAATGTAAAAAAATCATCCTTATTGTTTGAGTGAAATGATATCGTCTGCTATGAGCGAAGTGAGCTTACATGATTTATATGTTTACTGATGCAAATTTTTTTGCGACACCAGGCAGCGCTGTAAAATTCACCATTTAGATCTTGCTTTGCGAATGATTACCTCCATGGTTTAATATTTCTATGACTCACGATGAATGCATCTTTTGTTTATTTACTTTAATGGATTGAGATATTCGGCTATTAACTTGAGTTTCACTGAAGTTATCTCTTAATCTATACATTTTTGAATGTAACTCATCTCTCAAGCAAACATTTTTTTTTAACGGTCTTTTTAAAAATGTAACTTTTATATGCAATTTTATTCGAAAAAATAATTTTGAATAAAAATGGCCGCTTGGCATATGGAAAAAGCTGTGGTTAGCCCGTATTTGTTTTCCTCAGTCACATGACTTGCGCTTTTACTATACAGATTACGTACGATAAGATTTGATAGGATAAAGAAAACTTTTATTAATATATTTTTAAGTTTTGATTCGATTTTCATAAAAATTGAAATGACTCGACAAAATTTTGCAACGATTCTATATATTAAATTTCAAACCATTCGGTTGGGTAGTTTTTGCGCTGTTATATGCGGTCAGACGGACGGACCAGACCACGAATATAGGTGCTACGTATTTATATAATTATGAACGCACCTAATAAAAATTCATGTGTCCTTAAATAGATCACGCTGCAGTGTCTCATCCAGATACTTTTTGAAACACTGCAGCGCCATCTATTTTTTTACTTTGAAATATTTAAAAAAGTGCTTTAGACAAAACTTATGAGCTTTTTTACAAGCAAGTGGCTTTATTTCATCTCAATGTTTATTATAGCTAAGTTTGTCTGTAACACAAAAAACTCGAAAATATAATATTTTTACTGTTTGGCTTAAAAAGCTATTCAATAGGTTTTGATATAAAATGACGCAAACCGCATGTGAATGCAATAATTAGATGCAAAGATAAAATCTTCATTCTTTTTTCACTTTTGAAACCTATAAGAAAAATCATTGCGAAGTTTTAAACTTATTTTCAGCATTTTTACTTTTTAAGACACTGCAGCGCCATTTATTTTTTAAATTTGAACTATTTAAAAAAATTTTATAAGCAAAACTTACGAGCTTTCTTATAAGCATATCGCTTTATTTCATCTTTATATTTATTACAGTTCAGTTTGTCTGTAATACAATTATCTCGAAAATATAACAACTTAACTTTTTCGCTTAAAAAGATACTCTGTCTATAGTTTTGATATAAATGCGCAATTCACATATGAATACCATAATTAAATGCAAAGATAAAATCTAAGTTTTTTTCGTTGTTGAAATTGCATAAGAAAACTCATTTTGAAGTTTTTAACTTGTTTTTATCATTCTAACATTTTGAGACACTGCAGCGTCATATATATATATATATATATATATATATATATATTAATTTCAACTACTTTAAAAATAATTATAGACAAAACTTATAAGCTTTCTTATAAGCATGTCGCGTTTTTAATCTTTATGTTTATTAAAGTTTAGTTTGTTTGTTACACAAAAGTCTCGGAAATTATAACATTTTTACTTTATGGTTTAAAATAATAGGTTTTAATATAAAATGACGCAAATAGCGCTTAAATACAATAATAAAATACAAAGATAAAATCTTTGGAATCTTGTACTGTCTGTGGTTGTGTAGAGAGCACACTGAGAAAAATGACACTTTCAAATCTGAGTAAATTGATGTCTTCATTTTGTTAGGAAACTTTTTGTTCCAAATAGGACAATAACACAATGCTTTCAATTCTGAAATCCCAGATGTACTCAGAATATTGAAACATGGACATACTCAAAAATTATTAGAATCAGTTTAAACTCATTTTTGATTCATGGAAATACTAAAAAATGAGCACATAGAAGTCAGTTCATATTCATTTTTGAAACATAGATTACTCAAATATGAGCGCATGATGTTTTATTCTTGAGTGTGTGCATGTTTTCAGAAATGAGTATATACATGTTTCATACTTAGTCATTTTGACTATGCGACATACTCAGATTTGAGTATTTTTTGTTTTGTTTTGAAAATGTCGTTTTTAGAGTGTACATTATGAAACAAGAATGAAAAATCATGCGTCAAGCGTAGATTATGTAACACTTTCCAACGTTTCCAAAATAATTTTACAAATCATACCGTTTAATAAGCTAAAAGATAACATCTAAGTAAACAATTTGGAAAACGCATAACATATTTAAAAACATAAATTCAGGAATTTCCAACATATACAATATTCGGAAAAATATCCGAATACTTTTATTCAGCCCTGTATCGATCTATAGATTTGTATATATACTACATAGGATGCTAAATTTTAGTTCAGTTAGGAAACGCGTAGCGCAGTTTAAAATTCTCCGTCTGGAGTTTCTGTCCATAAACGGAAATGTGTTCGCGAACTTTTGTGCTTCCCTGTATAGGATCTATAGAATTTATACACACCACGTAATAGACAAAAAGCGAGTTAAAATTAAAATCGCGTTCAGTAACTTAAAACGCACTTAAAGAAGGAATTATTATTAATAGACAGTAGAGAATTCTTCTGTGTGTCCCTGTCAATGAACGATGACTGATATACACACAATATTCTGTAATAAGCCTCTTGTAATGCACCTTAGTGATACATAAATTTTAATGCGTTTAAAATAGTGAAACATTATTTAAATAAACCGCAGACGATTTTTCTCCATGGACGTAATGTAACGGAATTCTTTTGACTGTCCCTGTAAAGTAACTATAAGTTCTATGCACACTATATTCCATATTAAGCTTCTTCTAATGCACCTTAGTGATATATATAAATTTCAATGCGTTTAAAATAGTGAAACATTATTTAAATAAACCCCAAATGATTTTTCCCCATAGACCGCAATGTAACGGAATTCTTTTGAGTGTCCCTGTAAAAAAACTATATGTGCTACACACTTCCCTTGAAATAGGGAACATGCTATAGATAACGACAATAACATATAAAAATTTCAGAGCAATCCAAGCATATTTACGGGAGTTAGAGCACGGCCAGACGGCCGGATGGCAGACGCCATACGGCCATGTGGCCAGTCAAACCGAAGTCATAAACACTTTTCAACTAGGTTGGAAAGTGTTAAAAAGGCAATTGTTTCTTAATGTATAAAAATATAATATAAACGCAAATGAAAATATACAATAACGTCGAAAGAGTTACCCACGATTCCGAAAAGCGTTCGTTATCATTGAAATAGTCAGAAAACAAAATATTTTCTAGATTTCAAGAAGCATTTATAGAAACAATGTTTCTTTTCATGGCACTAATTTTTCGAAACGTTACCGAGTAGTTTTTATAGTATATTAATCAGTTTTTTGAACCTGGAATATAGGTTTTTCTGAATGCTATTAATTCTCAAGTAAACTTTTTCTTTTCAACATACATGTTTTACAGACAATTATGATAAATTAAGAAAATCAATATTAATTTTTTACTCTTGCATGCATAAAATCAGTTACGCTTATTTGAAAATGGTTGACTGAAAATTGCTAGCATCCTAAAAAAACCATATTTCGATTGGAAAAAACTAATTAATAAATTATAAAAACTACTCGAAAATATTTCGGAAAATTAGTGGCAGCAAAATAAACAATGTTTTTATAAATGCTTCTTTAAGGCTGTTCGCAAATCCAAACTGGATACTTTATGACATATATTTTAATTTATTTCAGTTCGGAAACGCATAAAATGAAGGTGTTCTTATTCTAATACTTTGTAATCGAAAGACGTTTTGCGTTTGGTAAAGGAAGAAGATCTTTCAAAACACGCAGTCAAAATTGGCGTTTTGAACGGAATTTCTGACGCCTCAGCACGAGAAAGGAGAAAAACGTGTTGTCACGTGACCCGAATCACTTATAACTCGATAAGTAATTTATTTATCTAAAAATGGAAAGCTCATTTCAATTCCAAATCGCTTCAATAGTCAAGTTTGCCAATTTCATGCCTTTGCGTTTAAAAATGAGTCAGAAATTGTGTCAGAAAGTTTCGCGTTGTTGAGCTGTTTCTTCCCATCGCCAGTTTGGAATTTAAGCGTATTGTACAGTCGATAGCCAAAAATTACACCAAGTGCGTTGGGACCTGACTTTATTAATTATTTGGTTACACAGTAGCATTTTTAAGTCAGACCCAGAGTCTAGAGTGGCATAGTGATAATTAGACAAACATTTTATCCAAAAAGGGCGCGTTTTATCGCGCATGGCTATTTTATTCCATACTTCTGATTTTCTCCAGTAGGGGACGAAAGAGTCAAATTTAGGTGGAAATTTAAATTTAATTTTCTTACCTTTTTAAACTGATATTTGGATGTGAAGACAATTCAATCCCTGTTCTATATGTACATGAGAATTTGTGGTATTAACAATGAAATGCGTGCTTTGACATCATCTACAGAAAGTGACTTTTACACAGAAATTGTATACGATCCGATTTACTATAATTTAAACAATAATTTGTAAAATTCTCGAATTTATCAATAAAACACTATTTCGCGAACGTGTCAGAAAGTTGAGAGTTCAGAATTGAGAGGAGCTAAATTTCAAATAATCAACTTCTAATTTATTTTAGGAACAATTTAAATGCTCATTGATCTTCAACTCTCTGAATACTTTTCCATTAAAAATGTTTAAGCATTACTACACAGGGGATATATGCTATTTTTTTTAAGCAGATCTTTGTCGACCCCGAAACGCTGTTCCTTATATAATAACTTTATGGAATAAAATATGTGATATATTAATGTGTTTCGTGAAGTACATAGCTAAGAAAGTATCTTGCTAACAGCTATTTAATCACATGTTATGTTAAAATTGCTTGTAGCAAAACAATGTTATCTCAAAATTGTTTATATTAGCTATATGTTATGCAATCATGTCCGACACGGACAATATTAGCATGAAATGTTGGCTTAAAATTAAGGTGTTTAGATTTTGTCTATATTGCACCAATATTGGCAAGAGATATTTCGCCATTTGATTCGCAATGATAGCAATGTAAAGTGAATATTTTTGAAATGGTGACGTTTCAAAGCAAATACTTTAATGTGAAACCAATATTTAACCAATATTGTTTTTTCGTTGCCAAGTTATCCATTCTAAAACATTTTTTTTTGAAATATCATCGTTTCGTTGCAAGTATTTCCATTTTAAAGCCAATATTCATGTAATACTCGTACACTGTTAAAAATAATCTGAAATTCACGAATATTTTTTTCCTGAATTTCACAGAAAAAGTCCTTTTTCGCGACAAAAGGGTATTTTCCGTTAAAAAACAGAAAATTCCATCATATTTTCTGAAAACGATGGAACGGACGGAGACGAAACGGCCAACGGAGATATTCCGTTATCTGCTGCATATTTATTTTCAATGTTTAAAAAACTGACATGTTGCTGCACAGAAAAACTAAAAATTCAATAAATTAAAATTTCGAGTTTATTTAAAATAATAATAACAACAACAACAAAATAGTGCTTTCGAATTAAAAAAGTAACAATTTTCCATTCTTTTAAAATTATTTGCAATTTATTTTTTAAAGTTATAAGAAAATATTCGCACTTAAAATATATTCTAAACAAACAGATTAAAAATATATATAATAGTTAAATTAAGTGAAAAAAATATTGATTTTACTCAAAAAAGCAACAAACAAAAATAATGCTTTCGAGTTAAAATAATAATAATAATAATAATTTTCTCAGTCCTTTAAAATTATTCGCAATTTATTTTTTAAAGTAATAAAAAGCACTCGCACTGAAAATATATTCTAAGCAAACACAATTTACAAATATATAACAGTTAAAAAAAAAAAAAAAAATCAATTTTCTCAAAAAAAAAAATATCGAATTTAATTTAAAATATAATATTTTACATCTAACAATCAAATTCAGAATATATATAATTATATAATTCATGTTTTTATCCTCTATTAATATTACAATTTTAAAACATCAACATCATCTCAAAACGAAATCTCCCCGCAATTAACTTCAAAATTACCAGGTTTCTGAACCCTAAATTGTTTAAATTATAAGCCGTCGTTTTGAGAAATCCCATATCATCGTTTCAAACTGCTATTCTAACAAGTGCCCACTGGTCTAACCGGCAAGACATTTTACTCGAGGCATTGTCATCCTTAGTTCAAACCCAATATCGGCTAGAAAATATTCTTGAAGTGTATCAGATACTCCCGCAACAGTCAACAGATGGCAGCACAAAGAGAGATGTATTTTTTTTAAACCGAGTTTATTCATAAGGAAAATTTCCCCTTCCTGTCACTGCTGCCAGGAATATTACCGTGATTTCTGAGAGCGTTAACGGAAAGTTACCGCTTCTTCAAATGGAGTTTTTCCTTCTTTTATCTATCAAAACGGAAAATCTACTAACGGAACGGAAAAAGTCCGGCAACTTTGCTGCCAGTAGTTTTACCGTGAATTTACAGATTTATTTTTAACAGTGTAGTTTAATTTCATAGCAAAGTTTTCTAACATAAAGCATATATTTAATGAATATTGTAATTTATTGGAAGTATTTACTACTAACGCAAAATTGGCGCAATATACACATTTATCGACTTTATGGCAACTAACGTCGTTCTCTCATCTCTAAAATAATTATTTTTTTCATAATTTTCAATTTCTGCTCCATCCCGCTGCAATTCGAAACTTTTCAAATTCCCTATTTACATCCTCCCTCCTTGTTTTACTGGATCTTACTCTTTTATTAATTTTGGCTTGAATTGAAGTCCGTAACAATTTTTGAAAGTCCTTTATCATCCATACTTTTCACCTATCCAAACCATATTTTTTTGTTCCATTAGAATGCACTGAAGGATGTTAGTTTTAACATTTATTATTTCCCAATATAACTAACATAAGCAATTTTAGTTTGATAGGAGGAATATTCCTCAATGTAATTTTAAAGTTTCAATTAAGCACAATTTAGAATGAAACAAGAACAACTGAAAAGTTCATTGATTTTCACCCTTCTGAGTTGTTTTCCATTTAAAAGTAATTAAACCATATTAGAATATAAGTTCATGCCACGTTTTGACATAGATACACTGCAAAGAAAAAAAAAATGTTGATTTAGAAGTATAATACTGGCATCATAAACTGCATATAAAATACTGCATATAAACTGCATATAAAATAAGCAGTAACACGGTACCGCGCATAGCGCGGTAGCGTATTACTGCTTATTTTACTGTTTATTACTGTTAATTTTACGGTATAATACTGGCAACTAGGATGCCAGTATTATACTGCAAAATCAACATTTTTTTTTTTTTTTGCAGTGTGCTTTTTTGATCCAGAAACGCTGCTCATGATAGAAGAACAAATTTAATAAAATAAAACATGTGCTACATTAGATACACATCCAAGGAAGCGTCTTGGTAACAGCTAATCAATCATATTTATGACAGGTTGTATCTGGAATCATTTGCATAATCATTTGAATTTCTAACTTTACAAGAGGAGGGAAATTTTTCTTTGAAATCATTATATTGAGAGGTAGCAGCGGAGATCAGTCAGCCCTTGCTTTGTTTTAAGGCGGTATCGAAACTAAAGTGGAGATAAGGACGCCTAAATCGATTTCTTATTTTTGTTCATTTCAGAAGAGGTTGCAAAATATGTAGATTTTTAAAATTAATTAAAAAAACAACAACAACAACAACAAAAAAGAAAGAAATGTGATTTATTATTTTTTAAAAACAGAAACCAATTTCTAAAAGCTTCAAATATGCGAATCCAAAATTGGACTTGTTAGCTAGTTGTTTATGCTTTAAAAACTACACGCAACGATTAAAAAGAAATTTAACATTAAGAGTTCTAATAGTTCATAAACTATTTGACCTAATGCCTTCCCGTTTGGTGTTCTAAAGCTAAATTTACAGAAAAGAAAAACGAAATATGCTGTTAAATTTTGTTTTTCGTATCGAAAATTTAAGTATTCGGCACAATTTATGTATGAAGACGACCCGGCCAATAAGCTGACCTTTTTTTTTTTTTTATGGTAACTGTACCTTCTAAAATGGCTAACATGTGCTATTACAGCAATTATTCTTGATTTTAGTTCTTCACCATTATCACTTTTGATGGAAAAACTTTTAACAAGCATCCCGCACCAAAAAAATCGAGAAATATAATAACCATAGCTGCTGGTCTTTTTTTTTCCAAGTCATATAAACATATTTCAACAAGTAGTTTTATTTAGTGAATGAAAAGGTAAAACTACTACATAAAAAACTAGTCACTGTGGGCCACCGTAATACTTATCCATCATGGATATGCATAATATAAATTCCAAATATGCATACTAAAAATTCCAAAGGGAAACTTAAGCCTAACTTTGAAAATTTCAGAACTTAAAATCCGTATTTAGACTCCTTTTCCATTTAATAGCTATTTCTCCGGGAGCATCGATCCAATAACTGTCGATAGATTATATGATTGCTATAACTAAACAATTTTAGTATACAGATTCGGTTTTTAAATTCAGTAATACATATTATTACATAATATTACTCCATCTTAAATAGGACGTAGTCGCCATTGCAACCTAGAATCATTACCTATTATGTGATATCATTGAATTAATTAAGTATGATAGGATTTAATAGAATGAAGAAAACTTTTATTAATACCTTTTTAAGCTTTGATTCGATTTTCATAAAAGGGTATAACCTAATTTCCTATTAAAATATGCCCTTGAGTCGACCAGGTCGAGTCCTATATGAATCGATAGCCCTTCAATAGAGATGCGTTTCTGCCAAGTTTGAAGCATATATCTCAAGCACATGGGTGGTTATGACCCTTAATGTGCGTTTTGGAAAAAAGCGCATTGTGACGAAACTAGTGATCGAATTTGACCGAAACAAAAATCAGGGATGTGTAATAATACCATTCAAATAGTGGATATGTTTTAAGAATTATTTCAGCAAAATAGCAAGTTTTATTACATTTTTCTTGTTTTGAATTGAACTTTTTAATTAAGAATAAATGGAAATATTTAAGTGACCATCTTCATATTTTTACCAAAAATACTACGAGGTAGGATGTACATTTCGTACGAGTTTCAACTCTCTACGTAGGGTGCATCATGCAAAAAAAAATATAAACTTATTATGGGGGGGGGGGGGTGCGGGTTGCGTGTGTTATTGCAAGTACATAAGCAATATTATGTACAGTTTGTGTTGTATGGTCGAATTTCGAACCATACAACTGTGGATTTAACAAACTTAAACAAAACAGAGCTCACGACTCTGGCCGTGATTACTGTAATTGGAAACTTCGTTGGTGACTTGAACTGAAATGCGTTGTAGCAATATAAATACTATAGAAATGTAATGAAAACGTCAGAAAAAACACAAAGTCATTTAAAAAGAGAACTGTGAAAAGTTTATTTTCAAAGTAAGAGATCAGCAAGCAGTTAATTGAAATAGTTAACCCATTCGGGACCATGGGTACATATATGCACCCTCAAAAAGAGCATACATAATATTTTTTAGCCACCAGTAAAAAATAAAAGTAATATTTGCTTTCTCTAATTAGAGAATTTTTGTGATAGTTTAAGTAAAGGTAGCTTTTTTTTAAAAAGTGGTGCCAACCGAATACAATTTGTGTAAAAGACGCCGGTCCCGAAGGGGTTAAAGTCACAGCTGGATATTGGTCAATAAGAAAATAACGGGCTAACAAGGCTAATGAAAAGTGGCGATTTTTGTTTCGTAGATCGTGGATTCAGGGACGCAAAACAATTTTTAGAAGAAAAAGGCTTTACTGTGTTAATGCCTGCACTAAAAGGTAAACATAAACAGCTAACTGGAAATGAAGCGAATGACTCGCGCCGTGTAACAAAAATTCGCTGGGTAGTAGAGGCCATTCATGGCATAATATGTCAAAAATTCCACTGGCTGCACCACTAGATGGATAATAAAGTTCTTCCAAAAGTTCGTTTATTATGCCGAATAGCCTGCTTTTTAGTTAACAGATTTGGAAAACGCTTGAATTCATATGATGGCTTGACGGAAGAAATTATTGCGCAAATCGAACAACAGCAATATACTGTAAACACACTTGCTTCTCAAGTCCAAGAATCGGGATGGAACAGGCGTAAGCTGCCATTTGCAAACTTTAAATCGACGGACATTCTTGATTTTCCAGAAATGACAGAAAATGATTTAAAAATTATTTTTACTGGCTCTTACCAGCTGTCGCAAGCTATCTCTTATCTAGCCGAAATGATGGATGATGACAACACAATTAATCTGAAGTATCTAAAAGAAAATGATAGTATTATAAAGTTCAAAGTAAGATCGCGATACGTACGCAGCAAATCGTATCGGTGCTACATTGATTACACACCAAACTCAATCGGATATTCGGGCATTTAAGGCCATTACTGCAAATGTGCAAACGGCAATAGGACGGTCGGTTGTTGTTCCCACGTTGCTGCTATAGTGTTCTATCTTTCGCATACTCGGTATCTATCAAAAATTGTCCGTCCTGCCCAGATTTTAAGCAGGCTTTTTGATGTTGAAAACACAAATCCTGTTATCAACGAAGACAGCAATGAAGATTAATTGTTAATTTTTCCTTCAAAACAATCTAAACAATTAACTTTATTGCTTTTTTTTTCATTAAGATATTTTTTCAGTTAACAATAACAATTGGTTAGGTATTACATTATTAATATTTTTTGTGATTATCTATGCACTCTGCGTGGATTTCATACTTGTACCAAATGCACGTGATTAATAAATAAATGTGAGATAAGTGGGAGAGTTCTCACCCCCCCCCCATAATAAGTTTATAAATTTTTTTGTATGATGCACCCTGCGTAGAGAGTTTAAACTCGCACCAAATGTACATCCTACCTCGTAGTATTTTTGGTAAAAATATGAAGGTGGTCACTTAAATATTTCCATTTATTCTTAATTAAAAAGTTCAATTCAAAACAAGAAAAATGTAATAAAAACTTGCTATTTTGCTGAAATAATTCTGAAAACATATCCACTATTTGAATGGTAATATTACACATCCCTGATTTTTGTTTCGGTCAAATTCGATCACTAGTTTCGTCACAATGCGCTTTTTTCCAAAACGCACATTAAGGGTCATAACCACCCATGTGCTTGAGATATATGCTTCAAACTTGGCAGAAACGCATCTCTATTGAAGGGCTATGGATTCATATAGGACTCGACCTGGTCGACTCAAGGGCATATTTTAATAGGAAACTAGGTTATACCCTTTGAAGTGACTCGACAAAATTCTACAACGATTATAATGTATTAAATTTGAAACAATTCAGTTGGGTAGTTTTTGCTCTGTTATGTGCGGACAGACGGACAGAAGAACGGACCAGACGACGACTATAGGTGCTACGTATTTATATAATTACAAACGCACCTAAAAAAGACTGGTAGCAATCAAGTAATCTGAATTAAGGCAAACAAAATCTGGCTACACTGTTTGGCTCGAAATTCTACCGTTCGGATAATATGTGTTAATTGAAAAGTGTTTATAATATTATATTGAACTGCTGGTTTAAAAATATCGATATCAATAGGCTTAACATCCACTGGAAATTGCATTTGCACTTAAAAAAAAATCTTTTTCGAATTCCTCGATTTCTTCTCTACATAAAAGATTGGAATGAAAACCTTAACTTAAGTAAGCATTGGAGAAATACCGCTATCGATTCTCCGAGGGAAAAAAAATACAAGTTGCGTTGATTTAAGAGTAAATCCTTTAACCGGATTATTCGCACCTTCGATATTTTTCTCAGTATAAGGTTTATTCACCCATCAATGCTTTCCAGAAATAATAGAAAGTGAATTTCTGTTTCGTATCGTCGTATTCATGTTTTTGTTTTAGGGAAAAATATTAAAATAAAGAATGATTTTTTTTATTGCATTTGTAGGGTGGTCCATAATTAGATCAACATTTGAAAAAAAAAATGTCAATCAATGTCTTTAAAGCTTTATATTTATAAAGCTTTCGTGAAAACAAAATTTAAAATTTAGAAATTATTTTAAAGTGTAAAAACCAATTGAATAATAAACTTTCATTTTATTATTGCGGATTTGAAAAAAAAAATGTTCTTATATTTTATTTCTTAATTAAATAATTTTTTTTTTCGCAGTTTGGTTTCCACTTAAAAAAAAAAAAAAAAAAAAAAAAAAAAATACTAGTAATGAAAATATAAAAAGTGGTTTGGAAAATTAAAAAAAAAAAATATTTAAAAAGTTCTATCGAAGTTCAAAAACTAGCTTTTATTATGACAGGCACACAGATGAACAATAATGCAGTATGTCGAAATTTATTTTCATACCTTTGACACTAACGAAGTTATGTTAATGAAATGTTCTACCCTGCTTTGTGTGAAACGTAACAACGTTGTGAGATGTACTGGAAGTGCCTTCCATATGCGTGGAAACAGCACTGAGCTAAACGACTCATATTTCTCAATGTAGTTGACATTACGTACCATGTCACTGACCGAATTACTGTACGCCAGTAGCAACTCTTCGTGATCGCATCACATTTATCATAAAAGAAAGTAAGTCCTATCAAATATCGTTATGAAATCTTTATTATTGTTAAGGATTTGAACGATTTGAAATCTCTTCAAAAAGCAAACAAGCTTCGGATTTTAAAAAGTTAATGGAGTCACCAGAAACCAAGCTGTATTGCTTATTTTTACGAAATGTTTTGCCAACCTTCATGAAAGTAAATACAACTTTGCAGAAAGAAGACCCAATGATTCATCGTCTTAATTCTGATTTGCAAAAGTTCTTTATTGAATTAATTGTTAAATTGTTTTAAGCCAACTGCTATAAAAGCATGTAACAGTGTTTTTAATCTGAAGTATAAAAAAAGGAAAAACTAAAAGGATGTTGAAGATCTTGTTATAGGTGCAACAACTCGAAGTTTCTTAGCAGAAGGTAACGTGCAAGAAGAAGAGAAAAATACATTTTTTAAAAGTGTTAGATTTTTTCTTTTTCTGCTTGTGACTATGCCATTAAGAAGCTTGCCTTACAAGATGAGTTTTACAAAAATGCTGAAGTAGCCAATGTTGCAATAAAAGAAACAGTTAGTTTCTATAGAATACTTTGCAGATATTTTACAATTTGATGAGATTAGCCTGGATAAATTAGAACTAGAATTTGCTAATTTTCAAAATGAAAAATTTTCATCTGAAATTGAAATATACAGCAGAGCAGACATGCAATGAACCAAGACAAAAAACTTGAAATATTATGATGGGTCATTTAAATATGTTCATTTACCGAGATTAACGATCTCGAACGATTAACAAATCGACTTCAGTTTGAAGTGAAAAACTTTGTATTTTTAAATTAATAAATGGATTGCGACCCTGTTTTCCTATAAAAATATACCCGTAAGGCATGGTGACGTCACGGCGACGTCACTGTGAAGTCGCACTGTGACTTTGTGACCGTCGTCGTGACGTCGATGTAAAGTCACTGTGACCTAAATGCGAGATCGTTATGGCCGTTTTCAGGGCTTTCTGTGACCTCACAATGTGACTACTTTGTGAAGTCACCGTGCGACTTCAATGTGAAAAATGTGACGAATCTGCATCGGATAGAGTGACCAGATTTTGCCTGAATCCTATACGGATTGTTAGGATCAAAATTTTTTTATGGTTCAAGTTTGTGACGTTTGTGACGACACTGCACCGGGTCGGGTGACCAGATTTTACCCGAATCCAATACAGAAACTTCGGATAGATCTTTTTGGATTTGTTTGGCTACAGAATAGATTTGGATTAGTTGTCGTATGACCTGATTTTCGTGAACCCGATCTGACCCGAGTAGGGTATAATGTTTTTACTGTAAGTCTTGTAAAGTAGAATAGAATCTTACATACGACCGAGTAACAGATTTTATCAGAAATTGTGTTACGATACAATTTCTGATGTCGGCTCGGATCTAGAGTCATGCACGAATCCGGTTATATACTTCTTTAACATGATTGAATGTCTACTTGAACATGAATGATGGTTGACTGAAACTATATTTCGATTCAACCCGTATTCTTACCCTAACCCAACAACAACAACAACAAAAAATCTGTAGGCCCACAACCCGACCGAACCTGATAAATGATTTCGCATAGATTCGGATAACAAGATCTCCCCAAATACGGATAAGATCGACTATAAGGATTGGATCGGCAATGATTTTTATTGATGCAACTCGTATTCAAATTAAAACTTTGCATCTGATTGGGAAACCGGCTAATGTAGCCGTTAAGCAACAAAATTATAAATGTAAAAAACGCATACTAATATAAAAATAATAGATGAATCCATTAAAAATTATAATAAAAGTAAATATTTCAATAGTATGAAATTATATTGTGCAAATAACAACTTTTTTAATTAACTTCTACTTCCATTTGTTTTATGTAACCACCAAAAATATTGACATTAATTAAAACTATGCTATTTTGCTGTTAAGTATTGAAGTCTTTAAATGTGTATAATTTGCCATATTTCCCCTCGCTCAGTATCACGAAACTTTCTGACACATTTATGAACAAATTTTTAAACGCATGGCACTTGCATGCCTGATTATTAAAGCTATTTGGAATGAATAGCGTTTTCCATTTTTAGATAAATGTAATACTTAAGATCAATTTCGTTCACGTTTTACCCGTTTCTGACGCTGCGCGTCGGAAAGTTGGTTCAAAACACCGACTTTGATAGTGTTTTCTGAAACATCATCTGCCGTTACCAAAAAATGGATAACGCCATTCGATTATATATATTCTGAATAAGAAAACCTGCCAATTTCATGTATTTCCGAATAAAAATGAATTCAGAAATGCGTCAGAAATTAGCTATTTTGGATTTGTGAACAACTTGAATGAAAATATAAGTATACATTTTAAAATAAGCATTCTGAAAAATTTATATTAGGAATCAATTTAAATAATAGATATACCTATTTTGCGGTATTATTAAATAATAAACATTGTATCAAGCAGTAAAACTGTTTTCGTTGTAAATGAAATATAGAACTTAAGATCATAAACGCAAAAAAAATTATATATTTTTTTCTTTACGAATAATTGTATTTATAGTTTTTGATAGAAAACTAAATCCAGAACTTAAATATCAATTTTTACTGTAAAATCATTCGATAACACAACTGGAAAAATTACCTTAACTAAACAGTTATTTTATTGTTTCATCAATATTTATTATTTTTGTGCCCCTAACATTGACATATCTCGACAAATAAATTATTCAATGCATTAAATTGTCACAATTTTTTCAAATATACCAGAAAATTATTTCCCGAAACCTACACTAGCAACGAAATTATCAAATTTCAAATCAAATATTAATAGTTTTAAAAATTGCAATGTTTTTAATTATAATGAATAACTATGGAAATTGAACTAAGAAACGCAAAATATTAAATAAATTCCTCATTTTAAATAACACTTTACATTTAGATACATATTGTTAGTAAATACTTTAAGCTTTTTTCCAAACAGTCTATTTAAAAAAAATTAAAACATTAAAGATAAAATCTATTACAAGTGATTTTTTTAAAGAAAATTTAAACATCTTAACTTTTAAATAATGCACTATTAAATGTACTAGCACTAAACATGCACTATTAACAAAACTGCGAAGACATTAAAAGTTACCTGCTGATCTATAGGTAAAGGGGTTACGTTTGAACACTCCTTATCTGCTTCCCTTTCATTGAAAAATTAGACTGTACATCCACTTACAATAATTTTCAAATTATTCCAGCAGAAGAGGTGTGTTCATAGATCTGAGAAATAAAATATCACCCAGGCCTTATGAACGCACCCGGCTAGACACAGGGAGATGTTAAAATGGATGGTTTACTTTAAAATGGAGATGGTTTACTTTAAAACGTTAATTTACTTAGACAGTATAAATCTACAAACTTAAAAGAACGCAACACACACTAATCCGAACTTGAAATGAGAAAAGTCGTCTGCATTCAATATGCGCGCCCAGTATTGTTTAAACACAACAAAATAACAACTGGCAGGTGTTTCCAAGTTTACCGCAAATGATATAGAAAGAAAATAATTTAAATAAAGACATTTAAAAAGCTTTATAATTTATATGGCTGAAAAAATTAACTTTTAATGATGCTATAATATTCTTTTTTTATATGAGAGAGTTTTGTATTCTTAGAAATAATCTGTGAAAATTTATATTTTTATATATTTTTTAATCAAATGCATTTGCTTTAGACGTCAAAAGTAAAGATAAATTTTAAATAAAAATTTATTTATTAGGCTTTATAAAGTAATTTCGATATAAATTTAAATACTATTCTACAATCAAATTTCCTAAGTACGAATTTTTCATTTTTTACACTTTATCGAAAAAAGCAATATATTTAATAGAGGTGATATCTTACTAAACTCTGGCAAGTTTTGGATAAATTGCTATAGGAATGACATATACTTTACAACATGTTTTTAATTCATTTTTGCTCGGAAATACATGAAATTTGCTCTTGTTTTTATTCAGAAACTATGTAATTGAAAGACCTTTTTCATTTTTTGGTAAAAACAGAAGATCTTTCAGAAAAGACTGTCAAAGTCGGCGTTTTGAACCGAATATCCGACGTGACAGTGAAAGACAGGAGAAAAATTTGTCGTCACGTGACACGAATTGCTTATAACTCGATAAGTAATTTATTTATCAAAAAATGAAATACTCATTTCGATTCCAAATTGTTTCCATGATCAGTCCTGCACATTTTATGCCTTTGCGCTTAAAAATGAATCAGAAATCATGTCAAAAGGCTTCGCGTTGTTGAGCAGGTCAGTTGAGAACCACCTTAATTATACCGTATAAGAAAAATCCTGAAAGCGTTGGACGGTCACCCCGACCACAACGTGATGCTATCGAACTCGCAAAAGTGGTGCCCTTATTTTTTGACCAGAAAACTGATGATTGGGTTGAGTGGCCTATCAAAATAATTAAAGATAGGAGATTTTTAAAGAAATATTTATAGTATTACAAAATTAGAAAATGAGTCCCATGCGGTAGCAGAAAAAAAATCTAAATGTTTGTATTTAAAATGCTATCAAACCTCTAAATTGCTAACAATTTTATTAGAATGAAAGATCTATTTCTGAATTACTTTCCGACAAAACTTTCATACGTCACTAAATTTCCATTTAAGGATTTTTACCTCTGTATTATATAGTATATTTTGTTAAATTTCTTGAAAATGGTAATGAAAATAGTAAAAAAGTTATATGTCTCATATATGTAGACAGATATTTATTTATTATTTTATTTTGGAAATACTCAATTTATTTAAATAGTGTGTGACAATGTTTTTATTTATGATTTAGGTACATGACATAATTCAATTCTATATTTTAGGAGTTTTTTTTTCCAAATTCACTCTCCGATGACACCGTTAAGAGCCTACGCTAGTCAAGCGAAGAAACGCTCAAGCTAATGTTAAGTCTATGGGAAGGTTCTGGCGTGATTTCCAGCACGCATTTTAATATTTTTAAATGATTTTTTTTTTCACAGGATAGCTGACACCGATCCCTAACGTTGTTAGTTTTTACTTTTTCAATTTTGGTTTCAGTTTTTTTATATAAAAGTACTTTCATTTTCAGAACCGGTTCCAACCGGTTCTGAAATTGAAAATGTCCACTTATAAAAAAACAGTAACTAAAGTCCAAAAAGTAAAAACTAACAACGATAGGGATCGGCCTCAGCTGTCCTATGCAAAAAAAAATCATTTAAAAATATTAAAATGCGAGCGAGAAATCGCACAAGAACCTTCCCATAGACTTAACATTAGCTTGCTCGTTTTTTCGCGTGACTGATGTATACTCTTAAGTCACAGAGTGTTGGCATGTTGGTCATAGGTGTGACGTTACTTATGTGATTTGCAGTGACGTCATTGCAACGTCACAAAAAATTTTTAAAGCTGTCAAAAAGTAATTTTCTTGATGCCATAAGATGTTCAAAACTTTATTTTAAGTTTTCTTTACGTGTTCAAGACTATCACATTTTAGTCACAGTGTGACGTTGCAAAGTGGTGTGATTTTGGTCACAGATGTGACGTGATGTACGTGACTCACAGTGACGTCACAATGACGTCACTGTGACTGTGCATGCTATGCGGGTATTGGATTTGACATGTAGTATAGCCTTTCTTATTTTGTTGGTAAATGTATAATTTACTGTACATTTTTTTTCCCTTTTCCACTCTGAACTCCACTCTTTCCACTCCACTTCTTTCCTTAACTGCACACCATTAAAAATCATCTATTCTTTCTTCGAAATCAAATCACTAAAAATATTTCCATTATCAGGGAGGAAATATGCAGTTGAATAGTTTTATTCGCAAGTTTATATCTTATTTCATGTAAAAATTCCATAATCTTGAAAAGAAGAATAACATCTTCGAAAATATCCGGGTAGTTTTTTTTCTTTTATTGCATCTATGAAATTATTGATCCAAAACACCTTAGGTGGACGTGAGAACTGTCGACGGTCTCTCAATATATACTTTTTTTTTTCCTGCCTCGAAGGATATGAGGTTGGGATGAAAATGTCATGTTCTTCACGATCCCCGGGGGCTGTGGTCAGCAAGAAATGTGAAAATCGTGTGAATTTAGGGAATGACTTCCGGAAGATGTGGGAGCTTTTCCTTTTTTTTTTTATTAAAAAGTTTTTGAATATATATGGAAGATGTTCGAATACTTTTTGAATGATTTTGATGTGCTGTTAAAAATACTCTATACCCTAATAGAAACCAATATAGAGTATACTGGTTATATTGTAGTCCAATAACGAGTCCAATAACAACAAGTCCAAAAATACTGAAAGGATCAAAGTCCATAAGCCGTGTTTTTGGCCCATGAAATAAGACTAAAATTCGATTTTGTTATACTGACTTAATTATTTCACTTTTTAATATTAGAAGGCTTATCCTGTACGATTTCAACAGCAGTTTTTGCATTTTGTTCGATTTTATATAACTTACATAAGCTCAAAGTTCGTATTATTCATGGTTTTTGATGAAAAATACGCAATTTCTCCTGATTTTACCTCAATTTTTAATATAATTTTTAATATTTTACTATGAGCGCAGCTTTGCAACACTTTTATTTTTACATATATTGTACATTTTGATGTATTTTATAATATATGTAAAGAAGAAAGTGTTGCAAGATTGCGCTCATATAAATAACTGATGTAAAATGAGGAGAAATTGCCTATTTTTCATCAAAAACTACGAATAATACGAACTTCGAGTTTGTGTAAGTCATATAAATCCGTACAAAATGCAAAATCTATTGTTGAAATAGTACAGGATAAACCTTCTAATATTAAAAAGTGAAATAATTAAGTCAGTATAACAAAATCGAATTTTAGTCTATTTCATGGGCCAAAAACACGGTTTATGGACTCTGATCCTTTCAATATAGGTTAAATATTGACTTTACGTTGGATATATCTGCAATGAAGTGTCACTACAAGAGAAATATTGGCTAAAATAAATGATGACATATGTCTCACCAATATTGTTAATTTTTTGCCCAGATGGAGTCAATACAGACAACATTTTTTATCCTTTTACTGAATATGTTTGTTACTAAGATATGACTATTAAGATATGATAATTTATTTTCGTAAAATAAAATGGAGATAGCCTAAGTTATTATTTGCAACCTAACAGTTTGTTTATTTTTAAAATTATACATTTAAACAAGCAAAAAAGTTACATTTGAGATTTAAAAAATTACATTAAAAAATATTTACAAACGATGTTAATGTGAATGAAAAAAGTCAAAGTTTGACAGCAATTGGAAAAATATTTTTAAAGAAGAAAAGTAATTTTACGAATTTCTACAGTAAGATGATATGATATTGAGATGAAAATGTTTAGTTCTTCACGATCCCCAGGTTTGAAGTCAGCAAGAAATGTGAAAATTGCGTGAATTTAGAGAATGACTTTCGAAAGATGTGTGAGTGACTCCATTTTCCATTAAAAGATTTTTCAATACATACAGAGACTGTTTGGATATTTTAAATTACCTTGATGAGCTGTAAAAAAAAGTACGCTATCCTAATGTAAAACAAATATTTATTGTATTAGTTACACCAAGGGATCCAACACGGGCTACCCGATTGACAGAACTTACTGTCCGGTGTACACAATACAGATAAAAACCGTTTTTAATTTTTAACTCTAACAGATTCTTCACATTTAATATTATATATATATATATATATATATATATATATGTGTGTGTGTGTGTGTGTGTGTGTGTGTGTGTGTGTAAATTGGAGACTTGGTTAGATTTGATGCAAGAACTTGTTTAATGTATTTTGAAATTCAAAAGTATTACAATTATATATGTATATATATACAGTTTTATTAAGCAAAATAATTGTAATAACTTTAATTAATACATTTAACATGTGTTCAACTGAATTTGAAAAAAAAAATTGAAAATTTTTCATTCAAACAGCTGTTATATCTCATTGAATTATTTACTCGCATGATCATAATATAACTGTCTAATTACTTATTCATGCTTCATTCTACAGATATACCATCCCCCTAACCCTTATGCCTATTATAAGTATTGAAGTTTTTATCACAATGAAAAAAGAGCGATTTTTTTTTTTTTTTAAACAGCTCGGCACCCATCTAACCCTTTATGGGAAAAAAGGGTGCAATTCCTCTTTTACTGTGCAATATCGTATTACACACACACATACATACCCATATATATATATATAAATTTGCCATTTGCACACGTTTTGAATTTTGAATTAAGTATACAGTGGCAGAAATATTAAGTGAAAGACATATTGACAGAATTTATTTTCGACAGAAAAGTGTCCAAGTATATAGATTATTGACTAACTTTCTTGCGTATAAATAATATGCGTGTATTTCCAACTATGACCGTTCATAGATAATTTTACATTCGAATTCTCTAATGCACATCATTAAAACAAATGTTACAATGCCATAATATAATTACAATAAAACTATTATATAATTTAAATAAAATCACATTTTTTATTAGAATTTTTCATTCAATACATTTGAAATAATTTGTATTTACAAAAATCCAATTCATCTAAATGTTAATAAATATACGTTTAAGTTTAAGAATCTTCTATAATTGGGATGTTTCATAATTTTTTCACAATAATGCCTCTTCAACAAGCAAAAACAATTGATACTATGTTGTTAAATAAAAAGGATGGAAATTCCTTTTTCATGATAAGTCTCATGACATTTTTTTGTGATTGGAAACAACAGCTTTTCTGTTCTTTTACATGATTAGATATTATTTATAAGTCAAATTTACAAATAAATCTGTCTTTTTGCTGACATATTTTAGTTTACGGCAAAAATGCGGAGTTTTATTATAAATCTGATCTAGATATTGAAAATTGAACTAATTTCGAAAATTTTAATAACACGGAATTTTGAAATTTTTTTTAATTTCTTAGATGAGCTCGGAAAAATATAGAGTTAATTTACTTTTTCTTAAATATTCACAGAGTTATATATAAAAAAATATGTTAAGGTTTTATCTAGAAAGTTAAAATAATAATAATAATAATAAGTTCTTACAGCTAAACAGTACAAGAACTAATCAATTAGTCATGAGAAAATAATTAAAGTAAACTTATATATAAAATAAATTAATTTATATATAAAAAAATTCCTGACTCTTTTCCACTTATTACCTAAAATTTTTTTATATTATGTGGATGTAAACGATAAAGGGAGACGTCCTTCTTAAACGTTGAAAAGTAAAATTTCTCTTTATCTCAAAATCTAATGTTAGGAAAGATCTGAAAATGTATATAGCCATGTTTTAATGACCCTTATTCCTCAAATATATATAAAGAAAAAGTGTTAATTTACGTCCATTAAAAGTAACACCATAAAATATATTAAAAAAAAACCACTCAAATTATATACTAAAACACTTTAATTGCTTAAAAGATGTCAAATATCAATAGAAAACATTAAAGTATTGACATGTTTCCATTGATTCACTCAATCATCATCAGAACATATAAGAAACACAAATACAATGTACACAAAAATTACACCTCTAACATTCTTTAAATTTCGAAAATATATTCGTTTCTGAGGTTCCTAATGATAAAGAACGCGCTTCGAATTTATGGGTAACTCGGAAAACGGGATTGTATATTACTTACCCATCATACATAGGGTAAGTCTTGTAATCGTTTTAAAATCAAAATTTTTTTTTTTGACGGATTTACACGTTTCAGACACTGGAGATTCCGAAAAACATACTTATAGAAAAAAAAAATGCCGTCCGTGTGTGTCTGTAAATGCTCTATCTCCCGAACAAATTAAGATAGAAACTTGAAATTTGGTATGTTTTTAGTATGTAATAATGGGAAGAAGCTTATTGAATTTCAGTAACCTCGATTATCCGGAACTATTTTTTTCGGACTCTCGAAATATTCGTTCTGATAAAAGGTACATAAAAATTTTCGAAATTGTTTATTTTAAGGAGTGAATATAAAAGACAACAAAATAACATAAATTTAGCATAAAGAATGAAGTCGATCGGATAATGAGTTGCTGAGATATTTGTAATCCTATTTTCAACACTCTTCGATTTTTCATGACCCTGTATTTCATTTAAATTTCAATTCAAAGATATATTTTAATTGAAAATGAGACGCTTAATCCGACGCACTAAACTCTTAGTTAATAGGATTAACATTTTTGGAGTTATAAGGATGTTTCTTTTACGCAATTCAGTAATAGAGCATTTAAAGTTTATGACGTCACCAAGTCACGATTTGATTCGAATTGCAATGCATTTTCTAAATAGTTTGCACATGTTTTATTTTCATATTTTATGTTATACATATCCATGGTGGGTAAGTATTACGGTGGCCCCCAACGACTAGTTTTACAATGTAGATGTTAAAACACTCTCAAAAAATTCAGTATATAATACAGCTAAACCCCACTCCGCCGATACATTATCTATAAAAATGAATGTACTCATTATAATTTTATATCTGGCGAAATCTCATCATCTAACTTTTCATCGTAATACACTTCCGTCAATTCATTCGAACACCAAAGACAATGCCTTTCAAATCCTTTTTTTCGCCCATTCACCCATTCACCAGCAAAGAGATAAAATTTTCCCAATCAGTTAACAGAATGACTGTCTCTTATTCATCTTTTGCCGTGACAAAAGCGAAATGCTCATGGGATATGGAGGGTTTTCTAATAGAAAAAAAAATGTCACCTCCTGGTAAAAGAAGTGAGATGCAGCACTGGATGTTCATTAAAGGGGAAAAGAAACGTGATATAAAATCTGAAAGGGTTGTAACAGTACATATTGGGTAGTAGGGTGTGTGAAATTGGGGATTAGTAAAATTTTATTCTTTCCTCGTGAGAATATAGCGACATAAATATTCATTAAGGTTTGTGCTATATTCAAAATAAATAACTATTTACTCAAAGTACTTTTTAAGAATTTCCAACATAATTTAAAAGTCATAATGAACAGAGGAAGGTATATTCAACTAGGTAAATTATATCCAATGGTTGGAGTATCATAGTTGAGATTTTTTCCAACAGAGCGAAAATATGCTGGAACCAGGACTCGAACCTGGGTACTTTGGCTAAATAAGAGTGAAATATGTCAGCCAGGATATCGTTGGTATAACCCAGTAGGAAGAGCGTTGGCACGGCAAGCCAAAGCACCCAGGTTCGAGTCCTGGTCCCGGCATATTTTCGCTCTGTTGAAAAAATCTCAACTATGATACTCCAACCATTGGATACAATTTAAAAGTGTTTATGAATTCGGTTTGTCTGGCCGTCTGTCTTTTCGTGCTATAACTCTCGTAAATATGCTGAGATTGCCATTCAATTGATATATGTTATTAAAATTTGCCAAGGCATGTTCAGTATTGAAAATGAAGTGTGTAGCAGTTCGTTTACAAGGACACTCAAAATAATTAATTCTTTTACATTATGGTCTATGGGGAAAAATCGTTTGCAGTGTATTTTAATAAAAATGCAAGGATATTGAAATTGTTAAACAGCACTTAGAAACACTACAAAATGCTTATTATAGAATAGAGTGTGCATAGAATTTATAATTCATTTACAGAGACGCACAAAAGAATATGGTTACAGAGCGATAATTGCTGAAAGTGAGTTTTAAATTGTGGTATACATTTTTAAATTTAACTAATTTTTTGCATATTAGGTCAATTCCATCATAACTGACGTAACACTTGATTATCGAATTTTGTTTTCAAAACTGTGTAGAAAATTTACTAATAAAGCTAGAACAAATTTTTACAATTTAAAATATTTCTTACTAAGGACTTGATACCCAAATACCTGCAGATTATTTCAATATCTCTTTTAGTCCCAAAAAGTGCTATTCAAAATTCTGTAACTGATGTAACATAAAATAGACAAACATTTTTCTGCCTTCATTGAAGTGTATCAAAACTATCCCGTTAAAAAAGTGATTTAATGTTCTCAACAACACTATGTAAGGACAAATTATAACAGTAACTTGTTTAATTAATTTATGAACATTAAAAAAGAAAAAAATGGCCTTTACACATGTAACTGACGTAACTTTTATTGTGTAACTGACGTAACTTTTATTGTGTAACTGACTTAACATTATGACTTTACAAAGACAATAATGGTATTTAACTTAGTTTGTAAAGAGTAATTTACAATGCCTTTTTATTAGGATTTTATTATAGAACATAAAAATATCAAGCTTTCCAATCATACCCTTAAATTAAACATATTATAAATTTTATTTCCCCCCCCCCCCAAAATAAGAATTTTCTGAGGAATTGTCCGTTACTTAGTGTGTATAAATTATATCGATCATATACAGGGATGCAAAAATGAATTTGAATAAATTTCCGTTTATTGCTGAAAGGGAATTTTCACCTGTGTTATGTGTTTTCTAACAGAACTAAAATTTTGCACACTATGTAGTATATATACAATTTTATATAGAGCATATACAGGGATGCACAAAAAATTTCGGATTTTATTCCAACTAAAGATATTAATTTTCTGAAATTGGGTTTTCAAAATTGTTTACTTAGACATCATATTTCAAATGATTAAAATTGAAGTTTTTTTTAAAAGTATTTTGAATGTGTTGGAAAGTGTTTCATAATCTATGCTTTACACATGTTTTTGCTTTCTTGTTTTAAACATAGACAAAAATGTACAGTAAAAAAAAATCCTATGTTTAATTATTGATATACTTAAATTTTGCTTAGTGGGTCTTCTACTTATAGAAATATTAACAAATCTTACAATTTTCAAAGCTAATACGTAATTTTGACATCATACTTAGATTCTTAGGTAAATTTTACCTTCGGATATTAAACGGGAAGTCATTCGATGAAGAAATTTAGAAATTATGCAGATTTAGAATTTTGAAATCTTACTGTTAAAGTCATTTTTAATGAGTGCAAAACAAGTTGCGATAAGGGTAGCTTTTTTAAGCATAACTCAAAAACGGCTTGACAGAGTGAGCCGAAATTTTGGATTCGCATATTCGAAGTTTCTAGAAAGTGATGTCTGTTGAAGGTTTTATATGTTACAAGACATATATTTTTTTAGAATATTAATCTCATAATTCCTAATTCTCTGAAAGAAAATGCTTCTTTTGTTGAATTATCTCTTAAAGTATGTTCCATTAATTTTAAAACAGCCTGTTTATGTGTATGTGTATATGTATGTATATAGTGAATTCGTACAGGCATTTAGCATGTAGTTTTGACTTAAATAAATATATTAGATGAAAAGATCCGTCTCTCAAAAGGATGCTCGGAATTTTTTATTACAATTTGATGATCTGTCTATCTTTCCATCTACGATGTAAGTTTTATAATTAAAAAAAAAGGATAAAGGAGTGCGAGTAGGACTTGCACCTTGAAGTTGCCGTACCGTTATATCATATTACAGTAAAGCTTAGTACATGCCTAGTTTCTTTACAAATATACAAAGATAACAACTGTCTAGATACTTCTTGTAATTTTTGTGTACCGTAAAGCTTAGTACATACCTAGTTTCTTTACAAATATACAAAAATAAGAACTGTCTAGATACTTCTTGTGATTTTTGTATACCGTAAAGCTTAGTACATACCTAGTTTCTTTACAAATATACAAAAATAAGAACTGCCTAGATGCTTCTTGTAATTGTTGTGTGCCGTAAAGCTTAGTGAGTACCTAGTTTCTTTACAAATATACAAAAATAAGAACTGTCTGGATGCTTCTTGTAATTGTTGTATACCATAAAGCTTAGTACTACTTAGTTTCTTTACAAATATACAAAAATAAGAACTGCCTAGATGCTTCTTGTAATTGTTGTGTGCCGTAAAGCTTAGTGAGTACCTAGTTTCTTTACAAATATACAAAAATAAGAACTGTCTGGATGCTTCTTGTAATTGTTGTATACCATAAAGCTTAGTAAATTCCTAGTTTCTTTACAAATATACAAAAATAAGAATTACCTAGATGCTTCTTTTAATTGTTGTATACCGTAAAGCTTAGTACATACATAGTTTCTTTACAAATATACAAAAATAAGAACTGCCTAGATGCTTCTTAATTGTTGTATCGTAAAATTATAATTTATTTAATTATCTATTCAATCTAGACCGTAACTTTTTAGTGCATCGCATTAGAAGCTCAAAATTTCTACAAAACAATGGGGACGTGGATCTTATTATTTGATATATTTTTTAACTTGATACCTTCATCCGTTGCTGAAAAAAAAAAAAAAAAAAAAGACTTTACAGAGAGACGGTCAAACGAGTTTGTCTGGTAATAAATCGATATTAGAATTTTAGAATTATAAATTAATGATTTTCGGATTTTTCCTTTGCATGTGCTATAAGACCTTACCTCGTGTCAAGTTTCAAGATTCTAGCCCAACGGGAAGTACCCTCTAGGTTTTGAGAGAGTGTCTTTATGGAAAAAAAAAAAAAAAAAAAAAAACTGTTTTAAGGCTGTTACCTTTTATTGCATTGAGTTAAAAGCTGGAAATTTGTGCAAAAGAATGGGGCCATGAACCTTATTATTTGATATTAATTTCAAATAATAAGGTTTTAAATAATATGGTTCCAAGTAATAAGGTCCGAATAATAAGCGTAATAAATAACCTTCATCCTTTCCTGAAAAAAAAAAAAAAAAAAAAAGCCTTCTCAGACAGACGGTCAAACGAGTTTGTTTGGTAATAAACCGACATAGAATTATAAATTAATGATTTTCGGATTTTTTTTTCTTTACATGTGCTATAAGACCTTCCTTCGTCCCAAATTTCAAGATTCCAGCTAGGTCAAAGAGAAGAATCCTGTAGAAATTAAGAATGAGTTTGTATGAAAAGGTCCAGATTTTTTCAAAACAATGGGGCCGTGGACCTTTTTATTTGATATTAATTTCAAATAATAAGGTTTTAAATAATAAGGTTCCAAATAATAGGAATGATTCTACAAGGGTACCTTTTTTTCTTTTTGAGGTACGATACGATAAAAAAGCAAAAAGCAAAACAAAATTCAGTTCATTGTTAATGAGAAATGCATTTGATGGCATCTAAGATTTCTTATTGGTTATTCTTCTACAGATTTCTAAAGATAACATAATGACTTGTTTATATGCCTAAAAATATATTGTTAATGTATTTAAAATAGTAAAATCATATTTCGTATGACAAGTTCAATTTCCACACTGCTTTTTCAACGGTCTTAAAGATATTTACGTAATTTATGTTTGAAAGAAATGATTACCTAAATAAAGGTGATAGATGACTTCTCAGTGAACTTCGAATAAATGTATTCACCAGACATAAAAAAAAATATATATATATTTCATGAGTATAGAAATGTATTGAATTCTAACGCAATGGACAGAACTGCCCTGTCAAGAAATGCCCGATATCCAGCGATCTCTCAGGTGATGTGACTGTATTACGAAAATGCAGAAAAGAACGTCACGCACGTTGAAAATAAATCGATTATCAAGTGACAGATAAAAATCCCTGTCCGTACGAGATTTAACTGTGACTGCACTCTTAATCTCGAATCATTAGAATAGAAAGATCCACAGTTACCTTAAATAAGGTTTATTTTTCTTCAAAAAAAAAAAAAAAATTTAATCGTAAGTGAAGTTTTATTTATTTATTATTATTATTATTTTTTATAAATCTAAGTTTTTATTCTATTATTTTTTTTAAGCATATACAATGAAGAGTAAATTTCCCTTTTCTTCCTTAACTATGAATTGGAATAATGACGATTAAGATCGTTTTTTACTTATTAATATTATTTAATATTTATTATTATTAATTAATAAGGACTTTACGTTGGACATATAAATACTCATCAAACACTTGCTTTCAACGTAAATTTGATTTAATAAATATGAGTTACTTTAACTACATATATAGAAAACAAACCTCGATGTTGTTGATGAACGACCTCAGTTAATCTCACTTGGTTGTAAATATTCTTTTCCGGCTACATTAAATAAGAAAGAATTGTGTACAGACTTAGAATGTATTATTCAAGCTATTCCAGAATCAGAAAGAGAGATTGCTAGATTACAAACTTGTAATATTAGTAGAAATTTTATCAAGAACATTCCCGTTTCTAGGGTTCCAAAAGTAATTACTAAATTAAAAAGCAATAAAGATATTTTCTTCATGAAAACAGATAAGTCAGGAAAAATCGCTGTGGTGGATCAAGACCAATATTTTTTAAAGATGGAAGAGTGTATCCAACAACTAACATGTTCAGTTCTGGTTAAAGATCCAAACCCTGCGATTCATCGTAAAACCCAAGAATTACTCAGGAACAGTGAATGGCCTCCAGAGATCAAAGAAATAATTAAAATTAACCATACTGGGGTTACCCCCCCCGTATTTTTGCCCGTATTAAAGACCATAAGCCTGGCTTTCCTTTTCGTCCTATTGTTACCAGATGCCAAGGCACTTTGTATTTTATGGAGAAAGCGTTTGCTATTTTCCTTAAGAAGGTTCTCCCAGTATCAAAGTTTTCTATTTCTTCTACTGAAGAATTCATTTCCCGTATTAAAGATTTTGTTTTACCTGAAAATGCAATGTTAGCAAGTTTTGACATCGTTTCCTTGTTTCCCTCTATTGATGTTAATGAGGTTATTTGTTCAATTGGTTCCACTATCGATGGATTATCTTATCTGACAGACAAGATGAAAATTTCGATTAAGTCTGGGTTGCATTTAATTAATGAAAGTAATGTTTTTGTATTTAAAGAAATATTTTTTAAGCAAACTAAAGGGGCACCAATGGGATCACCTATTTCCAGTATTCTAGCTGAATTTAAATTAAGACCATTGGAAGAACGTATTTTTGAGGTGTGTAATCCTAAGCCCACCTTATGGTTACGTTATGTTGATGACATTTTTGTGGTTTGGGATAAAGGTAGACAACCTTTAATCGAATTTTTTGATAGTATCAACCACATGGACAGTAATATTAAATTTACGATGGAATTAGAGGATAATAATTCGCTTCCTTTCCTTGATGTTCTTCTTCTTAAAGAAAACAATAGTTTAAAACGAAAATTTTTTCGGAAATCCATGAAATTAGATTGTGTTATCCCGGTCACCGCAGCCTCTCCTTGGAATTTCAAAATTGCAGCCTTTAGATCGTTTGTACGTCGGGCATTTTTGGTTTGTTCAGGAGAATTCTTAGCAGATGAACTTAATTATATTATTAGTGTAGGTATGAAACATGGATATAAACCGCACATTGTTCGCAAATTAATTGATAAATACAGGGTTACAGTAGTTTCTTCTCCTAAAGTTTGTCAGATTTACAGAAAAATTCCATATATCCCCATTCTGTTTGAAAGATTAAAGAGAGTTTTCAAGAAATATAATATACAACTGGTAGCATCCAATTCCAAAACGTTGTTTAATTTATTGAATAGAAGTATTGACCCATTATCAGCCACTTGTTTATCTGGGGTATATGAAATTCCATTTGAATTGACAGATGGTACAAATTCTGCATATATTGGTATGACAAAACGTCGCATCGTTGAGAGAATTAAAGAACACATGAATGATTTGAAATACAATAAATTTTCCACTGCTTTATCAAGAACTTTTGCTAACGGACAGGTTAGGTTTATTGATTTTAACAACGTCAAAGTTATTTCCAGACAATGCAATCCCTTTAAAGCCCACATCCGTGAATCTATAGAAATTTCACTAAGAAAACAAGAAATTTGCAACGATATCTCATCATTTTCGGTTCCTGCCATATGGAAATGCATTTTAAAGTGAACTTTAATTTCCGTTGAACATTAGTTCCAGTTACATTGCTGGTTCATAGAGGGCGCCACCAGGCGTATTTTGAATATGTCATTATAATTTCAGTTATTTGAGCGTCTTGGCAGATTGAATATTGTGACTCAATCTTGTAACACACTTTAATTTTTGCTGTTCATATTTATGAAGGTTTTTTCTCCTGATGATGGTTATAAAGATTAACCGAAAGGTCGAGGTTTGTTTTCTATATATGTAGTTAAAGTAACTCATATTTATTAAATCAAATTTACGTTGAAAGCAAGTGTTTGATGAGTATTATTTATTATTATTATTATTTATAAATCTTCATAAAAGTAAAAATCTTACATACGTGTTTCCAGTGTTTTAGAGTTTGATATTAAAACTACAATTTCATATTTCGAAATTTGCGAGAATATTTTTGTTTATCGTTATATATCTTGAAAATGGGGTCGTATATGTGAGCGCTGAAACATATGTCGATCATTAAAAGGTTTTTATAAGCCTTTTGTGTTCCTCATTGTATCACTTAAGTATTTTATCTATATTTTAATTATAATTAGTGATCTTATTATGTGATTATGTACTACAATTTCCATTGAGTTTTTTTTCATTTTTAGGGTTCCGTACTTAAAAATTAAAAACGGAACCATTATAAGATCACTCCTGTGTCTGTCTGTCCGTTTGTCATAGCACTTTTTTTCGTAAACTATTGGAAGTGGAAAGTTGAAACTTGGGAAAGTTATAAAGCCTTTTTATCCACATATTTTTAGATTGTTAGTCATTCACAAATATGTTTAGCGAAATGTTATGGTGCTAATTAAATTACAAGACAAAAATTTTTTGTTTTGTATATCGCGTGGAGCATGTATGCAATATCTCATAATACCGAACTCAAAAATATATTTGTTTTAATTTTAGGTATTATATTTTCAGCGATATCGTTAAAAATGCACTGCAAAAATATGTTCTCTGTTCCTCTATTTCCGAATCTATTGAAACTAAAAATATAAAAAAATTAGGGGTAGTAGCAGTTTATTTATACCTTGCAGGAAAAACTAGAGAGATTTACCTAGGTAACATAGTGTTTGAGAAAAACGCATCCTTCCGTTGCACACAAGCTTTACTTTTCGGGCTGGCAGTAGGAGCGTTGACGCGCGCTAGAAATATCTATCGACGCAGAATCATCCAAGGATACTTGATAATGATTTTCGAAAAGAATTGTCGGCAATTAGCCGAAATATTAATTAAGTAACTTGAAAAATATTTTTTTTTAAATATATGTATCGTGTACGGTATCGTTCGAAAGATTTCGTAACGTCGAACTCAAAAATACATTTGTTTTAATTTTAGGTATTATATTTTCAGAGATATTGTCGAAAGTACTGGAAAAATATCCTCCCCCCCCCCCCCTCTCCTCCGAATCTACGGAATCTAAACTATGAAAAAAATTAGGTGTAGTAGGAGTTTATTAATTAATAAATAGTAATCAATAAATTAAATATACGGAACTTTTTGAACGCCAGTTATACTCTCACTTGACCGATTTATTTTATGTAAGAAATTTATACCAAACGGGAAGTCATTCGGTCAAGTAGTTTAGGAATTATGCAGTTTTAAAGTTTAAAACTTCTAAAGTTGAATTCAATTTTAATCGTTGGAAAAGCAGAGAGGAATGCGAATAGTTTTTTAAGAACAACTCAATGGCTATTTGGAGGAATCAGCATTATTTTGGATTCGCATATTTAAAAATTAAAAAAGAAGTTCTTATATTATGATTAATATTTTTTCGAAAAGTGATTTCGAAAATATACATATGACATTAAAATTGATTTTCCAAATAAATAAGGATTGTAATCTATAAAATTTTTACCAGAAAGCGATTTCCAGAAGCTTTAAATATGCAAATCCAAAATTACAGTTCATTCCGTCAAGAAGGTTTTGACTAGTACGAGTACTTTACAAATTAAAAGCGCTGAATTCTGTTTTGCAACGATTAAAAATGAATTTAACGTAACAAGTAATATAAATTTAGAAATTAGAAATAATAATATATAATTATGCATAAACAGTAATACTCTTATTTTTAACTCGCCCTAATCGCATATTAATCACATATTATGTGTATAATAAAAATTTCCTTTTTTCGTAGCGGACTAATAAAGTGAATGGATGAGCATAACCAACTAAGTACAACCTGGCCAGAAAACTGTATATACTTGCGTAACACTGTAGTCCCAATTTCTAATGTGATAAGAAAATAAATTATAAAATTTATACATATGTATGAAATAGAGGATATCCAGACAAATTTATCCAAACAAACAAAACAAAAATTAGGGAAAAAACTGATGAATGATCAATATTAAAATCCTTGATTTTACTTTTCCGGAAATGATATTTATCTTTAACGGAAATGATGATCGATCATAAAATTATTAATGAGCATGTGTGTGTACATGTGAATAAAACATCATCTCTTGCAATTATCTTTAGCGCCAATGATGACTGAGCATAAAATTATTAATGAGCATGTGTACATGTGAATAAAACATCATTTCTTGTAAAATCATCTCTTCAGCGCCAATGATGACCGATCATAAAATTATTATTGAGCATGCGTGTGTGTACAAATGTATAAAACATCATCTATTGTATTTATCTTTAGCGCCAATGATGACTGATCATAAAATTATTATTGAGCATGCGCGTGTGTACAAATGTATAAAACATCATCTATTGTATTTATCTTTAGCGCCAATGATGACTGATCATAAAATTATTATTGAGCATGCGTGTGTGTACAAATGTATAAAACATCATCTATTGTATTTATCTTTAGCACCAATGATGACCGATCATAAAATAATTATTGAGCATGAGTGAATAAAGCATCATCTCTCACACGAGTAAATAAAACATCATTTCTTGTAGCAGAAATTTCAGCTCTGTTCTTGGTGCACTGTATAAAAAAAAAAAAAAAAAAAAAAAAAAAAAAAAAAAAAAAGAATTGGTTCTGGATCTAGCGAAACTTTACAAAAATATAAAATTAAATCTGCCGAATTTTCCATGATTTCGAAATGCATTTTTAACTCTTCAGAAAAGATCAGAAACCAATAGATTGCCGCGATCAAAAAAAAAAACATTTCGGATATAAATGTTTTAATTCGCTACCCGTTAAAAGAAAGAAAGAAAGAAACTAAACGAAATGAAAGGTTTCTGAGTAGTTTTTACAGTGTATTAATTTTCTGAACACGAACTGATGGTTTTTAGGATGTTACAAATTCTCAAATAAATGTTTTCAGATGCGCAACAGAGTTTACACACGGAAGTGTAACAAACTATATGTAACTTATAATTGCCGAAACGTCAGTTGAGGCTCACTGTTGAGACCCGAAAATTTTTTGGTTTCTGTCTGTTTGTTTGTCTGTCTGTCTGTCTGTCTGTCTGTTCCGCGATAACTGCCGCAAAAATAATCCGATTAGGTTGATTTTTGGTGAGTATGTTGGTGAGGTACCCAGAACTAGCTGTATAGTTTTTAGTTACATTTGGTTCATTTGTTCGAAAAATATAGAACATTTCTTTTTAGGTCATAATGCTTTCCTATGGGAATGCAGACGATTTTCAAATTTCATTTTTAACTGAAATGAAAATCACATATTTGAATAATGGATTTATACATAAAGTTATAGATGATAAATTTTTTATATGGATGTTTTAAACATACCCAAAAGCTTTGAAAATTTGCCGATACATTTATTAGAATTTAGACATTAATTGATTAACTTATTGGAAAATGTTTTGCATTTGTTAGGGAAATATAACACATTTTACTTTCATATATTTTACAAATTTCAAAATGCATTTATTTTTACTTTAGTCTTTAATTTATTAGTTGCTTAGCAACCCTATTTCAAAGAATATCAAAATAATAAAATTCAAGTAACTCGCACTAATTTGCTGCAATATTTATGTATTTTTTTTATAAATGTATTTTTGTATTATCTAAAAAATTACAAGAATAAGTTCATAAGAATGTCAGAATATTAATGCATAAACCGTGTTTAATTTAACGTTTCTAATTTCTGAAACCTCTGAATTATTTTATATGCCTCTAAATAAACGTAATTAAAAAAAATAATAATTTGCGGATTGGAAGATGATAAATAATATGAAAAGTGAGATTAAAAAACAATGACTATCAGAGCTGACGTTGAGGCTCCTGATCTGAAAAATAACTAGTACAATTAATATAAATGCTGTTAATTTAGCATGTTTGTCTGTTGAACATGTTTGTTAAACAGGAATATGTTGTCTTGAGGTTTGATATTATCCGAAAAAACGATATTTCGTGTTGAGAAAGCTGATTAATACACTGTAAAATCCACAATGTTGTGTTTTTTTGTTTCTTTTATTTTTTAATACTTTCCAACAAAGTCGAAAAGTGTTTATGAATTCGGTTTGCCTGTCTGTCTGTCTACCTGTCTGTGTTCTAACTCGCGTAAATATACTCTGATTGTCATCCAATTGATATATGTTATTGAGATTTACTATGGCATGTTCGATATTGAAAATGAAGTGTGTAGCATTTATAGTTCATTTATAAGGCCACTCAGAATTCTTGTACATCACGGCCTATGGGAAAAAATAATTTGCGGGGAATTTTAAGGATGTTTCTGTATTTCAAACATATTGAATTTCATATATATCACTGAGGTGCATTACAAGATGCATACTATAGATTATGGAGTACATAGCATTCATAGTTCATTTACAGGGGCACACAAAAGAATTCGGTTACCGTACTGACTATGAACAACAATAATAATAACGGGAAGTGCGTTTTCAGTTGTTGCACGGGTTTTTAAACTTATTTTTGCATATTCCTTCGTGTGTATAAATACTATAGATCGTATACAGAACTACACAAAAGATTCTGTGAACATTTTCTTTGAAGCGGACAACAAAAACACCTTTGTTTCAGAAACACTTTAAATCTCGGAAATATATTGGTTTCTGAAATTTCAGAAGATAAATGAGCAGTTTATCGTAATCGTGGACAACACGGAAAAGCTTATATTTTCGTCAAGTTTTGCTAGACCCGGGAACTTTTTCTTATTTTAGAGTGTGTGCTGACTTCAAGTCTACATCAATTATTTCACTATTACTTGAACTCCTCTCCAAAATGTTTATATTTCTGATTTGTTGATACTTATCTGCACATTTTGTATATACACTTCTAGTAAATGACAACATTACTTAAACATATTGACACTTAAAACAGGTGCTTACTTTTTGTACCTCTATTTCCGAATAGTAAACTTTGCCTTAATAGCTGAATTTGGAGATTAAATCTGGTAAAGTTTATTATTCAGAAATAGTAGTACTCAAAAATAAGAACTTGTAAAAATTAAATTTTAAATATCTTATCAGAAATTCAGATATCGATGCACTGAATTTGCATGGATATATATATCGATAACATCTCTATCGTCATTATATAATCGACACTAAATTCGCATAGATTCAAATGCTGACGATACCATCACTAATATCAGTGTACAAAATAAACCGTGAATAGTTACGTTATAGAGAAGTAATGAAACCCGATAAAACAGATTCTCTAACAAAATTAAATCCATGCTCACATAATTTCGGAATAAGGATATCTCGTAAGATTTTTTATCAAAATGAACTCGCATGAAAAATGAATATCTATGCTTAAGGAACTAAATGATAAGTGCAATATATAATTTATCATATTTAATAATCACTTTTTAATTGTAAAATATATTTTTACTTTGAGGCAAGGAAATACCTTTAAAAATGTTCAAAACAACTCTTTTTTTTTAATAAATAATTTTGTTAAAAATAAAAAATAGAAGCGTAACTCACCAAAAAAGAACTCTGAAAAATATCTTGGCATGAAACATCCATAACTGTCTAGAGAGAGACTCCAATTTCTTTTTCTCAAAAAGAAAGCTTCGTTAAAAAGAAAATATGAGAGTAAAGAACACAGTTAGTAATTTTACTATCTAAAAGTTACCTCATTAAAAATCTAGCAAGTTTTGAGGTGTCATATCTTGTTACAAAAGTTATTTTCTTTACCGTAAGAGTTTATATTTTGATTATTTTAAGCTGCTAAATATTTAAAGAGTGCACTTTATAAATGGAAAATACTTATTTCAGAGGTAAATGAAAATGAAGTTTTTGAGTTACGTTTAATCTATTGCAAATGTGTAGTTAAAAAAATGTAAAATTTATAATGTGTTTAAGAATATTTAAAGTCAATTAAGTTAATTTATATTTAGCTAATTCTAAGCTTAAGTTGTTTTTATGAAATCGAAATTTAAAATTTCAAGGTAAATTCACGGGAAAGAAATTGATTTTTATATAGCTTTCAGACAGAAAATTCATTTTCAAAAACGGTTTCAAACAGTTTTCTTAAATAAAGTATTTTGTCAAAAGAGAAGCATAACTACAGTAAGGAATGACAAAAATATATTACTTTTGAACGGCAATAATCGTTTAGAGACTTATATTTTTGCTTTATTTTTTGAAAAATAACTTGTCAAAATAAAACAAAATGCCAAAATTTTCTGCGTTGTGAAATGCGAGACTATAACGTACAAAAAATATTTATTATCGAAAGTTTTCTGGATAAAAATGTAACAGGACAAAAGCTTCAAAACCGAGTAATATTAGAAAGAAATGTTGTTTGGGAGGGAGTATAACTAAGATTTTTTTCAAAATGACGGAATTAAAACTTATATATCCTTTTGAGCTTCGTATTTCTCGAAAAAAAGCTTTAGGTAATATTCTAATATTCTTACAATATTTTAAAAATGAAGCATGGAAAAAAGTTTAAAATCAAGTAAAGTTCGCAAGAAAAATTGTTTGCTTAGTTATTAATACTCATTAGGGTGTTCGTTTTACAAAAATAAAATATGAGTTTAAATTTCAACTTTTGATAGCCTCATCTTATAGTTGAAAAAGTCATAAGAAATCAGTTTTTTCCTTAAAAATTTATATATTCCCTCTGTTTTGCTTAATTATTAATACTCATTAAGGTGTTCGTCATTCAAAATTAAAATATATGTTTAATCTTCATATTATGGTTTGATAACCGCATCTTACAGTATAAAAATTATTTGAAATCAGTTTTCTTCCTTAAAAATCGGTATTTTTCATTTGTTTTGCTTAATTATTAAGGTTTTTGTCATTCAAAATTAATATATATGTTTAATCTTTATCTTATGGTTTGATAACCGCATCTTACAGTATAAAAATCCTTTAAAATCAGCTTTCTTCTTTAAAAATAGGTATTTTCTATTTGTTTTGCTTAATTATTAATACTCATTAAGGTGTTCATCGTTAATATATATGTTTAATCTGCAACTTATATATAGTTGAAAAATTCTTAAAAAATTGGCTTTTTTCTTAAAAACTGATATTTTTTTCGTTGTTTTGCTTAATTATTTATCCTCATTAAGGTGTCCGTCATTCAGAATTAATATATAAATTTAACATTCATCTTATAGTATGACAACCTCATCTTATACTTCGTCCTAGAGTGTAAAATTAAGCTTTTTTTCTTGAAAACATTTCAATTTTTCCTGCTAGGGGGCGTTCGAATCTGTTTATGTGGTGGAGGGACGGGAGGTGGAGGGATGGGAAGTTGTGTGACGGGAGGTGGTGTGACGGGAGGTGGTGTGAAGGGAGTTGGTGGCGTGGTCCCACCGCTCCACTACTTCTTGTTCTTAAACCTAGACCAACATGTGATACTAAAGACCCGACCATTCGCCGATTTTCCATTCAAAAAAGCATGACAGTTTTTCTGGTGTACACCGGCAGATAGCGTGGAATAATAGAACAACATTCCTCGTTTTTACCTTTAAAAACGTTAATAATGTTTTCTGTTTATTAATATTTTGGGCATATATTTCCATTCAGGAAAGATTAAACTGGTGAATAAAGCATATTTAAAGTCGAGAATTCAAGTTTCAAACAAGTGTTTATTAAAAAAAAAATTCATATTGTGTAAAAATAATTTCTGATTAGTAATCTACTAGATATAATTTAAGGGCTCGATTAAGATAAGATGTTAAATATTTCAACAATATTTAGGAATTTTAATTTCGAAGCAAATATTGTATAACATATCAATAATTTAAAGATCATCTTGGAAATTGCGTTTTTGCGTAGTTACATTATTATCTATCCTTTTATAATTTCCTCCTTTATTTTAGAATGGAAGTAATTGCAAAAAACTATTTTATTATTATTATTATTGCTTCAATTTTACATATTTAAAATATTGCTATTGATGTGTTATTTTATCAAAAATTTCCATGATTTAAAGATCGATTATACTATTTTTACCAATTCTAGCACCCCCCCCCCTCCCTCCCCGCTACCACCTATTGGGGTTTTTCGATATAATCACATTATTTAAGTCTTTTTTAAAATAAAATGCAATTGCGTACTTTCTTTCCAAAAACTAATGGCACTGGATGTGAGACAATTATTAGAATTATTTGCAGATGTGCTATTATAATTAACATGTTTAATACTTTTTAGTGCATATAAAATGTAAATGTATTGTTACGGATGCTCAGCAATTTATAACAATATTAAGATAATTTAAAATGTACAGCTCAAAAGGAAACAAGACACAATGAATTGCGAGTTAATTTTGTTTGGAACAAATACTAAGAAATATGGGCACTGGAAAAATAAAATCTAGGGAGGAGCAAGATTTATTAACAGATGTGCCTATGGCCCACAGTCTAGAATATAAATATGAAAAAAGCTAAACAAAGAGCTTTTTTTTTGGGGGGGGGGCGTTCACTTTTTATCGGTATTTAATTATCCTAAAAGCAGACACACACACACACACACAATAAAAAAGCATTGTGTGTGAGCGATGGATGTTACAAGTGCTTTTTGAAGATGTTGAAACTTTTTCAAACACAGCGAAATTGAAATATATTTTGTGAGGATTGCGCATGCCTCTTCTTGCTCTAGTAGCGCCCCCTTCTGGAGAAGCGAAAGCGCCCGGCAGTAGAACTCAGAACGTCAGCGGCGAAGAACGTCGTTTGTAATATGAGAAACCAGAATTGGTTATGAAAATGGTCGTAAATGTTACCGATCATGAATCTTGAAAAATATGAATAATCTTTTACGTTGATTTATGTTCCTGTGCTCGTCATCTGTCCGCGTCATTTTTATGTCAACTTTATGTCATCGTTATGTCAAGAATTAAACTTGTGTTCGTAATTACAACGGCCTGTTTCCTTTAGAACGCCCACACATACGGAAGAGACATCACATATTTTATTACTGCTGAATACAGCTCATTTCCTACAAAAATTAATCCACATAACATTTATAATTATTTTAGAGATTCACACGAAATAATTTGGAATTCTGCCCTCCCGCCCCGCAGCTTCCTTTTAAGGCAAATTTTAGATACTCTTTTTCTTTCTTTTCTTTCTTTCATTTTTTTTGGTAGGGGGTGGGTGTAGTTTCACTTTTTAATATTATTTAATTATTCTAATAGCACACACACATATAAAATATTATGGTGTATGAGCGATGGATATTACAAGTGCCTTTTGAAGATGTTGAAACTTTTTCAAACACAGCGAAATTGAAATATTTTATTACAGCTGAATACATCTCATTTCCTACAGAAAATAATACACATAATATTTATAATTATTTTAGAGATTCACATGAAATAATTTGGAGCTCTGCCATCCTGCCCCCGCACCTTCCTTTTAAGGCACATTTTAGATACATGAAGGCAAAATGGCAAAACAAATTAAAACTTGTTTTTTCTTTTTTCTTTTCTTTTTCTTTTTTCTTTTCTTTTTCTTTTTTCGGTTATTGTGGGGGGTAGTTTCACTTTTCATTAGTATTTAATTATTCTAATAGCACACACAAAAAAATATGATGAATGAGTGATGGATGTTACAAGTGACTTTTGTAGAAGTTGAAACTTTTTTAAACACAGCGGAATTAAAATATTTTATTACAGTTGACTACAGCTCATTTTCTACAGAAAATAATACACATAACATTTATAATTATTTTAGAGATTCCCACAAAATAATTCGGATTTCTGCCATCCTACCCCCTTCCCCACCTTCCTTTTAAGACAAATTTTAGGTAAATGAAGATAAAATGGTAAACCAAATTAAAATTTGTTTTCTCCGTTTTTTTTGGTGTGTGTGTGTGTGGTGGGGGCGTGCAGTTTCACTTTTTATTAGTATTTAAATATTCTAATAGCACAAAAAACATTATGGTGTATGAGCGATGGATGTTACAAGTGCTAATCCAGAAAATCGACTAACATTATTACAATTTACTCACACACACATAAAAAAAAAAAAAAAAAAAAAAAAAAAATTAGTCGGATGTGTCAATCCCAAAACTTTCTTCTATCTCACACAGGTTTCGCATACACTAAAAAGAATCAGCACCAATTTATATCAAGGTCTAACTGAAACTCCAATTTTATTAAATTCCGTGCATTAGTTCTTGAGATATGAGTATCGCAATCGTGTAAATCCAGCAAAATGCTGCATAGCAGCAGCACCTGCTGCGCGATTTTCACCAAAAACTAATCAGCACCAATTTATATCAGAGACTAATTGAATATAAAGTTTTATTAAATTCCGAGCATTAGTTCTTGAGATAGAGCTATTGTGGAAATCGCGAAAAATGCTGCATAGCAGCGCCACCTGCTGGGCGATTTTTACCAAAAACTAATCTGCACCAATTTATATCAGAGACTAACTGAATATAAAGTTTTATTAAATTCCGAGCATTATTTCTTGAGATAGAGCTATTGCGGAAATCGCGAAAAATGCTGCATAGCAGCGCCACCTGCCGCGCGATTTTTACCAAAAACTAATCAGCACCAATTTATAACAGGGACTAACTGAATTTAAAGTTTTATTAAATTCCGAGCATTAGTTCTTGAGATAGAGCGCCCACAAAATTTTGTCACATACAGACAGACATAGTCACAGAGTCACAGAGTCACAGACAGACATTTTCTAAAAATAGTCAAATCGTGTTCAGGACCTTCTAAAACGTATAAATCCGTCGAAAACCGGAAGTCGAAAATTTTCTTTTTGTAAAGATAGAAGAAAGTAAAAAAGACAGAGAGAGAGAGATTTCCTTAAAGAAATGAAGTGATAAGATTCCAGGCTTCTTTGGGAATATGTTATCAGATGCTGACATTCCTAAATACTGAATGTATTTTTGGATTACTAATATATACATAAAAGGAAAATAATGCAGTATTATGCAGGTAATATTGTGATATTAAAGCATTCTAACATTTTTTTGTTTTATATCACTCATTTTCAAAAGTTTCAAATGAACAAAATAAATTAAAAATGCAGTTTTCTCATTAAGATATAAAATATTTTTTAACTGATTACCTTTGAATGCTTTAAGTTGAAAAAAAGATTAATTTAAAACGTCGTCATAATAAAAGTTTTTAATTTAAAAGATTGTGCTACACATGGGTGATTGTATTTTTACTTTAAAAATCCTTAAAATAAAGGAAAATAAGGATGGAGGATAAGATTAAGATTTTAATTATAAACTTTTATTGTAAGTAATAAAATACACAAAAATGTATTGCAAATATTAAAAACATTATTAAATAATGGTAGTTTCTATATTTCCATCACATAATACTATTTTTCTGTTATTGAAAAGTAATTAAAAAAATTCCTGAAATCAGGAAATACAAAAGCCAAAAAGTCCTTCCGGCCTGTACCGGGAGGAAAAGGTAGCTTTCCTATATCTTCGTTTTAAAATTTTAGCTAATGTTACACGAAAACAGCAAGTTAAAATGCAAAGAAACGTTTACAAAACATTCGTTAATACTGAATTTGAATAAGAAATTCGCCAAATTATTGAGCAATAGCCAAATTGGCTTCATTTATGAAGACTTATTTTGGTCGCCAAATTTGGCGATATTTCGCCAAATGTCGCCAATTTTGGCGAGAATTTGGCGCTAACGGATATGAATATATAGTTTTATGCGTATGATTGGGAAAATTATTACAACAATGAAAGAAAATAATTTGCAAGTAATCGCGTTAATGTGCTGTTTTGTTTCAAAATGTCAGCCACCCTAGAATTTCAAACTGCTCTATCTCAGCCATTTTTTAAGATAGAGGTAAACCAAAAAATGCTCTGGAATCCTTGTATCAAGGCCTAAAACGTAATTAAAAAATAAATTTGAATTTTTAACTTTTTTGTATATTTATTTTAGTTTTAAATTTTGAAATGGCCGCCATCTTGAAACAAAATGGCGGACCAAGCTGGCCAACGAACTCGGTCGAGACATTAGTGACCTTAATGTACACAATTAGTTTCATCAAAATCGATTTATAAATACGGGCGTTATCGTATGACATAGGTCAGATATATATATATATATATATGGATATATATATATATATATATATATATATATATATATATATATATATATATATATATATATATATATATAAATCAACATTTGAACGGAGGGTGGTTTTGGGGTCTGGGGGTCATGATCGGTGAAAATATATCAAAATTTTCCGGAATTGCTTTCCTCCGAACGGCTGCAATAGGTAGCTTTATACTTTTTTGTATTGAAAGCTACCTAAAATACAGAATATCGGGATAATTTCCTATGCGCAATCTCTCTTGGCTACAGCGATAGACAAATAAAAACAAACTGATTATATAAGTTCTTAATTATTGCAGAAAGGCACGCAACACTTCATATGTGTTAAGATATGAAGCCCAAATAAAAAATAAAAAAATCATATCATAGCTTACATTTTTCAAATAGCAGTTTGTTGTTCTAGTATTGACCACGAAACGTCGAACGCTCGCTTCTAAAATCAGCGAATGGTCCGATCGTTAGTATCACATATTAGTCTATCCTTAAGCACTCCTTTTCCTACAACTTAGGTGCTTTCTTATTTTTTGTAAGGGAAGTTACCTTAACCATACTAGAAATTTAGATACCGACACTGAATTAACATAGATGCAGATATGGACGTTATCAGCACTATCGTCATGCTTTATATTATGAAGTATTAGTAAAATTCTGTACACAGAAGCATAGGAGCTAAATAATAATAAAACAAGTTGGAAATTGTACATCAAACGTGACAAATGAGGTGCGTTCGTACTATAGCTAGTTATATAAATATTCAGATCTTGATGATTTTTTATTTTGTGAAATGAATTATAGCGTCTGCAGATTAATTTCTGTAATAAAATAAGTGTCTCGGTCGCTTGACGATTAAACCTCGGAAGCTCCTATAAAAAAAAACACCGATTTTAAAAAGAAAAAATTCAAATTTCTTAATAAATATTTTTATTAATATTTTCTAAAGTTTTGATTCGATTTTCATAAAATTTGAAATGTCTCGACAAAATTCTGCAAAGATAATATATCTTAAATTTCAAAACATTCGGTTGGGTAGTTTTTGCGTTGTTACATGCGGACGGACGGACAGACAGAAGGACGGACGGACAGGCAGACAGACGGACGTACTAGATGACGACAGTAGGTGCTACATATTTATATAATTACGAACGCATCTAAAATAGAGACAGAATGCTGAATTAGGCTAGGAATAAATGTATCTCGAGAAGTTTTTATCAAAGACGCCATTGACATAAAATACTGTTGTGAGCTCGGGGTTCAAAAGGACTGATGCCAATATATAAGAACAATCAAAAGGCTTTATTCACTATAAACAGTGCAATACGAACACCAATATCTTCTGAAAATTACAAGATATTCAGTAATCTTCAAATCCAATAAAAGCACAGCAAAATTTCACACAGAAACAATGCGTTCAATACGACGTATCAACGACAAGATCGATCCGAGAAACACAGTTCTCAATGCAAAGCCTCTCTTATGAATTCAATCGCAGTTGACAGACAACTAACTGAACTGAACTGATGGAGGTCCTTATATAGGTTTCAGAGATCTTTCCAGATTATTCCAGAGCCTTCAGATGCTAGAAATTACCAGAAAGTGCTTTAACTTTCGATAGAGAACCCAAGCAAGAAAGGATCCCAATGTATAGGTATAAGGGGCGTGTGGTTGCACAAAAACTCGCCAAATCCGTCGCCAACTTGGCGACATTTGGCGATATATCGCCAAATTTGGCGACAAAAATAAGTCGCCAAAACCATCGCCAACTTGGCGATAAACCCATTCCTTGGCGATATTTCCATAGACTTCTTATAAAGATGAGGGTGTAAGGTTGTTTTTCTTGCAAAGCATCTGAGGCCTTTAGCATTGAGTTACATGATGCTCAATAGGAAATACATTAATAATACTGCAATTTTCACAATAATCAAATAAAATAAATTTAAACAAATGGAATATTTACAGATATATACAAAATTCATAACAATACAATAGTCAACATACACAAAGAAATAAATTTTCAATATCATATACATTTCATCCGGCATAATAATTACTTTTTAAATGTATAATCAATAGAACAAACAGTGATTTTATATATAGCTTTCTTAAAGAACACCAGAATTAAAAAATATTTAAAAAAATATTTTATTAAATAACGATCTTTGAATAAAAAAGTAACAAAAAGTAACAAAAATAACATGATTACCATATTTAAATAAAGGCCGCGCAATCTCTCTTACCGAAATTGGAGAGTTTGCGCATCTCATACTTAGGAGAGATGGCGCATTGTTTCCATTAGTTTTAATGCTAGGAGAGATTACGCAGCTTATTGGTAAATTTGCATAAAAAATAAAAAATGAAAATGGACTAATTTTAAGTTAAACGTGTTGTTAAGTTACATAATTTTATTTTGTAATCTTATCTGGACTTTCTTTTTCTGATTCTTTAATTTTTTTTCCTTTAATTAAAATTTTTTAATCGTTTATAAAATTATTTCCTTTTTCTGATTCTTTAAGCATTAGGTTGAAATATTCACTTCCAATACAATAAAATTTGTTCACAAAAACCTTACAGCAATGCCATTTAAGTGTAATTATTATTGTTAACAATTTAATTGTAGTTATTATTAGTAACAATCTCTCCTATCCATGCGCGCAATCACACCAACCCTGTAAGGACAGATTGCGCAAAATAACTTTCTTAGTTTTATTACAACTGTTCTATTAAATTGCAACATAACAACAAAATAGCAATGGAAATGCATAAAAAACAAATGAAGTAAAAATTATTCATGGATTGTTTAGCAAAAAATTAATATTTAGATTTTTTATTGCTATTCTTTTGAATTGTGCGCAGACTCTCCTAGCTTTACCTTATTTACTCCGAACATATAGTATTTGTATTGAATATTATCACACCTGTTTTTTATCGCCGTGCCTACATCCGGTTCGAATGTGGGTACTCGTAATTAGGGGATGAATGTTCTATCCCCTACACCAATTAGCCACATCCAACGACTTGGATATAGAAAAAACATCAATTACGAAAATTTATCTGGGGTTTTTCCATTTTTTCTCAATTTAAAAGAAACATTTCCTTTTATCTATCGTGCAAGGAATCTTTTCGTTTTTAACGAGGATAAAAAGGAAATTTTCCGTTTATTCCAGGAAAATTTACGATTTGCACTCAAAATAGATAGTTTCCGTTAAAAAAACAGAAATTTCACAGAAAATCACCCGTATACATACGGAATTGTTTTTACAATGTATACAAAAATAGTGTACAAAACTTCTTTTTTTTTTTGTGTTCTAAAACAAAACAGGCTTCGCTGTTAAGCAACATTACCTATAAATGTTGTTTTTGGAATAATGTCCTCTATTTACTTGAAAAAAAAGAATTATAGAATAATAGACAATTGTCACGCAGTTTATAATTAATGGTGTATGCAACAAAACATTACATAAGTAGTTTTATTTCAATTTTCGTGTCCAAATCTAAACTTATAAATAAATATTTTGAAACGTTTTTCACGTATTTTAATGACAGATGAGTACATGCAAAATATAAGTATGTTTTCTTTTATATTTACAGGAGTAATTAGTAAATGTACGTGGTGGGCCTAAAAGCCTTGACACAATTTAAATTTGAATAAAAATCAAGTACAAGAGTGCGTTTACACGAAAATGCTTCTCATGATCAAAAGTTTTGTTTAGGCTAACAAAAAAAAAGTTCAAAAGTTCGGCAATAGATGACGCTATACCTTCAACGTTTCAAAAAAGCATAAAAGCTCAAGATAAGCAGTTATTGACCATTTGTTTTGAACTACATACTACCATATTTAAACGTAAGGATTGAAACAGACAAGCAGATCCCTATTTGGATGTTGTTCGGGATGCAAATAGCACACAATTTGAAATACGGAAATAGTTTGTACAAATAATTGACCTATAACTGTTTTATCTTTAGTTTTAAAAGCTTTTAAAAGTGCAGTGACATTAAATAGGCAATATTTAGAACTAAAGTTTTTAGTTTGCTTATAATAACCGTTAAATCATGGTAAGAATTTTTATTTAAACTGCACTTTTGCACGCCGATTACTTGATTTGTTTATTGTATCTTAAAGAAAGTATCAATGGCTTTTCATTCACCCTCTACTATATTTTACTTTTTATTTCAAAATTAGTTTTATGCATAAGGTATTCACATAAAACAACGATTTTTTATGTAGTTATCAGACAGAAAATTAAGCTTAAAAAATGTTTAAAGTAACTATTTGTTAATAAACTATTAAAAAGAACACATTTCTTACATAGAATAGGGGTAAAAAATAAAAACTTGTCATGAAACAATAATAATTGTCCAGAAAGAAACTCCTATTTCATATTTTTTGCAAAAGTAAAGTATTCGTTAAAAAGAAATTTCGAAACGGCTTGGACTGTGAAATGTGAGACTAAAACATGTAATTAGTTATTTTATTATCTTAGACTTCCCTCATTAAAACTCTTCTATGAAAAACAAAGTTTCAAATACCTGTAAAGCTGCTAAGAAAAGATGTTTCAGAGCGAGTATAATCACAGGACTTTCCAAAATAAAGGAAGGAAAAAAAACTTTCATATTCTTTTGTATTTTTTCGAAGAAAAAGTTTCAGGTAAAGATGGTATTTTTAAAAAAGCGGCGAAATCAATATGTGACAATTTTTTAAAAGAATTATCTCGTTAAAAATGTAGTCTTATTTATTCCCAGAATTAGTATTTTGATTATTTTTAACAACTGGTTAATATTTAGCTTGTACAGTTAATAAATGAAATATACTTTAGAGGAAAATAAAAAAGACTTATTGGAGTAATGTATAATGTTTATGAATGACAGTTAATGTTTTTGAAATATGCATAATACTTTAAAGTAAATGTGAATTTCACTATGTTTAAATAATAATAAAATATTTCATTAACATTTTCCATTTATATTTTGTTGATTTTAGGTTCATTTAAATTTGGTTGTTTTAAACATTTTAAAATTAAATGCTTAAAAGTGTTTGTTCCCACTTTATTATTATTTTAATATATATATATATATATATATATATATATATATATATATATATAAGTAATAAAACTATTGTAAACAATAACCATTAATCCACATAAATAATCAACAATAGATAAACCGATAATTACAATACAATACATAAATATATCCATATATTATGTATATATGTATAGTTATTATTTGTACACAAAAATTGAAATTTACAAAAGTAGCGTGCAAGATTTGCTTTTTATGTACTGAACATGGTGCTGCTTAATTAAAACCATCATACTATTACATGCTGGTTTTAATGTCAAACAACAGAATCTACAAGAAGTAATTTTTAGAAAATAATATAAAATCGACTGTAAGTGACTTTTATTGGACAGATATTTACTCACTGCCATTTGGCATATTTTATTGACAATTGTTTGTCATAACAGAGCATTATTGTCGTAATCATTTATTGTTATCTAAATTCAATTTAATTATACTGTGGCCGATGTCCCTCATTTTGACGCTCAGTACATGATCGTACATTAAAAGGTTTAACTGTGTATGTAAAAATATATACACGATACGATGACTATTTTAGAAACGTAAAATAATTCGGAGTATCCTAATAGCATATTCAAATTTCTTTGCGATTATTCAATATTTACGAAAGTTAGAGCCTATAAAATAAAAATAAAAAGATAAAAAGACAACCATTTTCTGATCCCATTTCATACCAATAAAATTTATACGAGAACACACACACACAAAGCAATTATTCAAAAGTTATCCGTGAACATGTATAATATATCTACAAAAACAACTTTTCAAAAGTAAAAAAAGCCAAGCGTAAAAAAAAAGTAAATAAATAAAAGTTGTGGCTAAAAAATGGTGTGATATCAAATTTCCAAGCTATTATATTACTTATTTAACTTTTTTCCATTCAATAAGTTATCATATATATAAGTCGAGTGCCTACGTATATGTTAATAGAAATCTTTTTCTCCTGTACTAAATACATCCTAACGAGTTTTTGAAAATTCAATTTTTTTCAAATTATGCATGACGGGCTTGGCGGCCATCTTTGCATATTATTCACAAAATTCTAACCACCAAAATCCGAAGTTGAAAATTGTTATTTAAGCAAATATTTTAAGCGTTACATTTATAGACTTGTATGCTCTGAAAATTGTGTCTTAAGATAATGATGACTTATCTTAAAGATTCATCTTATGATTTATATTTTAGAGTAATTAATAATTTCAAACTAGTAAAAATCAATTTCTCAAAATATCAGTCTTATCTAATTTATCTGTCTGTAGTTAAAATCTGAAGTTCGAAATTGTTATAAACATATTACATTGCAAACATATTACGCTTTTACTTTAGAAATTTGGGTGGTTAGAAATATGGAAAGATGGCCGCCAAGCCCATCATGCATAATTTGAAAAAAAATTGAATTTTCAGAAACTCGTTAGGATGTATTTAGTACAGGAGAAAAAGATTTCTATTAACATATACGTAGGCACTCGACTTATATATATGATAACTTATTGAATGGAAAAAAGTTAAATAAGTAATATAATAGCTTGGAAATTTGATATCACACCATTTTTTAGCCACAACTTTTATTTATTTACTTTTTTTTTTACGATTGGCTTTTTTTACTTTTGAAAAGTTGTTTTTGTAGATATCATTTCTTTTTTTTTAAAAATAGATTAAACATAATTTAAATAATCTAAACATCAGAAATAATTTAAAATTACATTTTACTTTCAGTCATTGTTTAAAGGGTTAACTAGAAATACCAGTAGATTTTTCAATTAAACTAATTACACTCTTAAAAACAACATACTAAATGCGGCTTGTTATAATACTTGTTATCCTGCGTTAAAAATATCACTGACTTATTTATGAAATGAATAAAAATGGAATACGTACACAGCGTGTCAGCGCTTCATTTGAAATCAAACGTGATATCACGCTCTTTTATAATTAGCACTAGCTGGCTTCGCCCGCTAGCGGGCCCCTAATTTACATCGGGGCCTCGAATTTTGTAAAACCTCGAATAAGATAAACCTCGAACCGAACGAACCTCCGACCTTGTTTCCCGCTGCCTTCGGCACCGGATAATCCCTTAATTTGCACATCGAAAAGTATAAACCTCTAATCAAACGAACCTCCGACACAGGTCCCCGCTGCCTTCGGCACCGTATAGCAGTCATGCTGCGCACGCTCAAGTTCCATCTTCCACCACCAGGTAGAGCAATCTGTTCTATATTGACCTCGGGCACTGAAATCGTCAAGGCTATAGATGTCGAGTCGAATGAGCTATACCCCGTCGTGATCCAGCCCATAGAACCAGAGATAGGAAAGTGCCCCCTGGTGATGAAAAAACGAATTAAAATTGGAAATCTCTATCAATGTCGAGTCGAATGAGCCCCCGTCGTGATCCGACCGATAGAAACAGAGATAGGAAAGCGCCCCTCGGTGGTGAAAGCTAATCGCGTTCGGGGGGGGGGAATGGGGGGATGAACACCGGAGATGCATAATAGGATTAAGCGGTCACAGACCTTTCCAATGATGTATCACATGAGGGGTATGTGCAAAATTTAGAAAATACCCCCTCCCCCTGCATTATATGATTAAGCGTTCACAGACCTTTCCAACGATATATCACATGAGAGGTGTCGACAAAATTTAGAAAAGTGCCCCCTTTAGGGCGGGGGGTGAAAGTGGGAGGATGGACCTTGAAGATACCTAATATGAATAAGCGGTCACAGGCCTTTCGAACAATATATCACATGAGTAGTGTCCGGGGGGGGCGCAAAATGTGGGGGTGACACCTGTGGTGCATAACATGAATAAGTGGTCACAGCCCTTTGTAATGATATGTGACATGACGGATATCGTTAAAATTTAGAAAAGTGCCCCCCCCCCCTTGTGTAGGCAAAACGCGCTCCACCCCACCCTATAATTTTTACGCGGCATTATTTTTAAAATGTATGTTATGTGTTATAAAATATCGTAAAGTTTCAAAGAGATAGCCTTATTATACTTCCTAATTTTGTTCACTGGAATTTAATATATTTGCTGAAATTACTATTATATATAGAATAATATAGAAATAAACCCTCCTTTAGCTTGTAATTAAGATATATGAACAATTTTTAGAATTTCTTAAACCTGATTTATATTTATTTATTCATTCATTTATTTATTTATTTTTTGTTTATTTATTTATTTATTTTGCGTTGCCCTGTGCATGTTTGGAATTTCTTAGCAATTTCTTAGATTTACATTATTTTATTCAATCCATTGTACTGTTACAATAAATTTAAATGGAAACTTCACTTCTAAAACAAAAATAATTTAACATCTGGATTTCATTAATTTATAGGAAAATGACGTGAAAGGTATTTCTGCAAACAAAATGCCTGTCCTTTACCGTTTTTTTTTTTTTTTTTTTTTTTTTTTTTTTTTTTTTTAAAGAAATAAATGCATCACATTTAATTCCTTTCAAAAATTTTGTTTACGTTTGGAAAGAAATTTTAAATGCCGATAACTCTTAATGTATACATTTTAGAAGGTATATCTTCCATCAAAAACTAATTTATTTTTAAAGATCTTTCTAAAAACGTAAATTATATATTTAAAATATTTTTAAAGAATATACACTACGTCTGATTACTTTATTTTACAATATTATAAGAACACGCATTTTATCAGATAATTAAATACACTAAACAAACATGAGTGAAAAATTGACCCGGCCCAGGACTAGAACCTGGGAACTTAGGCGTATTGAGACACCAAGATCGATATCCTTGAATAGCAATTTCTCATACATATTCATGTTAGAAACAGTCATCTGCCACAGTTTGCAGTCATATTTAATTGTCTGATAAAATGTGTGTTCTTATAATTATGAAGTTTTATTTTTTTTAAAATATCTTTAGAAGAAAATGGCTGACTTGCAGATGAAATTTGATATGAACACGTAACTGATTTGTGCTATTATAATACAGATGGCACGCGGTTGTTGGCAGAGTTTTATCTCTGTTTTGGCATAATTTTTTAATCGCCAAGTTAATTAACAGTTTTTTGCTAATTAAGGATAGAAAATAATTTTCTTTTACACTGGATTTTATAAAAGCACATAGATTACGTAATTACTTGTCCAAAAATGCAATCCTTTTTTTATTCTGCTCAATATTAAGGCCTGTAGGTTGTTTGAAAAAAAAAGTTTGACGAAGAAAAAAGTGATCATTTTAAGTAACTCGACGTTTTTTTAAAAATCTATATCTCTGTTTATAAATCACTTATGAAGATGAGTTTCGTCTTAAATTGAAGAAATTCTTGATTAGATTCTTCTAGTTTTCGTTTTTTTTTCTGCGATGCTTGGTTTATTTGATATCTCATATTTTTATCTGGCATGTTTTGTCGATTTAACATTGCGAAATTGTTTTCTGTAAGTAAGCAGTAGCGGTCTAGTCCAGTTCTTGGCGTTGTTTGTGTGGCGTTTTTTTTTAAGCTTGGCTTGGCAGAGCGACCGCCCTGCTTGATATGACATATATTTGTAATATTTCTTAAATTTTCTCTCCATTTAATTTACTATATTTTGCCATAAAATACTTTTTTTATGTCCCCCTTACACAATTCAAGGGTTAACCCATCGTACATTTTTTTCTTTCTCCGATCTCAAATTTATTCGATTTCAGAGGTATTTTTTAATCATAATCCTATTTTATTTTCCTTCAAGGGTCGCTTTCGAACGCTTTTCTTGCTCTTTGGAGGACCAATTTGCAGCAAATTGATGCATCCGCCGTTGATTTCCTCAAATCCTTTTCTGATGGGCTATGAGCTTCTGTTACATTGCGTTTTTGTATATGTATGTGCTAAGTATTAAACGAACCTTGCGCTGGGTCAGCGGAGAACTTTTTCGTCGTTTCTCTTGTCTCAGAACAGGCGACTTTATTCGTAGTGGTAGTGTACTGCCGCTATGTATAATAGCTTGATTTTTTTTACTTTTTGCTAGATTATTTTACTAGCTTATTTTTCTTAATCTGCAAAATATGTTCAGCTCATTAAGATTGATAATGCATAGGGAAGAACTTTTCCTAAGATGTTGTCTTTTATTAATTGAATAAAAACCTGAGGCTAAATTTGACTCTTTTCTGTGGTGAAATACTATTGGGTGCTTGTCTCCATGTGTCGGCGTAGCCACTCATACCTCGATTGCACTGCCTGTTCTAATATTATATCTGCTGCGATACGATTCATCAATATAATACTAAGATCTCGGCTGCAATGTCACAGCGGCCTTGTCAGCAAACATGTCCAAGACAATATTTTATTATTCTGCACAGCCTGTTCTAATATCATACCTGGAGTGGTATGATTACATCAATATAAAACTAATATTTTGGCTGCGAATATTTTGGATGTAGCGACCTTGTCAGCAAACATCCTCACGGCAATATTTTATTATTCTGCATTGCCTGTTCTAGTATCATAACTGCAGCGGTATGATTACATCAATATAATACTAATATCTTGGCTGCCAATGTTATAGCGGCCCTGTTTGCAAACTTCTTCACGGCAATATTTATTTTTCTTAAATGCCTATTATCATACATGTGGTATGGTTACATCAATATAATACTAAGATTTTGGCTACCAATGTCATAGCGGACTTCTTATCAAACATCTTCACGGCAATTTTTTATTATTTATCTGCTTTACATCTTCTCTACCTGGTACTCGCAACTCAATCTTGCTCAATGCCGGATATAACTATTTGTTAAAAAGTGGAAGTAAAGTTTTGAACACTAGAAAATACTTATAGCTAAATTTCGAATAAAGACATATTTACAAAACATAAAAAGGAAATTTTAATTAAGTGTGTGCGAGGAAATTTTAATGAAGTATGACTTTAGAGGGAAAACATAGCTTTCTATATTTAAAGAAACAATTGTTTACAAAAACATATTTTTGCGTTTTATTTATTAATCATATGTTTAGCATAAAATGCATTGCTGAAATATTGATGTTTATTTTGGTGTGAGACATCCCAAAATCCCCAAAAATATTTAGAATAACTTTTTATTAATAAAATATTATTATTTAATAAGAATAACAAAAGCAATGTTTAATATTAAACAACAATAACTGTCTAGAGAAGAAACACTATTTTTTATTTTGTTAAAAGAAAAGAAAACTGTCAAAACCTTCTGCACTGGAATATGTGTGATTTAAAATACGCAATTAGTATATATATAATCTAAAAGTTATCTCATTAAAAATATAACACGAGGGAAAAAATCAAAATCCAGTAAAGTTAGTAAGAAAAGATGTTTCAGATTGAGTATAATTAGAAAACTTTGAAATGATGGAAGAAAAACTCTTACAAATTCTTTTGTGTGTTTTCAGAAAAAGCTCAGATAACTTTTGCTTAGTGCTGCAATTTTTTTAAATAAAGCAAAATCTTGCATATGACAAGTTTTGAAATGTGATATCTTGTTACACATTATTTCTTATTTCTGCCAGAAATTATTTTTTAATTATTTTATTTTTCCATTATCTAGCGGGTACAATTTGTACATAAGTATTGTTATGAAGCAAATAATTGATTTTTGTGTTATGTGTTATACTTTTCAAAAGTGTAGTTTAAAATAAAAGTGAAACTGACTACGTTAGAATAAATTTAAGTTTGAAGTGAATTTTAATTGAGTTTCATTAAAAGAGAAGATATTTCAAATATTTGAGCTTCTTGCTTTCACATAACTAACTTTGAAAACAGTGTGGACTTATTATTCATTTCCCTAGACGCTGACAAAAATCCCACATAGGTAATCCCAAGGTAGGTGAACCAAAGGTTCACCTACCTTGGGTAAGTATAAAGGTTCACCTACCTAAAACAAAAATATTTAAGCTTTGAGGATTTTTTTATAATTTTCTGGTTATGTATATGTAACCGAATTTTTGTTTGTAAAATTTTAAACTTATCTCTAACACATATCAAGTATACTTTTCTTTGTGAAATAAAATTTAATTACTTTTATAATACTATTTCAAAGTTGCAGTTTGTTGGCCACCTTTGGCGCATAGTGTTCAAAAGGTGGCTTATGTATTGAAATCACTTTTAAAATGTGAAAAAATACTCGGCAAACTATTTTGCTTACGATTATGCTCTGATGATCTCTTCTTTCTTTTGATATCTTTCGAGTTTTTCTTCTTAATATTCTTATCTTATGACACGAAAAAACCTTAAAGCAATTTTCGTGCTCAGTAGTTCAGGGATTTTCTTCCGGGAGTTACTGATTTCTTTTGAGTGATCTCTGGTGTTAACAATAAATGGTAATAAGTTTTTCAGATATTTATGTAGAAATTTTCAAAACTTAAATATTACTACACTGATTTCCACATTTTCTTTCTAAGGTGGCCACCCGCTTGGGGACATGCATATGGTTGCCATTTGCATGACGTAAAATAATTAATAAGATGCATTTCTTAGAATTGAAGTAAATGTAGTTAAAGAGAAAGAAATAGGCTTTCAGAAAACGTATCATAACTCAAAGTTCTAAGAATTTAAACACGTGTAAATTAAAATATCGTCTTACCTGGAAATTAGAACGACTACTCCTCAAAAGTGAAATCACTGCATAAAGTGTCGGATGATCGAGGTGATCGCTTTAAATTCAGCCATGCGTACTGCAGATTACATGATTGACAAAGGAGTAGCACCATTTCGTGATTAAAAATTAACTCTACTTTTGAGGGGTGGGCTACTTTAGGAACACTGGCCACCTTTGGTTCATCCATCTTATATATAAACTAAATAATAATTATGATGCATATATACTCGGAATAGGTATTTGAATTGAATATTATCACACCAGTTTTTAATTGTTTTGTCTTACTCTAGATTAGAACCTCAGCACTCGCCATTAGAGGATGAATGCTCGATCTCCTTCACCAACTGGCCATTAGAGGATGAAAGCCCTGTCTCATTTTCCAACTGGTCACATCCAACGACTTAATTACAGGCCAAAAAAAGAAAAAAGAAAAAAAAACTGGAATTTTTCCATTTCCTTTCAATTGAAAAGGAATATTTCCGTTTGTCTGACTTGGAATGTACATTTCCGTTTTTAACACTATAGACTGATCTCATTCACGCTATAGCACATGCTTAAATATTACAGAATCAACCAAAAACGTTATTTAAATTACCCATAAAAAATAAACAAGTATTCACACATAGAAAAGTTAAAAAAATTCTAGAAAAGATCATAATTAAAAATAAGTTGGAATAACTAAAAATATAACAAAACTTATTCACGACTCATTAAAGTTTCCACTTTCACTACATTTACAATTTACTATCGCTATATTCGGCTACTTTGTACACTTACTATCAGCAATCAGGAATAGTTCGAAACTTCACTATCGACGAGTGGAAATTTCGTAGAGTAACCGAACCTCCATTATTCACAAGTAGAGGACATCGGAACTCCGGTAATGAATAGTAGAGATTTTGAAAAATCAATATTTCACAATTTTTACAATAATAGAAAAGTAATGTAACGAAAATGTCAACAGATTTACCTTGTTGTGTGGAAAATGTAAGCAAGGTCAGTGTAGAATATAAACAGTAATTTGTTGAGGGACATCATATGTATTGTCAAACAATTTCCAAAACCTGAAGTGGCTAATTCAGTGTTGTTGTAACGATGGATGCGGAACTCTTCCAGTACTTGTTACGATTTAATCACATTTCTCAAACACAAGGTAACTCTATTGAAAATATTATTTCAAGATATTTATTATTGTGAAAGCTATGAACGAAATTCCTAATTGATACTGCTGTGGGATACCCTAAACTTTTGAATGGAAAATTAGATTAAATCCCTAGGGTCTACGGCAAATATTGTTCGTCTTGATGTATATTATCATCTTTCTTTATCATGGGAAGGTTTCTGAAACACCCTGTATATATAGATGAACAAGTTAAAAAAAAATCCATACTTTTGCGAATACAATCGCAACACTCTCTATTTAAAATTCACTATTTTCTTGGAATAAAAGCGAAAGTTTCCAACATATATATTGTATACTTAACATCTGGAACCTCTCCTATACGTATTTTAGGAATAAGATGATATTTATGCACACATTCTAAGAATTTTTCAATTTTAATTGAAACTTCTATATCTTTTTATGTGTGATAAACATAATATATACTCATAAATTTTGCGAATGATATGTCACTGTCTTAATACAAAACAGAATGATTAAATGAAATAGCACAGTTAAAAATGCTTTACATTTAAAGGAGAAGTAGTGGAATTATTACGGCACCACTGGAATTGATTTTTGATGCAAATTAGTTAAACAACATTATTAGCACTAACGATAAGTGATACATGTTGAAACGAAAATCATTAGAAACTATAATTAGAATATTGATTTATTAATTAAATAATCAAGTCGTTACGGATAAATTAATTTCCCCCTTTTTTTAAGCACCATTAATGAGGGAAAAAATATGATAAAATGTATTTTTGAAATATAAGACAAAACAAGTTATACAGAAAAAGGAGGATAACTCATTCGACATGAGTCGGCATGATAGTATGGATTTTTGCTATTCTCTTTGTACAGAGCTTGCAAAAAAACTCGTCATTACAACTCATGATTCCAACTTATATTATCATAAAATCAGCTTTAAAAAATCAACGAAAATGTTTATTGAAATTCAATAAAAAAATGATGGTGGGGTAATGGGGCTTAAGTAAGTAATGTCAATCATTTAAATTTTATCTTAGACAATATTTAATTTTATGGCCTGACTAAATTAAAATACGAACAACATTCACTCTACCAAGTTTAATTTTTTGAACTGAAGCACGAAAGAAAAAAGTCTCAGCGTCCTAAGCTAGTGGATTCTGGGAATACAGATCAGATTTATGAAAAACAAAATCTAATAAATACAGTTATCTCTGAGGATGTATCCCCGCGGCTACTTCTATACTCAGACGATGCAAATACCGGCTCACTCAAAGATTTACCTTCTGAAATATCAATCTGAATAGTCACGAGATAAACCTACATGTGAAGTACATCTTCAAAGATTTGAATTTCTTAAATATCAATCTGAGTAGCCAGGGGCTAAACACATTTGCAGTATCTTCATCAAACATTCATATCTGTCAGGACTGAACTGATAATTTGAAAATTAGAATAAATTGATAGAAGAGGAATGTCTTTACGCAGGGGACAAAAATCAATTGGTATCAGCATCACCTTTTACATTATTTTTGGGTCATATTTTTACACGTTTTTTTATACACCTTATAATAAATAAAGGACGTTATTTATACATTTATTATACGTTTAAATACTTTAATAATGCGTATACGTTAATTATACGTTTCTATGGACTTTATTTATATGTTTGACACATTATTTTATTCACCAAATTTTATTTAACTTTTTGAGTATGGCTATTTTAAATATCGACAAAGAGTAATTCATTATTAAAAGATACAAATTTGCCTTAAAATATAGCAAGAACTTATTTTCCTCACAATTATCACAATCACGCCATCACGTAGCACAGCTGCTTCACTCAGACGAAAACACCCGCTCGCTAATGTTAATCCTATGGAGGAAATTTTTGAAGATATCTCGTTCGCATTTCAATATTTTTAAATGATTTTTTTTTGCATTGGATAGCTGAGGTCAATCTCTATGCACGCTCATTTCTACTTTTTCAATTTTGAGTACAAGTTTTTTTTTTTATTAAGATACACTTTCGAAACCGGTTTTGAAAGTGAAAGTATCCCCAATAAAAAAAAAAAAACTGCAACAAAAATCGAAAAAGTAGAAAGGAGCGTGCAAAAAGATTGACCTCAGCTATCAAATGCAAAAAAAAATCATTTAAAAATATTGAAATGCGAACGAGATATCTTCAAAAATTTCCTCCATAGGATTAACATTAGCGAGCGGGTGTTTTCGTCTGAGTGAAGTAACCCTTTAACAATAACTGTCGGGAAAAGATGCGGTTGGTAGATTTTAAGACCATCGCAGTCTTTCAAAAACAAATGCCTTCTGGCCGATATTTAAACCATCCGTCCTGAAAAAGAGAAGCAGTTTAATTTTTTTTTCGGAGAATATAGGGCAGAAGGGGGAGATGGCGACATCTTAACACATTTTTCATTTTATAATTTTTACCATAACGTTTTTGATGTATGTAATATGATATAAAAATGTCTTGAAACTTTTCCCATCGATTACGTAATATTCTTCTAATTAAATATAAGGGAAGTATTTCTTTTCAACTTTTCATCAGAAGTCTACCAAGTGTCAGTATTTCCTCGGGTATCGGGATAATAAAAACATGCCTACGAGGTAATACGACATGGATTTATTATTGGGAAATAATAAGTAAAATCACGAAGAAATGTCAATTTCTTTATTCATATAAAATTATTCAAACAATTATAGAATATTTAGTTGTAATAGTTTCACATTATTTGTTGAACCCAAGAGCCCTGTTAAGATTTGTTGCGTAGGGATTTATCAAAATTAGGCTTAGGTTTCTTTTTTGAATCCTAGTCCCTCCATCCATTTTCTTATCTTTTTAAAATTGCATTAATTTACAAATTTCAAGCTAGTTCGTAGTCAAGTCGTTGCAATTTAGTTAAAGTAATACCATAGAATTCATTAGATAATGGATTAATATGGTTTGCTAAAACAGTTTCTTGATGAGGTATAAAGTTTGATTTTCTGCTCAATGCAGATTTATTACTAGAATTCGATTTTAAACGGTCATGTAGAATAATTCTTGAACTATTTAATTCCGCAGCTATGCTTTTAACTGATATGCTACTTGGAACTAGCTCAAAAGCTTGTTTTAGTGTTTTTTTCTCTCCGTATTTATTTTTCTGGATCTCGTCATCTAAAAGACAACAGGAACCAATATTTAGGCAATTAAAAACCCTATCTCAAAATATACGAACATGGAGAAATACCGACAGGTATTTCCCCGTAAAGGGATGTCGACATTAGCCTGAATGTACAATACATTGTACAAAGTGTCCGCGAGGCTAACTTATACACTAACAATCAATAAATATTGCAGTAAAATGTTCGCTGAATTTTATACTTTCTAATAAGTTAACTAGTTAGAATAATGAAACGACTGTTGAAAGACTTATTTAATTTGCGTAGAAGTCAGAATTTACATAAAATTTCCCCCAAAACACGTTTACCACAGCACATGAAAAGTAGTCTGCTAGACAACAAGAAACTCACTCGGCATTAGTACTCACTCGGCCACGATGGCGCCAACTGACAGCGCTCTAAGCGCAACACACCGTCAAAATTCAAAATATCGCATTGTCCGGGGTGTCGATTTCCTCCCTGTTTTCCTCTGATATCCTGAACATTTTTTTAATGCATCGAATTTTACATTTATTTTACACGAAATGTTAAAAAAGTATTACATTTAAAAAGAAAAAAAAACATTTTCATTTTTTTTTTACATGTATTATCTATAAAAAGTAAATACCACGAGGTTAAGAAAATCCAAAATAAATTCTAACGTTAAATAAAAAAGCTTGTGTAACAAGATAACACTTTTCAAAACTTGTCATATGCATCCTTTCCCTTCTTTACAAAAAATATATAAAGAAGAAGCGAAGAATTAGTTGGAGATAGATCCCCCCCCCCCCCTCAGAAAATAAGTGCGGAAGAACATTTTAGTTTATCTTATTTTATATTTATATACATTCTAACTGCAATATCTCTGCATTATTTTTCCTGCGAAAGTTTAAACCATTTTTATGTTAGATTTTTAAAGAGGTAAATTTAGGTCACAAAATTGCTATTACGATTCAATCTCACATTTTTTCTCTTTGCACTATTTGGAACTACTACTAATAAATTCATTTATAATCGTGGAAAAACAGATTGCAATGCCGGTAGCTTTTAAAGCATAACTCAGGAACTACTTGTCTGAATGAGCTGTGATTTTGGATTCTCATGCTTGTGGCTTCCAGAAATCGATTTTTGTTTAAAATTTTATAGGTTACAATTCATATTTGTTTCGAAAATTAATTTAAAATTATGTGTAATTTAAAAATTAGTTTTCGAAAATATTATGATTTGTGACCTATCATATTTTTTAAACGAGTTCGAAGTTGCACATCAAACGTGACAAATGAGGTGCGTTCGAACTGTTATTATTTCAGTGAAATGAATTATATCGTCTGTTATTATATGATTAGTTTCTGTATTAAAATAAGTACATTTTAAGTTGGCAATATTTTATCTTTTGTTGACATTTACTAGCTTTGAATAGTCTAGCTTTGACTATTTCAGAACTTGAAATCCATAATTAGACTTTTTTTTCATTTAGTATCTATTTCTCTAGAAACAACTATCCAGTAGATTATAGGATTGCTATAATTAAACAATTTTAGTATGCAAATTCGCTTTTTAAATTCAGTAATACGGAAATAATACGACTCTATCTTAAATAGGACGTAATCACCATGCCAATCTAGAATCATTACAAATCATGGGATATCATTGAATTAATTTCGTGTGATAGGATTTAATAGAATGAATAACGTGACTATAATTTGGTCATAGAGTTTATAAAATGTCTTATAAGTCTTATATGACTATAACTTGATCATAAAGGTTATAAAATGTCATATACGTCATATATGACTATAACGTCAGACATGTCAGATAATTTGACGATACATCTCGGTCGCTTCACGATTAATCGTTAGAAGCTACGATAACAAGGAAGTACCGATTTAAAAAAATAAAAATTACTTAATAAATATTTTTATTAATATCTTTTTAAGTTTTGATTCGATTTTCATAAAATTTGAAATGACTCGAAAAAATTCTGCATTGATTATATATATTAAATTCCATTCCATTTGGTTGGGTAGTTTTTGCGCTGTTATATGTTGACAGACGGACGGACGAACCAGACACGACTATAGGTGCTACGTAATTATATAATTACGAACGCACCTAAAAAAGAAATCGATTTATAGAAGCTTTAATGTATAATCCGATGCGGATCCAAAATTACAGCTCATTCAACCAAATAGTTTTTGAGTTATGCTTTAAAAATTACCCGCATTGCAATCTGTTTTTCAGTGATTGAAAATGAATTTAGCATTAGGAGTTCGAAACTTTAAACCTTCATAATTCCGAAACTATTTGACCAAATGACTTTTCGCTTAGTATCCTATAGTAAATTTTACCGAAAAAACTAATATGCTGTCAAAATTGAGTGTTAGTATTGAAAATTTCAGAGTTTGGTACAATTTCAGTATGAAGTAAGCGTAACCCTAAGCTTATTATTTTTTTTCTGTGATTTAAATTAAATTAAGACATAATTTACAGTGTAATGGTTATTTAAATTTTTTTTCTGATTAAAATGTATAGGGTGTTCTCGCTTTCTCTTTTTTTAGGCGACTGCACTACGTCACCATGTTCTGTAATTCAGGTAGCATGAATTAAATACCCAAGTGTAATATAAGTCAAAGAAGGTTTACAATCATAATAATGTAAATATCATCTGCATTAACTGTAAAATGTAATATTATTTCTTGTCGATATTTTTACACGATATATATTCCAGCTTCGTTAAATTTAAATTATATCGGAGAACATAATTGTGTGACAGTTTGTTTAAATGCCTGGACTTTTCCATTTATATTCCAAAAATGTTAAATTTAAAAAGAAATTTGTAGTTGTATTAATTTTATATTTAACATCTATAAAAAGTAAATACAAAACGCTTAAGAAAATCAAAAATAAATTTAAAGAAAGAGTTTGTGTAACAAGATAAGATTTTTCAAAACTTGTCATATTCACCCTTTTCCTTCTATACAAAAAATATAAGAAGTAAAAATTATTTGAAGAAATAAAGAAAATAAGTGCAGAAGAGTATCTTGTTTTCTCTTCTTTCATTTCTATTTGAAAGCTCTCTAATTGTCACATCTCTAAATTATCCTATTATACTAACTTTACTGAAGTTCGAACTATTTTTATGCAAGACTTTTAATGAGATAACTTTAAGGAACAAAATTACTAATATGTTTTTATCTCACTTTTTACTTTACAATTTTTTTTGTTTGTGAAAAAAAATATTTTTTTTTTGCTAAAATTCGAAATAGGATTTTTTTTATATCATTATTATTTTATTTAAAAAAACAAACATAATATTAGACTTTTTGTTTAAGTTTTTTTTTTTTTTTTTTTTTTTTTTTTTTACTCAACAAAATTTCTTTAATTAAAAGAAAATGTTTTTTAACATGAAATTTAAACCACTATTTTTCATTTATTATTTATATATTTATTTTACTAAAACATGTTTTATTGTCTGAAATTACTCATTAAATATTATTAAAAAATATATTTGCCTGTATTTTTTAAGTCTAAGATTAAATTTGCGAAATGTAATGAAAATAAAATTTCATCATATTATATATTCCAAAATTAAATTCACACTACTTTTCTAAATCATCTACACTGAAAAAAAAAAAAAAAAAAAAAAAAAAATGTTGATTTTACAGCATAATACTGTCACCCCAGCTGCTATTATTATACCGTAAAATTAACAGTACTAAAGAGTGAAAAATGAGCAGTAATACGCTACCGCGCATGAGCGGCAGCGTATTACTGCTTATTTTACTGTTTATTACTGTTAATTTTACGGTATAATACTGAAAAATGTTAATAATCAGCATAAAGTAAAATCGAAAGCACAAACAAAAAATAATATATCTGACGCTGTGTGGTGATCATAGTTTCATAATAAAAATCTTGTTGTCTTTTCTTGGTTTTATTTAACAACAAACTTAACAGAACAGTAAATTAATAATGATAATTAGACTGAAAATTATAAATTTCAGGAGAGCAGCCCAGATGCTGCATATTCAAGATACAAAATATTATTCCAACTAAAAGAACAACAGTTTTCTAATCAGTTCGGGGTAAGTATTACGTCACGTTACTTAACGCCGTGAGCTGACATGTGATCAATAAATTCTCAACATCCTGCTCCCCCATGAACACATGGGGGTTCATCAAAATTTTCAAAAATGTACATCATACATATATAACATCATATATATATAACATCAATACAAGTAATCTAGTTTTCAATTAACAAATAATACCTCAATTATCTAAATTGTATAAAATTTTCAAATAAAGTAATATTAAGGTATTCAAGTAAACAATTTAACATAATATTATTCAAGATCAATATCTATTCCAAGTACAATATTTAAATTAAATTATAAAAGTTTAAATAATAATAATATATCCAAGATAATAAAATTCAAGAATGAAACCAAGTGAGTAAAACAAAACATTTTTAAAGTTTTGTTCAGGAATTTCAAGAAGACAGTCAAATATAAAATAAATAATTTAAATTTAAAATAATTCAGGTCAAGATACAACTAATATATAGTCCTGGAAATCAAAGTTTGATATGCTATCTAGATTAAATCATGAACACAAGAAAATTTCAAATATTAAATTCAAGAAACAATGCATATTTATATATTCCAGTTATACTTACATACCTTCTTCAATAATGAATAAAGCAATTTAAAATTGTATCTTCTACTAAAAATATAAAAAGAAACACAGTTAAAATATTATTCTAAAAAAAAAAATCAAAAAAATATAAGTAAGAAAAGTTCAATATACATATGACCAAGAAAAATTTTAGAGTCTTTTGAAAGTAAAAAAAGTTTTTTTTTCAGTTTTTCAAGTCTTTTATTTCAAGATTGTACAACAGTCTTGGTCTTTTAATACTTTTGATACAACAATTGGTCTTTTAATACTTGAATTGTTTGTTTTCACTTCACAAGACCTTATTCTTCCATCTCTTCCAACAAATGTTTTTGTAATTTTTCCTAACTTCCAGAAAGCTCTAGGTAAATGTTCATCATGCACAAGCACAGCATCATCTATTTTGAAATCAGATGTTTTATTTTGATCCGTGCAGTGAGCAGATTTTAAGTTGAGGAGATATTCATTCTTCCAGCGCCTCCAAAAATGGTTTAAAATAGTTTCACGTAAACGAAAACGTTTCACTAAAGTTTCTTTGGTTGCTGGTAAGGTTAAATTGTTTACTTTTGTAGTAGGTAAACACAAAACTCGTTTTCCTATAATAAAATGAGCAGGTGTTAGAGGAAATGGTTCATCTAGTTCAGAATAAATGTAAGTCAATGGACGAGAGTTAAATCTTTTGCAGATTGTGCAATTGTTGAGGACTGATTTTATGCACTGTCTACCTCTTAAAATCCAAAATTTTTCACGAGTTTGTACCAGTGTGTCTGACACTCTTGCATGCAAATCTTTAATAATCAATTCAGTAAATTTATGATTGAGAGGAAGTACGATAGAATGTTTATCATAAAATGGCAAGTTAGCCTTTTGTAACCGCCCTCGTACCTAGAGTAATCCTTCTTCTGACAACACAGGATTTAGCTGAAAAAGGTTGGATTCTTTAGGGATATTTTTGTTAAGCTTCAAGCATTTTATAACCTCAGGAAAACTTTCTTCTTGAACAAGCTTTACCCAAAAATTTTCGGCATTTATTATTTCATCAGCTGATAATTCCGTAAGATTTCGTTTTTTTGTTTTTACTTTTATATTGGAAATAAATCTAAATACCCATGCAGTTACTCGATACAATTTCCTTAGTGAGCTATACCTCGACAAATTTAAAATTTGGATTTTATCAGCGTTATTTGTGTTAACTACACAAGAAATAATTTCTGGTTTTCGAGACCGCTCTTCAGAAACATTAGACACTTGAGTTGCGGGTATTTTAACTTTGGGCCACTGATCTTCAGGCAAGGAAAGAAATTCGGGACCGTACCACCATTTTTGAGAATGGACCAATTGTTTTCCTAAACAACCTCTAGTGATTAGGTCGGCAGGATTAAGTCTGCTTTCCCAATGTTTCCATAAACTATAGGATCAGACAAGTCATGAATTTCTGAAATTCTATTTGCTACGAATGGTTTCCATTTTTCTTTTGAGCCTTTTATCGCCTTTTATCCAATAGAGGACAATTTCAGAATCTGTCCAGAAAACAAACTTGAATACCTGGAGAATATTTTTAAGATAATTTGCAACTCTTGCACCAATAACTGCTCCCATCAATTCAAGGCGAGGAAGAGTTAATTTCTTCAAGGGGGCAACTCTAGATTTAGACATGACAAAACTAGTCTTAAATTTTTCTTTAGATGTTTGATATCGTAAGTATACTACTGCGCCATAGGCTTTACATTAGCATCTGTAAAAATATGTAACTGGAGACCCTCCTTTTCCATGATCAGGTGCTAAAGTAATATTTGGGAATTTTCAGTTGTGAGAGATCCTGTATTTCTGAAATCCAAGTTTTCCAATCATTTTCTAACTCACCAGAAAAATTTTCATCCCATGATATTCCCATTACCCATAATTGTTGCAATAAATATTTAATTCGAATAATAAAAGGAGTGATTAACCCAGCCAGGTCAAAGAACATAGCTGCAATTTTCAAGACATTCCGTTTTGTACAAGAATCATTATTTAATTTTGATAACAATGGACGTAATTCTAGTCCCAAATTATCTTCATTATTCTTCCAAGTTAAGCCTAATACTTTTAGAGAGTTATTTGGTGGATCGGAATTCAAAATAGGTATGCTCTTATCAATCCATCTTTTCCTAAGCTGCTCGGAATTAGTTTCAAGTTTTCTTAAATTCATCCCCCCTTCTTTCAAAATATCAACAGCTTCTTTAGATAAATTAAAAGCCTCTACAACATAATTTTCTCCGGTAAACAAATCATCTACATAAAGGGACGAATTAAGGATTTCAAATGTTTTCTTTTGAGAGTCTTTATATTTATTGATATGGTTTTTGATAGTACAGGAAAGGATAAACGGACTGCAGGTGACACCAAAAGTAGCCTTAGTCATTTTATAGGGAACAAATTCTTTATTTTTGTCAAAATCTTCATAATATAGAAATCTTAAATAGTCGCGATCTTCTTCCGCTATAGATATCTGGAGAAAGGCTTTTTCAATGTCAGCTGAAAGGGAAATTTTGTGTAATCAGAATTTTAAAATAATATTCAGCACATTTGGGTTCAAGTTATGACCCGGATTCAGGCATTCGTTTAAAGATAAGGAATCCGCTTGTTTATAGGAAGCATCGAAAACAATCCGAGTTTTTGTTGTAATTTTATCCTCTCGGATGACAGGTCTATGGGGCATGTAATAACAGTCATTCTCGGAAAACTTTTTAGGGCACAATTCTACTATACCTTCGTTAACTTGGTCAAGCAAAATAGAATTGTATTCTTTGAATAAAGACTCATCTTTCAAGAATTTATTTTCCAAACTAGAAAACCGCTTTTTTGCTACTTCAAGTTTATTTTTAAGCGAATCACGAGAATTTTTCCATAAAAGGCGTGTGTCATAGTGACCATTCACGAATTTTAAGTTTTCTTGAAACTCATTTAATACTTCATAATTAGGATTTTTTTTTTCATTACTTTCAATCACGCCAATTGCTTCAAGATCCCAAAATGCTTTTAATTGTGTATTTAAATTTTCACACGAAACATTTAAACATGTTAAATCTTTTTCTTTTGAATAGCAAATTACATTTAAACATGAAATAGAATTCATCGAATAATTATCTGGCATTTGTCCCAGTAATGTTGTTCCGAAAATAGATGTTTGAAAGTATAATTGCTTGTTTATTTTGGTAAGCTATCCACATAATGTTTCATAAATATAATTAGCCCCTAATAAAATTTGAACTGGTAAATTTACTTCGAATAAATCAGCTAATTGATATTCCTTTGAAAGAAGGTTTTGAAACCGGGGATTAATATTTTGACATAATTGGGTATCACATATTTCATCCGTAATTAATGCCTCAACATTAACAGAATTATACGGATGATATCTGCTTCTCAAGGTTATTAATACACATTCAAATTCTTTTTCTGTAGGATTTCTGTTAGGGAATGTGTAAATGAAAAGTTTTTCTTTTCTTAAGATTTTAGCATTTAATGCCTTTGCCAAATCACTCCGAATGAAGGTTTTTGTGGAAGCAGAATCATATACTATTCTGGAAAATAATTCTTTAGATCCACTTTCCACCTGAACACAAGCCATTTGCAGTAGAGTGATATAATTATTTCTCAAAATTTTTAACTTATGAATAGATTGCATTACTGTTTCATTTTCAGGAATTTGGGTAACTTATTTTAATTTTGGATCTTGATTTTCAACCAATTTTTTACAGTTTGTTTTGGGGCAAAATAAGTGATTATGTTGTGTACTCTGACATGTTTGACAGGGCTGAATTTTTACTTTACAAACTGACTGTAAGTGTTTGAAAAAGCATTTATAACAGCGTCCGTCTTTCTTTAGCTTAAATCTTTTTTGTTAATTTGTTAGGATTTTGCATCCTAATCCAGTATGCGAATTAGAATTGCATACTGGTATTGCAAAAAATGCAAACACTTTTAGCAATAGTATTTAATGCAGCTGATGTCGGGAAATTATTTTTTATTTTAAATTTCTCTTTAGAATATTCAGCTTTCGAACGAAACGTTTCCTGACCTTTCAACGAAACTCCTTACACTAGATCTGCAGCCTCCCTAGATTCAATTTCAAACTTGATGAATTTCATTAATTCACCTACATGACCCATTTTCTTAGGATCCTTTTTCTGTGACATTCTACCACTAGATTATGTGGCAATTGTTTTAACAATATAGGGATTAATGTATATCCAAATTCATCTGATGCAATACCCATAGATTGCAAATTCCTAATACTGACTTCACTTTCATCATAAATATGTCTGAGCCCCTTAATATTTGATGAAGATTTAACAGGTTCGATTTCTAATAGTTTATTAACAAAACAACTAATTAACTGGTCTTGTTTTCCGTATCTTTCTTTTAATAAGGTTAAACAAGACTTATAATTTTCTTCTTTTAAAGCAAAACCAGCTACTAATTTGTAAGCTTCACCGGTTAAGAAAGATTTCAAATATAAAAATTTATCAACGGTACTTAAGGATTCATTTGAATCTATAGCGCTTTCAAAACTATTATAAAATTCCAAGAATTTACTTGGATCACCACAAAAGGTGGTTATATTTAGTTTGGGCAAATTGACAGGATTCAGTGATGCATTATTTAAATTAGAAACAGTATTAATACTTTTAACAGATTCAGCTTGCTCGACCTTGAATTGTTTTAATTCACTTCTGATATTGGTTTTCGTATCAGATACAGATTCGTCATACTCAAGCGACTTTTGGATTTCGTTTTCGGATTGCGTTTCATCTGTAATTAATTCTCCAATTTTTTCATTTAAATTTTTAAGGTCATCTTGTTTTTTTTTGTAAATTTATTAAATATTCCGAAAGGTTAAACTGATCATTGTCGCTTTGAGTATCAATACTCTCAATAAATGTATCAATAGAAGAAATCAATTTCGTGCATGAAGTTCGAGCAAGCTTTCTTTTTGCTTTTACCTTTTCAATTTTTTCCATAATAGAATAATAATAATAATAATAATAAATTTTTTACAGTACCTTATATCCAAGCTTAGTCCACGAGGAAAAAAAACTTGCAATAAATATTTTTTCCTATATAGTTACGTCGACGACGAATTCAGGACATTTTCTTGAAATCCCGCGTTTTCGGGGCCATGAAAAAATGTTAATAATCAGCATAACGTAAAATTGAAAAAACAAACAAAAAATAATATATCTGACGCTGTGTGGTGATCATAGTTTCATAATAAAAGTCTTGTTGCCTTTTCTTGGTTTTATTTAACAACAGAACAGTAAATTAATAATGATAATTAGACTGAAAATTATAAATTTCAGGAGAGCAGCCAAGATGCTACATATTCAAGATACAAAATATTATTCCAACTATAAAAACAACAGTTTTCTAATCAGTTCGGGGTAAGTATTACGTCACGTTACGTAACGCCGTGTGCTGAACTCCGCCCACAGACATGTGATCAATAAATTCTCAACAAATACTGGCAGCTGGGGTGTGCCAGTATTGTACTGTAAAATCAACATTTTTTTTGCAGTGTAGTGACACCACTAAAATTTATTGCCGAAACAAAGTCCAACGCCATAAATTCATAAATTGTTCGGTCACCAATTGTGATTCTTACAAACTGTTCACTTGAAAAGAGGACGTGACACAGATTTAACCAAACACAACAAATTATTTATAACAGTAAACAAGGAATTTGCAAGGGAGTTGACAGATTTAAATACAGACTATTAAGATCAAGCTCAAATTTATGAAAGACTGAGAGGGGGGTCTTTTACCAGAACTTAGTATATTTAACTCACTTAACTCGGCTCCAAATGATATCACAGTTCGATCTGCCGTAACCAAATAAAGTCAATTTCGTAAATAATATCACTAAATGAAATCCTAAATGAAATATCACTAAATATCACATAAATGAAAACTCGCGGATTCCGATGTTGCTCTTTACTTCAAATAGAAATCTCAACTTATTATCAGATTAGCGAAAGCTCACAGCCAATCAAAACTGCTAGTCGGAAACTCCGCTTGAAGTTAACATAGGGATACATTTCACGAGAGAACTCAAAAACCCGGAGGCAAGATGCGTCGAAAATCCACTGATTCCAACTACTAGCGCTCTGTATATATATCTACTACCAACCACAGTTACCGAAATAACATATCAATGTGCAAACAACCGTGACTACCAGATTACTGATGGTTCATAAGTACTTTCCTAAACTTAAAAAAAATGGCAGAATAGATCTCATTCATGCACAAAAATTAGAATTCAGACATCACAATTTCACGCAGTATCTCAAAACTGACTCGTTCACTAGAGTACTCTTATAAAAGAGCAGCTAGACATTCTGCCGCAATTTGTGTTTTTTTTTTCAAGAATCCGTTAACTTCCTCACTAAAAGAAGCGAAGCCTCTTTTTCTATAGTAGATGGCAATAATAATGATGAGGATGATCATGACAGTCTAATTGATAAATTATCTGTAACACAATAGAATGTCATAGAAACGAACGTCAGCCAAACGACATATTCAGATTTTTTAATCTATATTTCGCCCCCTTCTCTTCTCTCTATTTAATATGTGATGAAACTTTTCAGTTTAACCAATTTCGAACTTTTAGTATAACGAATCAAAAGTTTGTATTTTTGTTTATATATAACTTTATTTTGTCATAAATAAAATATAATAAAAATAGAAACCATAGTAAAATGCAGCGAAAGAGTTATTTTGTCATATGAAGATTCACTTTAAAACTGAAACACAAGATTAAGACTTTGCAGTTAGAGCAGATCTAAAAATAGTTTCAACGAAGGGCTTAAATTCATTGCATTTAAATGAAAAGAACTTTTACTTAGTTACAACCATTTCGTTTATTTGCGTAGAAACTTTCATTCTCGCTTCACACGTTCACCATTTGTCTTTCGTTCGTAAATCAACGTGCCTGTTAATTTGACATCGATAATAAGGATAAAAAGAAGCAACAGCCACTTACTTTAAATGAAAACTTGAAATACTTCTGTAATTGGATAAAATAGGAAAGAAAGGAGAGATAGAAAATAAATATGACATTATCCCTTCCACTTTATAAATATTTCTAAAACAGAAAAGTAAGACAGAACAAAATATTTATGTCGAAGCCTAGTGCTTAAAGTGAAAGAATTAAAGGCACAACCCTCTGAATAGGCTTACATGCTTATACAAAAACGGCGGCTGTCGTAAGCAGATTTTTTTCACCATTTGTACGGTCCCTTGGATTTCAATACCAGTACTTTCTAAAAGTATTTTTCGCTTTATTTTATCGCTAAAAAAGGAGGCGAGGAATTGTTATGAAAAATACTCTCATTGAAATTCAAAGGACTGCACAAACGCTGAAAAAATCTGCCTACGCTATTTTTGTGTCAGCGCGTTGTTCTAGTATTCCTGAAGCTGTTATTGAGGACAGCAGACTAAGTAGAAGTGGACAAAGCAGTTAGTACGTGGTTTGTTGAAATGCGGGACGAAATCATTCTTTTAAAATTGTCACTGTTATGTAAGCGTATTCAATTCTTCAAACGTGCTTACTTGGTTTTCCTAATTTTAAGGAGAGTACTAATGACTTTTTAGATTCGATAAAGATATGGGATTTTCCACGAGACAATTAATGGTAAAACTGACGATGTTCCAAAAAAGTTGTGTTTTAATCACCTCTGTAAACTTTAACAATTGCCTCGAAAGAATGTTCACCGGCGGACATCTATAATGCCAGATTAGACGTCCTATAAATTAATGTCAAACAAAACATTTGACTTCAAGGGAATTGCGTGTTTTGGAGTTTTTGAATTCCCCCCCCCCCCAAATAGTTAATTAGAGCAGATAAATGTTTTTTTAGCACAAATTCCACGGAGAAGGACAAACAAAATTTCTCACGGATAGGAAAGCTTCGAAGAGCAGAGATGCTTTTAAGGCTGCAATTTCTCACTAATTGGAGAATGCAAAAACGTTATTCTTCCCTCTAAACCCTTCCTCGATTATGGATCCCCTATATTAGTTGATTATTCACACAGTAAAACAGTATTATCGAGCTTGTGTGATGTAGCCTATGCTGTGGAATATTTCTCGAAGAGCAATATCGAGCGAAATTCAGATGTTCAGTGCAACGTTGACATCACTGGAAGCACTGAAGGTAGAAATCAATGCAAATTTCTTTAGAAAAGATGGAGTATTTTTCTTAGAAAAAGCATCACAGAAATTAACGTATCGGATAAAGCAGAAACAGAGGAGAAATGGAAGCGTTTGTGACAACAAGTGGTGAAACTTTATAAATACTTCAATGTGGACTTTGAGGTTGTAACGCAGAAATAAAATAAGTGATACTTAAATTGTGGCAGACATAACGAAGGATCGAAATCTTTGTGATGACGAGGAGAGGATTATTACATTCTAGCCTATGCTGTGGAATATTCCTCCAAGAGCAATATCGAGCGAAATTGAGATGTTCACATCAACGTTGACATCATTGGAAGCACTGAAGGTAGAGAGTAATGAAAATTTCTTTAGAAAAGATGGAGTATTTTCTTTAGAAGACGCCATCACAGAAAGTGAAGTATCGGATAAAGCAGAAACAGCGGAGAAGTGGAAATGTTTGTGACAACAAGTGGTGAAACTTTATAACTTCTTCAATGTGGATTTTGATATTGTAACGCAAAAATAAAATAGGTACACTGCAAAAAAATTGTTGATTCTACAGTATAATACTGGCATCCCAGCTGCCAGTATTATACCATAAAATTAACAGTAATAAATAGTAAAATAAGCAGTAATACTCTACCGCGCATGCACGGTAGTGTATAACTGCTTATTTTAATGGGATGCCAGTAGCTGGGATGCCAGTATTATACTGTAAAATCAACAATTTTTTTTGGCAGTGTAATAGTTAAATTGTGGCAGACATAACGAAGGATCGAAATATTTGTGATGATGAGGAGGTGAAAGCGGTAAAAAGTACCTAAAAGTGACAACTGAATTTGATTCTTGCAAATATTGCACGTGATCTTTAAGCATTGTCTCTGTCACAAAGACTGCAACAACTGTGTTAAATTATTATAAGATAATTGGCTTATTGTGGGAAGCTGGACTAGTATTTTGTGTTTGGGAGTGTTTAGAAAAAAAAAATCCCCAAAAATAAAAGTCCAGAACATTGCGACCATGTATAAACCATGTAAAAATTTGGTATGCTGGAAAGTTACAGAAATACATTTTGCAAATACTGCATATTTATACATTTTTATTTTCTCTCGTATAATAAATATTAAGCTTCTTTGTGTATAAGTTCATTTTGAAGTAATGTTCTATCGTTCTTATGAGAATTCACTTATTTCAGTATAAGAAAATTTTACTTTAACAAAATAATTTGAAAGATACCTAATTTTTCGTTATACTGGTATTTTACTGTATTATTCATTTATTCAAAAATTATTGTTACATCTGGGGCAGTTTTTATAAATTTTATGTAGATATGTATATAACTTTAAGATGTATATGTGCATGGGATATATGTGAATATATAAGGTGGATATATGAAAGTAAGATTAGATATATGTAACCAAATAAGTAAAGAAAGTATAACAGTACTGCATTTTGCATGAAGTATAAACATCTAGATACAAAATGCAAACGAAATAGGTAATTTAAAAATTAAAATCTATATATTTAAAACGCTAAGCGATTTCTTTCGACAATCCGTGAGAACAAACTACTGCATCAAATTACATCAATCTTTTTTTAAATGAAAGATATTTGAACACAGATTTGTTATCGTTCATTCGTTTGTTCGAAAATTTAATTAATTAGCCGTAATTTTCAATTAAACTTTTACTTCTGCTAATGACGTCATAATCGGATAACGCCCACAGTTGCAAGGCATAGAGTTTGTTCTCTGAACTCTATGGTTGCGAGGATATTAAGAGAAATAATGAATATTAAAAGCACGCGGCTTTTAGGCCGAATTTTTTAATTTGCCAGTTAAGTTTCCGTAAAAATATTGATCCGCGTGTTTTAAAAGCGAATAAAAATTTATATTTATTGTGACGCACGGGAATATTGTCCATTGGGTTTATTTTATCAGTATGCATTATAACTTTGTTGATGCCATTTTTTCATTCCAATTAAATGCAAAATATATTTTTATTTGTATGCATGGTGTGTGAAAAGTTTGCGCCAGTGAAAATCACGTTATGCTTACCTTGAAATGCATTTTAGCATTGATAAAACTAAAGAGAAAAATGTATATGATTATGATTGTGTCAACATCACGTAATTTTAACTGATTTTTCCACTCATAATTATAAAGATTAGAATTGGAGACGTCATTGATTTCTTCATTTTGTTTGAATACCTGATTACATGTTACTTTTTTAAATTATAGGTTAGAAGATTTCCTTTTCTAACAAAACAAATCACAAAAGTAAAACATTTCAGGAAATTTAAAATTATTAAAAATAGGGAAAAAAAATCTTGAAATAATGATTGTATTTTTAGCTAGAATAAACAATGTAAGACTAATGTTTCATAAGAATTATTTTGGTAGGTTTATTATAAGTTCATTTAACAGTTCTTTATTAGCGCAAAATCACATTTCTTTCACTGTGAATTTCTCTTTCGATGTCAAGAAATGGTTTTCGACTTTTGGACGCCAGCCAAAATACAGTGGCAATTTTTAGAAATGTACAATGGTTGTGACAACAAACGGCGCTATCGCTTTAGCTTTCATCGCGGTTACATCACTTCTAAATGCTAAAAATTTCTATTTTTTACTACATTTTACAATTTCAATTCTTACATCATCAATTAGAAAAAAAGTTAGCTTTCGATAGAAATTTATTTGAAAACTGCTGCTTAATTTAACGACTTTTTAAATAATTTTCAAGCATGAAGAGTTTTTCAATTCTATCTTATCAATGACCACCAGTTTGCTTCAGTAATGTAAAATAGCCCCTGGGAAAGTTGCCACAATTGAAAATAGAATTTCCAAACCATCATTAAAAGTGAATTATAATAATAATATTAAAAACAGTGATAAATCATAAGAACTGATTATCCATAAGATAGAGCATTTTAGCGCTAAACGACAATCTTTCAAAAAAAAACTATGTTTAGTTTATGAATAGCATAAAATTGATACGTTGAATTCGTTGATGTATATGTTCCATCAGATATCAGAATATGCTTGGAATTGTATTTTTATATTTTATTACATTTGCCAACTGTATAAGAGGGAAAATATCTCCGACTGTGATGGAAAAGGGATAATAATCCTGATTATGTAAAGGAACCGAAGAAAAAATACAAATAAATTACACTTGAAAACATTAAAAATCTCCCTTATCGGCCGATTGATTTATTACTGTAAAAAAATTACATAAAAACTGATTAGCTTAAAACAATGGATGCGTTTTAAAAGGTATGGATTTGAAACGAACAATGATTAAAGAGGAAAATTTTTTAAACTTTTAATTTAAGCATTTTAAAACTTTTTTAACGTCGAATTTTGGGCAGATGCAATGCACATGCGCATAAGAGCTCATTCGGTTGCATTATCACAGGTAGGGGGGGGGAGATGTGTGCTTTATTTACTATGTTCTTTTATTTATTGAATATGATGTGACCGTAGGAATATACTATTTGTATATACTTCATAGGTCCATGAAATTTTTTTCTTGCCGTGGGGAGTATGGCAGTAATGTCAAACTGATTTGCATTACACAGTTGTTTACAGATTGTTTGTTTGGAGTTTGAAACGGAAATAGGTATTTGACTGGGGGTAAAAACTTTTAAAATAAAATATTTAAAAGACGGTTGTATACGCACCCCTTTTTAAATAATAAAGAAGCTTATTTTACTGATATTGTTATAGTATTTTTTTCCGCCAAATTTTGACGGGTTCCATCTAGTATTTATTAATTTTAATAACTTTGGCATTTAAATAAAATTTGACTGAAAGAAATTTTTTTCTTCTTCTTGATTTAAGATTACATATAATATTACAAAATATATACAATATATACAAAATATATAAGATTACATAAAAAGCAAAACAGAGTAAAAATATACATTGGAATTTTCGCCATTCATGTATTTGTTAGATCTGTAGTGCTTCCATTAAAATATACAATTCTGAAAATTTATCTTTTCAAGAAAAAATATGGTACGGTAAATTTTTCAAAACAAGAAAAAAAGAAATATAAAGTATATATATATATATCTTGCGTTTTATATATATATATGAAAAATAAATTTTGGCTGTTTTCCAAGTTTGCACCTGTTTTAGTGTGAAATTCTTTCGGATCATGTCACGCAAGTTTTCTTGGTATAATCTAAAAAGAGAACTTTTCCGTAAGATAAATAAGGTAAAATACGTATATTGATTTCTCCTTCTTATGCCTGATAATGAAATCGTTAAAAAATCGTTTAGCTGTAAAAAACGAATAAAATTAAGCAAACAATGTAACAATTTTATGAAATTTTTATAAATTCAAATAATCTGACAGATGAATTTTCTCTGATAGCATTTCAATTTTAGAATATGTTTCATCTTCATGCAAGTTTTCTTAATGGAACAACTCTTTCAAAATCATGTAGAACACAGCTGATATTGAAGTAACTTTTTCTTGGAAAATGTTGACTTTACATTATTTTTAGTTGCTATTTGAAGCCTGAATTTTCAACAAGTTTTATTGAAATTTTGTGTAAATACTCTGCAATTATCTTTGTATAACATTATACATATATGATTCATTTATCAGATTTTTTTTTTTAAAATAAACAAATGCCTTTATAGGAAAAGTCAAATATCCGGTCTTGTACAGTTTGCTTATATTGTGTTGTATTTATCTGTATTGTTATTTAACAATATTATGGAAAAACGAATTCCAAAAGTACAGGGTTGTTATAATTAAAGTTCGCCTATTCAGAAGGCTCTAGAGCCGGTTCTATGGCTTCAAACGAAACAAAATTTCACTAGTACGTAGTTGAAGAGATGCGCTCTGCGAAAATCGAAAAAAAAAATTAGTTACATTTTTCGTCAGTAGGCGGCGCTGTGCCAATATTTAAGGCGATATTTGCAGATTCATTATATCAATTTCAGTCAATCCAGACGAAGCACTCAAATTTAAAAGTTTCAACAAACTTCGACGAACTGCGAATTGTTATAATTATAGTTCACCTAATCAAATAGCTCTAGAGCCTGATCTATGACTCCAAACAATACAGAAAAATGAATATAATTTCATGTGATGTAATCTGCATCAACGAAAATAAAACATGTCGCTCGGCAGCGAGGAAATAACGAAGAATAACATTACGCATGCTCAATGAATCCTCCACCATTTTCCATACCGCATTCCATTCTAAGAATTTTGCTTTCTACAGCATTGCGTAAACTGTCCTGTGAGATTGAGCGAATATAAAGTCTAATACTGTCGTTTAGATCAGAGATTGTCTGACATCTGTCTTTAGATTACTGTATTACTGTATTACTGGGGGGGAGGCTCGAAAGCTAAGCACCGCGACCAGAGGTCTATTGTACTATCCCCCCAGGTCTCCTAATTTTGAACCAATTCCAGATGAGAGACCTGCATCTGGATTGGCACCCCCAGAGGTAGCGCTCATACAGAACTTGGAGGACTTTGGAGCCACGAACAGATTTAACGTGCACCAGCTCCCATTAACGTACACGGTCCCACAGCAGAGGCAGACGAGAGAGGATAGACGATGCACCCTCCCAAACAGTGACCGTGGTCGATGCTGCTTGGCTTTCGGCGATCTTACGAGAGCCGAGCTTTACCGTCCGCGCCACTGCGGGACAATCTTTAGATACAGAATCTTTCAAAAATACCCACAAGCAAAAATCGCATGGTGTTAGATCAGGCGATCGTGGTGGCCAGACTGTTTGAAAATAACGTCTTATGATGCGGTCTTCTGTAAAATGGCTTGTTAAGAAAGTCCGAACTGCTCTAGTAATGTGCGGTGGTGCACCGTCTTGCATAAACACGATATTTTGAAGGCAGCCTCGCTGTTGCAGCTCGGGAATAAGAAAATTTGACAACATATTGAGATACCTTCTCCCATTTACGGAACATGTAATGGATGTGGTCCTGTGGATGTTAGTTCCTCCAAAAAAATATGGCCCTATCATAAACGTAGCTGTGAAACCGCACCACACCATCACTTTAGCATACAATGGAACTTCTTGGACAACATTAGGATTGTCTTTCGCCCAAATTCGACTGTTGTGTGTGTTCACTTGTCTGTTTAAATAAAAATGCGCTTCATCAGTCCATAGAATATTCCAGGGCCAAAAATTGTCCTCATTCATTCCTGCAACAAACTGTAGTGAAAATGATAGCCGACTTTCGGTATCACCCTGTATTAGTTGTTGCACCCTCTGAATCTTGTATGGATAGTAGCGCAAAATTTGACGCATCACTTTTCTCACAGTGGAAATCGGCATATCGACTTCATTCGCAATAGCTGACACACTTGCATTACCAAATGATGACTGGCTCGCTAAATCCACGGCAGCAGTAGCAATATCTTCAATGCTAGAAATGTCTACCTTTTTTCGTCCTCTGCCAGGAAGAATGTCGAGTTTTCCTGTTTCCTCGAACTTTTTAATCATTTTGTGAACTCAACGATCCGACATTGGTCCACGTCTAACATCTTTTAGTTTACGGAATTCTCGAAGAGCTGCAGCTGAGTTCCTGTTATTTTGATGAAATAACTTTACAAGAAGTGCATTTTCTTTCAAAGTTACCATTCTCCACAAAGCGTAGATTCAAATGCTTTTCAGAAACAATCAACTGTTCCAGTGTCAAAGAAATCACAGACACACTTTATCAGCAAGTTTTAAATCGTCAGGTGGTTAGAAGGGTATTTCAAGTTTTCGAAGTTGCGACGTCCCTTTGACGTCGTTCGTCGAAAATTTGAATAAAATGTGATCTTTTTCAAGCGTTGGGTGAAATTTTGTGATTTTCTGTGTTTCATCTGGATTGATCGAAATTGATATAACGAATCTGAAAAAGTTTACATTTACCAACTGTGAAATAAAATTTCCTGTATTTTGTTTTTTACAAAATAAAGGTATCTGCAGATATCGACTTAAATATTGGCGCAGAGCCACCTATTGACAAAAATTTTAAATAATTTTTTTTTTCGATTTTCGCAGAGCGCATCTCTTCAACTAAGTACTAGTGAAATTTTGTTTCGTGTGGAGCCATAGAACCGGCTCTAGAGCCTTATGAATAGGCGAACTTTAATTATAACAACCCTGTATATATTGATAAATTATTGCTACTTTTGATTAAAACATTATTTTTAAAATTTAATATGAAAATATACTAGTAGTTATAATTTATGATGTGGTAGAATTTTTTTGGAGGAAAAAATGTACAAATGGAATAAAATGGAATAAAAACGAATATAATAAATGCAGAAAATGGAATAAACGAATGAAATAAATGTAGAAAATTAAATAAACAGAAAAATGAAGAAACAAATGGAATAGAACTTTTCAGCACTATTTTTTAACGAATTTTAGATCATGAGTTGAGATTATTAAAAATTACAAATTTCAAATGTATACATCATAATGATATATCCAAAATGATATGTGTATCATTTTCACAATTACTTCTGTTATATATAATGCAATTTTTCAATTTTATAGAAGATTTTAAGTAAAATAACTATTAGAATAAGTCAGATAATTAAATCAAAACGTTATTTATAAGTGACTCTAGTAAATTTAAAGATAGTATAAACGTTAAACGCTTTGGGAGTTTTAGTATTTTTTATCGTCCTGATTCAAGATTACTTTAAGATAGCAAACGCGACAATCGTTTATTTTGTCTGAAATAGAGTATGTCAAGCTCTTGGAATGGCTCCAAATTTCGTAAAATTCCCAATAATAAATCTTGAAAAGCATTATTTAATGTAAACTGTCACTATATTTTCTCTGTTACATTTAATCAATCTAAATTTAAAGCTAACTCTTTTAAATATAAAGTAATTAATGGTAATTTAAATATAGTCCTAAAAAATCCATAATAAAAATTTCCTTATGTTTAAGAAAATTACGGAATGGAACTTTTTACTTTCTGCTATGTTCATAAAAAGAGAGCATTGCATTCGTAAAAAAATTTTTCATCCAATTTTTGGTGGGTTTTTATACGTTTTAGGATGCCCTGAATAAGACTGGTCTATTTTTAGAAAATAACCCTCTGTGTGCCTATGTGTTAAACATATATCGTTGGCATTGAAACTCAAGAACTAATGCACGGAATTTTGTGAAACTGTATATAGTCAAACTTTGCCATAAATTTGAACTGATTACGTTTTAGTGTGTATCGTCTGAACGGTGACGTTACAGTATCGTGTTTCCATGATTTATGTGATAGCTATGACACGGCATCTATGAGACGGAAATACAAGGTGGCTATTAAATACTGTTACAAATATTCAATCATTTTTTCACAGATATAACATAGAAAATTATAAATGCACCAATATGATGAACATCAGAAGAAATGAAAGTTTACCTTGAAATAATTTTATTCGAATCAACCGCCATCTTTATCCATTCCCAAAGATAATCTCTTACGCCACTGTTCGACTGCGACACGAATCATTCCAAGAGGTAAACTGTCCTGTTCACGCAATATGGAAGCTTTGAGAGCGTCCAAACGTCTTCTGTGTTGTTTAGTTGTGTTACTTTAGCTTCTAAAACTCCCAAAATGCAATAGCCTAAAGCATTTAGATCCGGTAAAGAATGTAGCCTTATAGCGTCTGAAAGAAAAATTTTATTTCAATATTTAGAGAGATAACATGAAAAATATGCATGACGTTGAATTAAAGTAAAGAAAATAATCCATGTATAACCCATACCTGTTTTTGAAAATATCTAAAGCTCGATAAAAAGGTAAAATATAAGCGTAAATTTTATAAACAGAATGTTTGGCATGGTTCTAAATGTTATTCCGAAGAAGACGAATTTTTGTAGCCTTGAAACCAAAATGAGAATATTGTCCATATAGCGTCATTATAAAATCCCGAGAAACAGCGACATTTTTTACTTAACTGTTTTATACAAGCTGATTTTCAATTGAATAATTGATCTTAAACAATCATGAAAACAGCCGTAAGCTGTCACGTCAACAGTGGATGCGGCCTTGAGCACCGGCAGATCAAACAGTCAAAGGGAAATAAATGATAACCCGATTACAGAAGATCGCCACTGTTCGTGATAATACCATTTGATCATCCATAATCTCTGTAATCTTTTTCAAGCATAGCAAATTAGCGTGTTTTTAGAGCCTGTGGTGTCTAGACGCGGGTTGACGAGCATGCTCTTAGGGTGCTTTGCTTAAAAAGATTAGGGGGGGGGGTTATGTTTAAAAATCTACTTTCATTGCAATCTGTTATGTAGCGAATAAAAACTTATTTAAAATTAGGAATTCCAAACATTAAACTTTCATAACTATTTATCGGAATGGCTTTCTGTTTAGTATGCTAAGGTAAGATTCCTCGAAAAAACAAATATGTTGTTAAAATTGGGTGTTCGTTGTAAAAATTTCAGAGTTTGGTACAATATCAGCATGAAGACGACCTCTTAAGTTTTTTTTTTAACTCGTCAATCTATTAAAAATTTTAAAACAGTAAAAATATTTTCACCTCTGTCGTTCTCAGGCATCCTCAGTCACTGATGTTATGTTTTTTGCTTCGTCCGTCAATCCGTTTAAAAACAGATTGACTAGTTTTGTGTAGTTTTAAAAGTGTTTTTAAGACATTTAGTCGTGTGCACTGCTTGTTTATGTGTTTGAAAATGAAATATGTCTGTGTAAATGGGTAGTGCAAAGAATTATTATATTAAAAATGACATTATGAACGATCATAGATTTTTAAAAAAAAACGTTACACTACTTCAAATATATTGAAATTCATATATATCCCTGAGGTGCACCACAAGATGCCTACTATAGAACAAGATGTGCATAGCATTCATCGTTCTTTTACAGGGATACACAAAATAATTAGGTTAAAGTACTATCCATGGATAATAATTGCTGAAAGTGCGTTTTCAGTTTTGATACGCGTTCTTTAATTTAACTATTTTTTTGCATATTACTTGGTGTGCATAAATTCTATAGATCCTATAAAGGGCGGCATAAAAGATCGCGAGTACATTTCCGTTTATTGGTGGAATTTGCTGTAGGGGAATTTTCAACTGTGCTATGTGCTCCCTAATTGAAGTAATTTTTAGGCTAGTATGTAGTATATATACAAATCTATAAATCCTATACAAATGCACAAAAGATTTTGGATAATTTCCCAACGGTAACTGCTGGCATTGGGTTCTCAAATGTCTCATGCGTTTCCAAATTGCTTCTTTAAGCGTCATCTTTCATCTTATTAAATTAAAAAAAAATTTAAAGTGTTCTGAATGTGTTGGAAAGTGTTAAATAACCTATACTGGATGCATGATTTTTCATTCGTGCTATTTTTTGGATGACTGTATTTAAAAAATGAAAAGTGTCAAAATAAAATAATGAACTAATTTCCTTTTAGCCTGTATGGTTTTGGGATTATCGGTTAATTAACCAAAAATCATTTCTTATGATTTTGCTTTTAAACCATTTGCTGTTTATGTTTTCGAAATTTACAATTAACTGTTATTTGAGTATAGAATTCAGGTGCATTCAATGAGTGAGATGTACTCATGGTGTCAGAATGTATTTTCACAGTCAAATAGTATTACAAAACAGTTTATTCTTTGATACACCACATTGTGAGGGAATTAATACTTCAGCACTAATTATATGTAATAATTCACATTAACTCATTACCCGCCGTTCATAATTACTCTCATTACTCATAAAAACTTATTCGACTTTCAATACATTTCCAACACCGTGATTCGTTTTCATGATCGGTATGCTTTTATCATAAATTCAAAGACACACCTGAAAACAATAGTTATTTTGCCACTGAATAATCAGATTTAACTCAATATTATATGATTATTCATTAGTCAAGATATTATCTATGAAAACAAATAACCTCGCAAATCCAGATTCCAGATTTAGCTCACTATTATATGATTATTCGTTAGCCAAGATATTGTCTCACAAATAAAAGAGCTGACAAATAAAAGACAGCCACTAAATTAAATTACCTTATGATAACAGTTTTTACTAGAACTCATTCTTTATAATTAATAACTAGACAGTTAAATTATGCAGATTAACTCTTGCTCCATCCTTGAATCTCTTTTGTTAAAGAGGGCGTCGTCGCTAGCAATGCATTTAGCTATTGTTTGAACAGAATCGATATTGCAGTTTTCTCTCTTTTTCCAATTTTTCATTTCGAGATTATTTCTCGTTTTCAAAAGATTCGTATTCAAAAGAATTAATATTTCTCTTTCCGAAAGAAGTAATGTTTTAATTCATCTTCTAATCAGACCACAATAAGAGTTTCTTTTCATTTTACTTGAAAAAAAAAAAAAGATGCCACATATAAAGCTATCACTGCAGTGTTCCGACTCGTAAAATTAGATTGAGCGGCACATTCATCCCGAAAAGAAATATTTTCATTATTTGGCTGATATTGAAAGAAATAATTAAGTGTTTAAAGTATAAAAATGCCTCATCTAGTGAACTGAGATATTTTACATTTTCAGAATACTGAGATGAAGTTACACTTGATTTTTTTTTAACTGTAATATTTAGAATTCAAAAGATTAAAAAGAACTGTTACAGAAAAGAACCGAACAAGCTATAATTCAAATATATATTTTTCTATTTGTGTTTATCATGCATTAAATTGTAAGGTCCTGGAAAAAAATACTACTAAAAATACCATACCCTACTACTTCTAGGTTTTCACGTCCCTCAAGTTCTGGTAGAGCAAGTGCGGGTCGGGCAAACCCGACTTAAGGCCTAGGACCTGGTTCCCTCTTGGGTGTCCAGTCCCGAAGTTGTTGGGGGACCCCGGCTCATCCCCAAGTGTAACGTGGCGGTTTCTCAAGAGAGTTAGAATCACCACGATCGCAACGGCCTATGTCGTCATTCACTTGGGTTCAATGGGAGTGATGCGCAGGTGGCGGTGCTCCCACCGGTCGCAGCACATACAGGAGGACCCTCCTGGTCGTGCGCGTTATATGTACCTCAGGACCTGCGTGCGACGGTTGCCTGACAGGCGCCACAGCTCAGTTTTATACCCTACTACTTCTGCCGCAGATCATAAAATCTAACTAGTAAAAATCGATTACCAATAATGACTTTATTTTTAATATGCTTCAGGGTCGTCAACAAATGAAAATTGTATCTAACTTTAAGATTTCTTATACTAACATCTATTTTTGACATAATATTTGGATTATTCGATAAATTGTACCTTCGGATAGCAAAGGGACGTCCTCTTCGATATCTTTAATTACAGTGAAAGTAAATCTTTAAGCATAATTCATTAGCTCTTGATGGACTGAGCTGTAATCTTGTATTCGCATATATGAATTTTTGGAAATCGATTTCTGTTTAAAAAAGTATTGGTTACAATTTTTATTTTTTCGAAAATATATTATTTGAAATTATTTTTTGAAAAACTATAAATAGTAATCTATGAAATTTTGTTTTACAAAAACCGGCTTCTGACAGCTTTAATTACGGGAATATCCGCCATTCTTGTTTTGAGTTATTACCCGCACTACAATCTGTTTTCCAATGATTAAAAATAAATTTATTGTTAGGAGTTCCAACATGTAAGCCTGCATAATTCGTAAACTATTTGAGCAAAGGACAAACAAACCACTTGACCTACTTGACCGTTTTGTATCAGAATGTAAAATTTAACCAGAGAATCCAAAAACGATATCAAAATTGATGCTAGTATTGAAAATTTTAAAGTTTGTTACAATTTATATATGTAGATGACCCCTTAAGCAACATTTAAGTACCGCACTAATTACTAGACGTTATTGCTGATCAATTGACACCAGTCACATTTTCATACAATGATTTCCGGTAATGTTAGTACAGGGTGGTGTTTATTTTTTCAGGTCTCTATATCTCTCCTATTGATATTGCATCGTATAACGAAAATGTGTTAGCACAGTCTGCCAATATAAATTCACAGTAACGTAATATTTAGTTACAGAGTGACCAAAATGGGACTTAGTTAGTGAAATAGTGATTCTGAAGTAACCGTCATTTGATGCCTCCAATAGGAAATCGCCCTGTGTGACAGTGATTTGCAATTCATCATAAAATGAGACATATCGACGTCAAAGTGACGTCCACGACACATCTTATTTGTCAAGTGATGACAATAAGTGTTGGTTACAGTGCATTCATAATTTTATCAGGACGCTATATGTGTATCATTTGTGAATCCCATTGTCACCACGTGATGTGGTAAATAAGTCTGGTACAAATCACAGCGACGTCAATATGTCCCATTTTGTAATGCGTCAAAACTGGCATAAAAAGGTGAAAAAATATATTGCAGGATTATTTAATTTGTATTTAATTTGTTTTACAACTGCAAATATTGTCATATGTGGATCCCATATAACATCAACTAATCACTCATCATGGAGAAAGGTTCTTCGTTATCACCAAATGATAGTGACTTGATAGTCACCATGTGACTAAATAACGAAGTCATATTTTGTGCAAGTTGTAATTGTGATACTTGTAAGCATTGTGACATCATTGTGACTTCACAATGTGCTATTTGATATCTTACCATGCTGAAATTTTCACTTCATCATGGTAGAATGGTGTACAGTGAGAGTTAGAATTTTTTTTAAATACAATCCGAGTGAAATTATCTAATGCTAAAGGAATGAGAAAAATAAAATGCGCTATAGAAAGAAGTGTGATTACGTGAATCACAAGGGAAAGTTCCAATTCGGGAATTAAAAAAATATATTAAAGTTTCGGGAGATATAGGACTATTGAAGGTATATAAGAGGCAATTATTTCTTATTTCCCAATTTTTATATACATGTTTAAATAACGAATATGCCAGTCAACTGGCGCACCAGCGGTGAATGTTGCCATAGCAGCATCGCACAATCCTCTGCAAAGTGAAATTAATAGCAACCCGATTGCTGATGTTACCATGACTCGGAAGCATCATCCGTAATCAGTAAACATTCATTTCACATTGCAGTGGATTGTGCGACGTTGCAATGGCAACATTCGCCGCTGGTGTACCAGCTGACTGGGAGTTCATTATCTGCACCATGTAATCTATCATATATACAAAAATCATCGACGCTAAAATTGATTGCCAAAATGTTACGCTGCCGCCTGGAGTATTACTCCTTTAAAAAGGATTTCCTTCTATATTTATTTTTTAATCAGTAGTGTTTTCTACTGCTATTATTTATTAGTTTAGCTTTTTAATCTTAAGCAATTGAAATCGCAAAATAATCGATGCAACAATATTTGAGATGTTTATTAAATTCTTATCTTCTTACAGAAAAATGCAAAAAAGTTCCTTTTAGTGAAAAGTATATCTATGAATATTTGATTTTATAAAAATCTTCCCTCGCTATACCTTATTGTGATGTAAACGAAATTTCAAATGCTATGCATGAATGAAACATAATCATTCTTTTTAAGTCTCAACTCTTTTGAAGTGTTTTTGAATCTTCTAGAGAAAAATTAAAATATTTAAACTTTAGCTGATTTTCTGAAAGAAATCGCTCATCAAGAGTTTATACAATGAATTTATTTTATAATTTACAAGAAATGTTATTAATTTAGGGTTCAAAAATTGACTAAAAAAATTCGCAAATATTTTAATTTTTCAAAAATCAATGGACGGAAAAAATCCTTTTTCTATGATTTAAAACTTATAAAACATAAAAGCTAATTAATTTATTAAATAGCACATTTATTTTAAACATTGATATAATTCTATTTATGAATAATGTTTAAAAAATTAACACATTTCTTTGAATAGCCATACAAAATTAATTACATTCTAAATAGTGTTCTATCAGTAAGACAAAATCCTATAAACAAATTCCTAATGAAAGGAAGGCATGCCTACCGTACGCGTACCGTAAGTTGCACATGGCAGAATGCTTTTCCGCATGGAATTGATTGAGGTTCTAAATGAAGCTACATGTTTTTAGACTAATTGAGTTTGTCTCAATTCGATATGTATTGGATTGAAGAAACTGAAATGCAACTTAATTAATCCTAGTCTAATTGAATATTGGCTAAAAATGTTTTGAAATTAAGAAAAGATTTGGAGACTATTGAAAAAAGAAAAAGATTACAGTGGTTGTTAGCAACTTTTTAGACGATTTTCATGGTACTTACAGAATTCTTTTACATAAAATATTTGTGTTTTAAATATGTAATTTGATAAGCCTTATTCTGAGTTACCTTTCTACACCGTAATTTCCATGACAATAATTGCTTTTGTAATTTAGAAGAGGTGTTTTGGCTAATTCCATTTGAACAGCTTTCCAAAGTCCATGAAGGGTTATAGGTCGACGTTTGGATAACGTGGTTTTTAAAAGTTCAAAAGTGCAAAAACACATGAGTGATACACCAGGAGATTTAGCAGGTATACCAGTGAAGGGTATAGCCCTGATACCTGTTTCTCGTTCCCTTTTTTCGAGGAAATGAATAGTGGAATGTGATCTATGGTTGCTTGCTTTATCTTGATGCAATTCAAAAGATTGATGGCACTGGTAGTAAAGAGATAGTATTTCATGTTTGAAGATTGGGAATAAAAAAATTTTGTGATAGTATGTGCAGTTTATCTTAACATTTTTCTCTCCTCTCTTTATTTTTAATTTGCGTTTATATGCAAAGCCTGATACAATCATAAATATTTTGCTAAAACTTTCTTTAGATACATTGAACCATGTTTTAATATTTTTTTCTCCTCTTTTGTGGTAATAAATGGATCTCTTTTTATTACAATCATTTAAAAAGAGACAAGCTTCATTTATTGTAGCAACATTTTTTCCGTTTTTATCCGGATAAATGCTTTTCATAAAGAATTGTGCATCCTGTTCTACGTTCGTCGATATGTCGCGGCGAAAGCGGGCCTATATCCCAAGTGTAGATAATTGGCCGTCAATAATCAACCAATCAACCAACCGTTGCGGAGACAGACGATGAACACTGTGTTTTTTGGCCTTTTTACTATTCAAATCAGTGTTAACGACTTCGTCAACAGTTGACGTTGAGCATTTTAATAATTTAGCAACAGTCGTTAGACTTTGGGGATTTTTTTATCATAAAAGATCTTAAAGAATTCCTTTTTGTTCTTGGGTACATATTTTGAACAATTTTCCCCCTTGAAGCTAGACATTCATGTTTATTCGCTATTTTATTGATAATATTAGTTATTGTGGCTTTAAATAGAGGACAACCATGCCTTTCACAGTGTTTTTTAATAACCGAATACGTATAATTCTCTTTGGAAAGTGCAGAAATATAGCCTTCCATCCATCGGTTCTTTAAAAACGCCAATTTTGCATGTAAACAAAAATTTCAGTTGCCAGACGAGAATTTATTCTTTGAAAAATATATTAGCTTTGAAAAATAATTTCTCTATGCAAGCGATTTTTTTCATTAAAACAAACTCGTCTAAAAATGTACGAACCGCCTCTGTATTAGGCATTATAAGCAAAAATAATGATGATAAACTTATGGAAATTTGGATTTCAATCCCAGACATGAAGAGCTGTTTAAAGAAGTTGGGTTTTGTCATTTTGACAGTTTTTCCTGCCAGTCGGTTATTTTCGGAAATCAATATGAAAAATCCAAGTAGAAACCTCTTGCAAATGACTTCAGTTCAGTTTGCCCTCTCTTAAAAATAAGTAAATGTGAACCTGATATAAATTATTTGGTATCTAAGATTAATGTAAAACCGTATGTTACCCATGTATTTAATTCTGAAAACTAAATTCCATGGAATTTTTTAATTCATTATTATTATTTGATCGACTAAATTTTTTAGTTGTAGGCACGCCATGGTCACGTAAAATATTCTTTGAAAAAGTTTGAAACTCGGATGTGTAAATGGTCGTCATTTCTATCCGAATAAAATAATATTATAAAATAATATTTATACGTTGAGCAATCCGAATAAAATATCTGGCTCATAAATGAAGAATGGCTAAACAGACAGTAGAAAGACATTAATGACAAAAGTAACAAGTTGGAAATTGTACGTCAAACGTGACAAATGAGGTGCGTTCGTACTATGGCTAGTTATATAAATATTCAGATCTTGATGATTTTTAATTCTGTGAAATGAATTATATCGTCTGCAGATTAATTTCTGAAATAAAATAAGTATCTCGGTCGCTTGACGATTTAACCTCGGAAGCTCCTCTAACAACAAAGCACCGATTTAAAAAAAAAATCAAATTTCTTAATAAATATTTTTATTAATATCTCCTAAAGTTTTGATTCGTTTTTAAAAAAAATTTAAATGTCTCGACAAAATTCTGCAAAGATAATATACCTTAAATTACAAACCATTCGGTTGGGTAGTTTTTGCGTTGTTATATGCGGACGGACGGATAGACGGACAGACAGACAGACGGACCAAGCGACGACAATAGGTGCTACGTATTTATATAATTACGAACGCACCTAAAAAGCGAAACAACAATATCGACAAAACGTTCAAATAAAAATGGATAACAATTAGTATAATCGCGTAATAACTATTTGGGAATATACCAGTGGCTCTATGGGAAGGCATTATAAAGCTGTAATTAACGTTAAAGAGTACCCATATAAGTATTAAGAAACTTGCTGAGAATTTCTGCATATCTAATTTTATCCGTAAATTTAATTTTTTTTTTCAAATTAGCTACTACCATGGACACTTTTTTGAAAAATTCTATTTCTAAAAATTTGATGGTTCGTAACAACAGTTTGTTTTGAAATCATATCTCAAAATTATATAACAGCGAAAAAGATAGGCTGTTCTCAAATCCAAAATGGATACTTTATGACATATTTTTTAATTCATTTTTCTTTAGAAACGCGTGAAATTTGCAGGTGTTTCTATTCAGAAACTACGTAATCGAAATACGTTTTCCATTTTATGGTAAAGACAGAAGATATTTCAGAAAATACTATCAAATTCGACAGTTTGAACCGAATTCTCACCGTGCTGACGACAGTAAGGACTGCTTGCTGACTCACCGTGCTGACGACAGCGTTTTCACGTCACAGGAATCGCTTATAAGTGGATAAGTAATTTATTTGTCAAAAAATGGGAAACTCATTTCGATTCCAAATCACTTCAATAGACAGGCCTGCCAATTAATGCCTTTGCGCTTAAAAATGAATTTGAAATTGCGTCCGAATGTTTTACGTTGTTGAGGAGGTCATTTAATAACCACCTTAACAAAGAATATAATGTAATAATTTTCTAAAAGAATCTCTTATCATAACAGTAGGTAATAAGAACAAGTGGGTAAGTGTGATCGAAGATCGCAAAAAGTGTTTCGTTTAATATTCTTTTCAAAACACTTTATCCTTCCTTTAATAAATCCAAATAAATTTCATTTAAAAAAAAAAAAAATATCCTCCGGAGTCATATTTTTTATATTTTATGTTTTTATATATTCATGTTTTTTCTAAAAATTTACCGGTCTATTTTTCTAAGCTGCTTTCTGTATTTACACATACTCATACTCCTTGCATTATAGAGAAATGTTTGAAAACTTCCGTTTTATTACCAATATGACGTCATATTAATCTTTTTTTCAATTGGTGAAATTTTTTATTTCATTTTCATTTTTCACGTGGAAATCTTTCAATAAAAAATTAATTATTGTAGAAAGAATTTTATTGTGGATTTTTAATTGTTGGCAACTGCTATAACGAAAAATGTTTAAATTTAATAGGAAAAGGCTGTTAGATTTTTGGGTTTTTATCTCTCTATATTAAAATAATACGATTTTTTCAAATTTTATGATTTTGAGCTTCATAATATGTATAAGTACACAAAATTTCATGACTGTAAATTACATAGTTTCTCAGAACCGGCTCTGTGACGGACAGACAACGAAGCGGGAGTAATAGGGTTTCGTTAGATGAACGAAACCCTAAAAAAGGATGAAATTTATGGATAAATTCTCGGAAAGTTGATTGATATTTAATTGGGTACCCTTATTATGGGTACCCAGTTAAATATCATTAGTATAATTAAATATCACAGTATCATTATTTAACTGGGTAGCGTCAGTTACAGCTTTATAACGTCTTCCCATAGGGTGAACCTTTTTACACATTATTATTTTTAACACAATTATACTGGTTGGTTAAGCTTTCATACGAACGGAAATTTTTCAACTGAGAAATGTTCTGGCCGGGAGTCGATCACAAAACCTTTTGTCTTATATTGCCAACGATCTGCCTATGTAGCTGCCTGGACCGACAACCGGACGACACATTTCAGTCACACAACCTTATTGCCAATAGCATCTGGTATGCCATGTAGACAGCTCAACAGAATATACAGGGTGATTATGAAAAAACTATCCCGATATATGAGTCCTTAACCATCATACCGTTCACAGAAACTGACTGAAATTTTGGTTTTAAGTATTTTGAGGTATGCGCTCAAGAATCGCATGAAAAACAACAGTTAAACTCTGACAGTTACGGTTACAGTGACAAAATTTCGAAAATTTCAAATGGCAACACCTACTTTTTTTTATTGGAATGTGATCTTCATAGTGAAAAACCATAAAAAGCGTTGAAACGGTACCTGTAGCACGAAAATTGCCAGCGCTAGAGAGACTAAGAAGAAAAGTGAAAACAATCAATAAAGGACAGAGAAGCAACAGAAAGTAAAACATTTTATTATTCAGTGCTATCCACCATCTTCCGCATGCAACGTGTCTTCGTGTGTGACGTGGAAAATTTGTGAAACACAATAAAATGTTTTGTTTTCTGTTGATTCTCTGTCCTTGTTCGTTGTTTTCACTTTTCTTCTTAGTCTGTCAAGCGCCGGCGATTTTCGTGCTACAGGTACCGTTCCAACGCTTTTTATGGTTTTTCACTACGAAGATCACATTCCAATAAAAAAAGTAGGTGTTGCCATTTGAAATTTTCGAAATTTTGTCACTGTAACCGTAACTGTTAGAGTTTAACTGTTGTTTTTCATACTATTCTTGAGCGCATACCTCAAAATACTTAAAACCAAAAATTCAGTCAGTTTCTGTGAACGGTATGATAGTTAAGGACTCATATATCAGGATAGTTTTTTTATAATCACCCTGTATAGCAGGTAATTGAAACTCTATTAAACAATGGATACGTAGATACACTCAATAGGCGGAGCATTGGCATTATAAGGCCTGTACACTTTTTCACTTAGTTGGAAAATTTTTAATTAGTATGAACTTTTTTGATCTGAAACTGTTATAGTATGAAATCATGATTCAAGTAGTGGTTCTATTAATTGAGTTTTATTACTGAGTTGCTTCCAACTAACAAGTTTCTTTAGTCGTTAAAAATTCAATTCGTTCCCCATATAGAGTCTAGACTATTCTCAGACTATTCCATTTTGGGATGTGATTTTCTTAAAACTACATTTTGCACACAGCAGCAACGTGGCAAGAAGCTTAATTATTTTTGAATTAGGAATCTTTATTTAATGATTATCTTAGAAATGTTCTCGTATGAAAAGCTTTAGTTTGGGCTCAAGTACCTGATTTATATGTACTTTTGTGACATTTATATTTTCATTAATCTCACAAAGTTTGCCTTCATCTTTCGATCTCTTAAAATCGCAGATTATAAAAGGGGTGTTTCACCGAAGGTGTAGCAGCGGAGAGAGGGGTAAGCACACGTTCCCCCTTTGTGAGCACAAAAGATTTGAGAACTGATACTGTCAAACAAAGAATTGTCTTCTATTTAACCGAAATTTAAAATAAATTATCGAGAAAGTTAACTAATTTTCACTTTTCAATACATTATTTTTTTACTGGCTCATTAGGCTCAGTGGGCTGAATAGTAATACTTGCTTTCTGTGAAATAAGGTGTTAGGGGCCGAAATATGCTGGTTAGAATATGCGTGGCCTACCAAAGTGATTGTGCAATATTTTTAGGATTTACCGAATACGGAAGCGAGGAATTCAATTGTTTTCCCTTAAAGGTCTACCTGAAAGTATATTCCATATTTTGCAATATAAGGAAAATGTGGGTTTTTTCCTAATTAGCTAACTTGTACACCATCAAACTTAGAAATTCATTTTCCCTAAAAATATTTTAAAGTGTTCCGGAAACTTGCTGAAAGTATTTTTTTTTTTTTTGAAGGTGCAGGAGTGGGGCACACTTTTCTTTTCTTACCACTATATAGGAGTTAGGGTATCCAGTCCATCAGTTTTTCGACCTTTTATAATGCGGCTATTGATACATGGAATGGACGCTCAGAAATCCAAGCACACAATGTCACATCACATTGCTGAATGTGTGGATAAAACACGTAACAAGTCAGCATTGCCTCAGTATGGTATGGTACTCAGTGAAACGAATTCTAATAACACTTTAAAGTGATATTTTTCCTGTTACTATTCATGTGTATTAGTATATATGGTATTCATGATGCTCCAAATAAGCATATTTATATATGCAATGACTAAAATTCCTTCTGTTGATTATATCTAGATATTAATAACGTTTTATAAAAATATGTCCCAATGTCTACGACCCCTTCTCGCCGAGGGTTATCCGTTGCTTTTCTCTTCTTCTGTTCGAATGTCCTCTTCCATATAATTACTCGAAAACGGAACTCATGTCTTTATGCCATAGTTGGAGAATAAATATTTTAAGATATTAATAATTGTGAATTTTTTCAGATTTCTGCCAGCGACTGTGGATAATTTTTTAAACAGATTTTTAGGGACATGAAAATCAAGAAACGCTCTCATTAGGAATTATTTAGTATTAATACTTATTTCTAAAAAAAGTATTTTAAATTAGAAAATTACAACATTTTGAAACAATTTTGAAATAGTTTTATCAATTTTCTACTGCGTACTTCAGTGTCGGGCTCGAGCTCTGATGACAAAAAAATTTTCGGTATCGGGCGGGCTCAAATTTTAAATCGTCAGGATTGGTCGGGAAACAAATATCTGAGATTATCTATTTCATAAAGTATGGCATCCATATTAATTATTACACTAGCCAAGCTTTAATTAATCCATAAATCAAGGCATTCTTACTGATAATATTTCATGGAATGAAAAATTGAAATAAACCTCAAATTAAACGTCTATATTCATTTAATTAACAATTTTGAATAATTATTCCCTTTCATGAAAAAACAAAAACTGAGATTTTTTTTAAAGTAGTTTTAACACAATCTGTAAGCAACAAGTAAACCTCATGTTACTGACATAGTCCCTTTTTAGGGTTTTGTTCATCTCACGAAACCCTATTACTCCCGCTTCGTTGTCTGTCCGTCACAGAGCCGGTTCTCAGAAACTATTTAACTTACAAGCATGAAATTTTGTGTACTTATAGCTGAATACCTGCTATGAAGCTCAAAATCATAAAATTTGAAAAAATCATATTATTTTAATATATAGAGATAAAAAACCAAAAATCTAACAGCCTTTTCCTATTAAATTTAAACATTTTTCGTTATAGCAGTTGCCAACAATTAAAAATCCACAATAAAAGTCTTTCTACAATAATTAATTTTCTATTGAAAGATTTCCACGTGAAAAATGAAAATGAAATGAAAAGTTTCACCAATTGAAAAAAAAAATGATTAATATGACGTCATATTGGTAATAAAACAGAATTTTTCAAAAATTTCTGAATAATACAAGGAGTATGAGTATGTGTAAATACAGAAAGAGCTTAATATGACGTCATTTGGGAATTAAAAAGAAAATTAATATGACGTTATATTGGAAGTTTAACGGATTTTTCAAATGCTTGGGAAGATATGACGTCAGCAAGTGATTATAACGTCATATGAGTTTGAGAAACATATTGAATCATGATAAAAACCTGATTATGGAAATATTGGCATATTTTAACATTTTTAAGGTCTCTATACAACATGTTTTATTTTGAAATTGATTTTTTTTAATATCGCATTTAGTCCACATGGCAAATATTATTATGACAGAGTATAATAGCAGGCCTTGCTTGCAATCGGGCAGGTTCATATATTCGAAAAAACGAGAAAAGCAGACCGGTAAATTTTTACTTTATAAAAAAAAAACTTTTTTTTTTTTTGGGGGGGGGGTGAAATTTATTTGGATTTATTAAAGAAAAGATAAAGTGTTTTGAAAGGAATATTAAACGAAACCCTTTGTGCGATCTTCGATCACACTCACCCACTTGTTTAAACTTACTTATTGCGATTTTTAACGCGAGTGGTTTCGGAAACAATGTATCAACTCTTTATTGTTATCTACATCCATTTAATCAATGTTATGACCAATAGAGTGCTTTTATAAGAAGAGAGTGGTAGCATACGCGTAAGGCACATGCTGAGCTTGGAAGTTCTTGTCCAAACTTGCAAAACCCACATTCCAGAACTTAGAAATATATGACTGGACAAGTTTGATTAGAGAAGTGAGAAATGCCAACTAGGATTCGCTTGCTATAATGGAAGGCTCGCCCAAAATCTTTGGATTAAACAATTTTTATTGGTCGTATATAGATCTTTAGGATGGTTACTCAGTCACGAAACTACCTTATTCTTTACCTGGGGGCAAACATGGATTTTGCCTCCACACCTTTCCTTCCCAAATTATATATATTAATAAGTTTCTAATAACCATTGCCTTATTTGAAAATTTAAATTAGATGATCATAAAATACATAATATTGAATTACGTAATCAGTCTTGTCGCATATTTACACATTAAAACCTGTGTAAACGGTATCGCAAAAAAACGGAAAAAATTGTTTTAGACAGGTTTTGTCTTATCAGGTATAAATGTTAATATTCCTTAGTCGGAACCTTGCAATTTTTCCATTTGAGACAGGATTCCGTTATTGACATATTTCATTTTCACAGGTTTTACTGTGTAATTATAGTATTACAAATTATTACCATTGAGGCTTTTAAAGTCATAGTGATGAGTCACAAGGTCTTAAGAGCTGAAAAGAAATTTCTGTAACCGTTCAATGAATTCTAATACCGTGATATATCTTCGGGTGCTAGGTTACCAATTTAAACATTTATAAAGGTACTCTAAATGCCTGCGTCACTCACGTTTGAGATACAGTACACAATCATATGTTAAACTTTTTGATGTATATACTTTTAAAAAACTATAAGGAAAGGGCACTTTACGTCAATATAGGCAAAACAAGGATGTCATTAGGGGAAAAAAAAGACGAACTAATATTCAGAGTTTGTTTGATTGGCAGAAAAAAGAGGAAATAGATTAACAAGAGTATTTGTTTGTAAGCATGTCTTTTGTTTATACACGGTAAGATTATTATCTTTAGCTTAAAACCTTTCCCAAAGTACCAGAATTATAGTGTAAAAAGTGACCTTCAAGTCAGTTCGGTAGTTCTTGGGGAAATTGCGGAATACATGACAACCAAAAACAGAAATTTCTTTTTATCAAATCACTTAATTAAGCAATAAATTAAATCATTTTTCAAATTAAAACTTTTTGAACTACTAATTCTATTTAATTAAAAACTAGAATAAACCTATACGGTTACTTAATAATCAATTTAAAATTCATTTTTCATTTCCATGAAGTAACGAAAGATTTGTATTCTCCATTTTATAAATTGTCGTATCCATATTCATTATGGGAGTCTTTAAGATTCAGTCAATCAATATATTGAGGAATTTTATTAAAAGCTCTTTTATTGTTGGCCTTTTTTTTAATTAATAATTTTCCGTCAAATTATGCATTATAACTCATGCGTCTTCACTGAAATCTTTTGTTAAACAGGGCGTCGCCTTTTACGTTCCCTACTATTGTTAGAACGAAATCAATATACATTCTCCTGTTCTGTGAGACTCACTCAGAGAATTTTAATTCCATTTTTTTCTTTCTTTGAAAGACCTGATTTCAAAAGACGTAATATAATTTGCAAGATAAAATAGTGTCCAAATATTTATAACCAAGGATATTATAAAAGCACGCATTAACAATTTTTTCATAAAAGAATATTATGCGAAATTAAGAGGAAAAAATATATAATTCAGCGATAGTCAAAATTAGATAAACTCTATGCAAAATATGACTTACCAATATATTTTAATATGATAGAAAATTAAACTAAGTCTCTTTGTAAAATTCTGGGTTATCCTCATATAATTGTACTTATAAATGAAATAAATAGCAAAAATATAATTTGAAAAAATGTACTCCGTCACTCAAAATATAGATTAATAAATGCCATAAATACTCAATTATACTCTAGTAGCATACATTGTTGACCCACCATTTAACAGTTCCATGAAACTGTTAGAAAATTGTTGTGTAATGTTAGGTACAGTGACCCCTCTAATTTGAAGCGTAACTGAGCAGGATTATGAGTAACTAACGGTTGGGCAACTGTTGGGCCTGGTTTTCGTTGAAAAATGGTTTGTTGGCCAATAGTACGGCGGACGTTTCTTACTGTGCTTTAACATTGGACAACATTTAGTCAACAAGTAGTCTCAAATTACGCACCTAAATAATAACTTAATCACAGAACAGAACATTCCAAATACTCTGATACAACAAAAGAGCGCCATCTGGTATCTGCATCCTTCTCAAGAAAATTCCCACTTTCAAATTACCCCAATCACAATTCCTATAAACCTCCAGAAATTCTAACGGTTTTCTCTAATGACTCACGTATCGGAGCCGGCATTAGCGCAACATTCTGTGCAACGGAAAGTAGCGTCGGGATTCATGAATGGGCCTGTAGACTGGGTGACAATAATTCAATTTATCAAGCGGAACTTTTTGCAATCCATAAGGACTTAGAATGAGTATCTTAGAAATTCCTCAAATAAATTCATCAAAATATTCAGCGACAACCTCTCCAATTTGCAGGAGATAAATACCTTTAAATCAACAAATCCCCAAGTCCTAGAAATTAAATTGCAATTAAAAACCCTAATACACAAAACTTCGCTTTGTCACGTTTCAGTACACAGGGATATCTGTGGCAATGAATCAGCGGATGCACTTGCAAAAAATGCTTCAAAATCTCATACAGTAGATAACCCCTTAACGATATCCCACTCTTACAACAAGAGCTAACTTCGTTCCTGTCGAAGCAGTGGAAGGACCATTGGGACTATTCGGATAAGGGTAGAAATACCCGTGAACTTATCCCAGTGGTTTCTATAGAACTACCCCCCCTCTCCTTCTTCTGCTACTGCTTTTCTCAAGGGTCATGGTTCTTTAGGCGCTTATCTACGTAAATTACACCGTTCTGATTTCGCCATGACTGCCCCAGCGGCTCCAGACGAAAAAAAATTAAGAACTTAATAAAGGAGACCGGGAACGGGGCTCCGAGATGACGCTGTGTGTTTTTTTTACTGGGCCTGATTCTAGTGGCAGTAACATCACAAGCGAGATCTGCTCTGATCAAAGTATCCCAGCAGAAATATTTAATAAAGACAAAGGTTTTGAATTTCCGCTCTTATAAATTGTGATTACATAAATAATAGTAGTAAATTTCATAATCGTGAAATAAAAAAGGAATTAATAAACTTGTCTCATAACTCTAAACTTGTTCATTAAGTTTCAAGTACAGGGCGATTGTGAAGAATAACATCCTATTCCTGCATGATTTTAGCGGCTGTGATTATACATCGGCCTTCTCCAGGCAGGGCAAACTGAAATTTGTCAAGATTTTGGAAAAACATGCTCACCTACAGGATGTTCCAACTGTCTTGAATAACCAATATGCTACGCCTCAGGAAGTAAGTGCTGCGGGGAAGACACTTATTGCCACCTTATACAATCCCCAGTACGACGAAGCCACAACACGGCACAAATTGCGATACAACATATTTGCAAAATACCTTATGAAGACCCAATTTAACCTCGCTTCTCTGCCATGAGCTGAATATGCAGCCAAACAATATTCATTCAGAGCTTTTCTTCAAATCAATATTTGGAATGGAAAGGTGATGAATCCCACTGATTGTGGTTGGAAGTCATTCAGGCAGGGTATACTTCCAGTCACCAGGAACGATGTAGCTGCACCACCAGAGCTCTTAAACACTCTCTCATGCAAATGTGCACAGGGGTGTAAAGGTGGTTCATGTTCTTAGAGAAAGGGCGGACTTAAATGCTCAATTAAATGTTACAACTGTAAAGGTGTGTCGTGCACAAATACCGCGGAGGAAGGAGACCTACAAACAGGATGTGACAAAAAAGTAGATGTAGACGATGAGGTCTTCCATGTAGAGGAGGAGGAAGAAGAATGGTCAGCTCGAAGTCCAGCATAAAAAAAACGCTCTAAGCTCGATTTCCCTGTATTTCCCCTCAACTAACTTGATTTGATTTTATTACTATTGTTTTTATACTATTTTTTTAAATAAATTATTTTCCTTGATTTTCTATTATTATTATATTTTTCTCCAACATTTCATAAAATAGATAATTTTAAGTTCACATAGAATTTTTTCCTTTTTTAATTACCTATCCCTTATAATTATCATTTCATTGAATTTTCTAAATATAAACATTTATGCACGTCAAAATATGATTTGCTTACAAACGACATAATTAAAATTGAGCTGGGGACACGGTTAGGCTCCATTTCAAGTGTAATCACCTGTTGAAAGGGTTGGTGAAAATCAAATACTGATGTAATTAAATTTTGAAGTTTTTAATTAAGCAGTAGCATTCGGCAATTTATGCAGTTATACTGTTTTGTAAGCGAAATGATTCATTTAACCGATAATAGGTACTCAAAATACCAATTTTATGAGGGTTTTTTTTAGAAAAATTTGGAAAAATGTACTTTTTTGATTTATTATATCTCGCTCATTATTGGTGGAATATTTAGTCTGTTGTACTTAATTGACGCAGAATTGTATGCTCTACAATTTGTAAATAAGGATTTTTTATCTAGATTTAACAGTTTTTGAGTTATTTGAGAAAAACCAAAATAAGTCAGATACTTTTGAGGATTTTGTGATGCTACGTCTAAAGCTCACCAGGAGAAAGGGGACAAACTTCAAATCCCTTCATTTGTATGTAAAACATAGTGATTAAAACAATTTCCAGCTTTCCGCGAATTTGCCGTTAGTAAAATCCTATTTTTATTGGCCTATTTACAATTTCATGTCTGCAGTTTAAATATAATTTTATTTTACTATTTTATTGTATAATATTTATTTATCTGTTATTTGAAGTATATATTTGCATTCATATAATAAAATAGTTCGTAAAAGTCGGTAATTTTTAAATGATTTAATTAATCTAATGTATTTTTTTTATGATCTTTCGCACCAACAATGTTATATATTTTTCAAACCTTTCATTTGACGCTAACTATTTTGTTTGGTGACAATTGTGCAGGTGTAACGAAAAAGTACCTAAAAATGATATCTGAAATAAATCTCGAAAGTTAATATTACAAAACTGTGATATTTCTTAAGCATATTTCTGTACCGTGAAATTGCATTTTGCACTACCAAAAATACAATTTTGTATTTGAAATATTAAAATAATAAAAAATAAAATTCTGTAAATTGTATTCATGTATTAATCTATATAATAAATTCTGACTGTTTGTTTTTGCATTTCATAATTACACTTGAATTAATACGATTAAATAGAAAGTGAAAACTAATACTAATTATTTGTAAGGGTACAAGGATGTCATAATAACTCTGGAAATCTGGAAAATTAAATTAGCTTCTGAAATGTTATTATTATTTTTAATTTAATGCAGTTTCTGTAATTCTTGCCATCTAGTTATTATAGTGTTGTAAAAAAAAGTGTAGAAAAGGGGAATAATGAGATTACAAGATTTTGTTTATGCCGTTTTTATTAAAATATAAAATAAGAAATATCATTTTGAATAAATGGTGAAAAAAAAAGATTGTTAAAATTAGTTTTTTCTTCAAACATTTTACATTTTCACATTTTTACACAACATCATACATGGCATATATTTTGATACATAGCAGTCCAAAAATAATTAATTTTGCTATTCGTTCACTGAAAGAGTGACTTTTTATCACCCTCTAATTCCATAGTAAAAAGAGATTTTGAGCTCAAGTTATCACTGTTATGCAGCATACTAATTTTCATACATGTATTTTGCGTAGATTCTGGGATATAGTGCTCTTATTTATTATCCGTGCCAGAAAGTTACAACGCGTCGAGTATGGCACCGATAATACTAACTACAGTATCTCCCCCCCCCCTTTTTTCACATTGTAACTGCGTAGTATACATTATATAGTTTCCATAATAAAGACAATTTAAGTGATATTTATAAATATTTATTTAATATTCTATAGTACAAAATAGGTATTTACAGTAATAAAAATAAACTGAAGTGTTACAGATGTGGTAATGCATCACATTTAGTGAATGTGTGTAGATATACACTATATTGCCAAATGTGACCGGTCACTTGCGATTTTAGACGTTTTGTTAACTATCTAGAAAAATACACGAGGAATTAACCTGAAACTGCAGGTGTGTAAACAGTATAGTACAGGTTATATATTTCCGTGAAGATTTTTTCACGAAATCCCATAGGCGACTGTCAACAAATTGAAAAAGAACGAATATCTTTTGGATAACGCTGTAAAAACTAATGTAGCAAAGGCATTCAAACTCGAGATTAATTATAAGTGGCTTATTGTAATATACTGTGTTCATTTTTATTAGGATAGCATGGAAACTCGTAGAGAAATTACGGTTTTTATAAAAACAGTCCCAAATTTCGCCTAGTTTTTTGCTTATAATTTGCAGAGTTCTTAATATAAAAAAAAGTTCTTTTCAGAAAATATGACAAAAAACATTGTACATAATAATCTGCAATCAGAATTAAAAAATAATAAAAATTGGATGAAAAATCAGCAGGTTTACTAAAAAATGTTTCACTGCGCATGTGCGAATGCAATCAAAATATACTATGCATAATGTATTAGCTAAGTATATAGAGCAACTTTTGTGAAAGTCTCAAAATCATAGCTTGAAAATTCTGAAAATTATCGTCGATAGGATAAGCTCGAAATCCGTTGTTCCCAAAAGGAAGCAAAAATATGAGGGGTTGTATCCAAATATAGCAGTACGTGCAATATTGTGTACGCTATCTTGGCACTAATCAACAGATATTTGATACAACCCCTCATCTTGTTGCTTCTTTTTGGGAACAACGGATTTCGAGCTTATTCTATTAACGATAATTTTCAGAATTTTTAAGCTATGATTTTGAGACTTTCAGAAAAGTTGCTCTATATACTTACCTAATACATTATGCATATTATATTTTGATTACATTCGCGCATGCGCAGTGAAACAGTTTTTAGTAAACCTGCTCATTTTTCATCCAATTTTTATTATTGTTTAATTCTGATTGCAGAGTATTATGTACAATATTGTTTGTCATATTTTCTGAAAATAACTTTTTTTTATATTAAGAATTCTGCAAATTATAAGCAAAAAACTAGGCGAAATTTGGGACTGTTTTTATAAAAGCCTTAATTTCTCTACGAGTATACATGCTATCCTCATAAAAATGAACACAGTATATTACAATAAGCCATTTATTAATAATCTCGAGTTTGAATGCCTTTGCTACATTAGTTTTTACAGGGTTATCCAAAAGATATTCGTTCTTTTTCAATTTGTTGACAGTCCCCTATGGGGTTTCATGAAAAAATCTTCGCGAAATATATAACCTATACTAGACTGTTTACATACCTGCAGTTTCAGGTTAATTCCTCATGTATTTTTCTAGATAGTTAACAAAACGTCTAAAATCGCAAGTGACCGGTCACCTTTGGCAATATAGTGTATTAATACAATTTGCAACCAATGTAAAAAAGAGGTCATTTAAGTAAGGTGTGTAGAAATAAAAATAACCATGTCCAGAAACAAAAAAAAACTGTATTGCATACAGTTTATATTTTATCTGTGAGTCATGATAAAGGTTTCCATTAAAAGTATGGTCCAATGGAGTATGGTAAACTCCATTTAAAGTATGGGTTTTAATTGAAAATAAAGCTAAAGCTGAAATGGAGTTAAATAAGGGCTCTTGAATTTTGGCAGTACCTGTTAAACGTTTCAGGAGAATCTCTTCAAATAATAAAATTTTTCTGCCAGATGTTCAGTTAAGAACTGCAACTGGTGAAATGTTTACACCTGTTGGGTATGTTAATGTAGATGTTTCTTATGAAAATAAAACTAAAAATCTTAAATTATATTTGATTAAAGAAGATAGTTTCCCTCTTTTATTGGGTAGAGATTGGGTATCTGCATTTAATTTGTTTCCCTCTAATTGGAAATCTGTATACGTAAATAAAATTGCTAATTCTAGTGAAAAATTGAAAGTATTATTAAATAATTTTTCTGATTTGTTTACTAATAAAGTTGGGGATATGAAAGGTTTCAAAGCAGAACTTTATCTAGAACAGGACCAAAGATCAATTGAACAAATTTTAAGTGGTATTGATGGTGTTACTGTTTTCATCGATGATATTGGTGTTACAGGGGAAATTGATGAAATTCATTTGAAAAGGCTAAAACAAGTGTTAGAAATATTACATGAATGCAATATTAGGATAAATAAAGACAAATAAATTTTTATGGCTGATCATATTACATATTGTGGTTATAAAATTGATAAAGAAGGTGTTCATAAAACACAAGATAAAATTGATGCTATATTTAAATGCTCCTAGACCAATAAATGCATCACAAGTTAAAGCTTTTGTAGGCCTAGTTACATATTATTCTAAATTTGTTCCAAATTTATCTACACTTGCTCATCTTTTAAACAAATTGCTCAAAAAGAATGTGAAATTTATATGGTTTCCTGTTTGTGAATAAGCATTTAAAAATATAAAAAATGAGATTATTTCAGAAAGAATTCTTACACATTTCAACCCTAAATTACCTTTAGTGTTAGCAACCTATGCTTCTCCATATGGTATCTCTGCAGTTCTTTCGCATGTGATGCCAGATAACGTGGAAAAGCCAATTGGTTTTGTGTCCAGAACTCTCACTAATGCAGACAAAAGGTATAGTCAGGTGGACAAGGAAGCACTAGCTATTATCTTTCGTGTAAAGAATTTTTTTCAGTATTTATATGGTAACAGACTTACTTTAATTACGGTACGTAAACCACTTCTGTCTACTTGTTCTTCTACTAACAAGGAGAGTGCCAAGCTTGGTAATCACGGATTTTGATTATTTTTATATATGCTGTAGGTTAGAAGCCCCTTAGTCTCAGGTTCAATGGATTTAATACAACGCTCCTTAGTTCTCGAGAAATGGGGGGTCTAATATTATAACATAACTTAAATACTTACTTTGTAACGAATTAACGGCGTTGGTCATAGCTCAGTTGGTATGGCGTCTGCTCTTTGTTCCGAGGGCCCGGGTTCGATGCCGGAGAGCACTACGTTTGTCTTTCCTATTTTTTTAATAAATATACTTGTAATTATAATTTAATAATCTCAATAGAAAATTTTGTTAACATAATTAAATTTTAATTTAGCATCTTTGATTTTTAAACCATTATTAAACATTTCTCATCATTTAAGGAGCATTATAAAAATTGGATCTATTATTGACTAGTCAAAATTCAAAAATCGTTCCAAAATCAGCATATTTACTATCGAATTATAGAATTCTTCCCCCATCGCAATAAAAAACGAAGATATTTCAGATGCTGGATTATTTGTTAAAAATCCATTGTTTTGCAATAAAATTTTACAGTGCTTCAACGCATTTGTGACATCACTTTTCTGATTTTTATCGAATCCCGACACTTCAGATTGATCTTCTTGTGAATTACAGCTTGCTTCTTCAATTTTTATACGATTATAAGCTGTTATAGAATGACACGCACTTGTGCGATAAAGTTTGAAAACAAAAACACCACTTAACTGCACCAAACTAAAAAAAAAAAAATAACCAAAGTCTGTTGTGGCGCTTTCTAGTTACAATGAAATAAAACATAAATATGTTGTTAATTTAATTCTTATGCTAAATTTTAATATAATTATGCTTCTTACTTTAAAAACAGAGTAGTATTATCATCGCATTGACTTTAAGGCGTTTCGTTATGGCAATTTATAAATGATGTTTCTTTACAATCACGAATTGACACAATTGTTCAATATCGTTGCATTGATAAAGCATGTATGGAATACATTTTAAAAAAATCAAAAATGCTAAATTAAAATTTAATCGTGTTAACAAAATTTTTTTGAGATTATTAAATTATAATTACAAGTATATTTATAAAAAAAAAGATAAAAACAGACACAGCGCGTTCCGGCATCGAACCCGAACGAGCAGACGCCATACCAACTAAACTACGGCCACCGCAGTTATTTTGTTACAAAGTAAGTATTTAAGTTGTGTTATAATATTAGACCCCCCATTTCTCGAGAACTAGGTAGCATTGTATAAAATTAATTGAACCTGCGACTAAGTGGCTTCTACCCTGCAACATATATAAAAATAATCGAAATCCGTGATTACCAAGCTTAGCACTCTCCATGTAAGACTATTCCTGTATTTTCAGCTGCTAGAATGCAAAGATATGCATTATATTTACAAGCGTTTAAATATGATATTCGTTATAAGAAAACAGGGAAATGTCGATGCTCTTTCACGACTTCCATTACGTAGTGAAGATTTACCTCCACAATTAAATTCAAGTAATGTAATTGATGAATCTGAATTTTTTCAAATTAATCAAATTGCTATTTTACCTTTAAATTCCAAAACAATTGCTCTAGCTACAAAATCTGATACTTTATTACGTACAATTTTTCATCATCTAATTTCTGGTTCTCTAACTCCAAAAAAATTACTCTTGGGTGGCAAGCAAGAAGAATTTACTCTTCAACATAGTTGTATTTTAAAAGGATGTAGAGTAATTATCCCTGAAATTCCTAGAAAGCAAAATTTAATTTATTTGCACTTTGGACATTTCGGTATAGTGAAAATGAAATCCTTAGCTCGCAGTTTTGTATGGTTGCCAGGAATTGACCAAGATATTGAAGATCTTGCACGGAATTGCACTATTTGTGTCAACTTACAAAATAATTCTCCCAAGGTAAGTACTCATCATTGGGAATGGCCTACAGCTCCATGGCAAAGAATTCATATTGATTATTTTGGTGCTGTTATGGGTAAAATGTTTTTCCTTGTGTTTGGAATCATACTCATAGGAAATGGCCACAAGTTTTCATCGTTCCTAATACAACTTCAGAACGTGCAATTACTTGTTTTTCTTCTCTTTTTTTTCAGATACGGATATCCTATATCTCTGGTATCTGATAATGCTAAACAGTTTACTTTTGAAGAATTTGACACATTTTTAAAGAATCATGGCGTAAAACATAGGTTTAGTGCTATATACCATCCAGCTACAAATGGTCAGGACGAGAGATATGTGCAAATTCTTAAACGTGCATTAAAAGCCTTATCTTCAGAATTTGGTACTTTACAAATGAAATTAAATAACTTTCTTCTACAATATAGAAATATGCCGCATGTTACAATAGGGGAAAGTCCTGCATCTCTATTTCTAAAGCGGCATATTAGAACGAAAATATATTTGATACTTCCAAAAGTTACAAATTTTGTTCATGATAAGCAAAATGCGTGAAATGCCAATATTAAAGTAAAATAATTTCAAAATAACCAAAAAGTGGCTGTTAGAAATTATACTCCTGAAGCCAAGTGGAAAATTGGTCGCATTATTGTAAGAGGTGGCAAGTTGCAATATAGAATTCAAGATGGTTCAAATATTTGGAAAAGACATGTTGATCAGATAATTAATTTCGGTTCAAGGGTTCATTTAACTAAAGATCCAAATTTTGTAGAAAGCGATACAGAAAGTCGCAAAAGTGATAATACAGTTGTTAATCAAGGTGATTCCCAGCGAATGTCTCCTAATATCTCAGATTTTCGACCAGTTGACTTTGTCTCCCGTCTACTCCAAATCCTAAACCAGCTGATTCTGTTGTCCCATCTACTCCAAATCCTAAACCAGCTGACTCTGTTGTCTCAAATACTCCAAGTTCTGCACCAATTGACTCTGATTTGATACCTCCAGTTCCAAAACCCCTAGTTCCAAATAGTTCAATTGATGATGCTGCAGATATTATTAAAATTAATTCTTCTTATACCCCTCCACAGGCATTACGACGTTCTAATACATTTCGAAAAGCTCCTACTCGGTTGAAATATTAAAGTGGGGGAAAGATGCGGTGTTTTTATTTCTGAAAGAAAGTACTAGATGGTAGCACCACAAAAATAAGAATTGTAATTGTCCAGTCGCTAGTGACATCTATGTTTATAAGGTCTGTTTCTACGGCGATTAGCCACTATATATATAGTTCTGTTATGTGTCATGTGTAAGTACGTAGTGTTGTGATGTGAATTAAAATGTGTAAAGTAATTTATGCGTCCACCTCATTGAATATGTATATTTACTTAATTAAGTAACCTTCAAAATACAGTATAATTTATAAATATTTATATAATATTCTATAGTGCAAAATAGGTATTTACAGGAATAGTAATGTGAAATACTATGTATATATGTGTGTATACTATATACCGGATGTCCTAAAAAGGAGGGACAATTTTTTAAAATCAAATAATTTGAAAACGGTTAACCACAAAAATTCTCCGTTTGAAGCATCTTTATTATAAAAGTAATAAATCCTTAATTATGCGATTTTAAAATTAGTTTAAAAATTCGTCAATAGGTGGCACTGTAAGCTGAAAAAAACTAAATGACAATACTCGCTGGATTTGACTCCTTGCTATTTCTTTCTGTAAGACACTTAAAAGACAAAGCTTACCTACAAACCACAAAATGCTTAGCGGAAATGGAACACTACATCTGTAAAGCATGTGAGGATATTCCTGATGAGACATATTCACGGGTATTGACTAATTTTGTTATTGGACTAGACTACGTCATGTTATTGCTGAAAATAGCGAGTATTTCGAAATTAGTGGCATTTAGTTTTTTTTTAGCTTATTGGCAAAATTTTAAACTAATTTTGAAATTGTATGGTTAAACATTTATTGCTTCTCTCTAATAAAGATGAAACAAATGAAGCATTTCTATAGTTAACCGTTTTCAAATTATTTATTTTAAAAATAATCCCTTTTTCTTGGGCCACCAGTATATATAGGGTGAAATATTATTGTTAATAAACTTTATTTCATAGAAGTAGGGATATAAGTCAAATAACATACTAGAAGCGGCTAAACGTTGTGGTATTTCTTGATGATGAATGAAAATAGCATTATTTTGGATAATCTAATGATGATAGAGTAAAAAATTAGTTAAACATTGGAAATAATCGAAATCAATATTATCAGGTAAATGTGAAGGTGGGTAATATTATAGAAATAATGCATTAATAGTAGAATGTAAATCCGCTATTGTTGCATTTTCTTCTGTTATGATCTTTTTAGATTTCAAATTTTTGTTTTATAATTCAATAAAAGGTAGGAATCTATTTGTCAGCAGTAAATTACCCAAGTATACCAGGCTTAAACGATATTACAAACAATCACTTTGTTCTTATCGAACAAGCTTAGTTATTTTTATTGAGCTGCAAACAATTGTTCTCGGTATGATTTAACATCTACACAGCATGTAAAACTAGTTTTATTGCAGTAAAACTGAAATTGTAACACGAATCGAATATTGTTGGCATAAGGCCTAAAAATGACAATAAAAAATGTAATGAAATAACATATCTTCAATATGATTTGTGGATATGAAGCTTCTCTGACGATTCCGTATCATATATATATATATTTTATTATTGTATTTTCCCTCTCTTGGTTAATACTTTTTAAACTTTTATTTTTACATTTATTTTAACACATGTGATTTCATTTTAATTGCATTATCCTTCAACTAATATATGCTCATGATATTATGAATGTTAGTCCAGTTAAATAAACTGTTTTTAATATAGCATTGTGAATGCTACAGTCTACATGAAGTAATCGGTAAATTTTGTTAAATATTTCATTATATCTTGTTTTTTCCTTATGTACGTATCTATATATACAGACAATGTTTTCTGTTGTAAAACTCGACATTTAAAGAAGAACGATAAACAATATCAGTTCATAAAATACATTGTAAACATTCAATACAGCAACAAAAAATTAAATTTTGTATATTAGAATTTTAATTTTATACATTAAGATTTTTTTTAATTACAAAAAAAAAAAAAAAAAAAAAAAAAAAAAAAAAAACCCTGCACGTATTATTATTAAAAATCCCCGCCGGCTCAACCTACAGACACAGGTAGATTTCGAAGTTAAGTACTAATTTCAGCAACAAAAACTAAATCAAGATTAGAGATAAATGATTGTTTCATTAAATGAACCACACACCATAGTTTAAATTCTGACCTTCTTTCTATTGAGACACCCGCGCGTTTGATAATGCAACCCTATATACAGCATCTCTGAAGGTTGTCAAAAATTTTCATCACGCCAATTATACTTTTTTATCGCCTTAGTGGAGGATTATCGGAGATGTGATTTTTTTTCCTCCTAGATCCCCCCCCCCCCACCCTTAAAAAATTGCTGTAAAAGTTGGTCCTATCAAAAATTTGTCAATATAAAAGTTGTAGATAATATTAGGAGGATTTATAATAAATTCAAGCGGATTTGATTTCTTGTGAATTGACGAAGTTATGAATTTTTTTCTTCACAAACCCATATTTTTTTTCGCCTCTTGAGGCCATTTTTAATGATAACAAAAGTCTGTCATACATAATTTTTTGTCCCTTTAAAGTAATAATAACTTTAAACGGATTCGATATGTATCATATTGAGACGTTAGGTTTTTTTTTCCGTTTTTATAAAAAAAAAACCTCCCCATTTCCACTCTCTTCACCCGAATTTGTCCATTAACGAACTTGGCCGAGATTTTCTGCCTCTTGATGTATTAGTTTGGACGAGATTTGTGCAGAATTATGGGAGTTATCGTGTCCATAAGATAGTGATATAGATACATAGATAGATAGATAGATAGAAGTTTTGAACTGGGGGTGGTTTTGGGTTCTAGGGGTGATGATCGGCGTAGATCTGCAAAAATTTTTCAGAAACTCCAACATAGGGGATAATGTAACAGGTAGTATTTCTTACGAAATCTACCTAATATGTATATATTTTTTATTTTATTATGTCTCTTATACTTTCTTAAAACTTTTTAGCAAGGTTCTTTGGTGGGGGCGAATTGTAATTTCATAAGTCTCAAAATAAAAAAAGACATGAGAAGACTTTAACTAACTAACTAACTAAATAAATAAATAAATGTTCTTAATGGTAAGTCAAATTTGACAGATAAAATTAGCATTACAATTTTACACTAAAAACCACTCAAGTAACTCAAGAATTTAAGATTAATTGACAGAAATTAATTAAAATAATTACAATATTTCAATTGCACATAAATATTTTAAATCTTGTTCCAATACGAAATTAAAGAAATTTTGACATCACTATCATAGAGAGTTCATAAATTTAGGCAAAATATATATTATCCTTTTATTTCAAGATTTTCTTTTTCTTATGTAGTTTTGAAAAAAAAAAAAAAAAAAAGAATCTTTAGTGAATTTCGCTCTTTTTAAAAAATGATCTTGAATTGAGCGGATTCGTTTTTATAAAAATTGAATTTGAGCGCAAACTTAATTAATTTCACAGAAGGTGAATTTGAGTTTTAATTAGTTCATTTTTCTTTTTCTTTTTCTTTCTTTTTTCTTTTTTTTTTTTTTTTTTTTTTTTTTGTGAGTTTGCACAACACTGACCAGATGTATTTGCAATAAAATGCCGAAATATTCACAACGAACACCAATATTGCAGAAAAAAGTAATTTATATTTTAAATATTGTCAATAAAATGACGAAATGTCTGTCGGTAATGTTATTGCAATGTTGAAAAATATCGACAACCGATTATGCCCATGTTGTCAAAATGTTGTAATGCAATGATCATGCCCATGTTGTCAAAAAGATTTTGTCAATCAATGTTTTTGCTAATAGGGTAGTAGTAGATATGAAAGCTTTTCCATGAATACTAAGCTGTGAAACCTGTTTATAAATATGTTAAAGTTCACACACACACACACATATATATACACACACACATATACACACACCAGTACACATACGCATGTGTACTAGTATTTGTGAGCATCTGGTTTGTATGTTGTACTAGTATAGTTTTTTCTTTTTCAAACAAATGCATACAATTTATTGAAAAAGGATTATATATTTAATATCTATAACGAAACACGAGAACCTGTATTATCAGTTTTACAGTAGTCTCGAAATATATAATTTCAAACCTTCCCAACATTAAATACACATCTATAAAACTAAAATTCTCCACTGAGTAACAATATGCAGGGAAATATAATTGAATTACTATACACAGCAAAAGTTTTGCCAACATAGAAAAATAACATTCAGAAACTATTTCTTTTAGCTTTAACTCCGAAATACAGTCTCAGAAATGATCGATCAGAAGATTTCATGTTCAGGTTTTAGTAGAGGACACTCGAGATTCATTTTCTGCCTCAAAGACGTTGAGGTGAGAATGAAAATGTCATGTTCTCAGAAAGTCTCAGAGGAAGGGTCAGCAGGAAATGCGAAAATTGTGTCAATTCAGGAAAAGACTTTTCGGAATGGTTAGAACGTATTTTTTCGTTTATTGGAAAATGGTCTTATATATATTTAAGTGATGCCTCCTTACTGGCAAATCAATATCAGTTTTTAACAATTTCCAATAGAATTGAAAAGTGTTTATGAATTAGGATTGTCTGGCAGTCTAACTGTCCGTGCTGTAACTGGCATAAATATACTCGGATTGTTATGTGATTGATATAAGTTATTGGGGTTTATAATGGCATGTTCCTTATTGAAAATAAAGTTTGCACTATTTATGGTTAATTTAAGGAGACACTCAAAAGTATTTCTTTACATTACCGTCAGCGGGGAAAAGTCATTTTCAGTGCATTTTATTAATGTTACACTATTTCAAACATAATGCAATGATATGCCCCTTGACGTGGACGGCAACATATTTACTATAGAATATAGAATAAGTAGCAATTATAATTCGTTTACAGGGACATTGAAAAGTATTCTGTTACATTATGGTCAATGGCGAAAAATCGTTTTCAGTGCATTTTAATGATGTTACATTATTTCAAACAGAATGGAATTGATATGCATCACTTAAGGTGATGCCAAGATGCTTTATATGGAGGTTAAAGTAAGTACCAAGTATAGTTCGATTACAGAGACCCACAAAAAGAATTCCATTGCATTAATATCTATGGGAGGATAGTTTGCAGTGTATTGTAATGGTGTCATACTATTTAAGTGAAGTTGATATATATTACTGAGGGGTTCTACAGAATGTTTTCTATAGACTATAGAGTATGTAGAATTTATCCTTTATTTACAGAGGCACTCAAATTAATTCGGCTACAGGACTGAATATGAGCTATAACTGATGGATGTACGTTAGAGCTGCGATTGCTGTAGGCATTTAAAAACGTAACTAATTGTTAGTGTATTACGAGGTAGTGGATCGAATACAGGGTTGTAAGAAGAAATTCTCATACATTGCCAGCAATTGACTGCAATTTCTGAAAATGAACTTTTACTATGTTGTGTTTTTTTTTTCTATTGTTCATTTAAATATCTCATTTCATTGTGGGAACAAAAATGAAATTTCTTAGTAGTATTTCAATAGTATTGGAAAGGGTTTCATAATCGAAACCGTGATACATGATGTTTCATTCTTGTTTATTAGTATAGAGCAGTCGACTATTGCTAAAATTATAGTTGGCGTAAATAAATCTACTGGAATACCAATATTGGTTTAATATTGGCTTTACATTGAAAATTTTTTTAATAAAATGCCACTATACTATAGAAATATTCACTTTACATTGAACATATTTACAATGAAACGCCAATAAAGCATAAGTATTGGATTTATGTATTAAATATTGGCAATGAAATGACGAAATATTTTTTTTTTTCAGTGTTAGTGCATAATTGGAAAAATATGAACTCCTTAATGTTGAATCAATATTTTTTTTGGAATATTGGAATATATTTGGAATATATACCAATTCAAACAACATTAGATCAATATTTTTTCTTCTAGGGTAGTATTAGTAAATCATACGGTAGTATTAGTAATCATAAATATTCAGGAGTAGCACGTTTAAAAACGCAATATTGTTTACACTTACGTAGACGTTTGCTGGTAATCTGCGAATATTTAGGTAGTGTGTATAGTTACAGTTCGCCCGATAATTTTGCAGTTGATCTTGAAGGAGTTCGCGATGCTACCGGAGATGCTAGCAAACACATATTGCGCAAGAAATGTATTATTTAAGTATATACTCCACTATTTCCCAAAAGTGATTGTCACCTTAATAAATGACGGAAATATGAATCTAAATAAGAATTATTAATCGGCTTAAGTTATCGTGGGTTGATTGTAGTTTAATTTGTATTTTCTGAACACGAGAACCGTTTTTATCAGTTTTACAATAGTCTCGAAATATATAATTTTAAAACTTTTCAACAATAAAAAGACATCTAAAACGCTCCAGTATGTTGCATCGTCTAGAGAAATATATTTGAAATTCCACGAACAATTCCCAGAGCAAGGGTCAGCAGGGAATGCGAAAATTGTGTCAATCGAGGAAACACTCTTGCAAAGTGTTTTATTATAAATTGTTTTATATGCATTAAAAAAAGTGATGTCTGCCCAATAGACAACTATTATAAATTTTACACAATAGTCTCTCTCGAAATATATAATTTTAAACATTTGCAACAACAAAAACACATCTAAAATACTCCAGTGTGTTGCAACGTCTAGAGAAATACACTTGAAATTTCACTCACAATAAACTTTACGTCAACATAAAAAAATAACACCCAGAAACTATTTCTTTTAAGCGTAACTCACAAACAAGGTTTCGAAAATGATCAAGTGAAATATTCCAGGAGCAGATTTTAATAGAGGACACTGCTCGTTTTTTGCCTCAAAAGCGTTGAGGCGAAAATGAAAATGTTCTCACAAAATCCCAGAGCAAAGGTCAGCAGGAAATGCGAAAATTGTGTCAATTGAGGAAACACTGTTAGAAAGTGTTTTATTATAAATTGTTTTATATGCATTAAAAAGAAGTGAAGCCTGTCCAATAGACAACTATTATAAATTTTACACAATAGTCTCGAAATATGTAATTTTAAACATTTGCAGCAACAAACACACATCTAAAACACTCCAGTGTGTTAAAATGTCTAGACATATACACTTGAAATTCCATGCACAATAAACTTTTCGTTAACATAAAAAAATAACATCCAGAAACGATTTCTTTTAAGCGTAACTCACAAACAAGGTTTCGAAAATGATCAAATGAAATATTCCAGGAGCAGGTTTTAATAGAGGACACTACTCGTTTTTTGCCTCAAAAGCGTTGAGGCAAAAATGAAAATGTTCTCACAAAATCCCAGAGCAAAGGTCAGCAGGAAATGCGAAAATTGTGTCAATTGAGGAAACACTGTTAGAAAGTGTTTTATTATAAATTGTTTTATATGCATTAAAAAGAAATGACGCCTGCCCAATAGACAACCATTATAAATTTGACAATAATCTCGAAATATATAATTTTAAACATTTGCAAGAACAAATACACACTTAAACGCTCCAGTGTGTTACAATGTCTAGAGATATACACTTGAAATTCCATGCACAATAAACTTTTCGTCAACATAAAAAAAAAATAACATCCAGAAACTATTTCTTTTAAGCGTAACTCACAAACAAGGTTTCGAAAATGATCGAATGAAATATTTCAGGAGCAGGTTTTAAAAAGGGACACTACTCGTTTTTTGCATCAAAAAACGTTGAAGTGAAAATGAAAATGTTCTTGCAAAATCCCAGAGCAAGGATCAGAAGGAAATGCCAAAATTGTGTCAATTGAGGAAACACTGTTGGAATGTGTTTTATTATAAGTTGTTTTATATGCATTAAAAAGAAATGACGCCTGCCCAATAGACAACCATTATAAATTTTACAATAATCTCGAAATATATAATTTTAAACATTTGCAAGAACAAATACACACTTAAACGCTCCAGTGTGTTGCAATGTCTAGAGAAATATACTTGAAATCCCATGCACAATACACTTATAAACTTTTCGTCAACATAAAAAACAATAACATCCAGAAACTAATACTTTTAAGCGTAACGCACAAAAGAGGTTTAGAAAATGATTGAACGAAATATTTCAGGAGCGGGATTTAATAAGGGACACTACTCGTTTCTTGCCTCAAAAACGTTGAAGTGAAAATGAAAATGTTCTTGCAAAATCCCAGAGCAAGGGTCAACAGGAAATGCGAAAATTGTGTCAATTGAGGAAACAATGTTGGAAAGTGTTTTATTATAAATTGTTTTATATGCATTAAAAAGAAGTGATGCCTGTCCAATAGACAACCATTATATTATAAATTTTATATTATTGCAAAAACTATTCATCAGACATGCTTCCAATGAAATAGCCAATATTGCTTAGATATTGGCTTTACAATGAAAATATTTGTAATGCAATGTTTCTGTTACGCAAATATTGACTTTACATTCAAAATATTCACAATGAAACTTCAATATTACTGAAATAATTGATATAAATTTTTAATATTAACAATAAAATGAGAAAATATGTTTTGCTAGTATTTGTGTAATTTGTGTAATATTGACAAAATATGAAACTCTAATATTGGAGCAATATTTCGTGCAAATATTGTCAATTATGTCCAAGATACAGCCAATGCAAAAAAAAAAAAAAAAATATTACATCAATTGTTTCCATACTATGGTAGTATTAGACATTTTGATTTCAAGTAAATTACAAAAACTAGTCGTTGGACCGAAATACTTACCCATCATGGATATGCATAATATAAAATATGAAAATAAAACATGTGTAAACTATTTATAAAATGCATTGCAATTCGAATAAAATCCTGTCTTGATGACGTCACAAACTTTAAATACTCTATTACTGAATTGCGTAAAAGAAACATCCTTATAACTCCAAAATTGATTGTCATATTAACTAACGGTTTACTGCGTCGGATTAAGCGTCTCATTTCCAATTAAAATATATCTTTGAATTAAAAGTTGAATGAAATACAGGGTCATGAAAAATCGAAGAGTGTAGAAAATAGGATTACAAATATTGCGGCAACTCATTATCCGATCAACTTCAATCTTTATGCAAAATTTATGTTTTTTTATTGTCTTTTATATTCGCTCCTTAAAATAAACAATTTCGAAAATTTTTATATACCTTTTATCAGAACGCATATTTCGAGAGTCCGAAAAAAATAGTTCCGTATAATCGAGGTTACTGAAATTCAATAAGCTTCTTCCCATTATTACATATTAAGTACATACTAAATTTCGAGTATCTATCTCAATTTGTTCGGGAGATAGACCGTTTACAGACACATACACAGACAGACGGACGGCATTTTTTATATATATATAAAAATATGTTTTTCGGAATCTCCAGTAATTTGAAACGTGTAAATTCGTCAATTTTTTTTTTTTTCGATTTGCAAGACGATTACAAGACTTACCATATACTACGTATGATAGATAAGTAAAAGTTTGAACAAAGTATAATTATTGTTTAATGTTTATATGCATCTGTTTCGTTAATTTCGAAAATTTTTATATACCTTTTATCAGAACGCATATTTCGAGATTCCGAAAAAAATAGTTCCGTATAATCGAGGTTACTGAAATTCAATAAGCTTCTTCCCATTATTACATACTAAGTACATACCAAATTTCAAGTCTCTATCTCAATTTATTCGGGAGATAGAGCGTTTACAGACACGCACACAGACAGACGGACGGCAAAATTTCTTTCTAAAAATACGATTTCGGAATCTCCAGTGCCTGAAACGTGTAAATCCGTCAAAATGTTTGTTTCGATTTTCAAAACGATTACAAGACTTACCCTATACGACATAGGATTGGTAAATAATACAATAAAATACGATTAAACACAAAAAAAATTATCACACATTCACTCACATACACACGTACGCTGATATCTGTAAAAACTAAGGTAGTATGTAGAACAAATCGATGCAGTTGAATCGTATGGAGTTGATAGTATGTAGTCGAATCGCATGGCCGAGTGTCTCCAAAATAAAGCTAATTAGATTTTTTATTAAAATCGTATCTATTCGAACTTTCTAAGTAGTGTTCGCATAGAGGTCGGTACATACGCATATTTGAAACATAGATATACTCAAAAATGAGCACATAGAAGTCAGTGCATACTCATTTTTAAAACATGGACATACTCAAATATGAACACATGATGTTTTATTCTTGAGTGTGTGCATGTTTTTAGAAATGAGTATATATGTACATGTTACAAACTTGATTAATTTTCATTCGGTGCCATTATGAGTATCCGGCATACTCAGATTTGAGAATTTTTTGCTCAGTTTGGAAAATGTCGTTTTTAGAGTGCATTTTATCAACTATACATAAATTATATTATTTATATCTACAGTGTGCATACGAAAGTTCCTTTGTTCTGAAAAACTTCCGAAAGAAGAGAACTACGAATATTCAAATGGAAAAACAGCATATTAAAGTGATTTTTCACGACCTGATGCATCCAATAACAGCTCCTCTAGTAGCGAAATTTGGAAATGATCTTCCTTATCTCGGAAAATTCAAGAGATAGCCACAAAAAGTCAGTCACAAAAGTATTCTCGATTTAGTATGAATCGACGTCTTACATGTACAATATCTTTATTAGAAGCCATGAAATGTAATTTTTTTATAACCAATCACCAGCTTAAATACGTCACTACCGCAAGCCGAAGTGTGGCATTATGAGGCAGATGCCTATTAACTAATAAAACTAAGACATGTAAGGAAGACACAGTTTACTTTAATAAGACAAGTTGAAAATTGTACGTCAAACGTGACAAGTGAGGTGGGTTCGTACTATAACTATTTTTATAAATATTCAGATTTTGGTGCAATAGCCGTTGCACTCTTATACAAAAATGCATTGAATACAAAATTTATTTTATATGTAGATTTTGATATTATAAATATTAATTTTATTTTATGAAATTAAGTTTCAATACACTTTTACAAACAATTAATTACAATTCTGTTACATTAAAATTATACTATGCGCAAATATCCCATACTAGACAATGTAAAAAAAATCATCGTTATTATTTCAGTGAAATAAATTTTTTCGTCTGTTTTTATGATAGGATTAATTTCCGTAATAATATAAGTACATTTTAAGTTGGCAACATTTTATCTTTTGTTGACATTTACTGAAAATTCCAATGGGAAACTTTAGCTAGCTTTCAAAATTTCAGAACTTGAAATCCATATTTAGACTATTTTCCTACTTAATATCTATTTCTCCGGTTTTTGCGTTGTTATATGAGAACAGGCAGACAGACCAGATGACGACTATATGTGCTACGTATTTATATAATTACGAACGCATCTAAAAATCAAGTTACGTAAGCTCCCCTTCCACCATCGCCAGAAATGCATTATGCATGTGTCCCGATGGTGAACACATTGAGCATATTTAAATTTGATTGATATAATAAAATAAGATTGTTACCCTGTAGAATTCGAAATGTCACACTTTTTTATGTTTTATATATTCATATGTGTGGAATTACAAAAATCGCTAAATTACTCATTTTCTGATCGCAAAGTCTGTTATTAAAACTTATCGATACTGGCCGTATACATAAAAACTTGTGATATTGTATATAACGAGACTTTATATGTAACCAAAGGGATAATCTAAAATCACTGCATTTCTGCATGTCCAACCATTATTAATTAGAATGGCATTTAACTATTATTAGGGCATCTAACCCGGCTTCCCGGGGTAGAGAATATAGGTGAAAACCATTTTTTTTAAAATTGAAAACTCTAATAGATATTTTCATTTAATATTTTTTTCTAGATTGCCCCCTAACTACACCAAATAGCATTTTTATATGACATATGTCAATTATATATTCAAATAAAATTTTGAAATTTATTAAAAGAGGTAATTTCGTATTGGCCTCGTGCCAGAAGTTAATAACCGAAGAAATCTCTGAAAATTTCGTTATATACAGCAGTTTTTATTCTGATAATTTCAGCGGTTTTAAGCGCTTATTTCGATTGGATGGCTTAAATTTGTGTTTAATTTTTACTATTTTATTTATTGCTTAATGAAGTTTTAATTCCGTATATAATATCAGCTGGAAACAAATGCTGAACGTTTTATATTGGTTAAAGTGCAAGCGGATTTATATTTTATAATCGTCTGCAAGAGATAGAGATAGATTTAAAAAAAATCATGCTTGGAATTTAATTTAACTGCTATAATAAATGAGTAAATTGCGATACAGTTTAAGACAAATTACATTGTAAAGTAGATTCCCCCCCCCCCTATAACGGTGTAAAATATTAAAAGTATGCGATGTTTATAAATTAAAAAATTGCAGTAGCAAAAATCGCAAAACCGAAATTTCATCGTCAAGTGTTGCCATTCCCAAAATGACGTCAGCGTTACGGACGGACACGTTTGTCCTTTATAATATAGACTAGCTGGCTTCGCCCGCCAGCGGGCCCCTAATTTACATCGGTGCCTCGAATTGTAGAAAACATCGAATCTTGTAAAACTTCAAACCGAACGAATCGCCGACGCGGGTCCCCGCTGCCTTCGCCACCGTATACCGTTCGTGCTACGCACGCACCGGGTAATCCCTTAATTAGCACATTAAATTGTACAAACCTCTAACCGAACGAACCTCCGACCCTGGTCCCCGCTGCCTTCGGCAACGTATACCGGTCGTGCTGCGCACGCACCGGATAATCCCTTAAATTGCACATAGAATAGTATAAACCTCTAACTGAACGAACCTCCGAAAATAAAAGTAGTAAAAAATATTAAATATCTTGGCGTATTGTTAGATTCTAAATTCAATTTTACAGATCACATGAAAGACCTTCGAACAAAGATTGCAAACTTTGTAAACGGATTTAGAGGATTTCGATTCTTTAATAAAGGTATCAAACCAGACATATTGAAAATATGGTATCAAACAGTCATAGAACTCCAAATACTATATGCTTACGAAATTTGGTATCCAAACTTGAATACTAATGGCCGCAAATTACTACGTTCAACTCAGCGTTTGGCATTATTAAACTTAATACGGACCTATAGGACTATCTCTCACGAAGCTCTGTATCTTCTTACAGGAACTCCACCAATCCTAATAAAAATACAGAATGAATTTCAGTACTACCACATGAAAATAGGAAATAGAAATTTGTTAATCAATAACACACAGCTAAACATTAACAATATAATGCAGAAAGAAAAATCGTATCGATTCCTCAATTACTACAGAGTCCAAAATATCAGAATTATAGAAGATAGAAAATCCATCCATCCAAAAGAATACGATGTGGAAGCCTACATAGATGGTTCTGTCATGCCAGGGGGTGTAGCCAGTGCTTTCACCATATATAAAGATGGAAATAATATACATGATGAAGCAATAAGACATCATCCACTGAATAACATATATCAAGCAGAATTAATGGCAATTTATAAAGCAATAAAATGGTTCTCTACCTCCGACTACAATAAACTACTAATTATTACAGATAGTTACTCTTCTATGGAAGTATTAAAAGTTGCTTTTCCTAGAAACTACATTATCAAAAACATTTACAATCAATTACTTCAAATTCCTGATAAATCCATTATAATAACATGGACTAAATCTCATGTGGGTGATACTGGCAATGAAAGAGCTGATCTCCTAGCAAAGCAAGCCATCTTACAAGACCAATATCAATCAAGAAAATATCTGTTGTTCCCCATTTCAATAGCAAAATTGTATTTTAAAAAGAAAACCATCTCTGACTGGCAAGCCATTTGGGACTCATGTAATAAGGGCAGAGATACCTATAAAATTATAAATAAAGTCGATCCAAATTATCTTTGAAAACAGTCAACACTGCCGTATTATCTGAGTAACCATGGCAGTTTCCCACAATACTTACATAAAATAAGAAAAAGAGCCTCACCTAGATGTCCATGCGATAAAGCAGAAGGAGATGCAGTTCACTACATATTCGGATGTTGCCCTCTTATGATCCATCACTTCCCTTTTGATAAGAACGAAACTCTCAAATATAACCTTCGTAATATCATTTTCAATCCTTCAAACTCTCAAAAGTTAAAAGAGAATTATAATATTCTCAATAAAAATTTCTCTTTCATTACGAAAGAATTTAAAAAAAAATTGACTAAACTGACCATTGACTTTCTGAACTAAAATACCATAAATTTAGGACATCGTGAACTTATAGTACTTCGAAAATATTTTATATTTAACTTTCAATTTGCAAAAAATTGTTATTTTTTACCTTTTATATTTTATTATTGTTATGTAATTATATTCATTGTTTCAAATCTAATAAACAGGCGCCTCCTGCGGTGGGGGTTGGAACGGATGGTTGCTATCGGTGTCGGGTAGCGTTTATTTTTCCCCTCGTGGACTTATTGTTCCTATACCTCACGGGTGGCTGTCCACGAGTGGGTGATTTCGGTCCCCGCTGCCTGCGGCACCGTATAGCAGTCGTTCCGACCCTGGTCCCCGCTGCCTTCGGCACCGTATGACGGTCGTGCTACGCATGCACCGGATAATCCCTTAAATTGCACATGGAATAGTATAAACCTCTAACTGAACGAACCTGCGGCTCGGGTCCACGCTGCCTGCGGCACCGTATAGCAGTCGTGCTGCGCACGCGCTGCAGTATACGTTAGTTCCACCTTCCGCCACCAGGTGGCGCAATCTGTTTATATGATCATAACTGAAATCGTTAAGACTTTCGACTGACCATTGACTTTCTGAACTAAAATACCATAAATTTAGGACATCATGAACTTATAGTACTTCGAAAATATTTTATATTTAAGTTTCAATTTGCAAAAAATTGTTATTTTTTACCTTTTATATTTTATTATTGTTATGTAATTATATTCATTGTTTCAAATCTAATAAACAGGCGCCTCCTGCGGTGGGGGTTGGAACGGATGGGTGCGATCGGTGTCGGGTAGCGTTTATTTTTCCCCTCGTGGACTTATTGTTCCTATACCTCACGGGTGGCTGTCCACGAGTGGGTGATTTCGGTCCCCGCTGCCTGCGGCACCGTATAGCAGTCGTGCTGCGCACGCGCTGCAGTATACGTTAGTTCCACCTTCCGCCACCAGGTGGCGCAAATAGAAAAAATAAACCTCGAATAAGATAAACCTTGAACTGAACGAACCTCTAGAACCCCACAGTTAAGATAAAAAACTTGAAGGGATGGGGGGGAGGACACTGCTGTTCCTTAAACAACTGAATTAGACTGCCGGAAAAAAAAATCTGATGTCAAACAACTTATTTAGACTACCGGACTTCAAAGACAGGGACCTGTAGGAAATCTTAAAACTGGAAAAAAAAAAAAATCGATAACGGGCGAAGCCCGCTTTTCCCTATCATAATATCCGGTTGCTACTCTAAAACAAAAACTTAAGATACTCGTTATGGCAGTTTTTAGTAGAAAAAATAAACCTCGAACTGAACGACCCTCTAGAACCCCACAGTTAAGATAAAAAACTTGAAGGGGGGGGGGAGGACACTGCTTTTCCTTAAACAACTGAATTAGACTGCCGGAAAAAAAAAATCTGATGTCAAACAACTTATTTAGACTACCGGACTTCTTGTTCAAAGACAGGGACCTGTAGGAAATCTTAAAACTGAAAAAAAAAAAAAAATCGATAATGGGCGAAGCCCGCTTTTCCCTATCATAATATCCGGTTGCTACTCTAAAACAAAAACTTAAGATACTCGTTATGGCAGTTTTTAGTAGAAAAAATAAACCTCGAACTGAACGACCCTCTAGAACCCCACAGTTAAGATAAAAAACTTGAAGGGGGGGGGGAGGACACTGCTTTTCCTTAAACAACTGAATTAGACTGCCGGAAAAAAAAAATCTGATGTCAAACAACTTATTTAGACTACCGGACTTCTTGTTCAAAGACAGGGACCTGTAGGAAATCTTAAAACTGAAAAAAAAAAAAATCGATAATGGGCGAAGCCCGCTTTTCCCTATCATAATATCCGGTTGCCACTCTAAAACAAAAACTTAAGATACTCGTTATGGCAGTTTTTAGACGCGGCCTACTTCTTAAAATCGTAATATCTAGCCGGCACTGTAATAGAAATCTTTCTTTTGCATTAATTATACAAATAACGATGATTAATTATACAAAAAAATAATATATCGGCTCGTAATGAAGATATGACAATAATTTTTAGATATTCTGAAAGCAGAATCCATTTAGCGTCGCCCTGTCAAAGTTTGGAATTTCTGCGCCTCTTAGAATCAGAGACCCCCCCCCCTTCTGTAAAACCCCAGTTGAACGTCATGTGACCTGACCTCCGTCAAAGAAAATGCCGATCCAGACAATCGTCTGGCCGTGCGTCTCCGATCTGGGAATCGCAGCTCGGAAAGAAAAGAAAAATAATTTTTTATCGATCGATTTTTAAAGGATTTTTCCGGTTCTAATCGTCGCACGGAAACGATTTTTCGAATTTATGAGACTTGACGACGTCCCGGTTGCGTACGTGCGACTTACGAATTTCTGGCCCCCCGACTTCCGGAGATAGGGGTCGGACCTGCGCTGCGGTTTGGGGCTTAAATCGCTCCCTGTGAACCCCCTGCCTTTTCCTTCCCGGACCGGACGTGTACCGGCAACCATCGGCGGAGGCGAACTTTTCGCTGTTTTGACTTCTCTTCCAACTTCGGTTTCGGTCGGTAATTAAAACACTTTCGGTCATTAATAACTCCCCGGGTCCGGGTCGTAATCCCGACCCGATCGAAACTTGAGCGTCGCGCCTTTTTTGCGAATTTTTCGGTCCGCGTCCGCCGTCCGTGCGTCGCCTGATCCCGGAGCCTTTGCGGGTACAAAGGTGGAGTGCACAGACAGACACACACACACACACACACACACAGAGAGACGTTTACCGCGCATAATAATAGGGACTAGCTGTCTTCGCCCGCCAGCGGGCCCCTAATTTACGTCGGTGCCTCGAAACTTTTGTATTCTCCGGCTCGCATCCCCCTCGAACCGAACGAACCTCCGACCCGGGTCCCCGCTGCCTTCGGCACCGTACACCGGTCGTGCTACGCACGCACCGGATAATCCCTTAATTTGCACATCGAATAGTATAAACCTCTAACTGAACTAATCTCCGACGCTGGTCCCCGCTGCCTTCGGCACCGTATACCAGTCGTGCTACGCACGCACCGGATAATCCCTTAAATTGCACATAGAATAGTATAAACCTTTCACTGAACGAACCTCCGGCTCGGGTCCCCGCTGCTTGCGGCACCGTATAGCAGTCGTTCCGACCCTGGTCCCCGCTGCCTTCGGCACCGGATAATCCCTTAAATTGCACATAGAATAGTATAAACCTGTCACTGAATGAACCTCAGGCTCGGGTCCCCGCTGCCTTAACCATGGCAGTTTCCCACAATACTTACATAAAATAAGAAAAAGAGCCTCACCTAGATGTCCATGCGATAAAGCAGAAGGAGATGCAGTTCACTACATATTCGGATGCTGCCCTCTTATGATCCATCACTTCCCTTTTGATAACAACGAAAATCTCAGATATAACCTTCGTAATATCATTTTCAATCCTTCAAACTCTCAAAAGTTAAAAGAGAATTATAATATTCTCAATAAAAATTTCTCTTTCATTACGAAAGAATTAAAAAAGAAAATTGACTGAACTGACCATTGACTTTCTGAACTAAAATACCATAAATTTAGGACATCATGAACTTATAGTACTTCGAAAATATTTTATATTTAACCTTCAATTTGCAAAAAATTATTTTTTACCTTTTATATTTTATTATTGTTAAGTAATTATATTCATTGTTTCAAATCTAATAAACAGGCGCCTCCTGCGGTGGGGGTTGGAACGGATGGGTGCTATCGGTGTCGGGTAGCGTTTATTTTTCTCCTCGTGGACTTATTGTTCCTATACCTCACGGGTGGCTGTCCACGAGTGGGTGATTTCGGTCCCCGCTGCCTGCGGCACCGTATAGCAGTTGTTCCGACCCTGGTCCCCGCTGCCTTCGGCACCGTATACCGGCCGTGCTACGCACGCACCGGATAATCCCTTAAATTGCACATAGAATAGCATAAACCTCTAACTGAACGAACCTCCCGTGCTACGCACGCACCGGATAATAACTTAAATTTCACATAGAATAGTATAAACCTGTCACTGAACGAACCTCCGGCTCGGGTCCCCGCTGGCTGCGGCACCGTATAGCAGTTGTTCCGACCCTGGTCCACGCTGCCTTCGGCACCGTATACCGGTCGTGCTACGCACGCACCGGATAATCCCTTAAATTGCACATAGAATAGTATAAATCTGTCACTGAATGAACCTCCGGCTCGGATCCATCCATCCAAAAGAATACGATGTGCAAGCCTACACAAATGGTTCTGTCATGCCAGGGGGTGTAGCCAGTGCTTTCACCATATATAAAGATGGAAATAATATACATGATGAAGCAATACGACATCATCCACTGAATAACATATATCAAGCAGAATTAATGGCAATTTATAAAGCAATAAAATGGTTCTCTACCTCCGACTACAATAAACTACTAATTATTACAGATAGTTACTCTTCTATGGAAGTATTAAAAGTTGCTTTTCCTAGAAACTACATTATCAAAAACATTTACAATCAATTACTTCAAATTCCTGATAAATCCATTATAATAACATGGACTAAATCTCATGTGGGTGATACTGGCAACGAAAGAGCTGATCTCCTAGCAAAGCAAGCCATCTTACAAGACCAATATCAATCAAGAAAAGATCTGTTGTTCCCCATTTCAATAGCAAAATTTTATTTTAAAAAGAAAACCATCTCTGACTGGCAAGCCATTTGGGACTCATGTAATAAGGGCAGAGATACCTATAAAATTATAAATAAAGTCGATCCAAATTATCTCTGCAAACAGCCAACACTGCCGTATTATCTGAGTAACCATGGCAGTTTCCCACAATACTTACATAAAATAAGAAAAAGAGCCTCACCTAGATGTCCATGCGATAAAGCAGAAGGAGATGCAGTTCACTACATATTCGATTGCTGCCCTCTTATGATCCATCACTTCCCTTTTGATAAGAACGAAACTCTCAGATATAACCTTCGTAATATCATTTTCAATCCTTCAAACTCTCAAAAGTTAAAAGAGAATTATAATATTCTCAATAAAAATTTCTCTTTCATTACGAAAGAATTTTAAAAAAATTGACTGAACTGACCATTGACTTTCTAAACTGAAATACCATAAATTTAGGACATCATGAACTTATAGTACTTCGAAAATATTTTATATTTAACTTTCAATTTGCAAAAAAATGTTATTTTTTTACCTTTTATATTTTATTATTGTTATGTAATTATATTCATTGTTTCAAATCTAATAAACAGGCGCCTCCTGCGGTGGGGGTTGTAACGGATGGGTGCTATCGGTGTCGGGTAGCGTTTATTTTTCCCCTCGTGGACTTATTGTTCCTATACCTCACGGGTGGCGGTCCACGAGTGGGTGGTTTCGGTCCCCGCTGCCTGCGGCACCGTATAGCAGTCGTTCCGACCCTGGTCCCCGCTGCTTTCGGCACCGTATACCGGCCGTGCTACGCACGCACCGGATAATCCCTTAAATTGCACATAGAATAGTATAAACCTCTAACTGAACGAACCTCCGGTTCGGGCAGCAGATAGTTACTCTTCTATGGAAGTATTAAAAGTTGCTTTTCCTAGAAACTACATTATCAAAAACATTTACAATCAATTACTTCAAATTCCTGATAAATCCATTATAATAACTTGGACTAAATCTCATGTGGGTGATACTGGCCACGAAAGAGCTGATCTCCTAGCAAAGCAAGCCATCTTACAAGACCAATATCAATCAAGAAAAGATCTGTTGTTCCCCATTTCAATAGCAAAATTGTATTTTAAAAAGAAAACCATCTCTGACTGGCAAGCCATTTGGGACTCATGTAATAAGGGCAGAGATACCTATAAAATTATAAATAAAGTCGATCCAAATTATCTCTGCAAACAGCCAACACTGCCGTATTATCTGAGTAACCATGGCAGTTTCCCACAATACTTACATAAAATAAGAAAAAGAGCCTCAGCTAGATGTCCATGCGATAAAGCAGAAGGAGATGCAGTTCACTACATATTCGGATGCTGCCCTTTTATGATCCATCACTTCCCTTTTGATAAGAACGAAACTCTCAGATATAACCTTCGTAATATCATTTTCAATCCTTCAAACTCTCAAAATTTAAACGTGCTTAAAAAACGTGCTTAAAGTTAAACGTCTCAAAAGTTAAACGCTGCCTTCGGCACCGTATACCGGCCGTGCTACGCACGCACCGGATAATCCCTTAAATTGCACATAGAATAGTATAAACCTCTAACTGAACGAACCTCCGGTTCGGGCAGCAGATAGTTACTCTTCTATGGAAGTATTAAAAGTTGCTTTTCCTAGAAACTACATTATCAAAAACTTTACAATCAATTACTTCAAATTCCTGATAAATCCATTATAATAACATGTACTAAATCTCATGTGGGTGATACTGGCAACGAAAGAGCTGATCTCCTAGCAAAGCAAGCCATCTTACAAGACCAATATCAATCAAGAAAAGATCTGTTGTTCCCCATTTCAATAGCAAAATTTTATTTTAAAAAGAAAACCATCTCTGACTGGCAAGCCATTTGGGACTCATGTAATAAGGGCAGAGATACCTATAAAATTATAAATAAAGTCGATCCAAATTATCTCTGCAAACAGCCAACACTGCCGTATTATCTGAGTAACCATGGCAGTTTCCCACAATACTTACATAAAATAAGAAAAAGAGCCTCACCTAGATGTCCATGCGATAAAGCAGAAGGAGATGCAGTTCACTACATATTCGATTGCTGCCCTATTATGATACATCACTTCCCTTTTGATAAGAACGAAACTCTCAGATATAACCTTCGTAATATCATTTTCAATCCTTCAAACTCTCAAAAGTTAAAAGAGAATTATAATATTCTCAATAAAAATTTCTCTTTCATTACGAAAGAATTTTAAAAAAATTGACTGAACTGACCATTGACTTTCTGAACTAAAATACCATAAATTTAGGACATCATGAACTTATAGTACTTCGAAAATATTTTATATTTAACTTTCAATTTGCAAAAAATTGTTATTTTTTACCTTTTATATTTTATTATTGTTATGTAATTATATTCATTGTTTCAAATCTAATAAACAGGCGCCTCCTGCGGTGGGGGTTGGAACGGATGGGTGCTATTGGTGTCGGGTAGCGTTTATTTTTCCCCTCGTGGACTTATTGTTCCTATACCTCACGGGTGGCTGTCCACGAGTGGGTGATTTCGGTCCCCGCTGCCTGCGGCACCGTATAGCAGTCGTGCTGCGCACGCGCTGCAGTATACGTTAGTTCCACCTTCCGCCACCAGGTGGCGCAAATAGAAAAAATAAACCTCGAATAGGATAAACCTCGAACTGAACGAACCTCTAGAACCCCACAGTTAAGTTAAAAAAACTTGAAGGGGGAGGGGGGGGAGGACACTGCTTTTCCTTAAACAACTGAATTAGACTGCCGGAAAAAAAAATCTGATGTCAAACAACTTATTTAGACTACCGGACTTCTTGTTCAAAGACAGGGACTTGTAGGAAAACTTAAAACTGAAAAAAAAATCGATAACGGGCGAAGCCCGCTTTTCCCTATCATAATATCAACCTCGAATAAGATAAACCTCGAACTGAACGAATCTCTAGAACCCCACAGTTAAGATACAAAAAACTTGAAGGGGGGGGGGAGGACACTGCTTTTCCTTAAACAACTGAATTAGACTGCCGGAAAAAAAATCTGATGTCAAACAACTTATTTAGACTACCGGACTTCTTGTTCAAAGACAGGGACCTGTAGGAAAACTTAAAACTGAAAAAAAAAAAAAAAAAAAAAAAAAAAAAAAAAAAAAAAATCGATAACGGGCGAAGCCCGCTTTTCCCTATCATAATATCTGGTTGCCACTCTAAAACAAAAACTTAAGATACTCGTTATGGCAGTTTTTAGACGCGGCCTACTTCTTAAAATCGTAATATCTAGCCGGCACTGTCATAGAAATCTTTCTTTTGCTTTAATTATACAAATAACGATGATTAATTATACAATAAAATAATATATCGGCTCCTAATGAAGATATGAGAATAATTTTTAGATATTCTGAAAGCAGAATCCATTTTGAGTCGCCCTGTCAAAGTTTGGAATTAATGCGCCCCTTAGATTCGGAAATGGGCCCCCCCTCTGAAAAAACGCAGTTGAAAGTCACGTGACTATTTTATCTCTTTCAGAAATGACTTAGCCACAGACGATTTGTCTCCGTTGAATGTTGAAATAAAAAAGAAGCTGTCTCTTCGGAATAGAAATAAATTCATTTGCTGTGTCATTAATGAGTTTTAATTGATATCTTCAAAAATTACTGGTCGATTTTTACGAATTTTTTTTTTTTGTTGAATTCGCGATTTTTTTATACACGTGTTAGCAAATTTTCGCGAATGTAGAGTCATTATTTCCACTTGTTTCAAAAAGGAATGGGGCGATTTGATCTCGGATCTGTCGACCCTGCGTTCTTTACGGCAACCTTTTTTTACGTCTGGGGTCGATGTTGGATGTCTGGTCAGTTTTTGGCGGAAATAAAGAAAAGTTACGGTCCGAATTTCAAAAAATTTGACATTTTGGAACGACAAAAATCGGCCGCGTGTGTACCCCGATTTTCGGATCGATACTTCCGGTACATTTTTTTTTATTCGATGATGCGTTAAAAAGCGACGATTTGGATGTCTGCGATTATCAAAACGGAAATTTTTTTCGATTCTTTTTCCAGTTCGGTTTCGGTCGGCAATTAAAACACTTTCGTTCATTAATAACTCCCCGGGTCCGGGTCGGAATCCCGACCCGATCAAAACTTGAGCGTCGCGCCTTTTTGCGAATTTTTCGGTCCGCGTCCGCCGTCCGTGCGTCGCCTGGTCCCGGAGCCTTTGCGGGTACAAAGGTGGAGTGCACAGACAGACACACACACACACACACAGACGTTTACCGTCCTTAATATTAGTGACTAGCTGGCTTCGCCCGCCAGCGGGCCCCTAATTTACATCGGTGCCTCGAATTGTAGAAAATCTCGAATCTTGTAAAACCTCAAACATGACGAACCGCCGACCCGGGTCCCCGCTGCCTTCGGCACCGGGTAATCCCTTAATTAGCACATTGAATTGTACAAACCTCTAACCGAACGAACCTCCGACCGTATACCGGTCGTGCTGCGCACGCACCGGATAATCCCTTAAATTGCACATAGAATAGTATAAACCTCTAACTGAACGAACCTCCGGCTCGGGTCCCCGCTGCCTGCGGCACCGTATAGCAGTCGTTCCGACCCTGGTCCCCGCTGCCTTCGGCACCGTATGACGGTCGTGCTACGCATGCACCGGATAATCCCTTAAATTGCACATGGAATAGTATAAACCTCTAACTGAACGAAAACCTGCGGCTCGGGTTCCCGCTGCCTGCGGCACCGTATAGCAGTCGTGCTGCGCACGCGCTGCAGTATACGTTAGTTCCACCTTCCGCCACCAGGTGGCGCAATCTGTTTATATGATCATAACTGAAATCGTTAAGACTTTCGATGTCGAGTCGAATGAGCCATACCCCGTCGTTTTCATGCCCGTAGAACCGAAGATAGGAAAGCGCCCCCTAGTGGTGAAAAAACGAAATAAAATCGGTAAGCTGTATCGATGTCGAGTCGAATTTATTTAGACTACCTGAGTTCTAGTTCAAAGACAGGGACCTGTAGAAAAACTTAAAACTTAAAAAAAAAAAATCGATAACGGGCGAAGCCCGCTTTTCCCTATCATAATATCTGGATAGGGGGTCCTTATTACTTTAATTATGATGTTTGGAATCAGTTTGGTGGACATCCGTAACACAGTTTCTTAGTTATAGAAACGGACCACAGTTAAAAGAAAAAAGCGGGGGGGGGGGGGTTGGCGATGACACTGCTTTTCCTCAAACAACTTATGTAGACTACCTGTGTTCTAGTTCAAAGACAGTGAGCTGTAGAAAAACTTAAAACTAAAAAAAAAAAAAAAAAAAAAAAAAAAAATCGATAACGGGCGAAGCCCGCTTTTTCCTATCATAATATCTGGTTTCCACTCTAAAACAAAAACTTAAGATACTCGTTATGGCAGTTTTTAGACGCGGCCTACTTCTTAAAATCGTAATATCTAGCCGGCACTGTAATGGAAATCTTTCTTTTGCTTTAATTATACAAATAACGATGATTAATTATACAATAAAATAATATATCGGCTCCTAATGAAGATATGAGAATAATTTTTAGATATTCTGAAAGCAGAATCCATTTTGAGTCGCCCTGTCAAAGTTTGAAATTAATGCGCCCCTTAGATTCGGAAATGAGTCCCCCCTCTGAAAAAACGCAGTTGAACGTCACGTGACCACGTCCTCCTTGCCTCTTGAAAATCGATCCAGACAATCGTCTGCCTTCTGGCATTCGCAGCGCCGAAAGAAATGAAAAATAATTTTTTATAGATCGATTTTTAAAGAATTTTTTCGGTTCTAATGGTCGTACGGGAATGATTTTTCGATTTTCTGAAAGCAAATGCTCTCGTGAATCTGTCTGTACGATTTTCGAATTTCTGGTCCCCCGACTTCATTGTTTTTCGAAAGCGCACTGGAGCGATGAATACAGGCCGGTCACGTGAAAATCCTCCGGAACACCTGCGGTGGCGGAGAATGAAATCGTTTTGCAGCCGTGTCTCCGGCTGTCTGCTGTCTGACATTCCCAGCGGTGAAAAAGAATTCGAAAATTACATTTTATCGATCGATTTTTAAAGGATTTTTTCGGTTCTAATCGTCGTACGGAAAAGATTTTTCGAATTTATCAAACCTGACGACGTCCCGGTTCCGTACGTACGACTTTCGAATTTCTGGCCCTCCGACTTACGGAGATACGGGTCGGACCTGCACTGCGGTTTGGGGCTTAAATCGCTCCCTGGGAACCCCGCCGTCTTTTCCTTCCCGGACCCGACGGAGACTGGCAACCCTGTTCGGAGGCGAAAATGTTTGCTGTTTTGACTTCTCTTCCAACTTCGGTTTCGGTCGGTAATTAAAACACTTTCGCTCATTAATAACGCCCCGGGTCCGGGTCGGAGGCCCGACCCGATCGAAACTTGAGCGTCGCGCCTTTTTTGCGAATTTTTCGGTACGCGTCCGCCGTCGGTGCGTCGATTAGTCCGGGAGCCTTTGCGGGTACAAAGGCCGAGTGCACAGACAGACACACACACACACACACAGACGTTTACGGCGCTTAATATTAGGGACTAGCTGGCTTCGCCCGCCAGCGGGCCCCTAATTTACATCGGTGCCTCGAAACTTTTGTATTCTCCGGCTCGCATCCCCCTCGAACCGAACGAACCTCCGACCCGGGTCCCCGCTGCCTTCGGCACCGTACACCGGTCGTGCTACGCACGCACCGGATAATCCCATAATTTGCATAATCACTTAATTTGCACATCGAATAGTATAAACCTCTAACTGAACTAATCTCCGACCCTGGTCCCCGCTGCCTTCGGCACCGTATACCGGTCGTGCTACGCACGCACCGGATAATCCCTTAAATTGCACATAGAATACTATAAACCTGTCAGTGAACGAACCTCCGGCTCTGGACCCCGCTGCCTGCGGCACCGTATAGCAGTCGTTCCGACCCTGGTCCCCGCTGCCTTCGGCACCGTATACCGGTCGTGCTACGCACGCACCGGATAATCCCTTAAATTGCACATAGAATAGTATAAACCTGTCACTGGCTTCGCCCGCCAGCGGGCCCCTAATTTACATCGGTGCCTCGAATTGTAGAAAATCTCGAATCTTGTAAAACCTCAAACATGACGAACCGCCGACCCGGGTCCCCGCTGCCTTCGGCACCGTATACCGGTCGTGCTACGCACGCACCGGGTAATCCCTTAATTAGCACATTGAATTGTACAAACCTCTAACCGAACGAACCTCCGACCGTATACCGGTCGTGCTGCGCACGCACCGGATAATCCCTTAAATTGCACATAGAATAGTATAAACCTCTAACTGAACGAACCTCCGGCTCGGGTCCCCGCTGCCTGCGGCACCGTATAGCAGTCGTTCCGACCCTGGTCCCCGCTGCCTTCGGCACCGTATGACGGTCGTGCTACGCATGCACCGGATAATCCCTTAAATTGCACATGGAATAGTATAAACCTCTAACTGAACGAAAACCTGCGGCTCGGGTCCCCGCTGCCTGCGGCACCGTATAGCAGTCGTGCTGCGCACGCGCTGCAGTATACGTTAGTTCCACCTTCCGCCACCAGGTGGCGCAATCTGTTTATATGATCATAACTGAAATCGTTAAGACTTTCGATGTCGAGTCGAATGAGCCATACCCCGTCGTTTTCATGCCCGTAGAACCGAAGATAGGAAAGCGCCCCCTAGTGGTGAAAAAACGAAATAAAATCGGTAAGCTGTATCGATGTCGAGTCGAATTTATTTAGACTACCTGAGTTCTAGTTCAAAGACAGGGACCTGTAGAAAAACTTAAAACTTAAAAAAAAAAAAATCGATAACGGGCGAAGCCCGCTTTTCCCTATCATAATATCTGGATAGGGGGTCCTTATTACTTTAATTATGATGTTTGGAATCAGTTTGGTGGACATCCGTAACACAGTTTCTTAGTTATAGAAACGGACCACAGTTAAAAGAAAAAAGCGGGGGGGGGGGGGGGTTTGGCGATGACACTGCTTTTCCTCAAACAACTTATGTAGACTACCTGTGTTCTAGTTCAAAGACAGTGAGCTGTAGAAAAACTTAAAACTAAAAAAAAAAAAAAAAAAAAAAAAAAATCGATAACGGGCGAAGCCCGCTTTTTCCTATCATAATATCTGGTTTCCACTCTAAAACAAAAACTTAAGATACTCGTTATGGCAGTTTTTAGACGCGGCCTACTTCTTAAAATCGTAATATCTAGCCGGCACTGTAATAGAAATCTTTCTTTTGCTTTAATTATACAAATAACGATGATTAATTATACAATAAAATAATATATCGGCTCCTAATGAAGATATGAGAATAATTTTTAGATATTCTGAAAGCAGAATCCATTTTGAGTCGCCCTGTCAAAGTTTGAAATTAATGCGCCCCTTAGATTCGGAAATGCCCCCCCCCCCTCTGAAAAAACGCAGTTGACTATTTTATCTCTTTCAGAAATGACTTATCCGCAGACGATTTGTCTCCGTTGAATGTTGAAATAAAAAAAAAGCTGTCTCTTCCGAATAGAAATAAATTCATTTGCCGTGTCATTAATGAGTTTTAATTGATATCTTCAAAAATTACTGGTCGATTTTTACGAATTTTTTTTTGTTGAATTCGCGATTTTTTTATACACGTGTTAGCAAATTTTCGCGAATGTAGAGTCATTATTTCCACTTGTTTCAAAAAGGACTGGGCGATTCGATCTCGGATCTGTCGACCTGCATTCTTTACGGCAACCTTTTTTCACGTCTGGGGTCGATGTTGGATGTCTGGTCAGTTTTTGGCCGAAATAAAGAAAAGTTACGGTCCGAATTTCAAAAAATTTGACGTTTTGGAACGACAAAAATCGGCCGCGTGCGTACCCCGATTTTCGGATCGATACCTCCGGTACATTTTTTTTAATTCGATGATGCGTTAAAAAGCGACGATTTGGATGTCTGCGATTATCAAAACGGAAATTTTTTTCGATTCTTTTTCCAGTTCGGTTTCGGTCGGTAATTAAAACACTTTCGCTCATTAATAACTCCCCGGGTCCGGGTCGGAATCCCGACCCGATCGAAACTTGAGCGTCGCGCCTTTTTTGTGAATTTTTCGGTCCGCGTCCGCCGTCCGTGCGTCGCCTGGTCCCGGAGCCTTTGCGGGTACAAAGGCGGAGTGCACAGACAGACACACACACACACACACACACAGACGTTTACCGCGCTTAATATTAGTGATTGCTTTTAATCAAGAAGATAATGGAAATTTTGAACTGACATTTTTTGTGATGCAATGTAAGACAAGTATGTTGCAGCATACTAAATTTATCTTGTATAGAGTCTGATATATAGAATTTCAAAAATTACTGAATTAGCACTGATTAATTGATCGATTACAATGTATGTAATCCAATTCTATAGACTAGCCCCAGTATATTTTCAGATTAAATTCAGTAAATAGTTTAAATTCAGTAAACAGCGATTTTTAATGTAACAGTAAGGAAATATACAAAATCAAACAAACTTTTAATAGTTTAGTTTATAAAATTCAAAATCGAATTTCTATTCGTTCTATTATCGATTTCCTTGAATCTCGGCGATTTCAATCATTATTTATTCCTTAGTAGATTAGAGGATATTTGATATTTAGAGATGAGAGTAATATTTCATTGTCTCTTACATTTTATATATATATATTTTTTTTTATCAATTCTGAGGTATAAAATTTCAAATATATAGTTCATTTTAGAATTCATTTATTGGCGGAGTAACTTTAGGCTCTCTGGTAAATCAGAGATGATAAACATAAGCTGAAATTTTAATGATATAATAAGATATAATTCTTGTTACACAGCAAGCAACATCCTAAGTTTCATATATGTACCTTCTGTGAGAACAGAGATATAGAATTGAAAAAATATTAATTTCAGTATTCATCGATCGATTGAAAATTTCGTAATCAAACTTTACATATTATTTTCACTATACTTATAAACGTTCGATAAAAATTTGCGGAAAACTGTCCAGTCATTCGATTGTTTTTATAGAAAACGGTTATATAACCGAAATTTAACTCTGTTCTGACCGTAATATGGGCAATAATATGGTCAGAATAGAGTTAAATTACAGTTATATAACCATTTCTTATAAAAACGGTTGAATGACTGGATAGTTTGCAGCAAAGTTTTAACAGTGTAGAGTGAGTGTTTAGTATGCAAACGAAGAGCATTGCGTAAGTAATAAAATGGTCATTATTACTCAGCATATTAAATTTTGTGTAATGTATCTTTTAAAAGTTCACGATATAAGTCCACGCTTCAAAAGTCGTTGATTTTACTTCTCAAAATCTTATCAATATCAATAACCGAAATCTACATACTAATTTTGGCATATAAATTTTTTATTTGGTACAGGGTAAAAAATTTATGTTTATTAAAAGAAATATTGAAAATCTGATAGAGTTTTACAGATTAAATTATTAAATCTGCATTATTCATTCATTCTGTTTGCCCTTTTATAAATGTGATTCTTTTTTAATCAATGACTCGAGCTCATATGAAACAATGGCGAGTTACTTTTTATGAATTCGACTCTGTATGAATCCAATATTTCATAGGAAGAGGGAGAAAATTACTAAAGATCAAACTTGGCAGGTTTTATATTTGTTTCTTTGTTTAAAATATGACGGATTAGAATACTGTAATCTTGTCTACCTCTAAGTTTCGTCATCAAATATCAGCGAGCACTTGAAAGTGCTCGTTTTCTGTAAGGGCCACAACAGAAAACGAGGCCTAGAGAAGCTCGAAGATTCCTACATCCATACACTTACACTCGAGATCATTTACTTTACACCGTTTAACTTTCCCATTACAGATTTTCCTGCTGGATTCATTTCAGTATTTCGGATACTGCCATGAAATGAGCAACAACGTGCAAGTTAAATCATCCCCCCCCCCCCACACACACTCACTTACTGAGTTCCACAAACTCACTTAGCGAGTAGAAACAATCCATGTCTAAATACAGCGGCTAGCATTCCCTCTGATTGGCTCTTAAGGCTATCTTTAACTGATTGGCTGTTGAAGTTTACTTTAATTTATGCGCATGCAAACACTTCCGATATGTTGAAATCTCAGACACAGTGAGATTCAAAATTAGGATAATATGAACGGCCTAGTACTGGAGCAATATTTCCTGGTAATTATTGTCGTGGTATAACCAATACCAATAATACTGCATTAATATTTATTTCTAATAGGTTAGTGTTGGGCACGAAAGGTTTTCCATAAATTTTCAGCTGGAACACAAATTTAAAAAATGAATATTGTTTACACATACTGACATCTGGAAATGTGCATGTAGATTATAGATACAGTATACTTTATAATTTTCGAAAAATGTCTAAAAAGTTTTTAAAGAGGATGAAAATTCGTAATAACTATAACTACACATGAGAATCTTCATTATCAGTCTTTCAAATAGTCTCAAAATATATAATTTGAAACATTACCAACAATAAATACACGCCTATAATACTAATAGTTTCAAACGAGTTGTCCAGGGAAATATACTTGAAATTTCATATACAATAAAATTTTCGTCAAAAAAGTAACATTCAGAAAATATTCTTTTCAACTTTAACTCCCGAATGCGTTCTCAGAAATGATTTATCAGATGATTTTAGGTGGTATCCGACAGAATGCATTCGAAATTCGTTTTTTTCCCGGAAAGACATTGAGGCGAGAATGAAAATGCCATGCTCTCACAAATTCCCAAAGGAAGGGTCAGCAGGAAATGCGAAAAATGTGTCAATTCTAGAAAAGATTTTTGGGAAGTGTTAGAATGTATTTTTTATTTTATTTTATTGTAAATTGTTTTAAATGTTACAAGAAAGAGTAGTACATTTGTACTTATTAATATTTAAATCATTCTTTTTCCTCATTTTAATACTTTCAAACATAATTGAATATGTTTTTGTCTGTATATAAATACAGGATGAGCACAAATTCTTGCCTCGATTAAAAATATTTTTTTCTGCAAAAACTATTATAATTAGACACAGGGTTGTTTGGATACATTGTAAGTATTGTAGTTATAAAGGTTTTAGCAAGACCACAAAATTTATGAAAATTTCCAAGTGTGACCCCTTGGTAACTCTGAGAATGTCAACGCGGTATTCTAGTTCTCGCCAAGTATTCGCTTCAACCATGGATTATTTAAAAGCAAGATGGAGCATTCCCTCAGCGGGGTCCCATTGTTTGTGAATTCACAAACGAATTAATAAGCCCTAGACGGGCCGCTTTTTCAAAAAATCTCACGTTTTCAGCAGCAGCTTAGCAAATTCACGGAAGGAAGAAAGCGCAACCAGCTCTATCGCCGATCGTTGTCCATGTTTTTCGTTTTGGTCTAAACTTGAATGTGAAATGGGACGGACGAATTAGCCTTGTGTGTGTGTGTGAAAAAGAAAATGACTTAACTGGAGAAAAAAGAAACTTTTTTTATGCTTGTATTATATGCATTCTGAAATTAAAAGTATTTAACGACGGTAAAATAACATTTCCTCATACTATATTATCCACTTGATAATATTTCGGGAAAAAACAAAACACTATCTTTGACTTTCACAACAGCAAAAGAATAGGGTTGCTAAGCGTATGATGTCACAAACAATAAGCGTTTTACATGCTGTACGTAAGCGTTGAATTCAGAACAGCCTCAACCGTTGCACTCGTGCCCAGGTGTTGAAAACGTGAGGCTTTCTGAAAAAGCTTCCGGGCTGGTGGATTGGAAGAGATGAACTAACATCATTGCCTCCACGCTCTCCTGACGCTTTCTCTCTTGATTTTTTCTTTTGGGCCTATATGAAGGACGGAGTCTTTGCCACATACGTTTATAATGCTAAAAAACTGAAGGCTAGGATAAAAGATGCTGTGTGTACTATTACAGAAGACATTTTAACGAACACTTGATGAGAACTAGAATACATTGCTGACAAACGCCGAGCTACAAAGAGGGCACACGTTGAAATTTCATTAAATATGTTGTCTTATTAAAAATTTTATAACAGTGCTTATAATATATCCATATGTCTAATTATAATTGTTTTCACAAAATAAATATTTATGTTCAGGGTAAGACTTTATGCTCCCACTGTACATCTATGTCCCCTCGCTCTAACATTTCAAAATATACGTGGATTGCCACGAAATTAATGTATAATATTAAAGTTTACCACAGTATTTTCCTACTCAAAATGGGATGTATAGAATTTATAGTTCTTATACAGGGGACATTCATAAGACTTATTAATACATTATGGTCCATGCGCGATGTTTGAAGAACATTTTAAGGATGTTACATTACTTAAAATTATATGAAATTGACATGATTATTGATAAATGCTAAAATACGTTTCCTGAAGATATTGATGTGCTTAGCATTTATTGTTTATTTTCAGGGATGCAACAAAGTATTCGATTACATTATTGTCTATAGGCAATGATGAGTAAGGTTGGGAATGTATGAGGTAGGTTTGTAGGTATGCTTTAATGATGCTATACTACTCCGAATATAATGAAATTGACATATATTATTGAGGTATTGAATATGTCGTATTGATATTTCTGATAATTACACGCAGCTAAATTGAACACATAGAATATTTTTTCATTCAAGACATTATCACCAATTTAAAAAAAAAAAAAAAACTCTTACAATTACGTTACGGAAATAAAATATAAAAATATTATATTTGAGATTTTTTTTTAAATATGCGTTAAATATTTTTTATCTATAAGGAAGTTTCGCAATGAAGCAGTATATAAGTTACATATTAAAATGTAATATAGGTGCATGTCACTCAAGATATTTTTGTCATGCTTGAATGAATATTACACTTTATTGAAAAACACATGGTCTTTGCAATTCCCAAAGTAAGTGGTCAACAGGAAATACGACTTTGCTATTCTGGAAAGCATTTCCGAAAGCCGTGAAGCAATTTCCTCTTCTATTTCACATTATTGAAATTTTTAGAAAAAGAAATTAAAGAAAGTATTTTTTCTTTTTAATTTCCTTTTGAAATTTTTGAAATTCAATCGATACTCTTTAATTTGAATTTAATAACATAAATATCGATTAAATCATATATGATACGCAATGAAATTAATATTAAAAAGGTTTTACGGTTTGAAACAGTTGCTCTTATAATTAGAATTTATTGAGCAAATGCCAAATTCGAATATCTTGAGCAATTATGTCTTATCCATCTTTGCTTAAAATGTATGTTTGAATAAGTTTTACTGTACGTAAAAGTTCATAATACGAAATTTCTTACAGTCTGCAGAGACGACAACGTAGTTTAAAATTATTAATTTTCATTTAGTTGCAACAAATTCTGTCTGTGTGAAATTTTATTTACTGTGTCTTCGTTTATAATTAATAAATAATAGCAATAATATACTTTGATCTTATGGTACAAATTGAGTGTTTTCGTTACTGTGCAAAGACTTAATTACAGCTAAGTTTATGTATTTTTGTAAAGTGAATATTGCGGGTTATCTTTTTACTTTCATTTTTACAAAACTACCTATGGAAGCCTTTAGACAGAGCAGCAGGGACAAAAATGATTGCGTCATCGAGATTTGATATGAAATTATGATGTAAGAGAAGATTATAAACAGTACATGTATCTTGACTTGATTTGAGAGGCAGGGTCATTTTGGCTGGTACTATACGTCATTGAGTTTTGACATGAAACTGGTGACAAAATAAAACTTAAACAGTGTATTTAAAAAAAATATTTTGCTCTGCCTGGCCACTTCCTGGTAGAAATCTCTGACAAACTAAACTTTGGGACAGAAAAAAACGTCATATAGCTATAAATATAATATTTTACATTATACTGCTTTATATATTAGTAAGTCATAGAGTTTCAAGATGAATTAGTTATGTAGGAAATTTTTATTAATAGTACATGAAAGAATGACTTGTCTGACTCAGCATATCTTGGTTCGATATGAGTAGAAGAAGTCGCCAAGAGTTTCGGAAATATTCTTCTTCTGCATGTTAAAGATATTGGTTAGTACATTACTTATACTAGGGAATCGAACCCGGGCTTCCCGGGTTACAGAACGCAGGGAAAAACCATTTTTTCCCCTAAATCTAATAGATTTTTCATTTTTTTATTTGTCAAAGTTGCTGCATTTAGTGATTTTTTTTTTACTGGTTTCTTTGCTTTTCTTGTGCGTGAAGCGCTCATACATGCGGTATCCATCCAGTTTTTTTGTTTTTTGTTTTTTTTTGTACTAAGCGTTCATACATGCGATATAGTAATCGCGACATTAACGAATTTCAAGGGTTTTGTTTATTTTTTATTTTTTTGGTATTATTAATACAGGGAGTGCGCTGCATCCAGTAATGCTTCTTTGTTAATTTATTATTCATCATCTTATGCATGCGATATAGTGATCGCGATGTTAACGAACTTCATGTATATTCGTTTTTTCCAACTTCGCAATGACCGTTAACATTATTTGTAATACTGATGAAATATGAATTAAAACGTTGTTTCTTACTGCTCATATTAACTTTTTATATGCATTTTTTATTAAATTTGTGAAATAATTTTTTTATCTTTTATTCATAAAAATACAATATCTAAAACAATATCTTCTGTTTATATTATCTGTTAAAATATCCGATGTTTGTTTATGGTGTAAACAAATAATTTTCTTTTAAATTTTTAAATTATTACAAAGCTTCCTTTTCTCCAAAATCGTCTGAACTAATCAAATTTTGTATCCGGTATAACGTTACTCTCATATAAAGGCACCCTATTCTTGTGACGTTTTAATTTCAAAATTCATTAATTTTACTACTTGTAACTATTTAAAAATTTATAATGGCAGCATTCTTCCATTTGTTTCGTGGGCGTTTCAAAATTCATGCTTAAAAATTATTTTATAAGCCATAATACATCAGGCAATTAAGATATAGTTTTCAAACAAATTGCATTTGAAAGTACATTTTTTTTCCTCTATAACGGTGTAAAAATTGAAAATGTGCTATGTTTAGAAATTAAAAAAATTGCAATAGCAAAAATCACAAAACCGAAATTTCATAGTCAGCTGTTGCCATTCGCAAAATAACGTATGCGTTGTAAAGCCGAAGATCGAAGACGTACATTTTATGTGTAGACGCATCACTAGGTAAAAGGCCGTCTGGTCATTTTTTTAACTTTATTTACACACTTACAAACACAATTGACAACACAGACGAAAAGGTAAAATACTCGTAGTAACAATGAGATTTTGTTTTACTTTCATCACTCTGAACTACACATCTCTTCACCTGCACACATCAGACTCCGACCGCTAACTGACGCTCTGAGATTCTTCTTTAGCAAAACAGTTCAATTTCATCTCTTATTGGACGAGTTCTGCCATCTATCGGTGGCCTGGAGAAAATAAGTTCTGTGAAAGAGTTCTTTACACTGAAAAATAAGTTATCTGAAAGTAAGTCCTTTACAGACTCCTCCCCACCTGAAGAAAACTTTTCACGGTCTTGACGGGGAAAAGTTTCTTTCTAAATTATTGTTCTTCAAGCACTAGTTCAAAAAAAAAAAAATAGATTAGTACCTTGAACCACACCTGACTTATTCCCACCGTGAAAAAAAAAATGTAAATAATACAAATAAAATTTACAAATACTCAGACATTATTTTCAAGATACAATTGAAAAATAATATACACATATTCAAAACAATAAATTCAAAATTAACTGTCATACAAATTATCATATATACATATTAGCATTCTAATCAAATTTAGGCTTTCATGGCACGACTCAAACTATCAGCATTCTGATGTTGTTTTCCCTTTTTATGAACAATTTCATAATTGAAGGGCTGTAGAAGTAAGGCCCATCTTAAAAGTCTAGGATTAGTTCCGCTGTTTTTATTTTTGCTCTCAGTATCACTATTTGTGACCAGAAATTCTGAAATACTGGGAAGAAACTGTTTTCGCTCTTCAGGAAGAATTTCCCGTAGGAATTTGGACATATGTTGCAGTATCCCTATGCGAACTTCATCCAGATCTTTAATGAAGCGTGAAAACATAGTCAGTAAGTCCTGGGATGTTATTTTAGGACCAAGTATCACAGCTAGTTGATGCATGGAAGAGGCAACAGTGTGACGGACTTTCCTCATCATTATAAAATCCTGCAAGTCGGATGAAAGAGCATCAAACGTTTCTTTGAGGCATGGCCAAAATTTACGCCCAAGAGTAATCGCAACTGCTGATAAACTATAAGCACAATTGTGAGCAACTTCAGTCCAGTTCGCATCAATCATTTTTAAATAGCACCATAACAACTCAGGGGGATCAATATCATGATCATATGCAGTAATAGTATTCTGAAAAGGAGGGGGTTCACCTTTTTTATTTTCTAACATTTTATCAAACTCTAAAATTTTTATTTCAATTCTACAACTTGGCTTTAAAATTGAGTTCTCTGCATCGAGTTCTTTGAGTCGACTGCATTTAAAATCTAGATCTGGTGTGGAAGTACTGGAATCAAACATATTGTTGCTTTTAGACTGAGACTTTATCCTGTTAAGAAAAACATCTATGTCTACGCAAGGCTCACGTATATTTGAAGGATCTACATCTGGAAAAGGAATGCGCCAATGCAGAAAGCTGTTAAAGGCACTTTCATCATTTAAAGAAACTGTACTACTGCTATCAATTTGATCTTGTTCTACTCTGGATTGAGAATCTAAGTCTAATATAGCACCAGCTGAATGTAAAGATATATGATTTTCATTACTTTGAGATACGTCTAAAGAATAACACAATTTATCTGCTTTCTCACAGTCTTCTTCATTTTCATCAGTAATTAGCTTACTCATACTGCAGTTTATTATCGATAGTGGTTCACAAGTTAGTGCTTCAGACAGCACTTCACTAACACAGACACCGTTAATAGCAACAGAGTTATGAACTGTATCAAAATCAACAGGATCAGTTTCTTTCGATTCACTATAATATCCGTTAACAAGAGGACTCTGTTTTTCCATGTAATAATCATACCACATATAAGACTCTCTCACTGAATCCCCAGACTCGTTCAAATCATTCAGGCAACAAAGATGATTAGCCCTACTGTTTTTTGCTACTCGCCTCAAACGAGGTTGTGAACCATTCTCCATTGGAGAGACATCTATTGCATCATTTATCACACTGTCGTTGGCAGACTTGCTTTGACAGCTTACTTCTATCACAGTGGAATAGTTTCCTACATGGCCCGAGATATCCGGAATTTCCGAAACAGAAGTGGGAGACTTTTCAGGACAGCTCAAAGGAACTATGCTATCACAGGGTTCTGAAACATTAGTCCTGTCTACATCGGTGGAATTATTGTCAGCACTTTGTTGAACAGTTTCAGTTCTGTTATTAGGAGAATTTTGTACTGGAAGAGCGTTTGGAACATCACAAACGACTAATTTTCCTTCGCTACAATATAAACCGGTTTTAGATGGCTCAACAAATGTAGAAATGAAGGGACCAAGACACTGATAAGCAGTTACCTTTATCCATCTACTTTGATCCTTTAATAGAAGCATATAAATGTCTGTAAGCTCATTGCAACAAGTATCCCTGGAAACTACAGAAGACACAGCCATGAAATTCTCAGCACATGCCTTGCGAACATCATTTTCGATATATTTAAAGCAATTTGGCCAATAAAAGGTATTAAACAAAGCATCTTTAGTTCTAGCTACACCCAAATGGCTTGCAACCGTTTCATGACAAAATTGTTCTAACTGCTCACGAAATCTTTCTGGGACAACTAATAATTTTCTTTCAGTACCATTCCTATCTTTCCTTCTATAAAAAAGCATATTTTTCTCCAAAATAAATATCTTTGTATATATATATATAAATCAACATTTGAACGGAGGGTGGTTTTGGGGTCTGGGGGTCATGATCGGTGAAAATATATCGAAATTTTCCGGAACTGCTTTCCTCCGAACGGCTGCAATAGGTAGCTTTATACTTTTTTGTATTGAAAGCTACCTATTGCAGCCGTTCGGAGGAAAGCTATTCCGGAAAATTTCGATATATTTTCGCCGATCATGGCCCCCAGATCCCAAAACCACCCTCCGTTCAAATGTTGATTTATATATATAGATATATCCATTTATATATATATATATATATATATATATATATATATATATATCTGACCTATGTCATACGATAACGCTCGTATTTATAAATCGATTTTGATGAAACTAATTGTGTGTATTAAGGTCACCAATGTCTCGACCGAGTTCGTTGGCCAGCTTGGTCCGCCATTTTGTTTCAAGATGGCGGTCATTTAAAAATTTAAAACTAAAATAAATATACAAAAAAAATTAAAAATTCAAATTTATTTTTTAATTACATGTTAGGCCTTGATACAAGGATTCCAGAGCATTTTTTGGTTTACCTCTATCTTAAAAAATGGCTGAGATAGAGCAGTTTGAAATTCTAGGGTGGCTGACATTTTGAAACAAAACAGCACATTAACGCGATTACTCGCAAATTATTTTCTTTCATTGTTGTAATAATTTTCCCAATCATACGCATAAAACTATATATTCATATACGTTAGCGCCAAAATTGGCGACATTGGCGGCAAAATTGGCGACAAAATATGCAAAAATTGTGACATTTGGCGAAATATCGCCAAATTTGGCGACCAAAATAAGTCTTTATAAATGAAGCCAATTTTGGCTATTGCTCAATAATTTGGCGAAATTCTTATTCAAATTCAGTATTAACGGATCTTTTGCAAACGTTTTCTTTGCATTTTAACTTGCTGTTTTCGTGTAACATTAGCTAAAATTTTAAAACGAAGATATAGGAAAGCTACCTTTTCCTCCCGGTACAGGCCGGAAGGACTTTTTAAGTTCATCAAACCTTTCAATACCTAATTCTGTAATCCAGGCGTTAAAATAACTAGTGAGTTCCTGCGCATAATTCCTCCAAGACTTGTCTGGCGTTTTATGATGCCGATGAAAACACTGCTTTAATTTTTCGCTATTCAACTTATATCTTTCTAAGATAAGACTTTTAACGAAATCATAGTTAATCGCATCTTCAGGAGATTCCCTGGCTAACATGTTCGTAATTTCTGTGGGCAAAACAGCTAATAAGTATGCAACCCAATCAGTCTTCGAAACTTTAGCCATCTCTGCTCTTCTCTCAAAATTAATTAAAAAGAGACCCATCTCATCAGATTTTTCGTCAAATTTTGAACAATTTGTGCCAACTGTATCTTAGGTCCGAGGTCAGCCTTTCTTTCTGACCCATCGTTCTGTGCAGTTCTTTGCGATTGCTCGAGCTTCTTTAATTCTAGTGCATGTTCTTGAGCTTCCCTAGCCATACGTTCTTCCCTTTCTTCTTGTCGAATTCTTTCTTCTCTTTCTTTCTCTTCTTGTCGAATTCTTTCTTCTCTTTCTTTCTCCTTTTCCTCTCTCTCTTCTTGCGCTTTCCTATCTTCTATTACTCGGTCTAGCATGATTTTAACCTCTTATTCCTTGTAAACTTCACTTTCTAGAATTAGTTTTTTAATTTCTGGAATCGTCCTCACAGGATCAATCTTCAACGCCAATTCATCACAAATTTCTAATAAATCTATCTTTCTAGCTTTTGCTAAAAAGGCCATCGCAATTTTTGACAAAACTAAACAAAATCAGAATGCTTAATTTCTAATTATAGAACCTCCCCTACTTAAAACTAACAAAAAAAATTTCAAGCAGATAGAATAAATTTCAATTAATAAAGCAATTCTAAAATCCACTTCTATTAAATCCTCTGCTTATGCCTATTCTTTTTCAAACAAATTCAAATCTTAACCACGTACGAAAATCGAACAATATAACGTTTTACCAAAATTTTTATTAAATTAAGCACTATGCAAATATTTTAAACAAATTAAATAAGCATATGTAATTATCACAAAAATACGATTCAGATAGATAAAAGAATATTTTTTTAAACTCTCAAAATTCACAACTGTACGTTATGTTCAATAAACAAAATTATTTCAAATCAATAATTAAATTACGCAATTAAAATTAAACCAATCAAAACCACGTAAATACGAGAATTTTTCTTAATTCTCAAACCTTTTATACAAGTATAAGAAATTACTCGCAAAAAAAAAATTAAAATAATCCACGAAACATTTTTTTTCTTTACATAAAAAGAATAAATGTTAAAATATTCAACTCAAGTTCTTTTGCAAATGAAAATAACACTTTTCTGTTTCACTTGATATTTTATCAAGTTTTTATTTTTTTACATAAATCTAACAAACAAAACAGAATTATAACTCAATTTGTTACCTTTCCCCTTTTACAACAACAAAATAAATATCAAATCTGATCATTGTCGAATCAGAAATAAAATCAAAGAACAAAAAATTATTTATTCTATTTTTAGAATAAACAAATAACCAAATAAAGAAATACTCTAAAAATAAAACAAAATAAACCAATACTTTATAATTTTGGCATTGATCCAAATAACAAATTGGTAAGATTAGAAATTTTATTCTATTTCCTTCCAAGAATGAAATGATACCATTTTACATATTAAACCATTTTAATTCAAAAGAATTGTGACATCATAATTATCCCCAACAAAAAATAAATAAACTGTATTATTTATTCTTCAAATTTGTTCTCAGAACAATTCTTAATATTTCTAAAATAAAATAGCTTACGAATTCGAAATTCACACTATTTATCAAGAAAGCTATTTAATAACTTTTCACTATTCCGATTAATTTTATTTGATGGGAATAAGTCCAGTATATTTCAGTACTTGAATTTTTGCCCCAATTAACTCACAACTTTTACTAAAGTCTGAAATTAATTTACGCAAGCAAATTAAATGAATCAAATTAATCCAGATTAAAAGGAAATTTTATAATCGATAATATGATTCAATTCAAGGTACTAAAAAATACTTAAAAAAAATTGGAACTTGCTTACTCGCTTCGTGGACACTTGCATCTTTTTTTAATGTCACTGGTTCTAGTTACGTAGGTATCGCACCTGAGCTGCCACCAAATAAGGTTGTAAAGCCGAAGATCGAAGACGTACATTTTATGTGTAGACGCATCACTAGGTAAAAGGCCGTCTGGTCATTTTTTTACAACTTTATTTACACACTTATAAACACAATTGACAACACAGACGAAAAGGTAAAATACTCGTAGTAACAATGATTTTGTTTTACTTTCATCACTCTGAACTACACATCTCTTCACCAGCACACATCAGACTCCGACCGCTAACTAACGCTCTGAGATTCTTCTTTAGCAAAACAGTTCAATTTCATCTCTTATTGGACGAATACTGCCATCTATCGGTGGCCTGGAGAAAATAAGTTCTGTGAAAGAGTTCTTTACACTGAAAAATAAGTTATCTGAAAGTAAGTTCTTTACAGCGTTACGCACGGACACGTTTGGCCTTTATAATATAGATTTCATTCTACTTTGCGTTATCTTAGTACAATAGGAGAAGAAGGGGGTGCTAATTATCGATTTTAGTTTTATTATCACGTCATCGAGTTTCGAAATGAAATTTTAACATGTTACAGGTATGAATTAGTACAATACAAATATTTAAGTCTGCCTCATGATATCTTGGTCCAATATGAAGAAAAAGGGCGTCAATCCTTTATTTAGTACCATTTCGTTGAGTTTTAAAAATCAATTTTAACACTTTACAGGTATCTATGAGTACAATGCATAAATTTACGCCTGTCTCGTGATATCTTGATACGATATGAGCAAAAGAGGGGAAACAATTTTTCATTTATGCGGGGCTATCACGTCATCGAATTTCGGAAAAGGAATTTTAACATATTATAAATGTTGATTATTACAATGCACATATTTAAGTCTTCCTCTTTATCTCTTGGTACGATATGAATGGAAGAGCGGCAATTCTTTATTTTGGCCGCACTATCACTTCATTGAATTTTTACATGTAAAATATATCGATTAGTACAATACAAATATCCCAGTCTGCTTCGTAATATGAGCAAAAATAATGCATTGTTTTTGTTTTTAACGGTACTATCTCGTCATCCAGTTTTAGAATGAAATGTTAACATGATACAGATATCGATTAATACAATACAAATATTTGAGTCTTCCTCGTGATAGCTTGGTTGCCAACAAACAGTTCGCTATTTTAGCGGTACTATCACCTCCTCGTGTTTTGAAATGAAATTTTAATATGTTATAGATATGGATATGTATAATACAAATATTTCAGTCTGGCTGGTGATATCTTGGTACAATATGAGGAAAAAGGGGCGCCAAATTTTTTATTTTGACGGAAATATCACGTCATCGAGTTTCGGAACAAAATTTTAACATGATATGAATATCGATTAATACAATACAAATAGTTCAGTTTTCCTCGTGATATCATGGTACGATCTGAGCAGAAGGGGGTAACAATTTTTCATTTTGGTGGAACTATCAGGTCATCGAATTTCGGAAAGAAATTGTAACATGTTATAAATATCAATTATTACAATGCAAATGTCTTCCTCTTTATATCTTGATACAATATGAGAGAGAGAATGTGGCAATTCTTCAGAATGGCAGTACTATCACTTCACCGAGTTTTGAAATGCAATTTTAACATGCTAGATACATCGATTAGTGCAAGACAAATATCTCAGTGTCTGCTTCGTAGTATGCGCAAAAGGGAACGCCAATTATTTTTATGGTACTGTCCCGCCAGAAATTTAAAAATGATATTGATATCGATTAAAACAATACGAATATTTTTGCCTTCCTCGTGACAGTTTTGTACAACATAAGCAGAAGGGAACACCAGTTCACCATTTTAGAGGTACTATCACCTCATTGTGTTTTGGAATGGAATCTTATTATATTATATATATAAGTACAATACAAATATTTCAGTCTGGCTGGTGGTAATATGATAAAAACGGGGTGCCATTTTTTTATTTTGACGGTAATATTGCGTCATCTAGTTTCAGGATGAAATTTTAACATGTTAGAGATATAGAATAGTACAATGCAAACATTTCAGTCTGCTTCGTAGCATCTTTGTGGGTCCTGGAACCAGATCGGGTGAATGAGTTAATTTTAAGTCGACTTTTACGCCATTGTGTTTCGAGATTAAATTTATTCCAAATCTTAAACAGTGTATTTTAAAAATAGTTTTGTATGCTTACCTGTTTCCAGGTAGGACCGGTACACTAAAGAAAATAGACCATTTGTTAATGTAAAATAACGTATTAATTTAAATGCTCTTATAGATCAGTATGATTTAAAAGTCTAAATGTTTTGTTCTTGCTTTTGAGTTTAGTCTGCCGGATATACCAGGATATAGGTAAGCACACCAAAATAATTTAAAATTAAACTGTTTAGGATTTGACAACATGTTTAACTCGAAACTCAATGACGTGAAAATAGACCTAAATCCCTTCACTAAATCTGCCTCCATGATCTACCAAAATATCACGAGGCAGACTGAAATGTTTGTATTGCATATTTTTGTTGTGTCATAACATGTTAAAATTTCATTCCGAATATCGATGACGTGATAATAGAGACAAAATGAAGAATTGGAGCCTCTTTTTGCTCATATTGCATTAAGATACCACGAGGCAGACTGAAATATTTACATCACACTAATCAATATCTGTAACATGTTAAAATTTTATTCCGAAACTCGGTGACGTTATAGGATCGCCAAAATAAAGAATTGATGCCTACTTTTGCGCAAATCGTACCCTAAGCACTGAGCTCCATACATAACAGGAGATCTATCTTCCTATTTCCCAACATGATTTCCAGCGGTCAGCGCGGAAGGATACAGTGGCGATAATTTTAGTTCGCATTCGTGGCAACACATGCTATTTAATCGCAATCTCTTACATGATTAGAGAATCATTTATTTATTAGATAAGCATAGCTTAATTAGAGAAGCATAAATTAGGATATTAGTAAATGAGAACACTAATATCTGGTATTTATAACGCGGACTTTTTTTAAAACTTCGAACATAGCTGAAAGTGTTTATGAATTCGGTTTGTCTGTGTGTCGTCTGCAGTCTGTCCATAGTCTAACTCGCGTAAATATATTCAGATTGCCATGTAATTTGTATATGATATCGATGTTTACTATGGCTTGTTTGGTATTGGAAATGAAGTATGTAACATATATACTTTATTTACAGGGGCGCACAAAATAATTCTATGGAAAAAATTCATTTGCTGCATATTTTAATGATGTTAGACTATCTCAAACCTGTTGAAAGTGATACATATAACTGAGACGCACTAGAAGATGTTTAGAATAGAATATAGTGGGTATGACATTCATCGTACATTTACAGGGACACTCAAAGAAATGCCGTTACATTATGATGTATGGGGCAAAATTGTTTGTGGTGCATCTTAATAATGTTACACTATTTCAAACATATTGAAATTCATATATATCACTAAGGAGCAGTACAATATACTTACTATAGAATTTTATGTGCATGGCATTCCTCGTCATTTGCCGGGACACACAAGATAATGCGGTTACAATACTATATATTAACAATAATTATTGGAAGTGCATTTTCAATTGTGAGTTCAATCACGAGTTTTTGAATTTAACGATTTTTTTATATTACTCGGTGTGTATAAAATATAAAGATCCTATACAGGGCCTCACAAAAGATCTCGAGTACATTTCCGTTTATGGGCAGAACTTGCTGTATAACTGAGCTATGAGTTTCCAAACTGAAGTAAATTGTAGAATACTGTGTAGTATATATACAAACCTATACATCCTCTACAGGACTGCGCAAAATAATTAGGATGTTTATCTGACTATTGACGGTAATTCTTGACACTGAGTGTTAAAATGTGTTATGCGTTTTAGGTATGGTTTACTTTGACATCTATGATATAGAATCAGATATATTTTATAATTTTATTCTAAATTTAGTTTTCCTATATAAAATTTCTCTGTTTCAGTAATGTTCTTTATTAAAAATGTATTCAATTTGTAAACCTCAAAAAGCAATCTTTTTCTCTAGCTCAAAATTCTCGCAGTTATATTTTTATCCCAACATTACATCTGCTGTCAGTTTTATGCGGTTACTTTCTGCTTATTAATGTGTCCAGATTCGATTTATCCATCTACCTTTTCTTTCTTTAGATATCTCGGTTTTATTTCCTTTTCCAGCTGTATGATATCCAAAATCAACAATTTCTATTCTTTCTCATTTTGCAGATATCTCTCCATTCCCAAAACAATCCACTGGGATTAGGACTCTCTAAAAATTGTCAATTTCATAACCGCACCACATCTGGTATGCTTGGACATTCTCGTTCAAAAATCTTAATATGCAGTTATTTGTAACAGTTAAAATGGAATGTTTACTCTTGGCAAGATTTGCACTTTGTTGGCATGTGTACATCTAAAATCTTTGCGTTATTGTTTGAGTAAAAAGTCAGACAGACCTCTTTTTGAATTTGCTTAGAGAGGTTGTAAAAATTATGCTTGTTTAAGAAGGCCGCCTTCATCCTCTTTATTCCCAAATTTGTGGATGTGTCCTGAATAAAATAATTTTTCACGTAAAAGTGAAATGTCTCAGTTGATTAATGTTTTTAAGCGGACTGTTTTCTTCAGGAGGGGAACCTCCGGTTATAGCGATGAACGGAATTTCAAGAAAATATCCCTATATTTTGAAGTTTTTACTACGGTCATAAAATCCTTTAAAATATCTTCAGACTATCCAGCCAGCAACTTTACAACATTCTCTTTCAACTTTCATAAACGAGAAGTTCTTTTATAGTATTCTGAACATATTGGAAATGTCTATAATCTATGCTTGACGCATGGTTTTTCGTTCTTGTTTACCTTTGCCTTGCATGCTTCATTTGCTTTGTAAGCTTTTCACCGCCGACTTACAACTCCTGTTATGTATGGAACTCAGTGACCCCAAGATATCACGAGTCAGACTGGAATATTTGCATCGTACTAATTGATATTTATAAAATTTATTCCGAAACTTGATGACGTGATAGTACCACCAAAATGACAAATTGACGTCAATTCTGTTTGTGTTGTACCAAAATATCACGATTCAGATTAAAATTTTTGGTTGTACTAATCGATATCTATAACTTACTTATGACTTTTAGGGACTTTAAAAGACATGACTTCTTAGGGACATAACTTTTTAGGAGCTAGATTAGTGAAAATGACCACTGTGCACCGCCCGGTGTTGATTATGTTTGATTCGAATTTTTGAAATTTCGAACATTTAACGGAATTTTTAGGAGTTTGAATTAAAAATAGTTAGTTCACTGTACAGGGTGTCCCAAAAGTATCCGTACAACTTCAAAAATTTATTACAAAAAAAATAATAGGTCTACAGCAAAAATAATTACAACAGAACATAGAGTAACTTAAAAAGTTTTTTTTCTACTACCTTAGTATACTTGTACATGAGATCCTTTCGTTGCACGAAGCGTATCAAGTTGATATTCCAATTCCATCCACGTGCGTTTCAGCATGCTAACATCAACAGTAGTTACAACTGTTTGATGAAATCTGAATAAAAGTTGCATGTCCCCTAAGAGACTTTGTGCCATAAAACTTTATACAACCAACCAACCAACTGAATAAAAGTTAATAGTCTCATGGAATTGAAACAAAAGATCCAAACAGCAGTAGCTACTGTTGATGTTAGCATGAAAAACGTTCGTGGATTGAATTGAAATATCGTCTTGATATTCTTCGTGTTACGAAAGGATCTCATGTTGAAGTTTACTAAGGCTGTAGAAAAAAACTTTTTTAGTTACTCTATGCGCTGTTGTAATTATTTTTGCTGTAGGCCTATTATTTTTTTTTTGTAATAAATTTTTGAAGTTGTACGGAGACTTTTGGGACAACCTGTATATCAGAAATCCTTGTTGCTGCTTCTTAAAAAAATAAAATGTCTGTTATAAAGTTCGTGTATTTCGCGATTTTCAGAAAATTCCACCTTCCAGTTAAAAGTTCAATGCCATTACTAATTAATTCCATAAAATTTTTCATGAGGATAAAATACATGAATATTATTGAGAAAGAATAGTAAATTTATTTATTTAAATAGCATAAATATCACATATTTTATTTCAGACAAAAAATTGTTTACTTAAACATTCTAGAATATTAAAAAAATGTACTTAGTTTTATTTTAAAGTAAAAACTATGTGATAATTCTCACACCAGTTTAATATTTTATTTACCCAAGAATTTTTTTCAAATAAATGTTACGAGATCGGAAAACCCTCTTGAAACCTCATTAAATTGAGATAAGCCTTGAAAATCTCTTAAGCTACTTATTTACATCATTTGAGACGCCTTAATCCTGAAAGCCACTTCAAATACCTTCATAATGTGCGAAGAAGGAAAACATTTATCATCACGCAGATGTATCAAAACTTATATCGATTAAGGAAACTCCGTAATTATGGAGAGATAAAATTTCTAATTTTTAAAGTCATATTTAACAGTGGAAATGATTAAAATATTTTCTAAATAACAGAACAATAAGAACGTAAATGTTTATGGGAATGTGTTTTAAAAAATAATTAAGATTGTTAAGGTGTGATTATTAAAAAGGTATTTTTCACTTCTCAACAACTCATTTTTAAACACAAAATAATGATGCTTGTAGGCGTTATTATGGAAGTGACTTGCAATTGAACAGTTGTTTTCATTATCTGATAAATAAATTACAAACATATTTCAGAAAGTAGCCAATTTTGATTTGCGAAAAGCTTTAAAAGCAAATTTGTTGTAATAAAAATTTACAATACTGAAGGTATAATTTTAAAGAAATTGGAAAGAATAGGTATAAAAATGTTTATAAAAAGAAAGTATATAATCATATAAATGTAAGCACATAGTTATCTGAACATAGAAGGTAACTTTTGTAATACTTTTTTCTGTATTATGCTCAAGAATTAATGCACTGATTTTCATCAAATTTCAGATTCTGTTAGACCTTGACATAAATAGATGTTGATTACATTTTGGTGTACATATCTCAACAGGTGGTGCTGCTATGCTACTTTTTTCGTGATTTTTACGATAGCTATATCTCAAGAACTAATGCATAGAATTTCATCAAACTTCAGATTCATTTAAATGTTAGCATACGTTGTTGTTGATTAGGTGTTGGTGTAAATCTCCCAACAGGTGGCGCTGTTATGCTGCATTTTTCAGGATTTACACGATTTTAGCAATAGTCAGATCTGAAGAACTATTCCACGGAATTTAATAAAAAATTAGATTCAGTTAGACCTTGATGTAAATTGATGCTGATTCGCTTTTGGTGTATGTAGAACCTATATATGATATAGAAGAAAGTGTTGGGATTGGCACATCCGACTAGTTTTTGTATAAGTAATGAATTGATAATTTGTAATCATTTTCATATTCATATTTTATAAAAGTTTGTCTGCATTAGAAATAAATTTAAATTCAAAGTAATCACTGCCTCTTGACTGAGAAAAGTAGTCCTGTGACAAGCAGTCTTTAAAAGTGGGGCAATGCTATGGATTTTGAAAAAAATAATCTATTTTGTTTAATTATGCTTGAGCTATTGTCGTATATGTTTACAATGAAAAGTTTTTTTTCCGCTGAAAAGGTCTCAATTATAGAAGATTTTAGTAGATGAACAAAAAAGATAAATAATAATGTGTTGTTGGAATGGTAATGTGTCACTACGGAAATATATATTATCGTTGACAGATTTAAGTTTAGCACCAAAGGGTGACATCTTATGGTTAATCGTCCGTAATCCGGTACATAGCAAAATAGCGTACTTCAGCAAATGTGATTTAACAAAAGAGTGTCTTTTAACACCTGGTAATGCATTCACATTCATTTTAAAAGACATTCTAACCATAATGGCAAACGCTTAAAAGTGGATCCAATTACAAAAATTAATTGAAGATTAAAAGAAAAAACGAAAGAAATTGCTTTATTTTTTCTTTTTAATTTGCTTTTACCAAGCGTGGACAATCAATTTTAAACTGTGGCATCGCTGCCACATTCCTCTTAGTTACTTCATTTTATGGTAGGAAACAAGTGTTCATTTTTGAGATAATTTAAAAAAAAAAATTGCGATGAAAATTATTTTAAAAGTAAAAAAATAATAATAGTCAGTAAATTTAGCTCCAGTATTCAAAGATATTTCAAGTAAAAGTAAATTTTTTCCCCTGCATTCAATAGTGTAAAAAATTAAATTACGTGATATTTAGAAATGAATGCATAAAAAGATAAACGTGAAAGTAATAGCATAGGTCGTTGTCCCCTTCCTTATGAATCGCGTAACGTAGCTTTTTTAAGAAACACTTTTGACCCGCCTGTGCACAGGTTGGGTCTGTGAGACCGAAATAACTAATACAGAAATGTAGCTGAGTTTTTATTTTTATTTTTGCAGGGCCTCAAGAATATTTAACCTTAATAATCCTTAAGATTTGACCACAGTACAGGCTCTGTAGCAGGAGAGTGAGCCAGATCACATTTCGACGCCGATGAGTCCGACGCAGATCCGAACTTTACGATTCACAGTGATCATAATACGGACATGGGAGAGTGATAGTAGAGAAGAACCGCGACCTACGTTATACACGGCCGGTGCATGACGTTTAAAACGTCACATGGAGCAGATTGTTTTTACACAGCGATAGATGCAAAACGGTGTAAAATGATAAAACGTCAATTTTAAACGTCATGCAGCGCCCGTGTATAGCGTAGGTCGCGGATGAACAATGTTTTTACGACCTGTGTACAGGAGTGTTAATATTAAGCGGGTAACATATTTTTGATGTTCATGGAAAGGTTGATAATTTAGAAAATATATATATAGGACGTTTCCGTTAATAACATAACTCAATTTCAATTATCTCTTTACTCTCAATAAAATTTCAATAAAAGCAACAGACAGAGAAAAAAAAAGGAACCCTAGTCTCAAAATAAATTTAAGAAGGAACAAATTTCCACATTTTTAAAAGTATACAAAAACTTTCAGTTAATATATTATTTTTCCATTTACGAGAAGAAATGAAGGGGAAAAATTAGAATATTTTTCAAATTTAGAAAAGAACTGAGCATTTTTTTTTTCAAAATGGCCTACATATATATTCAATGTTTCAATATTTCGCTTGTAAAAATTACTTACATCTCATTCTCTGAAATCATTTTTTACATCCTTTTTGTCCCCGTTTCAAATCTTCTTTCAGCATGTAGAACAAAATTTGTTGCATGATAAAAGACTTTTTTACAACTCAAGTATCATTTATTGCTTTTTTACAACTGCGACTACACTTTTGTCCTATTGTTATCCTGTTCAAAAGATTTATTTCCAGCTTTTCTGCAAAGCTTCTTTTTTCTACTTTTCCTTTCAAAATAGAAAATTATTTAAATATCAGGGTTAACATAAAATCGTAGGGTTAATATTTTATGAAATAAAATACCGTTGATTTAAATAGCTTATTCTGTTGTATATATTTCATTCTCCAAACTACTAGTTTATTATGAAATTAAAATGTTAATCTGAAAAGTAAAAGAAGTACAATTTGTATTTAATGTTAAATATGCAGAATTAATAAGGACATCTATACATTGACTGATCATTGCAAATTGTAATTTGCATTTTAATGACATGTTGATGTTAAAAAAAATTCCATTATGTTGTAGTTAATTATATGAAAATAATACACGAAATGACTAACCGATATTATTTCATGATTGTCATACGTCGTTTAATAATAATTTTAATTATCTTTAAAACAATGAATGATAACACATTTTCTCAAATGAGCTAATACAAGATTTATAATAATATTAATATTAATATTAGATTTAATATTAGAAGAGATTTTCTTCGCAAAATGATTGTATTGCTACCTAGCTCAAAATATTTAGAATTTTAAGTGTTAACCCAAAGGAAACATAAAAATTGACAACATACAGTTTTATATTGCAAACAATTTCAGTCAAATGTTGAACCATTTGAAAGTGTAGAAAAACAAAATCACCAAAACATTCATTTTTTACATTCCAGTTAAAGGAAATGTGCTTAAAGAAAATCACATTTTATTGTCTTCAAATGAAACATCAAATATTTGCTCTCATCGAGGCATCGCGTCGGATGGTTAGTTATAAAAATTCACATCTGGAATTGGCTTGAGTTTTACGAAACATCGTTGTAAAAGTAAAGCAACATATACGTCATCAGGAAATGAATGAAGGAAGAAAATTTAAAGTTGCTACTTTAAAAGAAGGCTGCTGAAAATGTTTTTAACGCAGATGAAACGACTCTGTTTTATAATATGTTCCCATAAAAACATTATCCTTCAAAGGAGATAAATACGTTTGATGCAAAAATATTAAAAAGATACATACAGTTTTCAGTGCAGGTAACATGAATGGTCACAAAAAATTGCCACTGCTCTTTTTTGGAAAGTAACTGAAGCGCAGGTGCTTTCCAAAATGTTCAAAAGCTTCCTGCTGTGTACTACGCTAACACCGAAGGTTGGATGGATGGCAATATTTACGAAAAGCTGATGAGAAAGATAGATGACCGATTTTCAGCAGATAAGAGTAAAGTTCTTCTAATTGTAGAAAATTGTACTGCACATGTAGAAGTCACAGGTTTTCAGGCAATCCGTGTAAAATATTTCACACCAATTACAACTTTACTGTCAAGAGACCATTAAATGATCAATAGTTTCAACCGAAAATAAAAAGAAGGTTGCTTTTCAAAGAATAATCATTGGTTTGTAATGAGAAGATACTAACGAGATTCATATTCTAGTTGCAATGTATTCGTCAATCAAACATGGAATGCTGTTTCTGCTACATCAATTTATAATGTCTTTCGAAACGCGGGCAGTGTAAGAAATAGACATACCAGAGAAATTCCATGACAATACACATCACAATTTCAGTAAAGATGAGTTACTTATGTAATGAACGGTGTCGTAGAATTATAGTCATTTGAAACTTCATTAAACGACATGTGGATTCTAATGTCATCTCATCTATATGGAGAAGATATCGATTGATGCAATTATCATCAACAAAATCAATGAGAATGAGATAAAACTTTCATATCTAGAAGAAGAAGAAGAAGAAAACAAAGTATTCCCAAGATCGACCTTGACACAAACTGCTGACTGCTAGTAAGGACTAGGATTTAGGTGCTTTTTTACGACAGTAATAGTTGTGAAATTCTTGCAAATGCAGAGAAAATGGAGTCACGCACTGCCCAACAAGCTGTTTCAAAACAGGAAAATAAAATGGATTATTTTTATGTTTAATAGCCAGAGAGTTAGCAGGTGATTTGGAACAGGTACTTGATAAAAGCTGAAATTTTGTAGTATAATATTTCTACCTTACCGCATTATGAAATCATTGGTCTGCCTGCTAGCTGGTGGTGAATTCAACGACTTACGCAATTCGTAACTTGCAATTTTCCATGAATAAAAACGGTTCTTGATAAAATCTACAATTTACATGTATGGAAGTTTTTTAAAATGTAAAAAATTAATTGGCAGACTGAAATCTGCCGGTACTAAATACATGGCAGACGTCTTCACATTTGTTACAAAAATTAATTGAAATCAATCTTGAAGGGTATCATTTCTTGAAAGATACTTTCACTTTCAGAACCGATTGGAAACGGTTCTGAAATTAACAATGTCCGCTTATAAAAAAACTGCAGCTAAAATCAAAAAAGTAAAAACTAACAACGTTAGGAATCGGCCTCAGCTATCCTATGGAAAAACCATTTAAGAATATTAAAATGCGAGCGAGAAATCTGTCAAGAATCTTCCCATAGACTAAAAATTAGCTTGAGTGTTTCTCTCCGTGACTAATGTAGGCTCTTAACAACAAATTTCACTTATAAAAAGCCAATATAGATGTTATTTACAAAGATATACTTTACTTTCGTCCAAACAGAAGTCAGTCCTTTTAAAAACCTTTATATGTGCTAAAAGAATATTTTCGCCTATCGTCTTGGGCATCTTCAGTTTTTCTTATCTTCATCATCGCCTCTTGATGTCATTCTAACTTTCCTGGATTTTTCAAAATGTAACTGATATCGCCATCTATTGTCTATTGTCTCATGCATAAGATCATTGCACGTCTCTGTTTCTTCTGTATCTATTTCAGTGACTTCACGCATTAAATCATAATTTAAGTTGTTGTAATTTCCAAGTTTTTGTACTTCCTTAAAATTTATCTTTATTAGGGATTTTTTATATAGTCGGGCTATTTCTGTGGTTTCTTTATTTAATCTGATATCTCTTTCATGTTCTTTAATCTTTTTCTCTATTTTCTGTTTTGCCATACCTATATGTGCAACCTCTTTTCCTTCCTTGTCTTTAAACTTTATCCTATATATTCCTGAGGTTGTTAAATGGGTTTTTTTTCCTGTCTGTTATTATTAATTTGATTATTGAGGGGGTCTGGGGTTATTGGTATATTTAATCCAAGTTATTTAAATTCTCTTTTTATTTTTAGGGAGACTCCATTCATATATGGTATTGAACTTGTAAATTTTATATCCTTCTGAGCTGATTGTATTGTATTATATCTCGTTACTGCACTTCCGATTAATTAATCAATTGTTTTTGTAGGATATCCTGCTTTTCTGGTCATTTCATATCGAACATTGTTATATTATATTTTCCTATATTAAGAAAAATCTGTCTTTTGCTTACAGTGTAGTACATACGTACATATATACCGGCCAAAAACTGAAGTTTCCTCTTTTGAAGACGCTTAACCCCTTCAGGGGCAAAGTACTCTTGTAGCTAAACTATTGAAATGATTGATTGATACCAGGATTCACGAACGAATTTATTTTTAAAGTAAGTAGAAGCTTTTCCTCATCTACCTTATAAATTCAAAATTTGATTATAAAATTCTGGTGTCATTGTGGCATTTTGGGTTTAAAATTAAGTGGTATATATAATATACCGGTGCCCTTCAAGGGGTTAAAAATGGAAACGGAATATTATGCACGGTATATTTCCAAAAGCTATATAAAGCCACACATATTTTCAAAGAATACAACACTGAATTTTGCAATAAAATTGCATGAATACAGAAGTAGTAAGTAATATAAGTGAAATAAGTCTGACTTACCGTAGTTTGTGTATTATGAGCAGCTTTCACTGAATAAAACATTGAATTTTGCGGTAAAATTGTATGAATTCAGTAGTAGCATGTATAAATATAAGTGAAAAAAGTCTGCCATACCGTCGTTTGTGTATTATGAGAAGCTTTCACTGAATACAACATTTAATTTTGCGATAAAAATGTATAGAAGTAGTAAGTAATATAATTTTATCGCAAAATTAAGTGTTGTATTCAGTGAAAGCTGCTCATAATACACAAACTACGGTATGGCAGACTTGTTTCACTTATATTGCTTACTAATTCTATGTTCATACAATTTCATCGCAAAATTCAATGTTGTATTCCGTGAAAGCTGACCATAATGCACAAACTATGGTAAGTTAGACTTGTTTCACTTGTTTCACTTATTTTACTTACTACTTCTGCATCTATCCAAGTTAAACAAGTTTGACTTACCGTAGTTTGTGTATTATGAGCAGCTTTCACTGAATACAACATTAAACTTTGCGATTAAATTGTATGAATACAGAATTAGTAAGTAATATAAGTGAAACAAGTCTGCCATACCGTAGTTTGTGTATTATGAGCAGCTTTCACTGAATACAACATTGAACTTTGCGATAAAATTGTATGAATACAGAAGTAGTAAGTATTATAAGTGAAACAAGTCTGCCATACCGTAGTTTGTGTACTATGAGAAGGTTGACTAGTTCTCGCTGCCGATCACCATTGCGCCAAATTGTCGCAAAATGTTTCAAAGGCATCCAACATACAACGATTGAAATATTCTTTAAAATTTACCTATTTACTTATTTTCATATTGATTTTTTTTAGAACTAATTCATATCTTTACATTTTATTTAACATACTAAAATACTACACCGGAATATAAAGTTAATTCACATTTTGTGTCATAACAATGTTTACAGAGAGAGAGAAATCGGGCTAGAATTTTTTTCCCTACATTGCGAAGCATGTACAATTTATAGTTGTTTTATCAGTTTCTATTTATAGAAACTAATAGCTGAATTTAGACCAATGGCTGGTCTAAAAACAACAAAAAATTGAAATTCATAAAAAGGATACGATAGAGGTAAGAACAGTTTCAGATATCAGTATTTGACGACAAATTTTGGCGAACCATATTTTATGTTGGCTATAATTTTTTTTTTTTTTTTTTTTTTGCTGATTAGCAAAATAGCTAAAGTTAGTCGAAATACAGTGAAAACCCTGATTATGAGAAAATGAGTCATTTCGATTTCAACTGCCTGTAATATTTTAAAATTTCCAATAAAAGTGCATATTACAGGCACTTTAATTTTATGATAATCTTATAAGGAATGAAATATATGTGAGTAAATGCAGTAAATTAGATTCCATAAAAGTATTTGAATCAGGATTTCTATAGATTTTGTGATTTCAAATTTCCGAATTTTCTTTTATTTGAATAAAACAATGAGTATTATACATCATACGAAAATATTTTCAATATTTCACTATAAAAAAAAAAGTGCGCCTTATAAAAGCGTACGTATTTTGCATGAGTAAATGTAGTTCTTTCTTCTTTACGAATGCAGCAGAAAGTAAAAATAAATTGTTTTCGATAAAGCTTTTTATAAATTTTCTTGTATTTTTGATTTATTACCAACTCTAAATATTTTACTTAGTTACCAAGAAAAGTTTTGTATGCAAATGCTTGGAATATTCAAATCATTTTTCTTTTGAAATATTTTTGCATTTTTTATGTCTTCCAGATTTAGTCTTTGGAGGAATTCATGCAATTTGTATGCAGTCTGTTACATTTCACCAGACATTGTTTCGCTCGATTATTTTTTTACATCGTATTTTTCCCACGGCGCCGCGTGTCTTTAGTTTCTGTAAGACAATTTTTTCGTCTCCGTCTTTCAAACTCAGATACTTTTCTTGTAAAGACCACGATTTATGTTTAAGATATTATTGATTATTAAACTTTTCTAATAAAAGAGTTTTCACCCACCATTTTGATTTATAATTCCATTCAAGAATTTGTGTATTTTTATTATGAATAAAAGAGAATATCTTTTTTTTTTTTTAAAGTTATTACGTTCTTTATTTCTTATTTATATTTCCTACATTTTTGTAGAAAGTGTGTGTTAAAAGTATTTCGTTGTTGCTATTTCACAGCAAGTTGGCATAGTTTCGCAAAAGGGATTTGGTGCATAAATAACTCCCTTGTTTTTGTAACTCGCAAACAGTTGTAAGGATAAAGATTATTTGGTGATTTATCACTCGTGCCCGCTAACAGAAAATTATTTAAAAATTATTTTATTAATTTAAAACTAAATTCTAAAAATAATAAAATACTGTAACTGCCAGTGGAAACACACCTGTATACATAATTTTATAATTCTAGAATATCAGGGAGTTAGCGAAATATTGATTCCAAAATTCTATCTTGACAACAAAAACTAAATTAAGTTGAATAAAAGTAAAAATTGTTTTTTTAACACTGTTTTAGAAGCAGTCAATGTTTATCTTCGAAATAACGCCTAATTTCATGGCTGCAATTTTTGATTTTTCAAAAACATTTACGTAATTATATGTTGATTTGGCGTGGGTAACAAACTCGATACCGGAAAATTTACATGTTTTTTTACGCCTGGTAGAGAGCGCGAGCTACTGAATTTATTAAATATATAATTAAATATATATATATATATATATAACTTTTTTGTTGTGTTTCTTTTTTAAGCTACGAAAAAATTAAAAAAAACAAACATTCTCTAAACTATCTTTTTAGGATTTCAAAATTGATTTTTCAAGGTATAATGAGAGTTTAATTAATATGAAACTCGCTAATTAAAGTTAAAATTAAACTGATTAAAGTATATTTAAAAAAATATATATATATTATATTATTTATTTATTATTTATATTTTCTACTTTTTAGTGTTTAAAATATTTTGTTGTTGCAGCTTCATAGCCTGTTGGGCTATTTTGGGCGAGCGTAGTTTGACGCAAAATTAAATCCATTGTTGTTGTAACGTTGTAACTCGTATGCTTTTGTACCTATAAAGACTATTTAGTAATTTATCATCTGCGGCGGACTAACGGAAAATGCATTAAAATTTAGCTGTAAAAATATTAAAGTGTTGTATTGTCATCGAAAACACACCTTTGTACATAAATTTGTGTAATTCTTGCCTATCAGAGAGTGAGTTCAATATCCATTACAAAATTCCCTCTTTACATACAAAAACTAAATTATGTTAAATAAAAGAGTGTAAAAAGGAAATGACTCTACCGTTTATGAATGCAAATATATAAAAAAAAAACTGCTATAGTCTAATTTTTTTTTTCGAAACCAGTTTTCTTAATTGTATTTTCTAGTATTTAATTAAAATTTTTAATAAAAGGGGAGTATATAAACCATCTTCATATAAAAGGTTATAAGGTCAAAATATTTTATAAATATTCAAAATATAAATAATTAAATAATAATGATAAGAAATGGACTTTAAAACATTAATAGAATATTTGGATAACATTGTTTGTATTCTCTATATTTTGTACAATCTTGAGAATGAAATAATGTTACAAGATTGGAGGTGTACATATCATTGCTAATACTCTTGCAATATTGGCAATAAATATTTCTCCATTTAATTGCCAGTATTTCCAACGTAAAGCCAATATTTCTGCAAGAATATCATTTCATTGCAAATATTTCGAGTGTAAAAATATTGTATTTTACGGGAAGTATTTTGGATGAATGTAATATTGTCACAATATAACCAATATATGTTGGTTCCGACGGATATAGTACGTGTTATTTAAGTAGGAGCAGTTTCTGAAAAAAAATATGTAATAAAATTCTTTAAAACTACATACTTACAGGGTGTTTCATAATAATGATTAAAAAGTTTGAAAGTGCACATAATTCATCAATATATATTTTTAAATCTTCAACACTAATATAACATTATTTAAAATTCTTAAGTTTGCGGTATATATTGTTAGATTAATAAAAATAACAAGAATTTGAATTGAGCAAAAGTCAGATCTATCGAAGAAAATATCTTTTTTTTTTTTTTTAATAACTTGGAATTCTTGATATTATGTTCTATACTTATTATATACGTAACACAATTAATTTTGCTACATTACTTTGTTATGCTACTTTTATTATCTTACTAGTTTTAATTCCTTTTTCCAAAAAAATATAACAGTATAGCGTGTTATGACTGTACAAAAGGGACCATATTCTGCTACTGTTCAATCACATATAAGAAAATCGAAATCACAACCAGAAAATTTGTAATTCTTTCAGAAAAGAGAATTACTATTTGTTTATTTTATACATTGTTTGATCTGTAAGTTTACTGTTATAATACGGATGTTTATTTTAGAGATTTTAATTTATTTTTTCTAAATTTGTGAATATACCCTTAATGTAATTTCTTTTGTAACTCTATGAGGATTTAATAAAAAATATATAAACAATACATTTTGGACCAAGAAACTCAAATATGGTGACAAACGTAGGTGTTATCATTAAAAAAAAAAAAGTTGATGTAGTTTTTAATATGTGGCCGACCCTAAATTCGAAATTTCCTTTCATATTCTTAAAAAAGACGATACTCCTACTCTGTTGATACCTTTGGTTTGGTTTTATCGTAATGGGTCTCCGAATAAAGGCAAGTGTATAGTTTTGTTTTTATATGCTTACTACACAATTAATGCGTAGGGTTAAATCAATGTATTCGTGAAAGTTTTTGAAAAATTTAGCAATCTTTTGTTTATGTCTTCTATCCTAGTATGTCTATTACTGACTATCAAACGTCGCTTATAAGACATTTCACGTACCGTTATATATTCCCATTATGTTTTATATTTCTGTTCAAGAATAAAAATTAGTTTTTTTAATGCAAAAGCAAGCATTTGTACTGTTCTTGCAGGCAAAGCCATCGAGAGAACTTTACTAGTATTAATATTTTCTTTCGAAATCTATTTTCTTTTATTTTCTTAATTAAAAATTACAAAAGAAAGAATACATAATGTTGAAAATATTGTTTGCACAAAAATGTCTCTCAAATTTTTTTCATAAAGAATAAAAAGTCAGAAATAGAGCATTAACTCCCCAGTATCAAACCAATAATGGTACATTATTGCTATGTTGTCTAATCGTGGCAAAATTGGTATGAAATATTCCCCTAACATTGGGGTGTTTACATTGTGGCGAAGTAGTAAAGACTGGAATACTTGGGAATAAAGCGAGATTCATTGCAATGAACTCCAGTTTTGGGGAATTAAATATGGGAATGAAATGGGTCTTAAGCATATCAAAATTTTGCTAACATATTGGTAGAATATTGATAAGAAATATTTCGACTTATTGATGCCTTTCCATTGAAAACTCTGGCATTTCATTGCAATTATTTCGAATGCAAAACGAAATTTTAAACAATATTGGTATTTCAGTTAAAGTATTTCAGGTGAATGCAAAACTGTTGAAATATTGGATTTCAATATAACCAATATAGGTTTCCTCATTCGGATACTATATGAGCTATTTAAATAAGAATAGTTCATAAAGACAAATATACTCAAACTCTTTAAAACTATTTAAATACAGGATATTAATTAATTTTAATTTTTTTAAAGTTTACTGAAGTCATCGAAACAACATTTTTCTTTCCTATAAATTCGCAATAGATGCATTAGGATGTTAAATTGTGTTTTCAAATTGTGAAGAAACACAAGTCAAAACAACAATAACTCTGATAAGTAGACGAAAATATTCGAAACATTTTTACCATTTTCTTATCTATTACTAGAAAAGGAATGTTTTGCATCAGACTTTCTTACGGACTAACTTAAGTTTCTGATTTATAACGAACTATAAGCATTTTTTAGGTAACAAGAACGTTTTCATATGCAAATGCGTCGATTATTTAAATCATTTCTCTTTATGAAAGCTTTTGAAAAATTAGCAATTTTGTTATTTCTATATTCTGTCTTTTAGATTCTGTTCTCCAAAAAATTCGTACAATTTGTATGCAGTATGTTGCTTTTCATAAAAAATCCCTTTATCCATTATTTTTGTACATCGTATTTCTCACACGGCGCCAAGTAGCTTTAGTTTTCTAAGACAATTTTGTCGTCGCCGTCTTTCCATTTCATATACTTTGCCTTGAAAGGATCGTGATTTATGTTTAAGATACTATTGATTATCAAACGTTTTACATCACGATTTTCACCCACCATTTTGATTTATATTTTCATTTACGAATTGATTTTTTTTTCTTTTTAATATGAAAACGCAAGAGACTGTACTATCTGCACTATCGCAAAAAAAAAAAAAAAAAAAAAAAAAAAAAGATTCGCTATTCCATTTTAGCAAGTTTTATGGTTTCAGAAATCCAGTTCATTAAAGAAACAGACGAGTGCAATAAAATATTTAGTTCTTAAAGAAACTAACAACAACAGTTTCGAATGACACTTGCAAAATCTTTGCAATATATTCCAAAAAATGATTACTAAAATGTTATAGAAAAAACAATTTCCGCTTATTGAAAATTCTATTATTTATAAAAAAATATATATAAACATATTGTGTTATATTTTTATATTTTACCATACCAACAAGTTCAGGACAATCTTACAGTTTTTCTGACCTTAACTTTTGAACGCAGACAAATGGAGGGGTGGGGGGCAATTTACAACGAGATTATCAAATCATTTTATCACATAATCAAGAGATTTTGCAAATTTTACTGTCGCACCAGCGGGAGACTGTTTGAAAAATAATAACAATTTAAACAAAAATTAAAAGGTATCTTGTAAATCTTAAACCTAATGTGCTGCATAAATAAAAACTATCAATAAAGCTTATCTTACAATTTGTAAATTTCCAACTGGACGAAAAATGTCCGGGCCAGGATTTTTTCGTCCAGTTGGAAATTTACAAATTGTATGATAACTTTACCAATTTGAGTTGGGTTGGGTTGGGTTGATTATTGACGGCCAATTATCTACACTTGGGATATAGGCCCGGGGGGAGTGCCCTTCGTGGGGGTCTTTCTAAGGGAACCTAACCCGTATTTACGCATGGAGAAATCCACGGCTCGAAGAAAACCACGAAAACTCCGAACGATTAGGCCGACGGGCGCGATTGGGATCGAACCCAGCACCTCCCGTCTACCATCTTCGAGAGCAGAACGTCTCAGCCACTGGTGGGGCCTTTACCAATTTGAAATAATTGTGTTAAAAAAATAATCCAAAGCTTATCTTCTTCTCCTTTTCTTTCTCTTTCTATACCAGCAAAGTCCTATTTCATTAAATACCAACTTTTATGTCATCGTTCGAAATGTGTAATCGATCTTTGAAATGCTGCAAAAAACCATAAATGTACGGTTCAGTTCAGTTCTATACATGATTTCTTCCTTGTGTTAATATCAAAAATTTGTCTTATGAGTCATCGTCAATAATTAAAAAACTGAATGTGAATATAATTATAGGTATTAAAAGAAATTCTTGTGAAAAGTCACATTTTCTCAAATACGCCATTTGACTATTAACTTGATTACGGAAGATTAGCCACAAATCTGTCGCTGTAATTTTGTTTTTCCATTTTTTGTTCAACATGAAATTAATATACAGTTAAATTGAATAATTGGTTTTAACGATAAGCTGCATCAAAGTATGCTCGCAATTGTCTATTTTACATTTTGGTTTTCAACCTAAACTCAATTATACTTCTTCTTCATAGTCTTCCTTTTTTATATATATATTTTGAAAATAGAATATCTATATTCCAAAGACATGCTCTGTAGTGAACTTTATCTAATTAAAGTGATTTTCCCCTTGTTAACTGTGATTCAACCAGGTAAAATAATTGCTCAGTGAAGGGATGCTTCCACGATGTAAGTGGATGGTAATACTCAATATTTTATCATTCATATATTCTATACACAAATATGATTAAGCATCTTTGCTCACGAGAGTTAACATTTAGCAACAGCCTTAAACAAGTTTGGAGATGTTTCAGAAATGTTTTACCCTTCTACTTTTTAGTAGTTTTTAAGCCGTAATAAAAAATTCTGCGCTGTAGTGACAATTTTACGTGACAGATGTCATTTTCTGAGTTGAAATCCCCTTCTTAATTGTGTTACAACCAGGTGAAATAATCACGCAGTGAAGCTTCTCATTACGTAATGGTAATTTTTTGTGACATAACACATACAACAAGACTAAAACAATTTATCACATTCGGGAAGATTTGGAAGCACTAGCTGAAAGAATGCACCATACATGGTGCGGTGAAAGTCTGTCATGTGGATAATGTCTTTACTTGTCGGAGAAAAAATTTGTTGAGGGATTTTGAGAAATTACAAAATAGCAAATTTGTGTGTGTCATCAGTAATCACTCGCCTGTTGGGTATTAAATATTTTTCTGTTTAGAAAATGTCAGGTTTTTAAATATATATATATATCATCTCTTTTTTTTTTCTTGAGAGAGAGAGACAGGAACAGAGTTAATTATTGCGCCTAGTTGCCTGAAAATGTACTGTAATTTAAATGAAATCACCTCGATCAGGACTTAATTTTCAACCAACTAGGCGAAATAATGTTACTCTGAAGTGATAAGTTTAATGACTTAACTGAATTACACCTCATGGTGACATATTATACTTAATAGGATGAAACAATTAATTCTATTCGGAGGATTTGAAATAAGCAATACAGAAGAACTGCGCTTGACGCAATGACATTCTAAGGAAAATTAGATTTTGAAATATCTGTATTAAACATTTTCCTAGCATATTTTCGAAACACAGAAATAAATTGCTCTTAAATTATTTTAAATATGCGAAGTTATTCAGATGAAATAATCTTACATTGAACTGATTAGTTTTACAACATATTTGAATTGCATTTTTTTGTGACGTATTACATTCAACATGATTAAAATGCAAGTTTTTTTAAAAACTTGTATGATATCTTTACCAATTTGAAATAATTGTGTTAAAATTAATCTAATGATTAAAATGATTAACACTAGAACGACCATGAGCGGTCATTTTGACCGCTACCAAATGAACATACTCCGATTCCAACCAGAAATTTCTTTTTAAAATAAATTAAATATAAATCTCTCAGAAATAGGTAAAATGAATAAGTTAAATAGTTTTAAATAGATATTCTGGTGTGAATTAGTTTTATAAAACTTGAGTAAAATTTCCGGTTGTTCTAGTGTTAATTGCATTCGGAAGGTTTGAAATCAGCAAGGTCGAAAAACTACACTTCAATCAATAAGATTCTACTAAAAATAGAATTTTAAATATCAGTATTACAAATATTTTTAGAGAATTTTCAAAATAAAAAAATAACTAGCTATTAAAATACTTGAAATATCCAAGGTTACACATCCAGTTTATATTTAGAATTAGTTTTTCCATTCAAGAAATACAAATGATTGGAAAAAGCCGAAAAATATTTCCACTCGAGGAAAATTTACTGAACGTAAAAAGTTATATGAAAATTGCTTAAATACGTATACAAAATTTCAACATTTCGTTTAAAACAATTATTTTATCTTCGCTGTGTGAAATAATATATTATACAAGCATTGTTCTTGCTTTCGAATCTTTTTGCAATTTCCTTTTTGCACTTTGTTGTGTGAAAAAAATCATTTTTTATATGTGAAGGATTATTTATTGTTTCTTTATGACTCCGACGTTCTTTTGTTCTACTGCCATCCGATTCTAAAGAAAAAATAATTCATTTCTCTATAAACTTCTAATACGAAATATGAAGAAAATACTAATCTCTTAATGATACATTAATTTGCATCTTTATTATTATTTTTATTTAACACTTTATAAGTATAAAAACCAAACCTAAACCTTGTTTTAATTTACCAAATTATATGATATTGTTTCGCTGAAATTACGAAATTCTGAGCAAATAAAAAAACTTTTGGTTTTTTAAAATATTTTTTAGACGTTTGATTAATGATTAAATTTATGGCACTGTAGCCCTATTGCAAGTCTTATTCGAGAACGTTGCCTTCAAGTCATGTAGAAAAAGAATCGTATGTATTATGAGAGGTATCTCTCCAGCCAAATATAATGTATACAGTCATAATTAACCCTTTGATTACGGGCCAGAGCTGGCGACTGTTTTTATATTCAATCGTACCACAATTTACAAACAATATCCTTTGTGGGTAGATTTCGCTTGAAAATATCCTGGTATAAGTGTATGGCAGAGATTATTTTTTCGAATGTCGTACGAACAGAATAAAATATTATACGCTGGGATGCATATGTCCTGAGCCGTAGTCAAAGAATCCGTAGTCTATTACTGTCAACCCGTAGACTATTACTGCCAAGAAGTGGAAGGTAGTCGTCGGTTCAAGATTTTTTTCATTTAAATAGGGTTAGGCTTAAAAAAAAAATCAGTTTTTCATGAAATTATGAGTTGAAATTTTAATTCGTCATAACTGTCTTAAATGTAGACAGAATTTTTTTTTATAAAACTGTTTGTCTTGAAGATATATTTTTAGCAATATGCCACAAGACTCCTTCCCCTTCCCATTAGAAATTTCAAAATTAAAACTTCCAATTGTTTCCCCAACAGTTGGGGGGGGGGGACACCCTCTCCCCCTTTCCAGCCACAAAATGTGTCAACCAGATGAAGTCTCGTTTAAATTGTATGAATACGTATTTCACCGTTTTCCAAAATTTCAACGGATTTCCGAGATAAGTGTGTGGGGAGGGGATGGAGAATATTAATGTGTGACTTCTTGCAGATCCTGTATTATGACAATGCGAATTACAACTCAATATAGTTTGATATATTGAGTAGTAGTTTGATTTAATAATAATTTGATTTTGTTAGTTCGTCTATGACACAGATAAAAACCTTTTCTATGGAGTTTTTTCGAATATTTTCCTTTACAAAAGAGTTCTTTTAAAAATATTTATAATAATAAAATATCAATTTCTGTCATTTTCTTTCTGAAAACAAATATATTTATATTTTTGAACGAAAACAATCACCGAAAAAGCACCAGAAAAAGTCTTGTCTGAAAATACTTCAGCAAAAGGAAAAAAGCTCCTCACTTTTTAAAGTATAGCAAAAGTCATTAATTTTCCATTCAAGAAATACAAATGATTGGAAAAGCAGAAAAATATTTCCACTCGAGAAAAACTTACTGAACGGAGGAAGTTTTATGAAAATTGCTTTAATACGTATACAAAGTCTCAACATTTCGCTTAAAAAAATTACTTTCATTTCGTTCTCTGAACTAATATTTTATATGAGTATTGTTCTTGTTCTCGAATCTTTTTGCAATGTCCTGAGCAAAATTTGTTGTATGAAAAAAGACATTTTTTACATTTGAAGGATCATTTATTGCTTCTTTGTGACTCCGACGCTCCTTTGTTCTACTGTCATCCGGTTCTAGAGAAAAAAAGAATTCAATTCTTTATTTCACTTTCAAGTCTACATGTTTCTTTTTTTGTTCCCCCATTTTTTTTTTTTCAAAAAGAGAGTTTTAAATCTTGCATACCATTAATACGTTTACTTAAATTCATTTCTTTTAATTGAATAGTTGATCGTTGAAAGAAACCAAGTTCATATTTTGACATGTCTGATTTTAAAACAATTTCATGGTTTGTTTATTGATTAGAAATAAACTCCACCCGGGAACATACGCATATGTGGAAGGGAGAAATTTAAAAGTTGGGTGTTGAAAGGTAATATGTCCAAGAATTGAGAAATTTCAAAACTAAGACTTAATTCCTTTCAACAATCACCAACTAAATTAATAGATCATTTCAATATATGCAATTTCTTCAGTTAGATTGGATGTCTTTTGATTTTTGTAAAGGTATATCAGTGTTTTTGCCAATTTTAAAAGCAATCTCTCTTAAGAATAGAATCTGTAAATATATTCTATAAAACATTTTTAGCAAACCTTTAACCCATATAAATTAAAATACACTCACGAAAAGTTGATGTATTATCTCTTAATGTAATGTATGAGAAAATAGGTAAAACTGCATACATTATTATTAGTTGCTTCTTGTAGACAGTATTTGCAAGACAATTGAATGTAACTTTTCATACGCATACTGCACTTGTACCATAATATCATTTTAAATGAATGATAACTCAGCACATTTTTATTAATGAATGATTACTTATAAATTGTCAAATCATCCGATCTTACCCCACCCTTTGGGTAAAAATGCATGAATATATTAATCTTAGTGTAAATTAAAAAGCTTACACTTTAAAAAAAAAGAACGATATATTTTATTTTATAAATTTAATTAAGGAGTTAAACTAATAATATTTCAAATTTAAGTCGAATGATTTAACATTTAAAGACAAAAGCATAAATATCTTCATTACAGTTTGCAATATCGCAGAAAAGAAGTTCCACATCCTTATCACTTTTATAAAAATCATGATTAGTCTTGTCCCTGTAATTTTGATTTGTCTTTTCTTTAATTATTGTTTACGGGCTTTTCAAATATCATTTTCCAGTATTCTTTTTATCCCACGTAAGATATATGGTTTTATCAAATAAAACTGTAGATCGAAAACCAAATCGTAAAAATTCCTTTTTAAATGATAGCAACGGTTTAATTGTGGGATATAAATCCTTATTAAATATGCTACACATAATGTTATAAAATATTTCAATAACTTCAAATGTGTTAAATAAAAAAAAATAATTAGAAAAAAAAACAATATATAGCCAATATAAACCTATATACCAATATGGCAACCAAAACAAATAATATATTGCAAGCATGCGCAGCCAAGAAACACTTTTACTATTAATTAAGTTACATTTACATATTCAATGTATTTTATGACACTTTTAAAATTGAATTGCAGCATTTATTTATGAAGTCGTTGTTCACATTTGTGGACTTTGGAAATTTTGATTTCAATACTTTGTATCTTCTGATACCAAAACTTTACAAGGGTGGACAAAAAATTGTAAACATTCGCTAATGTTAACCACAAGTTGCCCTGCATAGTGAACTACTAAATTGTTAAAGATAAAATGCATTATCATTCATCCATGCGTAGTTAAAGAATATTTCATACTTTGTCTTATGCTCATATCTTATTAAATGTTCAATATATACATTTCTAATTGCAGTATAATGTTTAAAATGCACTTTCTCAAGTCTTTTGCTAGTGGAGTTAAATTTGGTTGAGAACTCTGCATGTTATAAAAAAAATACAAGCGAACAATTTAGAATATTTAGAAGAAATGTTCATATATTGATGAATATACACTGTTTAAAATTTGAAGCAAACAGTCCAGCCATACGACCGTTTTTATAGAAAACGGTTACATAACCGTAATTTAACTCTATTCTGACCATAATATGGCAATAATATGGTCAGAATAGATTTAAATTGCGGTTATCTAACCGTTTTCTATAAAAACGATTGAATGACTGGACAATTTGCTGCAAAGTTTTAACAGTGTACTAACTATTCTTATATAAACTCACAAAAACATTGTACAGGATCTATATAATCACTTGCTACATCTACAGATAATTTCGAGCTCTGTATAATGCAGGCTGGTCGTAAATATTATTACCGTGGACCCCGTTAATGAGTCTTCGCTTAACACGTATCTCCGGTTAATGAGGACATTTTCTTCCCTATAATTTCCTATTTGGAGTAATTGTTAAAGACATTGCTTATAGCGTATTACTCATCGGAATAATGCAGAAAATTTTCTTGGAAACTGACCAAGCAGAATAGAAACTGCTTTTGTACATTATTTTTTCAAAAGCAACTTTGATGTAACTTTGATTGTTGAGAGATCAAAAAATTGTCAGTGACAGTAATGAAGAGAAAGAAAATTTTCTACCACCAAAAACGTGAGTGGTTTGAAAATTACTGGCGGCTGTTCGCCGATATTACCAATCAAAATGTGGTAGACCAAACTTTCGAATGTGCACTGAGAAAAATGACACTTTCAAATCTAAGTAAATCGATGTTTTCATTTTGTTATGAGACTTTTTGTTTCAAATATGACGACCCAATGCTATCAATTCTAAAAAAAAACAGAAATACTTAGAATATTGAAACATTGACATACTCAAAACTTAACCCATAGAGGTCAGTTCATACTCATTTTTGAAACATGGACATACTCAAATTTGAGCACATGATGTTTTATTTTTGAGTGTGTGCATGTTTTCAGAAATGAGTATGTACATGTTTCAAACTTGAGTCATTTTGATACGGAGCCATTTTGACTATGCGACTTACTTAGAGTATATTTTGCTCAGTTTTGAAAACGTCGATTTTAGAGTGTGTTGCAAAACTGGAAAATGTAATCTATATATTTAAAACGCACGCTAAGCTTTTTCTTTCGACAATTCGTGAGAACAAACTACTGCATCAAATTGCATCATTCTTTTTTTAAATGAAAGATATTTGGACACAGATTTGTTATCGTACATTCGTTTGTTCGAAAAGTTTATTAATTAGCCGTAATTTTAAATTAAACTTTTACTTCTGCGTATGACGTCATAAAGTCGGCAATTGGAATACGCCTACTGTTGCAAAGCACATAGTTTATTCTCTGAACTCCGTGGTTGCGAGGATAAAAGAGAAATAATAAATATTAAAAGCACGTGGATTTTAGGCCGATTTTTTTAATTTGCAAGTTAAATTTTGGTAAAAATAATTATCCGCATGTTTTATAAGAGAATAAAAATTCATATTGATTGTGACGTCACGGGAATGTTGTCCATTGGTTTTATTTTATCATTATGCATTATAACTTTGTTGATGCATATTATTTATTATAATTAAATACAAAATATATTTTTATTTGTATACATGGTGTTTAAGCATAAAAGTAACGTATACAAAGTACGTGTGAAAAGTTTGCGCCGGTGAAAATGACGCTATGCTTAGCTTGAAATGCATTTTATCATTGATAAAACTAAAAAGAAAAATTTATATGATTGTGCCAACATGACGTAATTTTAACTGATTTTTCAATTTTTAATTTTAAAGATTAGAACTAGAGCTTTTATTGGGTGCTTCATCTTGATTGCATGCCTTGATTACATGGTACCAATTACTTTTTTTAAATTATAGGTTAGAAGATTTCATTTTTTAATAAGAAAAATTCACAAAAGTAAAGGATTTCAGAAAAATTAAAATTATTAAAAATAGTGTTACGGTTAAATAAAAACTATAAATAATGATTTTTTTTTTTTAGGTAGAATAAACAATATAAGGCTAATATTTTATAGGAAATATTTTGGTAGGTTTTATATAAGTTCATTTAACAGCTCTTATTAGCGGCAAAGTTCTATATCTTTCACTGTGAATGTCTCTTTTGATGTAAAAAAAATGGTAGTCTACTGTTGGACGCCAGCCAAAACGCAGTGGCAATTTTTAGAAATGTGTAACGGTTGTGATAAGAAACGGCGCTATCGCTTTAGCTTTCATCGCACTTACATATCACTTCTAAATACAACAAATTTGAATTTTTTAATATATTTTTCTACATCTTACAATTTTATTACTTACATCATCAATTAGCAAAAAAAAAATAGATTTCGATTGAAATTTATTTGAAAACTGCCACTTTATTTAATGACTTTTTAAATAATTTTCAAGCATGAAATATTTTTCAATTCTATTTCAACGATGACCATCAGTTTGCTTTAATAATGTAAAAATAGCCCCTGGGAAAGTTGCCACAATTGAAAATAGATTTCTCTAACCGTCATGAAAAGTGAGAAAATAATAATTAAAAAAACTGATAAATCAGAAAATCAGAAAAAAAACTATTTTCAGTTTATGTTTAACATAAAATTGATATGTTGAATTCGTTTATGTATATGCTGCATCATAATATGCTAGGAATTGTACTTTTTTATTTTTTTAAAGATTCATTGGGTATTTAACTGTATAAGAGGGGAAATATCCCCGACAGTTATGGATAATCATCCTGATTATGTAAAGGGGCCAAAGAAACCATACAAATGAATTACACTTGAAAACATTAAAAATCTCCCTCATCTGCAGATTGATTTGATATTGTAGAAATAATTCTTCATCTTTACATAAAAATTGGTTAGCTTAAAACAATGGAGGCGTTTTAGAAGATATGGATTTGAAACAAACAATGATTAAAGAGAACATTTTAAAACTTTTAATTTAAACATTTTAAAACTTTTTTTTAACGTCGAATTTCGACGGTACTTTTGGGCATTGGAGCTCATTCGGTTGCATTATCACAGGGAGGGGGGGGGGAGCTGTGTGCTTTATTTACTATGTTCTTTTATTAACTGAATATGAGATGAACGTAGGAATATACTATTTGTATGATGCTTCATAGGTCCATTAAATTTTCTTTCTTGCCGTGGGGAATATGGTGGTAATGTCAAACTGATTTGCATTATACAGTTGTTTACGGATTGTTTTTTCGGAGTTTGCATCGGAAATAGTACTGTATTTCACTGGGGCGGGGAGAAACTTTTAAAATAAAATATTTGAAAGACTTTTTCATACGCACCCCTTCTTAAATAATAAAGTAGCTTATTTTACTGATATTGTTAGTATTTTTTTTTGTTAAGTTTTGACGGGTTCCGTCTAGTTTATAATTAAAATATATAAAATATAATTTATTCAAGTAACTAAATGTGAGAGATTACTTAAAATAAATTAAAATAATTCAAAGTACGTTAAGCGTCTGAGGTCTTTCCTGCATATTTGTAAAAATGTTCGTAAAATTAATGTTAATTTAAATCTTCTTCCCCTGTTTGTTTCTAAATTACATTTCATATCGCATTATTTTACATATATCTTAAAATACAATTCTGTTAAAAATATTTTTGTCTGAAGCCAATTTAAGTTATTTTTAGGAAACGGAAAAATACGGGCAAACCACTTAGAGGGTTAATTTCGTGGCATATTTTGTTTGTCTTTAATAATTAAATATTTTGTATAAAAAACTGTTACTTAAATCAGTTTTAACTAAAACTACTAAATTAAATAAAAAGTAGTTTATTTCAGTATTAAGTTGGTAAACAATTTAATTTCTGGCATATACGGATTTCAATTTATTCGATGAAAGGGATTATTTTACACCATTCAAATGTTTAATGCGGACTTCGGTTAGTACGGATCGGTTAGAAGTCCGCATTATCGAGAGTTCACTGTATTTGTCCCCTAATTGCCCATGACAAAATCTTCAATGAAAATATGTGCTCAAGTAGTATATCCAAACATTGTCTATTAGCGAGTAGTGTATTTTAGATTTTATTTATTTATTTTATCATTTAATAAAAAGCAAAAGTTTTTAAAAGTTAAACTTTTTTTAATATACCTTAAAAATAACACAATCCATAAGATTTTATAAAAAATTTTCACAAAATGCTGGGTTCCGAAGCTTATACGATTTATTATATTCATAATACACTTGAAGATTTCATATAAAGTACAAATATTTAAGCATCTATCGATTGAAATTTTTAATTTACATTCAGCACTGAAAAGGTAGATCGTGATATAGTCCAAAAAATAAAATTAAAATAAATAGATGTTTGCAATAATATAATGCATATAATAGATGCTTATAGATGCATTGCAATGCATTGAATAGATATGAAATAGCTCTTAAAAAGAGATTGGATATCAGGTGGTTTTACCACTGCGCTCCTTCTAAACAACCACATCTCCAAATTGCTATAATTTTCGACTTCGTGAAAAATTATTTCAATATATATTCTACAATGATCATAGAAATATAAAAAGAAAAAAAAATCCAATTTTCAATTAGCCCAAAGACGAGGAAATCTTAATGCGGAATATCCCCAATATTCTGTACCTTTCTAATTTGTTTTCGTTATAAAAATGTCCGTTTAACGTAATATATGTAGAATAACGTTTAATATAATATATGTTAGAAAAGGCGTGGCTACCACAGATAGTACAAAATAAAAAGTGCTATATATTTTTATCTAATTATTGCAATTACAATAGTAATTAAATCGTAATTAATACTAAATCTTTCTCCCGAAGTACCTTAAAGATAAAAAATATGTAAATGCGATCGATCTTAGTATGGTATTTTGAAATAAAAAAAGCGAGGAAATAAAAATTTGGTATCATAATATTTAGAAATAAAATGATTTTTACTTTATTATATAATACGAATATTAAATATTTAAACATGTTATATACTCTGTTAGACATGTTAGATACTCTGCTCTTTAATTTTTCTCAAAATTAAGGAAACAAAAGGAAACGGCTTCACGTAATCATGTAAAATGTGCATGAGATAAATTTAAAATAGAAAAGTTGAGAGGACCTAATTAGTAGCAGAGTTAGATTAGTGTTTCAATGTTATAGCATAAAGATATTCATGGATATTACAAAATAATTGCTGAAAATTTGATTCACGTTTCTGTTTATTTAGATAAATCGAGTATTATGAATTGTAATTTCATACTATATGGAAACCGCCAAAACGTGACGGAAATAAAAATATTATAACAATATCAGTAAAATAAGCTTCTTTATTATTAAAAAGGGGTTCGTATGAAACAGTCTTTCAAATATTTTATTTTAAAAGTTTTTTTCCCCAGTGAAATACTGTACTATTTCCGATGCAAACTCCAAACAAACACTCCGTAAACAACTGTGTAATGCAAATCAGTTTGACATTACCGCCATATTCCCCACGGTAATAAAGAAAATTTCCTGGACCTATGAAATATCATACGAATAGTATGTCCATACTTTCATCTCATATTCAGTAAATAAAAGAACATAGTAAATAAGCACCTCTCCCCCCCCTCCCTGTGATAATGCAATCGAATGAGCTCCTATGCGCATGCGTATTGCATCTGCCCAAAGAGACCGTCGAAATTCGACGTAAAAAAAGTTTTAAAATGTTTAAAATAAAAGTTTTAAAATGTGCTCTTTAATCATTGTTCGTTTCAAATCCATATCTTCTAAAACGCATCCATTGTTTTAAGCTACTCAATTTTTATGTAAAAATGATTTTTTTTTTTACAATAATAAATCAATCTGAAGATGAGAGAGAATTTTAATGTTGTTTTCAAGTGTAATTTATTTGTATGGTTTCTTCAATCCCTTTACATAATCAGGAGGATTATTCCGTTTCCGTCAGAGTCGGGGATCTTTTCCCTCTTATACAGTTAAGTATCCAATGGATCTTTAAAAAAATAATAAAATACAGTTCCTAGCATATTTTGATGTAACACATACATCAACGAATTCAACATATGGATTTTATGTTAATCATAAACTAAAAATAGTTCTTTTTTTTCGACAGATTTTACATTAGCGCCAAAATGTTCTATTTTATGGATAATCTGATCTTATGATTTATCAGATTTTTTTATTTATTTTTTTTCTCTTTTCATGGTGGTTAGGGAAATCTATTTTCAATTGTGGCAACTTTCCAAGGGGTTATTTTACATTATTAAAACGAACTGATGGTCATTGGTGAGATAGAATTTAAAAATATTTCATGCTTGAAAATTATTTAAAAAGTCGTTAAATTAAGCGGCAATTTTCAAATAAATTTCAATCGAAAGCTATTTTTTTTCTAAATGATGATGTAAAAATTGAAATTGTAAAATGTAGTAAAATTTAGTAAAAAAATGAAATTTGTAGTATTTAGATGTGATGTAAGCGCGATGAAATCTAAAGCGATAGAGCCGTTTGTTGTCACAACATGTTATACATTACTAAAAATTGTCACTGTGTTTTGGCTGGCGTCCAAAAGCAGACTATCATTTTTTGACATCGAAGGAGAAATCCACAGTGAAAGAAATAAGACTTTGTCGCTAATAAGGAACTGTTAAATGAAGTTATAACAAACCTACCAAAATAATTACTATAAAATATTAGCCTTACATTGTTTATTCTAGCTAAAAATACAATCATTATTTCCATTCCTTTTTTTTTACCATAACACTATTTTTAATAGTTTTAATTTTCCTGAAATCCTTTACTTTTTTTATTTTTAAGGAAATTTTCTAACCTATAATTTAAAAAAAGTAATTGATAACATCATGTAATCAAGATATGCAATCAAGATGAAGCAACCAATAAAGGCTCCAGTTTTAATCTTTAAAATTGAAAATTGAAAAATCAGTTAAAATTACGTCATGTTGACATAATCATATAAATTTTTCTTTTTAGTATTATCAATGTTAAAATGCATTTCAAGCTAAGCATAACGTCATTTTCACCGGTACAAACTTTTCACACGTACTTTGTATACGTTATGTTAAGCTTAAACATCACGTATACAAATAAAAATATATTTTGTATTTAATTTTAATGAAAAAAGGGAATCAACAAAGTTACAATGCTTAATGATAAAATAAACCCAATGGACACTATTCCCGTGACGTCACAGTAAATATGAATTTTTATTCGCTTATAAAACACGCGGATAAATATTTTTACCGAAATACTTAAGCATTTTAAATATATTTTAACTTACAAATTTAAAAATTCGGCCCAAAAGCCTCGTGCTTTTAATATTTATTATTTCTCTTATATTCTCGCAACCACAGAGTTCAGTAACTCTGTGTCTCGCAACAATGGGCGTTAATCCGAATGCCGACTGTATGACGTCATAAGCAGAAGTAAAAATTTAATTGAAAATTACGGCTAATTAATTAAATTTTCGAACAAACGAATGCACGATAACAAATCTGTGTCTGTCAGGTTCTTCTCTTACAGTTGCAAGAGTTGAAAGCTATTCTTAAGGGATTAGCATATTGTATGTATTGTATATGTATCTATTGTGTACCGTTAAAGGCGTCCTTTAGAAAATCTTAATCCGAAGGGTGGCGACTTGGACAGAATGAAAGAAGTATTTCTATTGCAATGTGGTCTTTCAGAGATAAGAAAGCGATTGCACTCTTTTGTTCAGGAAGACAGATCCGTCAAGAGGGAGGAAGGGTTGTCAAGGACCCTTGGAAACAGAGGAGAAACCCCGTAGAAAGGAGTGTGCTCTACAGGTTACGAGAGAGAGAAAGTTAGTTCTAACGTAGGAAGCGAAGGTGTAAGGTCGTTCAGAGTTGGAGCTCTGAGACCAGTGTTGAGTTCGGACGAAGCAGCGAAGTGTGAAGGTTGCTCGGGGAATGAGCGGGTGTGAGATGAATAAAAATCTCAGTGTGGAATAAATGAACGTAGTATAACGGTACACGTAAAGCGTTTCTATAATTATTTTGATTTAATTTTAAACCGGATACTTTACCTCCGAGTTTAAGTGTAAATATTGTTAATAAAGTGTTTGTTTAAGTGTAATTGAAAGAGTTAAGTTTTCTTGAATATACATCAAGTATCGTGCCCGATATCACGTATGCATATCGGTGGTGGCAGCATATCAAAAGACCGGATTTATTTCGAAGTTGTGTGGACGGAGAAGTGGAATCCGAAAATGGTGGCAGCGGTGGGATTGAATCACCGAAGACCAGTGCCAGTTAGCCGTGTTACTGAGAGTTTGTGCCGGATCGTCTAGCGGAAGTGTTCGTGCCTTATCGTTGTAGACTAGTGCCAGATAGCCGTGTTACAGAGAGTTTGTGCCGGATCGTCTAGCGGAAGTGTTCGTGCCCTATCGTTGTAGACTAGTGCCGGATAGCCGTGTTACTGAGAGTTTGTGCCGGATCGTCTAGCGGAAGTGTTCGTGCCTTATCGTTGTAGACTAGTGCCAGATAGCCGTGTTACAGAGAGTTTGTGCCGGATCGCCCAGCGGAAGTGTTTGTGCCCTATCGTCGTAGACAACCAGTGCCAGCTAGCCTATCGTCATTACAGTGAAGTGAATTAGTGGTGGTGTTAGTGTAGTGTTGTGCGTAGTGTTTTTTGTGCATCGTGAAGCAAGGTGCAGTGATTGTGGCCCGAGAGTGCAAGATTTACCCTGTGGAAAAGTGAGCAGAGAATTGCCCCAGCGAATGAAGTACGAGGTAAGGTGTTTTGATCATTTTACTCTACTGACATTCTCGAACCTATTTTTTTATGTTATTGTGTATAATTGATGGTAATTTGGGTTAATGTTGTGGTTAATTTATAATAATTTATGTGCAATATAATAATTGGTCTAAATCAAATGAGATATTAACAACCATTTTACACTATTGTTTTAAGAAAAGGATCTTATATTAATTACTAGAAGTGATCTTCTAATTGTTTTAAACGGATAAGATTAATGATTAAAATTAATGCATTGTGTTAATAGTTGGAAGGAATAATTGAAATTTCTTAAATTTAAATTATTATTAAAGTAATATTTAAATTAAGTGATATTATTTGCTTTAAGCTTGAAATATTGATAGTAAATGAGGAAGGCAAATTTGTGTAGAATTTAAATTAAATTGAAATAACCTTCAAGGAAGAATTTCAGGGCCAAGGAAAAAAAAAGTGCTGTGATTTACTTTTTAATGTGAGAACTAATTTTGAAATTGAAATATTTTATTGAGATTAAATTTAGGAATTTATGTGTATTTCATGCAAATTTTTGTTAGGTGGATATTTTTATGTAGTGATTGGCATCAGTGTTTTATTCAAATTGCAACGTATCAGTATTATTGTGTAAATTGTATTTTATTATTTAATGGTATAAATTTAAAATCTGTATTGCATACTAATCAAATTGAAATTATTGTTACTTGGTTATTGGAAGCAAATTGTGGGGTAACGTTGTTTAAGGAAATTTATCGATTATTATTATTTATTTGAAATATGTTAAATAGTATAATATGTGGAGGTAACTTATGAGGGTAGGATTTGAGGAAATATTAATTTGATATTGTGATTAAGTATTGTTGTAAGGTGGTAATAATTATCAGTAGAAGGTATGGCTTTCTTACTAAAAATAAAAAGGGTGGATCTTCAGGCGATATGTGAAGAGTTAGGGATTGAAGTCTCGGAAGATGATACCAGGTTTAAGCTTAAGAAAAAGATAGTGGAGAGTGACGAATATGAAGAGGGGGCCGTTATGGAATTATCTAGCACTATTGTTACGGAACGGTTAAAACAAGAAAAGTTACAACGGGAAAAGTTAGAAAAGGAGGAAAAGTTACAACGAGAAAAGTTAGATAGAGAAGAAAGGTCTGAAAAATTGAGATTGGAACATGAGTTAGAGTTGAAAAGGATAAAAATTCAAAGTTCGGCAAATAATTCTAATGGGTCTAGAGAATATAATAATGAGAGTAGCCTAGAGAAATTGATTAAAAGCGTTAAAACTTTGTCTATCAAGGTTCCAGAAGGGACTGAGGGATGGAATCTGTTTTTTAGCAGTTTAGAACGAGCATTCCAAACAAAAAATGTACCGGAAACCCAGCAGGCCGAAATTCTGCTAAATATGTTAGGAGATAAGGCCGATAACTTGCTAATATACACTACTAGGGAACAAATTGAGAGTTATGAGAAGTTAAAGGAATTAGTTCTAAGGGAACACGAGCCGACACCGAAGGCGTGTTTGGAAAATTTCAAGAAGGCTCGAAGGAAACAAAATGAAACTCATGTATTATTTGTGTCACGTTTAATAGCAACGTGGGAAAATTATTGTAAGATTAGAGGTGCAGATACGTATGAGAAGGTTAATCAGTTAATTGTCACGGATAAGTTGTTAGCTACTTTAGATGAGGAAACCGCGACGCATGTTGGATTAACTCAGCACAGTAATTGGTTAGAAGTTTCTAAAATTGCTAAGGAATGTGATAATTTCTTTTTTGCTAAACAAAAATCTTATGCGGTAACTTATAAGGGCTATAAAGGTAAAGAGAGGTACGTAAATAATGGAGATTCTAGAAGGGAAAAAGATGAGGGATTTAGTAGTAATTGGAGACAAAATGGGAATAATGAAGTTAGTCCATTTTTGAGTAGAAAACCGGAATATAAGAAACCTAATGATACGACGCCTATGTGTTTCAAGTGTTCTCAACGAGGACATGTTCAGCGATTTTGTACAAAAGGAAATAATGAGGGAAGTAATCAAATTAATAACCGACAAGAACCAAGGGCTAGTATCAATAATGTCTCAGTGCGAGGAATTAAAGAATTACCAAGGGGAGCGAGTATGGCAAGAATCGGAGCAAGAGGGAATTGGAGAGCTAAAGTTATTGGAGAGAAGTTAAATAATCTCGAGAAAGTGGAAGTTAGTGTAAATGGGAAGATAACAAAAGGATTGGTGGATTCTGGTTGCCAAATTAGCGTCGTTCATAAAGATTTAGTACCAGCAGAAAAATTAAGAGGGGCTGGTAGCATCTATTTACAAGGGATATTTGGTAAGGCAGTGAAATCGCCATTAATTCAGTTACCTTTAGCTATTCCAAAACGCGGTCAAACTAATGTAATTCCTCAGGATGTACTTTGCGCGATAATTGATAATAGTAAGGAACAGGTAATTTTACATCCTGACGTGGCTAATGAATTGTCAGGGTTAAACAACGAGAAATCATTAAGAGAATCGGTAGAAAAAGAATGTAAGGAAGATAGTAGGAATAATGTGAAAGAAGGGGAAAGGATTAGAAATGGTAATAATAATCGTTATGTCGTAGACGCGAGATCGGAAAATTTACAAAGTCAGGAGAAGGAAAAAGCCGAGGTAGAGAAAAGTAAGATTAATCAAGTTACGGAAAGTAGTTTAAATGTATTTCAGGAATCCCAAATGAGTTGTAAAGATTTAGAGAAAGCTTGGGAATTGGCTGAAAATGAGAGAGAGTCTTATTATATTGTGAATGGGTTATTATATCATAAAGAGAAATTGGTAGATGAAACGGTAGCTCAATTAGTAATACCTAAAATTTGAAGGGAGGAAATTCTAAAACTAGCGCATACCTCCTTATATGGAGAACATCACGCGGTTAAGAAAATGTTAGAAAGAATCAAGCATTCATTTTATTGGGAAAATATGGCGAAGGAAGCTAAAATATATTGCGAATCATGTGTAGAATGTCGATTAACGAGGGAAATGAATGTGAGTAATAAGGAGAAAGAGGAAATATGTCGACCTGCAGTTATAGTTGAGTTAGGGGACGGGAGTAAGAAACTAGTGTATCAAGATGAAATGAGAGCATTTATGGCTAAAAATAAAGTAGTCGATATTGTCTTGGATAGTGACGGGGAGTTTGAAGACTGTAGGAAAGATCTGTTGTTAGACCGAGAACAACCGGAAAATAAAGACAGGAAGGGATTTGAGATAAAAGGATTAACAAATATTCAAGTTGGGGACATAAAATCAATCTTAAGGAAAAATAAGGAATTATTTATGGGTCTTATCGAACTGGTAGAAATGGAGAAAAATCGGATTGGTCGTAAACCGGAGAGGGGTAAGACAAGGCAGAAATTGTACAATGTCTTTATTACGTACAAAGAGGACTTGGACAGGCAAGTGCCTGATTGGTTAGAGGAAGATTTAATTGGGACATCAGAGGCAGAAGTTAGCCATTCAAGCGGGTGCATTGCGGAAAGGGATGTACCAATTAAGTTAACGAGGAAGGACTGGAAGGAAAAGGTAGTACCGCCTCCAGCAATCTCAGCCTAAGGACTGACATTGAAATGACATAATACTAGTGTAACTTTATTCTTTTTTGTGTATTTATAATTGTATTTGCATCTTGTGTTTATAACAGTGTATTAGCATATTGTGTAATTTTTTTTGTAGTTATCACATTAGTATATGGTTCATTAGAGATGTCAGTAGTTAAATTTTCAGACACCTTGAAATATTTATGTAATTGTAGTAATGAAGAAACCTATCAAGGAACTGTTGAACTCTTCTCAGACATTACATAGTTTGAGGAAAATTAGCCCCTAAAAGGCATATTTTCCGCTAAGGTGGGGGGTGTCAGGTTCTTCTCTTACAGTTGCAAGAGTTGAAAGCTATTCTTAAGGGATTAGCATATTGTATGTATTGTATATGTATCTATTGTGTACCGTTAAAGGCGTCCTTTAGAAAATCTTAAGCCGAAGGGTGGCGACTTGGACAGAATGAAAGAAGTATTTCCATTGCAATGTGGTCTTTCAGAGATAAGAAAGCGATTGCACTCTTTTGTTCAGGAAGACAGATCCGTCAAGAGGGAGGAAGGGTTGTCAAGGACCCTTGGAAACAGAGGAGAAACCCCGTAGAAAGGAGTGTGCTCTACAGGTTACGAGAGAGAGAAAGTTAGTTCTAACGTAGGAAGCGAAGGTGTAAGGTCGTTCAGAGTTGGAGCTCTGAGACCAGTGTTGAGTTCGGACGAAGCAGCGAAGTGTGAAGGTTGCTCGGGGAATGAGCGGGTGTGAGATGAATAAAAATCTCAGTGTGGAATAAATGAACGTAGTATAACGGTACACATAAAGCGTTTCTATAATTATTTTGATTTAATTTTAAACCGGATACTTTACCTCCGAGTTTAAGTGTAAATATTGTTAATAAAGTGTTTGTTTAGGTGTAATTGAAAGAGTTAAGTTTTCTTGAATATACATCAAGTATCGTGCCCGATATCACGTATTCATATCGGTGGTGGCAGCATATCAAAAGACCGGATTTATTTCGAAGTTGTGTGGACGGAGAAGTGGAATCCGACAGTGTCCTAATATCTTTCATTAAAAAAAAAAGAATGATGTAATTTGATGCAGTAGTTTGTTCTCACGGATTGTCGAAAGAAAACGCTTAGCGTTTTAAATATATAGACTAGATGGAACCCGTCAAAACTTGACGGTAAACAATTTGATAAGAATTACAAATTTTATATGAATACTAGTATATAACCCCGTCAAAAATGACGGATTGTCGATCCGCGTTTCATTTTCATAAGACTTCATACAAACAAACAGCATGAAGATTTATTATTGAAAGGTTTGTATTGTAGAAAAATACATTTTAAAAATGACAAATGATTTCTACAAATAAAAATAATGAGGATATACACACACACACACACACACACACACATATATATATATATATATATATATATATATTATATATATATATATATATATATTTTTTTTTTTTTTTTACTTAGTATTACATTTCTAAAATAGTTCAACGATTGGACAAAACATTCAAATTAAATATTAACAAATAATCCATGTGTGAAAGTTTTTGTAAAATAGTGTTATCAATGAGTTTCTAAACAGCTAGACTTACCACATAACTGATTGTTTGTTTATATAAGCAAAATTAAATGCAAATTACTCTGTACTATGTGTTTCTTATATTTTAATTACGTTTGGTAAGAAATGATCATTTTACAGTTTATGACCCATTATCCCGAAATCCAAAATCCGGAAGGGGAAAATTCGAAAATTTTTAGATTTTCTGAAAATTTTCGAAAATTTTACCAATTCTTAATTTTTTTTTTCAGTCCATTGTGTTTCAATGTCTAATCGCTCAAATATTGTTACTTCGGTGGCGGGCGAACACGGTCCCCTCTTCCCGAAATTAAAAACAAATCATTTTTCTCTCAAATTTTATTTTAAAATTAATTTATATTACGATTCGTTAGAAAAAAAAAATAGTTATATATTCATTTCATCAGGGGTGATTCGGTTCAAGTTTTCCTAAAAATTTAAGGCATTCGGTTTTGAAAATTTTTGTCTTCAGTCCAAAAATTCGAACATAAATATCTCGAATTTTGAACGATCGTCGCCGGAAAAATCAATTATGTCTATCGTTCACAGAAAAACAGTAGACAATTTCTTCAAATGATTGTGGAAACAACGTGAATTTCGTCAAAGGATCGAAAAAAAAAAAAACGCAAATTTTATCGCAGGATTGAAAAAAAAAAAAAAAAAAAAAAAAAAAAAACGCTTATTTTGTTCACAAATCGCAGAAAAACGCGAATTCCGTCAAAGACTTGCGAAGAAAACGCAAATTTCTTCCAAGGACTCCGAAAAAGTGTAAAATTTCATCAATGGATCACAAAAAAAAAAAAAAATGGGTTAAAGGATTGCAAAAAAAATCCTCGAATTTCGTCAAATAATCGCGGAAAAACATGAATTTTTTCAAAGGGTCGCGAAAAAAAAAAAGACACAAATTTCTTCAAAGCACTGCGAAAAAATTTCTAATTTCGTTAAGGGATCGCGAAAAAAGTGAAGTTTCGTCAAAAGATCGAAAAAAAACGCTAATTTCGTCAAAGAATCTCAGAAAAAACTCGAATTTTGTCAAAGGATCGTGAATAAAAGGCAAATTTCGTCAAAGAATAGCAAAAAACGCAAATTTCCTCAAAGGATCGCAAAAAGAAAACGCAAATTTCTTCAAAGGACTACGAAAAAACGCAAATTTTGTCAACGAATAGCAGAAAAAATGCAAATTTAGCCAACGAATAGCAGAAAAAAATGCAAATTTTGTCAAAGAATCACGAAAAAAACATGAATTTTGTCAAATAATCGTAAACTTCGGAAGGACCCGAAATCCGGCAAATTCCAAAACTCGGAAAGCCTTTTTGGTCCCGAGGATTCCAGATAATGAGTTTTTACGATGGAAGTAAATTTAAAAATCCGCCAGTAGATGGCGCCTGTATACTGAATCAACCTCAAATCCTCCCTACGAAATAAATCTCCGCTACTTATGAAAGAAAAAAACTTGCTTACAGATTTTTTTTTTACAGAAATGGTGATATATATGTTTTATATGATATAGTTTTTGAAGGTTTTAAACAAAATTAAAATATTTAAAAGCTTTAATATGCTTTTACAAATATTTTAACAGCAGAATCGAATGTAGCATAGATTTTTTAGTAAGCCTAACATGGCGTTTAACTATGGTTTGATTCGCAAACCGGAGTGGTCGCACCCGGATGCGTTACAGACAGTTTCTTGCCTTTGGATTTTATTATATGGGAGATTGCTCGGGCATGTGACAAAAACCTTAGATATGTTTAAAATCAGTGTTGATTTCTGAAAATTTTCTCAGTGCAGGATTTCTGCAGCTATACGTAAAAAAATCTAATTCATAAAGTGTGAAAATAAAAATTATTATCACTTGCGATACACCCAAGAGGTATGGTGAACTCTAACCCTTTATTAACATTTCAGTGGCTATATGCGTTGAAAAATTTTAGACAAACGTTGATTTTCAAAAAATTTCCGGTACTTTTCCGCTATACCGACACCATGTCAAAATGTATGCTAATGCATAATGTATGTAAATGTATGTATGTAAATGTATGTATGTAAATGTATGTATGTAAATGTATGTAAATGTATGTATGTAAATGTATGTATGTAAATGTATGTATGTTAATGTATGTAAATGTACGTATTAAATGTATGTAAATGTATGTATTAAATGTATGTAAATGTATGCTTGGCGACAATGGTGTCCGTGTAACGGAAAAGTACCAAATTTCCTCTTACATATTTTTAACTGACGTAGTATGGGAAGAGTTTCTGTGCTGGTTGGCGCGATTGGCCAAAAAATTCAAAATAGCGCGAAAAGGGGTGTGACGTCACGTAGATTAAGTTCACTTCAGTAGTTAAAAATGTAACCCCAAAGACTGAAGATCGCAACAATCACATCAAAAACTTATCGACAAAATCAACTCGCCAAAAAAAACCATCAAGGGATATGGAACTCTTCCCTAAAAGATTTTCTTACAATTATTTTTCTTAGAAAATATAAAATAAACAATTTTTAGGCTTATGAGGTAGGAATTATTTTCACTGTACATAAATATGTTACAAAATATATATATAATTTTTACTGTTAAAACTTTAGTCTGACTCTCAGAATTTTCACAGAAGTTTTTCTTGCTTAATTAAACGCCATTGAGCCATGAGGCATATATTTCCAAGATCAGCAACAAAGCGAAAAAATATATATATCCAATACGGTACTTTTATGTTTGCTGGGCGCCAGTGATAACTCGCTAAATCTTGTTTCAATTGGTATCATCTGAATTGCAACTCTTTCAATTTAATTATTTCAATTTTGATTTCAATTCAATTCTTGAGATTTTGTTATTTCTATTGATGCGTTTGTGGTGGCACAGATATCATATACACACCACATTTGCGCAATTCCCCCCCCCCCCCCGCTAAACTGGCGAAAACTTTGTTTTTGAATATTAACATTATAATGTATATTAACGTTATAACAGTAACGTTATTCTATTTTTATATTGAAATATAAAAATCACAAATTATTGCATGCTGTTTGTAACTAATATTCAAAAACAGAGTTTTCGCCAAATTGGCGGGGGGAAAAATCGCGCCAATGGGGTGCTTATATGACATCCGTGCCTTTGTGGTTACGTATATCCTCATGATTATATTTTAGCTATTTTTAAGTAAGTTTTTAAAGGCATTATGCTGCAATGTTAAAATATTGGTTATTTGTTATTAGCTAATGTTAAAAGATTGTCGAGAAAAATAGGGTTGGCGAGATAAAAAAATTTTGATGATCACTGGCACTTGGCGAACATAAAAGTACCCAAAATGGATATATTCAGACATTTCAGTGCCCATTTTGATGTTATGAAAAAAAATTGGACTTTTATTATGTAGTACATCAAAAATTACGGCACAGATGTCATATACGCACCACATTGGCGCGATTTTTTACCCCGCCAATTTGGCGAAAACTTTGTTTTTGAATATTAGTTACAAATAGCATGCAATAATAGCACGCGATTTTTTATTTCAATATAAAAATAAAATAACGTAATAAATGAAATAGCTTCTACTATTTAAAAAAATAAATAAATGATAGTTTGATACAAATAAATATTGATATACATAATAAAAACCATTTATAGAATTAAAATAAAAAATAAAAGTAAATAAACAGCAATAAAAACAAAATAACCGGGTTACCATGTGAGGCATAAAATTTCCATTTTGTTGCAATCGCGCCAATGTGGTGCGTATATCACATCTGTGCCCAATATTTTTGCTTGGTTTTAATAAATTTTGCTCCATTCCCATGCACCTTTTGCCTCTAATGAAAAAATGTGTCAAAAATTTCAAAAATTCCCAACAAATCTATACCGGTAATTTTGGCACAGATGTCATATACGCTCCACATTGGCGCGATTACAACAAAATGGCAATTTTATGCCTCACATGATGACCCGGTTATTTTGTTTATATTGCTGTTTATTTACTTTTATTTTTTATTTTAATTCTATAAATTGTTTTTATTATGTATATCAATATTTATTTATATCAAACTATCATTTATTAATTTTTATTTCCTTTTTTAAATAATAGAAGCTATTTCATTTATTACGTTATTTTATTTTTATATTGAAATAAAAAATATCGTGCTATTATTGCATGCTATTTGTAACTAATATTCAAAAACAAAGTTTTCGCGAAATTAGCGGGGAGAAACATCGCGCCAATCTGGTGCGTATATGACATCTGTGCCCAATAATCATGGATTTAATTAATTTTGTAGTATGCGGTGCAACCAAAACAATTTTGATTAAATCGGTACAAATATTTCAGACGCACCGGGGTTAATTTTTGGCGCATAAATGACGATTTTTGCTTTCTATGGCAACCTAGTGTTTTATAATAAAACTGAATATGTGTGTAAATAAATAAAATAAAATAGGTACTTTTATGTTAGATGGGCATCAGGGATAACTCTCCAAATCTTGTTTCAATTGGAATCATTTAAATTGCAACATTTTACGTGAGATTTGTTATTCATATTGATATGTATGTTTAGATATTTTATTATGATTATATTTTAGCTAATTTTAAGTAAGTTTTTTTTAAGATTTTATAGTACAATGTTAAAATATTACCTAGTTGATATTAGCTAATGTCAAAAGATTGGCGAACCACAGAGTTTAGAGAATAAACTGTAAACCTCGCAACAGTGGGAGTTGCCGACTTTATGATGTCATAAGCAGAAGTAAAGGTTTAATTGAAAATTACGGCTAATTAATTAAATTTTCGAACAAACGAATGCACGATAACAAATCTGTGTCCAAATATCTTTCATTAAAAAAAAGAACGGTGTAATTTGATGCAGTAGTTTGTTCTCACGGATTGTCGAAAGAAAAAGCTTAGCGTTTTAAATATATAGATTACTGGCTTATTAATTTTGCATATTAAACCATTTTACGCTTTATGTAACTGGTGATTACTTTAGAATTTTCTTTATGATTTTTATTTAATTATGATTTAATTACAATTTTTAAGATTGTTATGTATTTTCTAACATTATTGTTTTAAACATTTCTAAAAGTATGTGATAGCGGCATGGTTTTTATTAAAAATATTTATCTTGGAAAATGATCTTATTAAAATCACGCGACCGCATCAAAAATATTCGCTGTTCTTACGCAACAAAACAAACGACATCAAAGGTTATGCTATATCTTCAACTTGGGATTTTTCGTAGATTTAAAACTCAACCAATTTAACTTTTTTACTTGAGGCTTCCATTCTAGTCACAAAATAATGTTATTTCTATGATATACCCATGGGTATATCATGTCCAATATTAGCTTATTTGGATGAAATATTGCCTCAACATTAGGGTGTTTACATTTTGTGAATATTGCAAGAATATTGGCCAGAAATCTTCTTCCATTTCAGCCCCAATATTTCTTATCTAAAGCAACTGTTTCCAAGATATTGTCGTCTCATTGCAAATTTATCTAATGAAAAACGAATATTTTTGCAATAGAGGCATTCCATTTAGAATATTTCCAGTGCAAGGACAATATTTAACTGATAATGTTATGTTATTGGGCATTTTTTATAAAACTGCAATATTGATACAATATTGAGTCTCAATATAACCAATTTAATCAATAGTTGTTTCCAACCATTGCGAGTTTCTTCACAATTGGAAGAACATAAATATACCACTGGAAACAAAATGAACTAGTCAGCTGTGCAAATCCCAAAACTTTCTTCTATCTCATACAGTTTTCACATATACCAAAAACGAATCAGCACCAATTTATATCAAGGTCTAACTGAATCTGAAGTTTGATGGAATTCCGTGCATTAGTTCTTGAGATATGGCTATCGCTAAAATCGTGTAAATCCTGAAAATGCAACATAACAACGCCACCTGTTGAGAGATTTACTGCAAAACCTAATCAACAACAACTTATGTCAACATCTAACGGAATCTGAAGTGTGATGAAATTCTGTGCATTAGTTCTTCAGATATAACTATCGTAAAAATCTTTAAAAATGTAGCATAGCAGTGCCACCTGTTGGATGATTTATACCGAAACGTAATCAGCATCTATTTATGTCAAGGTCTAACAGAATCTGGAGTTTGATGAAATTCCTTGAATTAGTTCTTTAAATATAGCTATCTTGAAAATCGTGAATAATGTAGCATAGCAGCGCCACCTGTGGGGCGATTTACATCAAAACCTAATTGGCACCAATTTATAACAGGGACTAACTGAATATAAAATTTTCTTAAATTCCGTGCATTAGTTCTTGAGATAGAGGGCTCACAAAACTTTTGTCATATATTGACAGATAAACTTACAGACTCACGGACAGACATTTTCTAACAACAGTCAAATCGTGTTCAGGACCTTCTAAAACGTATAAATCCGTCCTAAACCGGAAGTCGACAATTTTCATGAATCCAATACTATTTTCTTGTAAAGATAGAAGAAAGTAAAAATACGTGGTAAAATTCTTTTTAGATTAAAACAAATCAGTCTCAAATATAAACAAGTATAAGAGCAAAAAACAATACTACCTTCTTCATTTTTCAAACTTACTCATGTAAAAAATAATTATATCACTCGGAACTGAGATTAGATCTTGCATTGCCATTCTCCTGCTAAAGTAAGAGCAGGAGGAAGAAATACTTTAGAATAATTCAATTTCTCTTTCCAAGATCTAATTTTATATAGCCCTATATTTTTTCTTGAACTGCTATGATATTTTCTTTAAAAAAAATGAAAAGAAAGTTGTCTATCAGAAAAGAGAATTTTTTACATTATTTACCTTAGCATACTTGAAAATGGAGGCATTCCAATGGATGCATTCTAATGCGAATATTTCCAGTGTAAGGACAATATTTAACTGATAATGGTATTTTATTGGGAATTTTTTAGATAACTGCAATACTGATACAATATTGAGTCCCAATATAACCAATTTAACCAATAATTGTTTCCAACCAGCGAGTTGCTTCAGAATTGGAAGAATATAAATACACCACTGGAAACAAAATGAAAAATACGTGGTAAAACTCTTTTTAGATTGAAACAAATGAGTCTCAAATATAAACAAATTTAAAAGCAAAAAAAAAAACAATGCTACCTTTTTCATATTTCAAACTCACTCATGTAAAAAAGAATTATATCACTCGGAACAGAGATTAGATTTTGCGTTGCCATAATACAGGTAAAGTTTGGGATGCTTTTTTTAAAAAAAAAAAAAGAGCAGGAGGAAGAAATACATTATAATAATTCAATTTCTCTTTCCAAGATGCTCCTAATATTTTTTTCTTCAATTGCTATGATTTTTTCTTAAAAAAAAGGAAACTTGAAAAAGAATGCTGTCTATCAGAAAAGAGAATTTTTTACATTATTCACTGTAGCAGACTTGAAAATTATGAGTAGATGTAAGTGCCCTTTGTTATTTATATCTGAAAATTGTAGTTGTAGTTTTTCTTAAAGAAAATATCACATAATATAGGGCAGGAATTGATTAACAAGAAAATTTGAAATAGTCTAAACTATTATTATTATTTTTTTTTTGCTTTTAGAAGAAAATCTCTATCTCTTTGAAATTACGATTTGTCTTTCAGAATGGACAATTTTTTAACATTATTTTCCTTAGCTTACTTGAAAATAGATGCATTCCAATAGAGGCATTCCAATGCGAATATTTCCAGAGTAAGGGCAATATTTAACTGATAAAGTTATTTTATTGTGGAATTTTTAGATAACTGCAATATTGATACAATATTGAGTCCCAATATAACCAATTTAACCAATAATTGTTTCCATCCAGCGAGTTTTTTCAGAATTGGAAGAATATAAATACACCACTGGAAACAAAATGAAAAATACGTGGTAAAACTCTTTTTAGATTGAAACAAATGAGTCTCAAATATAAACAAATTTAAAAGCAAAAAGACAATGCTACCTTTTTCATATTTCAAACTCACTCATGTAAAAAAGAATTATATCACTCGGAACAGAGATTAGATTTTGCGTTGCCATACTACATGTAAAGTTTGGGATGCTTTTTTTAAAAAAAAGGAGCAGGAGGAAGAAATACTTTAGAATAATTCAATTTCTCTTTCCAAGATGTTCCTAATATATTTTTTCTTGAAGTGCTATGATTTTTTCTTAAAAAAAAGAAACTTCAAAAAGAAAGTTGTCTATCAGAAAGGAGAATTTTTTACATTATTTATCTTAGCATACTTGAAAATTATGTGTATATATAAGTGCTCTTTGTTATTCATATCTGAAAAATTGAAGTTGTACTTTTTCTTAAATAAAATATCACATAATATAGGACAGGAATTGATTAACAAAAAAAATTTAAATAGTCTAAAATATTATTTTTTTCTACTTTTAGGAGAAAATCTCTATCTCTTTGAAATTACTCTCTGAGCATGAAGCCTATTCATGGAAATTTGAAGACAGGATGGAAATAAAATATTTAGAAATTAACAAAACAGATGCATATAAACATTAAGCAATAATTATATTTTGTTCAAACTTTTTTCAAAAAATTCATTAAAAATATAATTTTACATATTGCAAAATTGACCAGCCATTCCTAAACTGTGGTCCGCAGATCCTAAGAGGTCGGCAGCACGTTTTCAGGGAGTCCTCGGAGGCACAATGTAAAATTTTTTAAAGTAGTTTAAAAAAAAAATCTGGAATTTGACAGCAGTCTTGTCAAAGAAGTGACAGGAAAAAGTATAATTACTGTTAAATGTACTGTATAATTATTTTAAATATATCTTCTATTTGATATACAATCTGAAAAGGTCTTTACTTTGAGCACCGCTACTTCCGATCAGTAATTTTTGCCTTATTTGATCGCAGAAAGTAGTTCCAACTTCTGTGATTATTATAAGATAAATATTGTTATTTAGAAACAGTGGTGCTCGAAAATGAGATTCGCACGTACCCTGGTTATATTAATGAACATCAGTAACTTCAGTTATAAAACATGGGAGTTCACGAAGACACAAAAAATATGAAAAACTGCCCATGGTCAACAAGAATTGAACCGCTGGTCTAAACCATGAACCGAAATACAGCGTCTTTAAAAATAATGAACTTATTATATTTAATTTATAAAGTACCAAAATAATATATAATTTTTGACTTATGCAATGTAAATAGTCCAAGTTTTCGTTTCTACATGTTTTCACAGTGCATGTTTCGCAAAATCTTATACTGTGTGATATTTATTCACTGGAAGCATTTAAAGGAGCTGTTTGTAAATCATTTTTCTCAAAGGTGTACGTGAACTATGGTACACCTTTGAGAGTGGATACCTACGCACAGAGTCATGCTCAGACTCTGTGCTCGTGGCAGGTGCTCTTATTCCGAAACTTTGTAATAGAAAGACGTTTTCCATTTTTTGGTAAAGGGAGAAGATCTTTCAGAAAATGATGTCAAAGTAGGCATTTTGAACCGAATTCCCGATGCGACAGCACGAGGAAGGAGAATAATAGGTCATCACGTGATACGAATTGCTTATAACTCGATAAGTAATTTATTTATAAAATAAATGGAAAACTCATTTCGATTCTAAATCGCTTCAACAGTCAGACCTGCCAAATTTATGCCTTTGAGTTTAAAAATGAGTCAGAAAGTTTCGCGTTGTTGAGCAAGTCATTTGAGAACCACCTTAAAGGAGAGGAAGCTGCTATACAAATGTTCACTAGTAACGTTCGGGAACACCATGGTCATCAATAAACCCTGGAAATTAAGAGCAGCTGATAGATCAGTTTAGCAAATGACTGGTAAAGTAGGATTTTCAAAATCAAATGTCCATGGCATTTTAAAGCACCTAGATTAGAAATGTTACATTCCGAGATTAGTCCAAGCTCTCAATGAAGATGATTTGGACCGTTATATTCCGTAAGGTTATACTCATTTAAATTGTGCATTCTTTTTTTCAACACCTTGTAGTTTCAAAACAAATGCAATGTGGGTAATGTTTTAAGCATGATGCCTTAAAAACTACACTGCGCCGCGGAACAAACTGACATTTTGGAATATTTGAAGCTTATAGAAATCGCGTTCTGTTAAAGTTTTTATCAGTTATAATATTTTTTTTGCAAATATTAATTTAATAATTTACATCCCATGGAATTAATTAATTCAATAATAATCAACTTTTTAATATCATTTCTAAAAAACAACAATAACTCACGAGATATGTAATCAAATATTATGCTAGTTTCTGTTTCAGAATGAACCAACAAAAGCTAATGTACCAACCACTAAACTGCGAGATTTTGCAGATATTTTTCCTGGTATAGTAGAAACGTTCACTAAAATTCAATGTAAGCTCGTGGTTATCCCGCTTTTGGTAATCTTTGTCTTATTTTAAGAAAGGATTTTAGTCCAGTCATTTTAGGAAAAATAGCGGAAAAAATTAGAACAAAGCTGGATTTTTGCACAGATGCTAGTTAGGGTATGTAGTTTAACATACTAAAAGTCCGCATCGATCCGGTGTGAGCTTTCGCCGCCAGGGGGCGCGAATGATCCTGAAAATCGTTTTTTGAGAATATCTCATTAATGATGACATCTAGTAAAAAAAGTTCAATTGAAAAGATGCAGAAAATTGAATTTCCTACAAAAAGTGTGTCTAACATTTTTTGTCATACCAACACTTCTCTGTCAAAAACCAAGAACAGTGAACGTACTTGGAAGAAAAACGATAAAAATACGAAAAACCTGCTGCTATTTTCAAAGAAATTATATTGAAATTTGTAAAATTCTTATTTTTTAAGAAAGGAGGTTAATGTATAATATGCTTATTTCCATACCACCCTTGAGGTAAAGCATTTATCGCATTCTTTTTAAATTATGGTTTCTCCCCCCCACTAGGCCTAATCAACATATAATGACTGATTCAATTGGATTCTTCAAATCTCAATCATTTGACTGCTTGAGTAGTCGTTTGCACTTCTACAACTTCTTCACTCGATTTAGTTTCGTCATCATCTTTATTTTTTCTTCAGTTGTTGTATTACATTCACTATTTTCTGGTTGGCCTTCGATATTACACTAAATTCAGGTGTGATGAGCATGATATTGTCAGTAACATCTTCATCTTCTAATTCAACTTTATTTCCATTGTAACATGAAACTCCGCAACAATTTACGTAAATATAAGAACACTTGAATCCAATTTTTTGGCATCCACACGCTTTGCCACATCCTTTGGAGCAAGTACAAGAAATGGATTAAATAATATTTTTTGGTGCGGGTGGTAAGGTAGCTGGACTTGAGACAAATTAAGTGCATTTTGCCAGCTCCAGTTCCCAGGAAGAAGTTTATTGCCCAACCAGTATTGTATTCGATGATAAACACATAAACTGTGCAATCTAGCTGCGTCCACGATAAGCGGTAACGATGAAAGCCTTTTTTTACCAACAGCAACTTCTTACTTGAAACATATATAATAGTACTTGTTCGGAGAAATTTCTGCTTTACCACCATATAAAGCAAAAAAAAAAAATAGTTTTCCTCTTTCGAATATTCAATTTGGGATACTTTGCCATTTTTAAAAGTGTTGGCAGCTTGTATGTTACAGTTTCCTTCCCTTTTCTAAATTTTTAATAACGACATTTTGCCTTTCCCAATTATTGCTGTGTAGAGTCACAACCTCAAAAAGCGTGAAGAAACGATATATGATCCTTCAGATCTGCACCATTATTGAGACTGCGATGAATACAAGGTGGTTGTAATTCTTGTTCTTCAAGATTTATTAAAAATATCTCTGTATCTGGAGCTGCTAAGGCAGTCAACAATACGAACAAGTCAGCATCATCTCCTACAATAGCAGCCAGCGCACCAGACATTGCTACTTCAATGGCTGCGTTAACAATAAGTGTGTCAGCATTTCCCTCTGCCGCCGGTTTCGTTTCGAAATTATTTTCCATAAATTTCTCCTTGAGAATAGAGATGAGGTGTGTATTTTTTTTATCATTAGATAAAAACCTTTGACTAATTGACACATTAATATCTTCGTTAATACCGATGTCGAAAGTTACATTTTTCGAATACCGATGAGTTCATTCGGCCTCTTTTATATTATAAACTTCGTCAGAATAAGCATCGAAAACCGTTACACATTTACCACAGTAGTTTCTTAGGATATAGGAAATACAACTTTCTACGACACTACTGTATGAAGAAAGTGCAGCTGACGTCACTGTGGGGAAGCGAGACATACCTGACAGTCGTTAAGACTACTATTGTTCACAAGTGTTCAAGCGGTCTGATTAGTCTACGATAAGAAGATCTGTGATATGATTGGTCTGCGTCGCCATGATGATTCCGGCAATGATCGCTAAGGAGGAAATGTAGATTGGTTGATGAAATTGTTTTTAAAAAAGTCCTTTTCTTATTTACTGGTTTCCACTTACTTGGTAAAAAAGCCTTATAAAGAATTTGTGGTGGTACTTTGCTTCAGCTGCAGCCAAGTCAATAACATTAGATAAACGCTTACTGACTTCTTTGCCCCATTTGTCTTCACTGCAGACACAATTAGACTATTTTTCACCTCTAAGATTTTAAATATTATCACTTTTTCGCAGTACTTTAGAGATTTTTTTTTCCTTCCGTATAAAAGCTTCATCCAATGTATCAGAAAATAGTAAGTATTTTTCGTTGAATTCAAACAAGCGACTGTCTTTCTCAATTTTTCAGTTAAGAGCCTACTTCAGTCACGTGAAAAAGCGCGCAAGCTAATGTTAAGTCTATGGGTAGGTTCTTGCGCGATTTCTCGCTCGCATTTTAATATTTTTAAATGATTTTTTTTGCATAGGATAGCTGAGGTCAATCTACAACGTTGTTAGTTTTTACTTTTTAGATTTTGGCTCCAGTTTTTTTTATATAAGGGTACTCTCACTTTCAGAACCGGTTCCAAAATTGAAAATGCCCGCTTATAAAAAAAACTGCTACAAAAATCGAAAAAGTAAAAACTAACAACGTTGGAGATTGACCTCAGCTATCCTATGCAAAAAAAAAAATCATTTAAAAATATTAAAATGCGAGCGAGAAATCGCGCTACAACCTTCCCATAGTCTTAACATTAGCTTGAGCGTTTCTTCCCGTGACTAGTTTAGGCTCTTAAAGGTGTAATTTGTGTGGACGTTGATGGTTTTATGGAAGAGATTTCTTGTACGATTTAACAAAATTCTTTCTTGTATAATTTTTCCTACGCGTTGGATGGACTATAATTCCATTATTGTTTTCTGCCATTTCTTCAAATGCTGTCCAGTTATTGTCACTTCTTTCCAAACTTAAGATCACAAGTGACTTCAGTGCCTTTTTACCAATCATTCACAACGCAGCTCTCACCACATATTAGAAAAGCAAAAAAAAAAAATAGTTTTCCTCTTTCGAATATTTCAATTTGGGATACTTTGCCATTTTTAGGTGCGTTCGTAATTATATAAATACGTAGCACCTATAGTCGTCGTTTGGTCCGTCCGTCTGTCCGTCCGTCTGTCTGTCTGTCTGTCTGTCTGTCCGTCCGTCTGTCTGTCTGTCCGCATATAACAACGCAAAAACTACCCAACCAAATGGTTTGCAATTTAAAATATATTATCTTTGCAGAATTTTGTCGAGACATTTCAAATTTTATTAAAATCGAATCAAAACTTTAGGAGATATTAATAAAAATATTTATTAAGAAATTTGATTTTTTTTTTTAAATCGGTGCTTTTTTGTTATAGGAGCTTCCGAAGTTTAATCGTCAAGCGACCGAGATACTTATTTTATGACAGAAATTAATCTGCAGACGATATAATTCATTTCACAGAATTAAAAATCATCAAGATCTGAATATTTATATAACTAGCGGATACATATATATCTGAATATTTATATAACTAGTTAAGATATTTGTATGAACAGTGTCATAAAATATATACTTAACTAGCTGTTTTAACCCGTTCTACGCACGGGATATCATGAATTTAATTCTAAAACGTGCGTACGAACGCACCTCGTTTGCAACGTTTGACGTACAATTTCCAACTTGTTAAAAGTGTTGGCAGCTTGTACGTTACAGTTTCCTTCCCTTTTCTAAATTTTTAATAACGACATTTTGCTACGACTTCGATAATCTCCATTTTAACGCTGTCGATCAGCAATCAAGAAAGAGTCATTTTACACTCTCAAAACTATTTAAAACTTTTTACAATACGCGTGGAAAAAAACACTATTTACTTTCTAAAAACTCACAAAGAATACTTCATTCAGTAAGATCGGGTGATTTAATACCAGCGAAATGCTCATCAATTGAAATAAAAAACGGCAAAGATACCAGCACGTGGTATATATTTCGACATACGCATGGGATGCCACGACAATGACTATTTCGCCAGCTTGCGAAATCAGTCTACAGAGAAAAGGATAGAAGAAGAGGTGTAGGGTTCGAAAGTAGATAGGTATCTGTTCTGCTTCTTGGGCGTGTTCAATACAATCGTTTCCCTATTTTTTCCAGTTATGTTCCTTATTTCTGATATTTGACAGGGAAGAATTGGTGTAACAGAAAAATGTTATGGACACTTTTTGTAGGAAATTAAATTTTCTACATCTTTTCAATTTAACTTTTTTTTCTAGATGCCATCGTTAATCAGATATTCACGAAATACCGATTTTCAAGATCATTCGCGCCCCCTGGCGGCGAAATCTCACATCGTATCGATGAGGACTTTTCGTATGTTAAACTACATACCTTAATGAGCACCTGTGCAAAAATCCGGCTTTGTTCTAATTTTTTCCGCTGTTTGTCAAAAAAAGTACTAAAATGACTGTAGTATTACAGAAGAATCAACCAGAAAATCTTACAAAGCAATAGATTTCTGATGTTTATGGATACTTTTCGATATGAAATTATTATTTTTTTAGCGATAATTTTCGGATGGATGTTTATGTAAATTTCGGAAATAAATTGATTTCTGATTAATTCTTCAAAAATGAACGAAATATTTCCAGACTGACATATACACCAGAACGAAATTACCCAAAATTCAAAGCTTCTTCTGTATCAGGAATCGTTTATGCGATTTATTGTAGTGGAGTCTTTTCACTCCTGTTTCAATTAACTCTACTTAATATCCTACCAAAAAGTGTTTCAAGATAATTTAAATAGTTTTAAATCGATTCTTTATTATATTTAGACGAGGTGTAAGTTATATCAGCAAATTAATAATAAATTATAGGAACCAACGAAAAAATTCTTCGTTTAAAACATAAACTCAAAAAACAACCACACGTTTTACATACAGGGTTGTTATAATTAAAGTTCGCCTATTCAGAAGGCTCTAGAGCCGGTTCTATGGCTCCAAACAAAACAAAATTTCACTAGTACGTATTTAAAGAGATGCGCTCTGCGAAAATCGAAAAAAAAATTAGTTACATTTTTCGTCAGTAGGTGGCACTGTGCCAATATTTAAGGCGATGTTTGCAGATTCATTATATCAATTTCAGTCAATCCAGGCGAAGCACTCAAATTTAAAAGTTTCAACAAACTTCGACGAACTGCGAATTGTTATAATTATAGTTCACCTAATCAGATAGCTCTAGAGCCTGACCTATGACTCCAAACAATACAGAAAAATGAATATAATTTCATGTGATGTAATCTGCATCAACAAAAATAAAACATGTCGCTCGGCAGCGAGGAAATAACGAAGAATAACATTACGCATGCTCAATGAATCCTCCACCATTTTCAATAACGCATTCCATTCTCAGAATTGTGCTTTCTACAGCATTGCGTAAACTGTCCTGTGAGATTGAGCGAATATGAAGTCTAAAACTGTCGTTCAGATCAGAGATTGTCTGACATCTGTCTTTAGATACAGAATCTTTCAAAAATCCCCACAACCAAAAATCGCATGGTGTTAGATCAGGCGATCGTGGTGGCCAGACTGTTTGAAAATAACGTCTTATGATGCAGTCTTCTGTAAAATGGCTTGTTAAGAAAGTCCAACTGCTCTAGTAATGTGCGGTGGTGCACCGTCTTGCATAAACACGTTATTTTGAAGGCAGCCTCGCTGTTGCAGCTCGGGAATAAGAAAATTTGACAACATATAGAGATACCTTCTCCCATTTACGGAACATGTAATGGGTGTGGTCCTGTGGATGTTAGTTCCTCCAAAAAATATGGCCCTATCATAAACGTAGCTGTGAAACCGCACCACACCGTCACTTTAGCATGCAATGGAACTTCTTGGACAACATTAGGATTGCCTTTCGCCCAAATTCGACTGTTGTGTGTGTTCACTCGTCCGTTTACATAAAAATGCGCTTCATCAGTCCATAGAATATTCCAGGGCCAAAAATTGTCCACATTCATTCCTGCAAGAAACTGTAGTGAAAATGATAGCCGACTTTCGGTATCACCCTGCATTAGTTGTTGCACCCTCTGAATCTTGTATGGATAGTAGCGCAAAATTTGACGCATCACTTTTCTCACAGTGGAAATCGGCATATCGACTTCATTCGCAATAGCTGGCACACTTGCATTACTAAATGATGACTGGCTTGCTAAATCCACGGCAGCAGTAGCAATATCTTCAATGCTAGAAATGTCTACCTTTTTTCGTCCTCTGCCAGGAAGAATGTCGAGTTTTCCTGTTTCCTCGAACTTTTTAATCATTTTGTGAACTCCACGATCCGACATTGGTCCACGTCTAACATCTTTTAGTTTACGGAATTCTCGAAGAGCTGCAGCTGAGTTCCTGTTATTTTGATAAAATAACTTTACAAGAAGTGCCTTTTTTTTCAAAGTTACCATTCTCCACAAAGCGTAGATTCAAATGCTTTTCAGAAACAATCAACTGTTCCAGTGTCAAAGAAATCACAGACACACTTTATCAGCAAGTTTTAAATCGTCAGGTGGTTAGAAGGGTATTTCAAGTTTTCGAAGTTGCGACGTCACTTTGACGTCGTTCGTCGAAAATTTGAATAAAATGTGATCTTTTTCAAGCGTTGGGTGAAATTTTGTAATTTTGTGTGTTTCATCTGGATTGATCGAAATTGATATAACGAATCTGAAAAAGTTTACTTTTACCAACTGTGAAATAAAATTTCCTGTATTTTGTTTTTTACAAAATAAAGGAATCTGCAAATATCGGCTTAAATATTGGCGCAGAGCCACCTTTTGACAAAAATTTTAAATAATTTTTTTTTCGATTTTCGCAGAGCGCATCTCTTCAAGTACGTACTAGTGAAATTTTGTTTCGTTTGGAGCCATAGAACCGGCTCTAGAGCCTTATGAATAGGCGAACTTTAATTATAACAACCCTGTACACTTGAATCTATTATATTAAAATATGCCTGACTGTTTGTATTTCATAGCTACTCCTCATAGAATATGGAACGTTGGGCGATCAGATTAACATCAGCTATCCGCGTGGATCCGAGGATATCAGAAAAGTTCTCAGAATTTTAAAATTTGACTTAGTCTCCCAGATATTACATTTTTTGTAACTTTTAACGAAGCTTGTCTAAAGATGGCACTTAAATAACTTCATATATAATTTTCAGAAGTGGCATGCACCTGTATAAATACTAGTTCAGTGAAAAGTGCCAGGCAGGGTATCGTCCAGGTAGCTCATTGGTAGAGCATTGGCGCGTAATGCCAATCACCCTGGTCCGAATCCAGGCTTGGACACTTTTTCACTCTGTTGGTTTCTCGTCTGATTTAGCAAAACCATTCAGTGATGAAATTTTCAATTAAGTAACTCCATTTTTGTGAAAAAAGGGCAAATGATGGGATATCGTCTGCTATCCTAAATATTGCGAACAGATATCTGTTTTTGTTTAGTTCGAATAAATCAATTTAATGATTTTTAGTTTATATCTTCTTAGAAAATGTAATATACAGAATATTCATGACTTACATCCACATTTACTAAAGTTATTATAAAAAACTGAAATATTTTAATATTACTGATCCGTATGAAATAATATTCTCCTCATTGTTAGTTTAAAATAAATGGGTTGCAATAGAACATGGAGATTTAAGCATGAAGTCTGAACATATGTACAAGGCATGTCAGATGAAAAGCTCCAACCATAACAACACACACTACAGAGATTGATTCTACTCGCCTAGACGAATTTGCTTAGACGATACAGACATTAGCTTGGTAATAAGATCTCCAAATTTTTATACAAAATCCTCTCGACCGATGGAATTTTACTGCCCGTATGTCACCATTTTCTTATAAAGTTATTCTTCTATAATGGCATCAAAATCACGTAACTTACAAAATGTTAATTTCGTAATTAACGATTAATTTGCGTTGTAAACATTATTTTTTGCTTTTAAAAAGATATTTAATCAAATGAATATTATAAATATTATCTGTAGAATTAAATTACACTTTTAAAAATTTGCAGCAAACTGCCCAGTCATTTGATCGTTTTTGTAGAAAACGGTTACGTAACAGTAATTTAACTATATTCTGACCTTAAAATGAGCAATAATACGGTCAGAATATAGTTAAATTATGGTTATGTAACCGTTTTTTACAAAAACGGTCAAATGACTGGACAGTTTATGTAAATTTTTAACAGTGTAGATTTATTTTTCACTAAAAAAATTGAAGATTTCATTCAATTTAAATGCAGTACATCGGGTTGCTACGCCAGCTAGATTTACTGACATCTTTTTTTTTTTAATACTGAATATATTGCTAAGTAGTTTGAATATCCTGTAGTGCATAAAAGAAAAGAAATAATAAATCGGACTTGCAGGTTTTATTCCGAGTGATATGGAATATATGCAATTTGTTTATTGGACCTTCAAAGAATAAGTTACTACATAATATCAGTCAAACTATCTACGAAGAGTATGATTTCTGGTCTATAAGCACCCCTAAAATATTTCAAGGAACATCTAATCCCCTCACGCCACATTCCTTGCATGCTTTAAGGCAATAAAGGGGAAGGGGAATCCTGCGAAATTTTATGAGTCCCTATGATGTTAAGAATAAATGAATGCGACATCCGTTATCAGTAAACGCAGAAATATAAAGGTAGCATTTGTCTCTTTTATATTGCTTATTTAATATCATTTCAAACGCCAGATAGACGTTTGTTAATCCAATTCTCTTTGATGGTACAAAAATGCACTATTATCTAAAGTATATATTTTTTTACTTTCTTCTATCTTTACAAGAAGAAAGTATCGGATTCATGTAAAATTTTGACTTTCGGTTTTCAACGGATTTATACGTTTTAGAAGGTGTTGAACACGATATGACTGTTTTTAGAAAATGTCTGTCCGTGAATATGTGTGTGTGTGTGTGTGTGTGTGTGTGTGTGTGTGTGTTTATCTGTCTGTATGTAACACAATTTTTGTGGGCACTCTATCTCAAAAACTAACTTAATGGAATTCAACCAAACTTCAGATTCAGTTAGACCTTCACATAACTTAGTACTGATTCGGTTTTGTGGCGTGAATTGTCCAGCCGATTGTCCTGATATGCTTCATTTTTCAAGATTTCCGAGATAGTTATAGCTCAAGACCTAGTGCACGGAATTTCATCAAACTTTATTTTCTGTTTGACCTTGATGCGGATTAGGTTTTGGCATAAATCGCCCAACACCTGGCACTGCTACGCAGCATTATTTCACGATTTTTGCGTTAGTTATATCTGAATCACGACATTTCAATAAACTTCATATTCTGTTAGACCTTGGCATAAATAGATCCAAATTAGGTTTCCGTGTATACCATCCAATCAGGTGTTACTGGCACGCTCTGATTTTCACGATTTCCCCGATGGCTATATCTCAAGAACGAATAGATTGCTACTTAATTTTGGTTACAGACAATTTGGTTTATGTAGAAGAAACGTCTGTGATGGCCACAACAACAAGTTTATTTTAAGAAAAAAATCAAAAGTCTAGAGGTCAAACTAAAAATCATAAAACCGAAAACACTATGACATATGAGTTGTAATTTTCCAACTGGACGAAAAATGTCCGAGCCCTGGGATCTCTTGACTGAAGCTGCCAGTGCTCTACCAACTGAGTCGTCTCGGTCGAATCTGGAGGACCTAATTCACTCAGTTAACCTTATTGGTCATAGCATCTGGTCTGATAGCTGGATGAATTAGGACCTCCAGATTCGACTGGGATGGCTCAGTTGGTAGAGCACTGGTAGCTTCAGCCAAGAGACCCCAAAATCGAATCCTGGACCGGACATTTTTCGTCCTCTTGGAAAATTACAACTCATATGATTTATTTATCAATTTGAATTATTGTGTTAAAATTAATCTAATATGACATAGCTATTAAGTCGCAATGAAAACCATAAGGAAGAAAACTAATGAACATTTATTAAATAGTAAAATATGTTATGAAAGTGAAAAAATTCAATTTTACTTACAGTGTTTATATGAGAAACTTAGGCTTTTACAATTTTTGTTTGGACTTCCAGATTTTTGATTAAAAAGAATATTTTCTGCTTTTAAGAGTACAGTAATAAAGGCATGTATCTTTTAAAAATATTTGTATGCTTATTTTATTTTCCATGCTGTCATTTTTCTTTTTACAAGCCAATAGATTAAAAACATTTTTATTCAGTCATGATATCTCTCACTATAATAATATTTTGACTTAGAGCTGTATGATTTTATAAATAACATTTTCCTTTTGCAATCAGGAAAAAAAACCCCGAAAAATACTGAATTTTTCTGTAAATTTTCTGCTTTTTATCCTTAACAGTCTCATTTCTTATTATACTATATTTTATTTTATTAAACCAAATTTTTATATATTAACAATTAGCACTTTATAAAAACCTAGTACTATGACATTTGCATAACGTGTTTCACTGTGAAAAATTTTACAAAATTTTGGACCCTGGCCAAGAATAATGTGCTCTCTGTTTAACTTTTAAATAAATTATTATCGATTTCACCGGTCTGAAGCAACTTGGAATCAAGGCGATGAAAATTTTTGAACGTGATTAAGCATGTGACGCTAATTACAAATTTAGGGTCTCTAGTGAGAGGAATAAATAATTAATGTTTTAATTAGCCCACTGATGACATCATGGGATCGCCCAGGTTACACTCTTAACGGAGTATCAAGATGCCCGGGAACAGTAGAAATCTCTATCAAAGACAAATGTCTGAATTCAACACTGAAAGAATAATTGTGTAAAATTATTAAATTAACCACTATGTAAATAAAAAAGAAAGAACATTTCAGAGAATATTAACTAACTTTTAAAAATAAAATGAGCTTTTTGTAAACTATCAGTCATCTTCTCAAATGTAACCGCACACGAGACACAGACTTCCGGCGTTTCTGGCTTTGCATTTGGTAATTTATTTAAACAAAAACTGTATAAAATGCACACATCACATCTATAACATACGAAAAAAAACACGACATAGCATTTAAACTAAAACCGTATAAAATGCACATATCACATCTATAACACACGAAAAAAAAACACGACACAGCATTAAAACAAACACAGTAAAGATTATTATACATGATTTAAGTACATACAAATGTATAACAATTTTACAAAAATATTATAAAGTTATTTTAGTCAAAGATATCTTCATAACTGTGAAAAATACAAAGGCTTAGTTTCAAATATATATTGTTCAATATATTCCACGGATTAAGCAATTATGAAGAACAAACTATCCAATACTATAGTATTTTTAAAGAAATGGTATTGGAAAAAGCCATAATTAGTAAATAAAAGATGGAAAAACAATTAGTTATGATTAAAGTGTTAAAAGTTATGATTGAAGTGTTGGAAAAATGCTATATGTGTAGCGATCCGAATTCAAGACCCAGTTAGATGTTTTTCTTGTATTCAAATAAGGCTTATTTCATGGAAATTGTCGGAAATATTTTCGATTTATAGCATCAATTTCAGTAGTGAGTTTTTTTTTAAGATGTCAAAATGAATTTTTCGAATTAGAGACCTAACTAGATTTTTTTCTCGTGCACGAATTAGTATAAGAGCCACTTTTTGTGAAAATCGTTCTAGCCGTTTTTCATGTATAGAAGTATTTTCAGTGCTGAGTTTGTTTAAACTTATCGAATCAAACTTTTTCTATCTCGGGACCGAGCTAGATTATTTTCTCACGCCCGATTTCGTCGTGAAAATAGTTCAAATATTTTTCGATTTATAGAAAGCTGCATTTTCAGTGCTGAGTTTTTTTAACCCGTTAAATCAAATTTTCTTGAATTTGGGATCTAGCTGGATCGTTTTCTCGTGCTTGATTTAGTGTAGGAGGTGAAGTTTGTGAAAATCGCTCCAGCTGTTTTGGAGATCGTCCGCACACCAAAAATTTCTTGCTTTTTTAATATGATGATATAATATGTTCTTTTAAGTATTTCAGTTTAAAATCTTGAGAAATTGAAGTTACAACAAGAAAGTTTCTGTCATATAATTTGCATCAATTAAAAGTCTTAAATACAGTGAGCAAAAACAATATTTACACATACGCAGTTTTTTGCATAAGTAACCCTAGAAAGCAAATTTGACGAAATTGTTTCAACTATTACTTTATTTAAATAATAAACAAACACAAATAACCAATATTTTACCTTAAAAAAATAATACTCATTTAAAAAATAAAACAGCATTTTTTCATACTAAAAAATTATTTGCACACGAAACATTGACAGTTTAAAAATCAATTAAACGCATACATAATGCAAATTTTTATCACATCAGTTCTGCACTACAGTAGACTTGCACTTTGAAGTCACATAATATAACTTGAAAGCGGAACAACAACATTTTTTGATAATGGAATTGCATTTTTGGAAACATTTTTTGTTGCCATGGCGCCGAAAATGTGTGAGCTTTTTGTGGCTATCCGTGGGAAGATTATAACTCTTCACGATTCTGGAGTATGTTACCGAGAAATAGGTAAACAGTTAAATTTAAACTTTTCTAGTTTTCTTTATCTAATAAAGAACAAGTGGATTTCGTTTAATATTCCTTTTAAAACACTTTATCCTTTAATAAATAAATCCAAATGAAATTTTTTTAATTATAATTATCAATACACTACCTCAATAAGAACATAGATGGCATCCAAACAAACAAACAAAAAGTTATTTTAACTAGGCCTTCCCTCAAAGGGAAGGCCTGAGTGATATTATGATATTAGTCTGAGTGATATTGCTGAGAACATAGTGTTAACAATTACGATATAATGAAAAAGAGCAAACTAAATGGTAGAATTACAAAATATCATATATAAATTCATATACACTGTTAAAAAATAGAAAAGAAGTACCATTCACATCAGATATGTTTTCATATTTTTTTATAACATTTGGCAAATAATCTCATTTTCTTCAGTAGGAATTACGCAAAACTTTAAAATGCCGAATCTCTTAAAACGCCAAGCTTTTTAAAGTTACGTAATCGTATTTGCAGCCAATAGCGTATTTTAGTAAGCGTGGCTTAACGCAAATTTAATTTCATTGTTGCAATATTTTCTTTGTGACAAATACTTACATTTGAATTTAAAAATTTTACTCTTTGTTTATATAATTAGTAGCTGAAGTACCCGACGTTGTTCAAGATTTTAAGATGCTTGTGTAGAAAAATCAATTTCAAAATTAAACATGTTGTATAGAGAAATTCAAAATGTTAAAATATGCCAATATGTCCATAATCGGGATTTTATCATGATTCAGTACTCATATGACGTTATATTTATTTGCTGACGTCATATCTACTTGATTTCTCTATTACACATATTGATACTCTCATTGCATGACTCTCAAACATTTGAAAAAATCTGTTAAACTTTCCAATATGACGTCAGATTAATTTTCTCTTTAATTCTCTAATGACGTCATATTAACCTTCTTTCTGTACTTACAGATACTCATACTCCTTGTATTATTGAAAAATGTTTGAAAATTTCCGTTACATTACCAATATGACGTAATATTAATCTTTTTTCAATTGGTGAAGCTTTTTATTTCCTTTTAATTTTTCACATGGAAATCTTTCAATAGAAAATTAATTATTGTAGAAAGAACTTTATTGTGGATTTTTAATTGTTGACAACTGCTATAACGGAAACTGTTTAAATTTAATAGGAAAAGGCTGTTAGATTTTTGGTTTTTTATCTCTATATATTCAAAAAATACAATTTTTTCAAAATTTTATGATTTTCAGCATGGCAGTAGGTATTCAGCTGTAAGTATACAAAATTTCAAGTCTCTAATTGATACAGTTTCTGAGAACCGACTCTGTGACAGAGAAGTGGGACGAATAGGGTTTTGTGAGATGAACGAAAACCTAAAAATGAGTATTCAAACAAAATTACGTCAAACTATAAACTCAAATTATTAAAAAAAACCCTCTAGATCAAAAACATTATTAAAAGAATTCAAATTAGTTCAGTAATTTAGTGATAAAGCACGAATTCCCGGACATATCGCTATCTTAAATAAAAATCTCATTCGCATTTTCGTTATTCATATATTACAAACATTCTTTAATTGTTTAACGCAAAAATAACAAGGATTTTCTAATAGTGCAATTCACATTAATTTAAATAACCTTATTCTTAAAGAATTGCGTCCCGCACCAAAACAATATCAAAAGAATCCACTTTAATTTGCTTGCTCTACTTCTGAGGAAGTATGCGTTGAAAAATGTTTCCGATCATGTAATCTTTGCTTATGCCGTGTCACGCTCCGGGGACATTACATCCACACCCGCAAGTTTTCCATATTTTGCGAAGTTTTCGTCCATATAAAAGATGTTTCTGTCATGTAGAGCTCAATTCAATCGAGGAAAACAAACAGTCATAGCTGTTCTTTTCTTTTACAATATCTTCAGAGATGTTTTGCCTTTATTTAGCTGTTTTGACTGTTGTAAGCGGCTTTTGTGTAGCGGCACCCGCAGTGATTCCAGTAAATTCGGTGCTTGTACCCTTCGAGAATTTCCCGCCAAAACCTTACGAATTTGGTTACGAATTTGCCGATGGCTTGGGCATATTCCAGCATAGACGAGAAACTTCTGATGGAGCCGGAACTGTGGAGGGCTCTTACGGTTATGCCGACGAAAATGGTTTCAGCAGGAAAGTAGACTACGTTGCAGATAGGGATGGATATAGACCTGTCATCCACAGCAACGAGCCGGGTATTTCAGGTCAAAGCTCTGCAAATGCCTTATTTATTATCCAACCTCCACCACCAGCCGCTGTAGCCCAAGGACTCAGAAGAACTATTTACAAGTTATCTATTTAAGTTGTGTAAAAATTTTAATTCGTATGTGAGTAAATTAAATTTTTTAAGTTAATTATGTTTGTTAAAGATAATTTCAAACCACTCTCCTGCAGAAAATTCACCAAAATGGCAATAGCTCTTAATGGTTAAAGGTTTCTCAAATAAAAATAACCTTACACGAATTAAAAATTTTCCAACTCAGTGAAAAATGTGTCCAGGTAAGAAGTCGAACTAAAAACCTCAGGCTTAAATTGTTAATGTTCTAACAACTGAGCTACCTTAATGATATCTGTGTTTTATTCTGTTGATCTGTCTCATATGACAGACCATATTTAGAAACTTTGGCATGTTTCCAATTTGTTCTTACCGGGTTTCAAATTTCAAAATGAAACATAGTAAAAGACTCAAAAGGCATAAAACCAATTCCTTTCATCACACAAAACCACAAATATTTATTTCACATACCTACACGATATTATAAGGATCGCTCCTTCAATAAGACCATATGCCAGATGCATATTAATTTTAGCTTTCGTTTTAAAGCTTTTAACATAACATCATAATCATTGCATCGTTTGTTCAGCATCAATAATGAAATCATTTCACTACACTTCACTGGTGAGGAGGGTGCATTTGCAGCGACACCTGGATTTTATTTTATTTTAATCACATTTTCGACACTCCCCACCTGATAATTCTCAAAATTATCACTATAAATTTATAATCTAATTTTTACTAATAATCAATTTCAATGTTCAATGTCTATTCAGTACATACAATATACAAATATGAAGTTATACAATATGCAATAATTCAAACACACAAAAGATTTTATAAACATTTACCTTTTAGACCTGAAATGAATCACCAAATAAACAATCATAATATATGTATATATATTTTTTACCAATATGTATCTAGTTAAATATACCTGGCCAGGATTTTTTGCAAGAAACTCTTATCAAATATTATAATAAATGCAATATAAGTAACATTAAGAACATTTATAGTATAGCTAAGAATATATAAATATATACAGCAATAAATACAGTAAAATATTATTTACATATTTACACATATACAATATACTAAAATTATCATTATATTAATTCAAAGAAAATTTTATTTACAAAATATTTAGTTAATCAGCAATTTCAAAAGGATATATGAGTTGTATAGGTCGTCTTAAATTTCCCTTTTTGGTCTTGACGACACAAGACCTGACTAGACCATCACGACCTTTATTAACCTTGATAATTCGTCCTAAGTTCCATAAGAACTTTGATTTACTCGGTCCTTCAATCAAAACAATGTCATTGAGTTTCAAGTCCTTTTGATCATTAGGAGTTCCAAAAGAATGTAAACTTTTAGTCGCGAGCAAATACTCAGATTTCCATTTCTGCCAAATTTGACTCAGAAGTTTTGTCTGATACGCCTTTCTTTTAATTAAGCTAGTTTTAGTAATGGAGGTATTAAACACTTCATTAAAGTTAAATGGGTATTCTACCTTGTGTCCAGCAAGCAAGAAGTGGGCAGGTGTGAGTGGTTCAGGTTCAGAGGCGTCATCACAGACATATGTTAGAGGCCTGTGGTTAAGAACGTTTTCAACCTCTACAAGCACAGTCATAAGTTCTTCAAAAGTCAACAAAGCTTTTCCTAAGATTTTTCTTAGGGGATCTTTAATACTTTTCATGAGCCTCTCGTAGAAACTTCCCCACCATGGGGCAAGTTCAACGATGAATTTCCATGTTATTCTTTCTGTAGAAATAAAATTTTGAAAGTCTTGGCTCTTAAGGATGTCAAAGAAATATTGAATTTCTTTGTTAGCACATTTAAAGGTTTTGGCATTGTCTGAGTAGAATGTATGACAGTTCCCTCTTTGACTAAGGAAACGTCTAAGTGCCAATATGAACTTCTTGGTTGATAAGTCTGAAACTAGTTCAATGTGAACAGCACGTGTTACAGCACAAGTGAATAAAGCTATGTAAGCTTTATCGGTGTTATCCCCATTTTTTATATAAACAGGTCCAGTGAAGTCTACTCCAGAGACGGAGAATACTGGTGTTTCGGCGATTCGATCTCTGGGAAGTTGCTCTGTCAATTGTTTTGCTGGCTTCACTGTATATTTTCGGCATATGAGGCATTTGTTTATAACCCTTTTAATTGCTTGCCTCCCCTTAGGAATCCAGTAATTTTCTCGCAATTTACATAGTGTTGCAGCAACTCCACTATGAAGCATTTTGTTGTGCTCACGTAATATTAGCAATTCTGTGAATCGAGAGTTCTTTGGGAGGAGAATTGGATGTTTTTCTCCATAAGTACATTTACTCTCGTCTAGTCTTCCCTTTATTCTCAATAAATAATTTTCATCAAGAAATGGTGCCAATGATACTAAGCTAGACTTCTTTGAGAGCTCACTCGTCGATTTAAGCATGTCGATTTCTGGCTTATAAAACCGTTTCTGCACTGACTTAATGCAGAATATTTCCGCTTCTTGAATTTCACTCGCACATAACGGACCATCGACTACAGGTAATTTTCTAACTTTCCTTATGAAACGCTTCACCCATGCAATTGTTCGAAGTAGTTTCAGCGTACTACTAAAGTTTCTTTCCAATTTTACAAATTCATCGTTCTCAATAGTGCATTCATTAACTATAATATTTTTACGACGTTCTGATATGTTATTCTTATTTAAAAATTTTTTCGATTGCACAGGCCAATCCGTGAAACACTTTAACCAATTCGGTCCTTGCCACCATAACGAATTTTCGTTTAAAGATTTTAATTTCAATCCTCTGGTTAATAAATCCGCCGGGTTTTTCTAGCCCGAGCAATAGTTCCAATTTTTTGGATCTGAAATGTTTTGTATTTCGGTTACTCTGTTACAGACAAATGGTTTCCACTCTTTTGCGGAGCTCTTTATCCAACTTAAAACTATTTCTGAATCGGTCCAAAAAGTTGTTTTAGTGCAATAGACATTAAATATTTTATTCAAATATTTATAGGTTCTCACTGCAATTATTGCTCCCATTAGCTCCAGACGAGGTAGTGTCAGACTTTTAAGAGGAGCAACACGTGATTTTGCCATTATAAGGGATGTATTCACTTTTCCCTTTTTGGTTATATATCTCAAATATGCGACAGCTCCATAGGCCCTTTCACCAGCATCGCAAAATATATGTATAGTTACTTCATTTGGATCTGCACCTCCCTCAAAATACTTTCTTTGTATTGATATGTTTTGCAACTCTTTAACTTCAGCTAACCAGTTTTTAAACTCCATTTCTAGATTTTCGGGAAGTTCCTCGTCCCATTCTAATCCCTTTAGCCATATTTTCTGCATTAACAACTTAATTCTTATTATAAAGGGGGCTATATATCCAGCGGGGTCATAGATTTTTGCTGCAGCACGCAGTACTGATCTTTTAGTGGATAGACTGGTGCTAGTCGAAACATTTTGTAATTCCAATGAATCAATCCTTATAATGTCTTTATTAGTGTCCCATTCCAGTCCCAATAACACAGACCACTCAGACGGGTTACACGATATGCCATTTTGCTGCCACAACTCTTTTAACTCTTTTGAATTTGAATTGAATTTACGCAAGTTCATGCTCGCGTCCTTAAGTACAGTGCTAGCACTAGATGAAAGATTATAAGCATTTTCAGCTGTATTTGCCCCATAATAAAGATCATCAACATACATTGAGTTATTTAACATATCAAAAACCCCAGGGCAAAAACCTTTATATTTTTTAATGTGCACTTTAATTGTGGCAGCTAAGATAAAAGCGCTACACCGAATTCCAAAAGGTAATCGTGCCATATTCATTACCCTGAAAGAATCAGAGTCACCGCTATTAAACCAAAGAAATTTTAAGTATTTCCTATCTTCTTTTGCTATCTCTATCATTAAGTATGCCTTCTCAATGTCAGAGGAAAAAGCAACCTGATATGTTCGAAATTTAAGTATCATATCCAATAAATTAGGATTTAAATTTGGACCTGATACCAAAATATCATTTAAAGATTTCGAATGATTTTCCTTTGATGATGCATCAAAAACTATCCTCACTCGCGTAGTTTCTTTGTCTGGCCTTAAAACAGCCTTATGTGGCATATAGTATCCAGACAATAGCTTATCATTTTTAGATTCTTCCACAATGCCTTCGCGAACTTGCTCATCTATAACTTTCTTATACTCTTCGCATATTGCTTTATTTTTATTAAATTTTTCTTTCAAATTATCGAATCGCCTTTTAGCAATGTAAAAATTATTATTAATTTCGTTTGGACTTGAGTCCCAAATAAGATTAGTCGTATATCTATTATTCTTGTATTCTAACCCCCTTTCAAAATCTTCTATTAACATTTTATCTTTTTGAGATAATTCCTCACTCTCGTCCGATATGCCGATTGAATCAATTTCCCAAAATATTTTTAAATCGTTTACCTCAACCGCATTTTTCATTACTGCTATATTTTGAGAACAACTATTTCCCTTTTTCAATTCCTGTCCCGTAATTACCCATCCAAAAACTGTTTTAATAGCTCCCGAGTCATTATTAATGGATATTCTTTCGTTTAAAATAAATTCCCAAAATAAGTCTGATCCAATTAGTATTTCAACACTCATCAAATCTTTCCCTAAACAAGCGTCAGCCATTTCCATTTTATTATCTCTCATAAATTCCCTAATTTGAGCAGACGGTTCGTACATCTCGGCGCCTGATATCTGAGAAACAACGAGTGCTTTAATTTTCGCTTTGAAAGAATGATCTAAGCTTTTGATTTCGACTTCAATTATTGGATATACTTTTTCTACTGCACTTTGCATTCCGAAAGAATACACTGATAAGACTTCTTGACCTACTGGTTTCAAATTTAAAGCATGCACTAAATTTTCACTCACGAATGTCCGCTGACTCCCATTATCAAGGAGTATTCTAGTTAATTTTGAATTGAAATTAGAACTCGCGACAACTTTACACGTCTGTAAATAAACATTTTTAGAATACGTCAGATTATTATTACATTGTGAAACCGAACTAACAATTTCTGAACTAGAATTGTTTGTACTCCCTGTCGCTTCAACTTCATAATTACGAGAATCAGGACTCTCTTGCTTATTGCTTATTCTATTATCTCGAACAGTATTTGACCCTCTGTTATCTTTCGTACAAATAGAACCATGATGATATTGATTCTTACATTTAAAGCATGAAAATTTACTTCTACATTTTTTACTGTTGTGAAAAAATTTGAAACATTTAAAACACCGATTGGAATTTTTCAATATCTTAAACTTATCCTGTGGGGGCAGGCTACATTTGAATGAGTCATGAGGGGCAGAACAAAATATACATGATAAAATTTGTGCATTAAGAGCACTAGCAGAACTTGAACCCTTGAAATAACTTTTGCTACATTCCTTATCGGGTGTACCTGTATTCTTCCGCTTAGTATCCTTGAAATGATTAAGCATAACAGAAGATTCCCGACATTCAATTTCGATTTTTAAATATCTCAATAGTTCTAAAACATTAAATTCATTTTCATCCGATTTCTCTAAACGTTTTCTATTAAAATTTAGAGCGAAATCATCTGGGATTAATCTAATCAGAATGGGATACAAAAGGTGACCGTACATTTGAGTCGTCACATTTAATGATTCTAAACTTCGAATTTGAATTTCAACAACGTCATACAATTTTCTTAACTCAAATATATTAGTAGAATCCTTAACGGGATTAAGATTTAACAATTTCGACATATGAGCATTAATAACTAATTCTTGCCTACCGAATCTTTGTTTTAGTAATTTTACTGCTTTTTCATAATTTTCCTCCGACAGAGCAAATCCGTTTACAACATTGAACGCAACCCCTCCTAAAAGAGTTTTTAAATATGAAAATTTATCAATTTTAGACAAAGTTTCGTTCTTATCAATAGTGCTTTGAAACTGATTCCAAAATTCCATCCATAAACACGGATCGCCAAAATATTTCGCAATTGCGATTTTAGGTAACTTTACTGTTATATTATTAAAATTAACATTCTCATATGATTTATTAACATTATTCGCAATGACCCCTTCCGGCGGCGTGTCGGGACTGGATGATGTAATTTCCTTTAAATTTTTATTACATTTTATTCTTGCGCTAATTTTACTGAGCCATATCGTAATTTTTTGATTATATTCAATCGCATTCTGCACTTCATTTTCGAATTCCGTTTCTTCATTAATTAATGTTTTAATTTCATTATCAAGGGGCTTTAAATCTTTGCTTACTTTATCTAAGTAACCAATAAATTCTTCCAATGTGCCTTCTGCACATTTTTCTAAATCCTCACTTTCCAATTTATTCAAATATTTAGTTACGGCTGTTCTCAAAACAGACCGTTCTTTTTTTAGCTTTGTCAATGAGTTCATGTTTATTATCTTTTAGCAGCAAAACCAACCAGAATAAAAAAATATATCAATTACAAAATATTAAATTCACTGTTTTTCTTTCTTTTTCCATTTCACATTATCAATACAAAACATCACTTTCGTTTCTCATTAATCAAATAAATAAAACATATTTTTACGTATCGTCATATCAAACTGAAGCTTTTTTTTTTCTTTAATCATCACATGAAATATACTTTCGTATTTTATTTTAAATAAAATATTTCACTTTAAAATATAATCAAAACGATTAATCTCTTACTTCTCGGAACCGATGCACCATTTAGAAACTTTGGCATGTTTCCAATTTGTTCTTACCGGGTTTCAAACTTCAAAATGAAACATAGTAAAAGACTCAAAAGGCATAAAACCAATTCCTTTCATCACACAAAACCACAAATATTTATTTCACATACCTACACGATATTATAAGGATCGCTCCTTCAATAAGACCATATGCCAGATGCATATTAATTTTAGCTTTCGTTTTAAAGCTTTTAACATAACATCATAATCATTGCATCGTTTGTTCAGCATCAATAATGAAATCATTTCACTACAGTTCACTGGTGAGGAGGGTGCATTTGCAGCGACACCTGGATTTTATTTTATTTTAATCACATTTCCGACACCATATGTTGTTGTCAGAAGGTTGTTTGAATGAATATTGTCGGCCGGGTGTCGTTCCAATATTTCAGGTAGTAGAAAATTGACAATTTAAGCCAGTATCCTTGGTTCCACTCATGGCCTATACACTTTTTCACTCAGTTGAAGAAATTTCAAATATGATTTCTTTACCAATCAGTATTATTGAGTTAAAATAATAAAGTGAAAAAATGTATTATGCTAAATTTCGCATTTATACTGCTTTTTATTGTTTGTAAGAAATGAATTTTCCTAAGATTACAATGGCAACACAAATGGTGACCAGTATTATCATACCGCTTATCATTATTACTTATGTTTATCATAGAAACTCTCGCATACACGATGTTTAGAAAAAATAAATAAACCACAGTGACATATTTTAGTAATGTTTACACCATGGTTTATTTAGTCAAAAAAAAATGTTGGTTCCTCTAAAAGTTATTATGAAATAGGGAGAAGTATATAACAAGTGGGTAAGTGTGATCGGAGATTGCACAAAGGGTTTCGTTTAATATTCCTTTCAAAACACTTTATCCTTTCTTTAATAAATCCAAATAAATTTCATTTTACAAAAAAAAAAAAAAAAAAAAAAAAAAGTATGTTTTTTATAAAGTAAAAATGTACCGGTCTATTTTTCTCGTTTTTTCGAATATCCAAACCGGCCCGATAGTGGGCGAAGCCCGCTATTATACTCTATCATAATAATATTTGTCATGTGGACTAAATGCGATATTAAAAAAAAAATCACTTTAAAAATCTAGTTCCATCTACTAATCTTTTTAATTTGACTAATCTTTTGTGATTTTTGAGGTTTTATTTAAAAATTCGCCATTTTAATTGAGATTTATTTCACATTTCGAAAAAGCCATTTTTTATACTGTTGCCAATTTGTAAAACAGCGCAAAGAATAATATTCTCTTTCAATTAAAAAATATATTTACACATGACTATTAAAAACAGAAGTAAAAATAATTAATTGATCTCATGTTAAAAGCAGTAAATGGGAGAAACTTACGTCATAAAAATATACTTTCATGTGAATGTGTAAAAGAGAGATAAAACTTTAAAGTAATAATTAAATTATTACGCGTTAAAAACAGTAAATATTGAAAATTATGCCATATTTTAAATTCTCTAATAATGATATTTCCAAACAGTTTCAATTTCAAAATATATTTTCTCGAGAGATTTGTTTATTTCGAAAAAATATTTTTACATATTGTTACAAATTTTGAAACAGCGCAAATAATAATATTTCCTTTCAATCAAAAACTGTATTTTCACGAGGAAGAAAAGTTTGGTGAAAATTACGTGATATTGAAAACAATACATTTTAAAAGTCTTATTTAAAACAATTTTCTTATACTGTCGTTATAAAATTTCGTAAGACTCGATATTGTTTACTTAGCCATTTTATACAAGCTGATTTTCAAATGTTTAATTGCTCTTATGTAATCAATCACGAAAACAGTCGGTAGAGACGGTCAAAGAGACATGAATGAAAACTCGATTACAGTAGATCGCCAGTGGTCGTATAATTATAATTCAACCTTTGGTAATATTTTAAAACATAGCAAATTAGTGTGTTTACAGTTTACGGTGTTTTAAGGGGGGGAGGGGGGAAGGGAGCCCTCTATAGTAATGTAAAAAAAATCGATTGAAAACGCCACCACAATCACCAGACCTCAATTTTATTGACAATTCCTAGCATATTTTATGGATATGCAAGAACGGAAAATAAATTTTATAGCAAAGATGATCTTAAGCAAGCTCTTAAGACAGAATGGCTAAACATCAGCAGCAAAACGGGTCACAAACTGATCGAATCAATCCCCAGACGATTACATTCTGTAATTGAAGCAAAGGGTATGCATACTAAATATAAGTACTGTTTTTTACTTTTAATATGTACTATATTTTTATTCTCACTGCTAATGTGCAAATACTTTTTTGGCATCACAAATGTTACTTTTTTATATTTTCATATTTTTAAATATAAATAATAAGTAAAATATTAAAAAGGTTTACATGTTTTGTAAATATGTTTTATACTTTTCATTCGTAGTTCATTTAGTGTCTCTTTATGTGTGAGACAACAAATTCACCTTTTGTGCAAATACTTTTTTTGGTTACTGTAACTATGCTGCGTTTATTAACAAACATTTTTCTTCAGATATTTCAATTTAAAAGCATGTGAAGAAAAAATTGCAGGTCTTGTGAGAAAGTCCATATTTTAAATAGTAACTAGAATAGTTCGCGTGACAACGGCCGAAAGAATTTCACGCAAACATTGGTGCAAACTTTGATTTTTTGCCAAAATATCCTACTCTTCTGACGTAAAATAAGTAATTTTCTTTGATAAATCGTTCTATATGCCTAAGAACATTCATTCTATTGCAAGTTTTAAAATATGAATGTTACTGGAGTCACTGTTCTAAATAATAATAAAAATTAAAGTTATATAAAAATGAAAGTATGCTGCATATCAATAGACAATTAATTATCTTTCTTATAAGCAATTTTCGAAATGATTGTGCGTTATAACGTTATTAACCAAAATAAACGGTGATTGAAGGTAATTATCATTAGTTATAAAACAAGAAACATACATTCCACAGAATTTTGTATATATGAATGTTATAAGAGCAACTGCATTAAATAATACAAGATTTCAACTGGTTTTCGAATTTGAGTACCAGTATTTGCGAATAGTACCATTCGTCTTATTTACTGAATAATAATTTTACTGTTAAATAAGGCAATGATTGCTATTCGAAACTATTGGCACTAAACTTACATGTACTATAAAAATTACAATGGTGTTGCTTCATATCGAAAATCAATCCATATCTACCCGTCTCTTTTAAAAGTATGAGGATTAATAACACAGGTTTAACTAATAATGAAAATAACGAGAACGAAAAATCATGCGTCAAGCATACATTATGTAACACTTTCCAACGCTTCCAAAATAATTTTATAAATCATTACCGTTTAATAAGCTGAAAGACAACATCTAAGTAAACAATTTGGAAAACGCATAACATATTTAAAAACGTAATTTCAAGAATTTCCAACATATACAATATTCGGAAAAATATCCGAATACTTTTATTCAGCCCTGTATAGGATCTATAGATTTGTATATATACTACATAGGGTGCTAAATTTTAGTTCAGTTAAGAAACGTGTAGCACACAGTTTAAAATTCTACTTCTGGAGTTTCTGTCAATAAACGGAAATGTGTTCGCGAACTTTTGTGCTTCCCTGTATAGGATCTACAGAATTTATGCACACCACGTAATAAACAAAAAGTGAGTTAAATTTAAAATCACGTTCAGTAACTTAAAACGCACTTCCAGGAATTATTGTTAACAGACAGTAGGGAATTCTTTTGTGTGTCCCTGTAAATGAACGATGACACACACAGTTTTCTGTAGTAAGCCTCTTGTAATGCAACTTAGTGATATATATAAATTTCAATATGTTTAAAATAGTGAAACATTATTTCAATAAACCGCAGATGATTTTTCTCCATAGACGTAATGTAACGGAATTCTTTTGACTGTCCCTGTAAAGTAACTATAAGTGCTATGCACACCCTATTCCATACTAAGCTTCTTGTAATGCACCTTAGTGATATATATCAATTACAATGTGTTTGAAATTGTGTAACATCATTAAAACAAACCGCAAATGATTTTTCCCCATAGACCGTAATGTAACGGAATTCTTTTGAGTGTCCCTGTAAAAGAACTATAAGTGCTACTCACTTCCGTTGAAATAGGGAATATGCTATAGATAACGGCAATACCATATAAAAATTTCAGAGCAATCCGAGCATATTTACGGGAGTTAGACCACGGACAGACGGACAGACGGCAGACGGCCAGACGGACTTACGGCAGACAAACTGAAGTCATAAACACTTTTCAACTAGGTTGGAAAGTGTTAAAAAAGACAAATAAGAGAAAGTGTTTCATGCCTTTATATCTATAATTAATTTGTTTCTGTTAATGATAATTTGCGCTTTGCAATGGACTAACTTAAATTAACAACAAGCACGAAAAATCATGCGTCAAGCATAGATTATGTAACACTTTCCAACGCTTCCAAAATAATTTTACAAATCATACCGTTTAATAAGCTGAAATATATCATCTAAGTAAACAATTTGGAAAACTCATAACATATTTAAAAACATAATTTCAGGAATTTCCATCTTATGCAATATTCGGAAAAATATCCGAATACTTTTATTCAGCCCTGTATATGATCTATAGATTTGTATATGTACTACATAGGATGTTAAATTTTTGTTCAGTTAGGAAACGTGTAGCACAGTTTAAAATTCTCCTTCTGGAGTTTCTGTCAATAAACGGAAATGTGTTCGCGAACTTTTGTTATTCCCTGTATATGATCTACAGAATTTATACACACCACGTAATAGACAAAAAGTGAGTAAAATTTAAAATCGTGTTCAGTAACTTAATACTTTGCATTTCCAGGAATTATTGTTAACAGACAGTAAAGAATTCTTCTGTGTGTCCCTGTAAATCAACGATGACTGCTATACACACAATATTCAGTAGTAAGCCTCTTGTAATGCATCTTAGTGATATATATAAATTTCAATGCGTTTAAAATAGTGAAACATTATTTAAATAAACCGCAGACGATTTTTCTCCATAGACGTAATGTAACGGAATTCTTTTGACTGTCCCTGTAAAGTAACTATGAGTATTATACACACCCTATTCCATATTAAGCTTCTTGTAATGCACCTTAGTGACATATATCAATTACAATGTATTTGAAATTGTGTAACATCATTAAAATAAATCGCAAAGGATTTTCCCCATTGACCGTAATGTAACGGAATTCTTTTGAGTGTCCCTGTAAAAAAACTATAAGTGGTACACACTTCTGTTGAAATAGGGAACATGCTATAGGTAACGACAATAACATATAAAAATTGCAGAGCAATCCGAGCATATTTACGGGAGTTAGAGCACGGACAGACGGCCAGACGGCCATACTGCCAGACAAACCGAAGTCATAAACACTTTTCAACTAGGTTGGAAAGTGTTAAAAATGTTGAATGTGGAATCAGGTTTTACATGTTTTAAATCGATTCAGAAAATTATTACATAAATTTCATTTATAACATTTTCCAGCATAATTAAAAAGTATTTATGAATTTGGTTTGTGTGGCCGCTTGTCTGTCAGACAGTCTAACCGTGTTCTAACTCGGCTAAGATACTCGCCATGTAATTTATGTATGCTATTGAGGTTTGCCATCGCATGTTGAGGGTTCAAAATAAAGTATGTAGCAATTATAGTTCGTTTATAGGGGCACTCAAAAATTTCGTAACATTATGGTCTATACGGAAAAGTTGTTTGTGGTGTATTTTAATGGTGTTTCTCTATTTCAAACATAATGAAATTGACGTGCATTTCTGGGGAGTACTAAAACATGCTTCCTGTACAACATGGAGTGTAAAGCACGTATGATTCATTTACAGTGTCAAATAAAAAAAAAATCGGTTACATAATGGTCTCGGGCTGAAATTGCTTCTAACGTATTTTAATGATTTTGCACTATTTCAAACAAAATGAAATCTATGTACATGAATGGGGCGCACTGCAAGATGCTACGCTTATTGTAGAATATGTCATGCACAACAAAGTCGTGCACATTTACAGTTGCGCACACGAAATATTTCGATTACAGTGCTCTTTTGAGCAATAAAAGCTGGACGTGCGTTTTCCATTGTGACATCTGTTTTGAAGTTTAAGTAAATTTCCGCATACTACGCGATGCGTATAAATTATATAAATCATAAATAGGGCTACACTCTAAAAACGACATTTTCAAAACTGAGCAAAATATACCCAAATCTGAGTATGTCGCATAGTCAAAATGGCTCCGAATTAAAATTGCTCAAGTTTGTACCCAAGTCAAACATGTATATACTCATTTTTGAAAACATGCACACACTCAAGAATAAAACATCATGTGCTCATATTTGAGTATGTTCATGTTTCAAAAATGAGTATGAACTGACGTCTATGTGCTCATTTTTGAGTATGTCCATGTTTCAAAAATGAGTATGAACTGACTTATATGTGCTTAGTTTAGAGTATGTCCATGTTTCAATATTCTGAGTATTTCTGGTATTTCAGAATTGAAAGTATTGGGGTCGTCCTATTTGAAACAAAAAGTTTCATGACAAAATTAAAACATCGACTTACTCAGATTTGAAAGTGTCATTTTTCTCACTGTACACAAAATAATTCGTGATCATCACTGTGTATGAGCGTCGATTGCTTAAGGGTGTTTTTAATTGAGTTGTGCATTTCCAGCAGAACCAGATTTAGTACATCGCATCAAGACGCGTTACTATAGAATATGGTGGGCACAGCATTTATCTTTCATTTATAGGGACATACAAAAGAATTCGGTTACACTATCTCTATGAGCAATAATTGCTTGAAGTACGTTTTCAATTGTGGTATGCGATTCTAAATTTATGTAATTTTTTACATATTACTTAGTGTGTATAAATTTTACAAATCATATACAGGGCTGCAAAAAAGAATTTGAGCACAATTTCACTTAGTGACGGAAATTGCTCAGGGGGGAGGGGGGCTGCCTTTTAACCATGTTATGCGTTTTCTAACTAAACTTTATGTAGTATGTATACAAATCTATAGATCGTATACAAGGCTGCACAAAGAGATTCGGATATTTTTCCTACTATAGATGGTAAATGCTGAAATTGGGTTTTCAAATATCTTATGCATTTTCAAAATTATTTACTTAAACGTCATCTTTCAGCTTATTAAACGGCAAATTTTTGTTACAGTCTTCTGAATGTGTGGGAAGTGTTTTATAATCTATATTTGACGCATGATTTGTCTTTCTTTTGTCTTTCAAGGATACAATATTTCTTTCAAGATTTGGACGCGAAAATTTTTTGTTTAATCCGTCAGTATTTAGTACTGATTATCACGGATACTTTTCACTCTTCAGGATTATTATGCATCAAAATATGCGGATTATTAAATATTAGGTATTTAAACAAAATAGGAGACAGTGTTTAATCCATGGGTATTTTTCACAAGCAAATGGCAATTACTTAACGAAATATATTTTACCTATTAATGATTATACAGGATTGTACCCTAAGTCACGTAGGAATTCGAATAAATAATAACTACCTAATTTTTATTTTTTTATTTCCTTTCCCCCAAAGTCATAGTAAAATCGCCTCATAGTAAGGAGATTTATTGTGTCAGAAAACAGGAATGGCAGTGAATCAAACTATCTATTTTTATACACTGAAAAAAACAAGTTGGAAATTGTACGTCAAACGTTACAAACGAGGTGCGTTCGTACGCACGTTTTAGAATTAAATTCATGATATCCCGTGCGTAGAACGGGCTAAACAGCTAGTTAAGTATATATTTTATGACACTGTTCATACAAATATCTTAACTAGTTATATAAATATTCAGATATATATGTATCAGCTAGTTATATAAATATTCAGATCTTGATGATTTTTAATTCTGTGAAATGAATTATATCGTCTGCAGATTAATTTCTGTAATAAAATAAGTATCTCGGTCGCTTGACGATTTAACATCCATCGGAAGCTCCTCTAACAAAAAAGCACCGATTTAAAAAAAAAATTCAAATTTCTTAATAAATATTTTTATTAATATCTCCTAAAGTTTTGATTCGATTTTAATAAAATTTGAAATGTCTCGACAAAATTCTGCAAAGATAATATATTTTAAATTGCAAACCATTTGGTTGGGTAGTTTTTGCGTTGTTATATGCGGACGGACAGACAGACGGACGGACAGACAGACAGACGGACGGACAGACGGACGGACCAAACGACGACTATAGGTGCTACGTATTTATATAATTACGAACGCACCTAAAAATGTTGATTTTACAGTATAATACTGGCACCCCAGCTGCCAGTATTTTATTTTACGATATTATACTGCAGCTGGGGTGCCAGTATTATACTGTAAAATCATTTTTTGTTTGCAGTGTATAAAAAACTACTGTCCAATTATTCAGGTGCAATGCCTATAACCGAGTCTAAGGTCCCTTCTCATCTTTCTGTAGAACTGTAAGTAAAAAATCATGAACTTTTCATTAACTGACAAAGAGAGCATTTGTACAGAAGTTAGAGCAGTACAGCCAGCGATAGTACAGCGGTCGTGGAACACACCGTAGAAAGAGTCTTCCTTTGTAAAGTCAACAATGATGGTAAATTAATCCAAAATAAACTACCACCGCGACGAAAATAAATGCTCTGGTGTCCCCAGTATTGCTGAGTTTAGTCGAACATGCACAAGCATTTTTTATATTAAGCATAATGCGTGAAAAAATTCATATAAAATCGTTTGGTCAATGAAACACTTCGGATTTCTTCATTCTTTATAAGTACCAATAAGTTAAAAACACTTTCAGTTTGTTATGAAAACGCATACGGAGACATTGCAAGCGTTGAGTATAGGAAATGCTGCAAGCGAACGCGTTAAATAACATATTTATTTTATATAGCACTAGCAAGCTACGCCCGCTGCGCTGGTCGGTTTCTACAAATGAACTTTGAATCAAACGAAATATATCGTTTAATTTGACCTAGTATTTAAAAGCAATCTGTATATTTATCTGGAATATCCTTCCACATTACTGAAAAAGAGGTCATTCCGCTATTATTTTTTCTAATGTGCAGTCAAAATTTTAGCTGGTAAGGACCAACTCTTTTAATTGGTCATTTACAGTTAGGGTTTGCTAAAGAATGATAAAACTATATAAAATATACTTAAACCATCACTAAAAATTATCGAACTAACAATGCAAACAAATTAACTAACAAAATCCATTCAGTAGAAGTTTTTATAAACGCTAATCCTTGATAATAGGGTTCATCTAATTATAGAACTTTTCCACATAATTCTAAAACTAACAGAACGATATGAAATATACTAAAACCATCCTTACAAATTTTCTACTTAACAATGCAAGTCGCAAAAAATACGCCAAGTAAAAACTTTCAAAAAGGCTAATCTTTCGGAATCGGGTTCACCTGACTATATAACCTTCACACAAAACTGTTTGACTAAGCAACGTAGAACAATATGTAGTACACTTATAACCATTCCTGAAATAGCATCTAACTAACTAACAATATAATTCTCATCAAAATCCGTCCAGTAGAACTTTTTCAGAAGGCTAATCTTTCATAATCGGAATCAAATATTGAAAAGGCTAATATTTGATAAAAAAAATGGTCATCCGATTTTCTAATTTCCCTCTATAATTCTAGAACAAAGCAACGTAGAATGATATGTTATATAATAAAACTTTCCCTAGAAAATTATCTAACAGTGTAGGTTCCATCGAAATCCATTCGGCAAAATATTTTAAAAAGGCTAATCTTTCATAATCTGATTGATCTGATTGTAGAACTTCCCATAATAATTCTATAACTGAGCTATGTAAAACGATATGTTATACAATAAAACCTTCCCTGTAAAATTATCTTACAGTTTAAGTTCTACGAAAATCCATTCAGCAGAATTCGAGTCATCAGCAGCCGGAACGAAATTTCATATATGTAGAAGTAAATAGAAGTATATTGCCATTAATATAGTTTGCAATTGAATAAAAAAAAAGGTACTTTTCGGTTAGCCGGGCAGCAGTGATATATGTACGTATATAAATATATATGTATATATATATATATATATATGTATATATTCATACATATAAGTGTATATATATGTATATATATATATGTATATGTATTGGTGTAGCTATATGTGTATATATATGTGTGTGTATATTACATGAAACAAATTTTTAAAAAAAATTCTCCGTTGGCCTCATTAAAATTATAATTCTGTGTAAATCCTATTATTCTAAATTATTTTCTCGCTCCAGTATTTTGATTGTCAAAATTCCACCGTGCTAAAATAGTTTATTCCAAATTCATTCTCTTAAAAATTGGCGCTGATCGATGTTCTATTAAAATTACGCACTTTTATTTCTTTAAATAAAATGCATCCTAGAATTTAATTCTTCTAAAAAACACCAATCTCCCAGCTAAAAATATTTTACTCTTTTGAAATAACAACCTATGTATTTTAATTTATTTTATTTTTATTTCCATATGTTTCCTGACAAAATAATATTACTTCTCAAATTATGAAAGACTTTAGTCTCAATGTAAAAATTATCTTGGCATCTTGCCATACTTAATAAAACCTATGTATTTCTTTTCTTTTCTTCTCTTCTTATTTATTCGAAGGAACTAGCCGCCACTGGCGACCAGTTTGGTCTCCCTTAAATGTATGTTAAACATTGCAACACGTTACATTTATTCATAATTTAATTTTCCCTTAATCCTTCGCCAAATCGGAAGATTCTAATAGACAAATCATGAACTTTTGCGATCATGGTAGCATTTCGCATATTTTTTGGGCACAAATGTCACATACGCACGTTGGCGCGATTCCCCCCCCCTCCCCCGCCAATTTGGCGAAAACTTTGTTATGGAAATTGTTGTTTATTTACTTTTATTTTTTATTTTAATTCTATAAATTATTTTTGATATGTATATCAATATTTATTTACAACAAACTATCATTTATTTATTTTTATTCTTTTTTTTAATTATGAGTATTTTTGTTAGCCGGGAGCAGATGATAATTCGCCAAATATCGTTCCCATCACCGTCATTCATACTACAATTAATTTAATTTTAAATTATAAACCTGTCACTCATTTCATTTAAAATACTTAACTTTAATCTAAAATGCTTATATTACATAAATTTAAAATACTTCACACTTTTCATTTAAAAGAGAAAATAAATAAATAAATAAGAAATAATATCATAAATCAAAACATTTGATTTCAAAATCAAAGTATCATTTCTAATTTGTACACGTGATAAATAAAAGCTGTATTAGCGATTTTAAAAATGCTAAAAATCTGATTCATTAAATATTATTACATGAGTTCAATTTACGTCAAGAAAAGGTCCGAAAGTTGAGTTGTATAGCACATAATTATGGTAAACTTTGATTGTCTCACTGGTGCGAATTATTTTTTTGACGCGAGGCAGCGGTCCAAAAATTCATTCGCGGAGAACTTGCTTTGCGAATGATTACCTCCATGATTTAATATTTTAAATGTTCACGACGAATCAATCTTTTTTTTGTTTACTTTTATGAATAGAGAATTTGAACTGCGAATCTTTCGACTGAAGTTATTGCAGAATATATACATAATTGAACGCAAGTCATCTCTCAAATATTAATTTATTTTGAACGATCTTTCTTAAAATGTAACTTTTATGCAGTTTATTCGAAAAAATAATTTTGAATAAAAATGGCCGCTTGGCATATGAAAAAGCGATGCGGCATCCCGGAACTGTTGAGGACAGTCACATGACTTACAGTTTTATTATAGAGATTAGATTTTCGAGAATGTTCTAAGAATATTATATCCCGCGCTTTTTCAGATTACGGTCAGTTAACTTCGAAATTGGGCCGCAAAGAAAAGTAATCCGAACGCGCTGGTTGGTCGCGAGACTTTTTAGTTAACATATATTCTGGAGCGTTCAAGAAATGATATACGGCGTTTTTCCCGCGAAACAGGCAGATGGTTCCAGGATCCGGTGGTGAACGCAACCCCGACGCGGACTCCACGATCGTAGAACACTCTCCTTGGCCGCCGATAGATTTCGAAAGAACAACTACGTTTTTAAGAGCAAAGATGTCTTCTTATTAGTTCAATTAAATCATCAAGATTCTTCACGGCATTAAAATCAGCACGTATGGATTGAGTATTATAAAGAGTAAATCCTAGCCAGTTTGTTTTGATTGACGAATAAAAGTGAAAATGGAAATGGACTGTCTCTTCTTTGCATTCTAAAAGTACACTACAAAGTGAGTCTCGGTGCTCGACTGTAAAATTCCTCGGAGAAACCCTTGCCTTGAGTATGATTCTACGAAAAGTATGGTGATGCAAGTAAAATCGTGACATATATGTATCACTGGCGCCCGGCTAACCGAAATGTACCAAAAAAAATACTGCAAAAATGCTGTCCTACACTTCAAAAAACACCTTTTGGCTTAAAATCTCTTATCAAAACTGTTTTTCTTTTGTTTTATTTCTTTCTTTTTTTAAATAAAATTGGTAACAGTTTTTCTTTTATTTTTCCAGGTGTATAGCCAATACAATTCTTTCTGCAACAAAAAAAACAACAACTTTTGGCTTAAAATCAAATTGTTTGGAGTCAAAAGTAAAATCAAAATCGCCAAAAACAAAAGATAAATCGCCAAATTTTGTTTCAATAGCAATCTTCCCGCTTGAATAACTTTTTTAAGCCTGACGAACATTCCTAATCATGTTTAAATTAAATATTTTCGTTTTATAATATTATCTATCATCAAAACTCTTTTTCTTTTTTTTTCTTTCTCTTTCTTTTTTCTTTTTCTTTTTCTTTTTTTTTTTCTTTCTCTTTCTTTTTCTTTTTCTTTTTCTTTTTTTCTTTTTCTTTCTTTTTTCTTTTTCTTTTTCTTTTTTTTTAAAATAAAATTAGCAACAGTTTTTCTTTTATTTTTTGAGATGTGCCTTTTCATTTCTTTCTGCAACAATAATAGTCGCCAAAAAATTAACAATGGTAACCTTTTCGGCCAAAATAACAGAACTTTCTATCATAATTCTGTAACTAATGTACGTAGAACAATATGTTATATACTAAAACCTTCTCTAAAAAATTATCTATCGAACAGTGCAAGTTGCATCCAAATCCATTCTGTGGAACTCGAGTTATAAAGGAACGGAACGAAATTTTCGTTTGTGTTTTATATATATAGTAGAGTAGATAGTAGATAGATAAGTTTCTCAACTTTCAACTTTATCAGAACAACAATAATTAAAATGTTTGAACAGTAACAACAACAACAACAAAAATATTAACTATTTTATTTCTGCGAATTCAGTATGTCATTTAAATGAATGCATATAATAAAGTAAGCATTCTTAATAAAGGAATTATCCATGGATATTTTAACTAAAGAGTTTAATTAATACAATTTGGATTTTATATCAAATGACAATCCAATTACTTATTCTACATGTAGAGTAAAAATTATCAAGCTGCAAAGAATCTTAAAAGCGTAGGACTTACCCTGAATTATATTTCCTTATTAATTTAACTTCTTCCTGTTGCATTCCTTTTTCTTGCTACATTTTTAATTAAGTAACTTTATAGTTCCAATCATTACCTATGTCTTTGATGTCAAATTTCTCCGGTCAATTTGTGTTATCCTTTTAACGAACCATTTTACTAGAAATATATTTAAGCGGTGTGAGAAAATTATGGCTGTTATATGAGCAGATAATATATCATATTTCTTCGTCATTTACCTAAAATAAAAATAATTAAAGAAAAATCTTTTGATTCATTTCGACAAAAAGCATTTTTGTATGAAGATTGCCGCGAAAAGCATTGTTATTTTACCCCCTTAGTCTTACTTAAATTGCCAATTAAGCTAACAAACGAATGAAAACGAGTCCCCAAGTATATTATTGTTAATAATTAAATTACTTGTTAGATAATTTATATGCAACTTTAGTTAATGCAGGATTTTTAAGGGTTTGTATTTAATTTTCATGCAAAGTTTTAACAGTAATTGAAAGGACATCATTAGAACATACATGCACTATCAGAGTGATAATTATTTTGAGGGCTTTAAGCATGTCACGTTCAGTGTAAATGTGGTGCAAGTCCATTATTCAAAGAGAAAATCACTTGATGAAGTCAGCTTCATATTGCCTGAAATAAAAACACAAGTTAAGAGCTATTCATCATCAGTGTGATTATTTACCGGGATTCTCTTTGCATTTTTAACCACATATAATTTATATTCCCGGTATTAGTAATTGCGTAAAATTCTAGGAACTTACCTGGTAAAGATATGCTAGTTGTCGCAAAATAGATTAAAAACGTTTCTTAAAATATACTCAAATCTATAGGAAGCTTGATTTATATACAGGGTGTCCCAGGATTATTGGGAAAAACTTTAAGGGGAGCTAGGGGACATCACAAGGATTCAGATTTGCATAGCAACCCATGGTCGGAAACGGCTTTGTTTGCCGTTAGGTGGTGTTGCCTTACTTGTTGCCAGCACCTCAACATCTGCAGATTATCGCATCTTTTTGCAAGAGGTGCTACCAAGCTTACTTGACACTATGCCACAACATGTCCTACGCCCTTCGTGGTTTCAACATGATGGGGCACCTCCCCGTTATGGCAGATGTGAACATTTGAATCAGGTGTTTGGTCACCGATGGATTGGCCGTGGTGGACCGGTTCCTTGGTCACCACACTCTCCTGTTTTAAGCAGCATAGATTTCTTTCTTTGGGGTGCACTGAAAAATGCTGTGTACGCAACACCTGTGGGTTCCGAAATGGATCTGGTTGCAAGACTCGTCTGTGCTGCTTAAGATATCCAACAAAATACAGGTGTATTTGAGCGAGTTCGCCAATCTATGCTCCAACGGTGTAATGCATGCATCGCTAGCAATGGTGGAAAGTTGGAACATCTTTTGTGACATTTTCACATATCATCTACCACAACACATGTAATATCTTTGACCAATAAATTATTTCTGATGATCTCATTCTTGTGTCTCTACGTTTGAATTGGTTGTGTTGAGTTGAATTGGTTGTGTCTCTTGTACATGTCATACTACTTTCGTATGACGTTTCCGACCGTGGGTTGCTATGCAAATCTGATTCCTTGTGCTGTCCCCTACCTCCCCTTAAAGTTTGTACCAATAATCCTGGGACACCCTGTATATTGATGAGAAATGTATTAAAATAAAAAATCTGAATTCTCCAGGAAACCAGATTCCAATATTTACCAGGAATGTTCCTGATTGCTTTTTCTTACAAAGTATAGTCTACTGAGTATTTTTGAATGAAATATTATTTACATTTTAAATTTTGAATTCTTATAAGGTGCGTCTCAAAATTATATGGACAGGCAATTTTTCGAAATAACAGCTAAGAAAATAAAGCAATAATCACGAAAAAAATAACTAGCATATGGAATCATAACATAAGTTTATTACGATACAGAAATGTTATGTTTATATCACAGATTGTTTGTAAAAAAATAAAATTCAAAATAAGCTGTCTCAAAAATATATGGACAATGAAACGAATTGCTTTTATTACAACCGTATCAGAAAAATTTGCATTTCCCGCGTTCTGTACTTGTGACGTAACCACTTCGAAATATGAAATCACTGCTCTTTCTTCAACTATCGATTAATTGAAAAATGCCTCGCAACGTTGAATTCTCTGCTGCTGATATTGCTAAATTTTGGCATTTAAAGGCTCAAAATGTTAAAGTTTCTGATATTGCAAAAAAAATAAAGTGTAGCAGATCTGGAATTTATGCAATTTTATCAAAAAGTGACAACACGATTGCAAAAAAGCGTTCAGGTCGACCAAGAAAAACATCTCTAAGACAAGATAGATAATTTTTCGGGAGCAGTTTCAACCCAAAAGAAGACTGTTCGTGCAATTGTGAGGACTTTGGCGTTTCCTTTTTCCAGATCTGCTGTTCACCGTCGCATACAGGTAAGCGAAAATCATAAATATTGCAGAATATGTCGGGCACCCATGCTGAAAGTGCACCATAGAAAGGCTCGAGTTCTTTGGGCTGAAAAACACATGCATTGGAAGGATGAATGGTTAAATGTTTTCTTCAGTGACGAAAACAAATTCCATTTGGATGGCCCTGATGGCTGGGCATACTATTGGCATGACTTACGAAAAGAATCTCGCGAGTTCTTTAGTCGACAAAAAGGAGGGGGTCACAAATGGTGCGGGGCGCATTTTGTTTCAACGGAACAACGGATATTGCTTTTCTTAATAGTCGACAGTGCTCTGAGGATCATTAAAATGTCCTTAAAAGCAATCTACTTCCAATCGGAAACATCTTAGGGGGAGAAAAACTGGAAATTCCAACAGGACAATGCGCCGATTCACACGTCCCACTCAATAGCAGCTTGGTTTAAACAGAATCAAGTGACTGTTATAGACTGGCCAGCCATCAGTCCAGACTTGAATCCAATTGAAAACCTTTGGGGAGTACTTGCACGAGATGTGCAAGCCCATGGTCGGCAGTTTTCTACTATTCAGGAATTACAGCAAAAAGTAGAACAGAGTTGGTTCTTTTTATAGCCGCACATACTCCAAACACTAGTTGAAAGCATGCCTGATAGGGTTTTCAAGATAATTAAAACGAATAGATACAAAATTTGAATTTAAATGCAAAATATTCGAAAGCTCCATATATTTTTGGGACAGCCTATTTTTATTTTTATTTTTTTACAAAAAATCTGTAAAACTTATACTTTACTTTTTTGCTTTATGTTATGATACTATATGCATATTATTTTTTTCGTGATTATTGCTTCCTTTTTTGAACCGTTATTTCAAAAAATTGCCTGTCCATATACTTTTGAGACGCACTATATGTTAAAACAAATAATAACACCAAAAATCCTTTAAATAAAGTATATTTTTTAGTTTTTATAGCTTTGAAAATAAGTTAAAAACCACAACTTGTTATATTTTAACTCGGTTGAAAATTCAAAAAATTAAATGATTAAAATTTTTCAAGAACGATACCTATTACTCGCCATTTTCTGTTACTGCGGATTTCCATTAAATCAGTTCAAATGATTTAAAGTTATTATATATATATATATATATATATATATATATGTATATATATGTAGCGGTCAATATGATTAATCCGGTCATCATTAATAATAACCGGTTATTATTAATAATGACCGCGGTTATTGTTAATAATAACCGGCCATTATCTCCGGTCAATATTAATAATAACCGGTTATTATTAATAATGACCGGATTAATCATATTGACCATAACATATATATATATGTCATTGCTAGGTACAAATATTTATCTGTAGCATTAATCAATAATTATTAATTTCATTATTTTACCTATCATTTTTTACATAGAATTTTTCTTTAATACATCATTTTTTTAAATGTAATTGAAGCTTTACCATCATAATTTTATTTATTATTTAACTATATTTATTTATTATTTAACTATCAGTTATCATTCTTTAGACAGTATTTGTTTTAATCTTTTACTAATAATAGTAATAAAATACTTTTATTAAATCATAGAATATTCACAAATTTCCATAGATGGCAGCACCTTATTAATTCATTTGAAACATGTTTGGTGTTCTATTTTAAATTTTCTATAGAGGGAGCTGGTTCTATATATTGGTTTGTGTTTGGCTTTGTTGTACAATAATAATCCTTGGTCAATCATCTTTCAAAACTTATTTTGGCAACATGTACTGATTTTCTCCATTTCATTGCCTGAGTTATGTGTTGACTCCTGTTTGGATCATGTATTCTATCTGGTAAATGTTGTTTTCTGTTTTCTACATCCTTTTTAATCTTGTTGTATTTTGAACGTTATGATTATATTTCACAGTTTTTTTCTCTTTTTATTGGTAAGGTTTCTTTCCTTTTTAATATTGTTTTTATTTTTTGAACTTTATGATTTTTTCACAGTTTGTTTCCCTATTTTGGTGCTAATATGATGATGAAACCACACATTTTATTTGTAGTAATTTAGGCATTTGGGACCTGAAGATTCTGTCTAAATTCCACAAATTTCAATTTCTCAATTTTTTAATTTAATTTCTTCTTTTTCTTCTTCTTCTTTTTTTTTTTTTTTACTATGTATATGGAATCTATATTCACAGTGTTGGGGGAACACTATTGTTGTCAATTAATTATTACATTCTAATTCATAATTTCATAGTTTTTGTTGGTGTTTTGGTAATGTTTCATTAATGGTTATATATATATATATATATATATATATACATACGAGGGTTGGAACTTTTATAGTGGTAACACTGTTGTATAGACGCCATGCGACGAACCTAATGATGTCGCTGATAGCACTCGTCAGTTAGATACCTACCTTACCCCATAATATATGGACTCTCCATTCCCACATCACACGCATGCAAACTGGCGAGCGGAACATAGCCTCGTGTTAGCTGGCGGTCTAATGTAGTGTTGTCAGGATATTTTCGAAACAAGAACAACGGAGTGTCGAAAGATTGAATGTGCCAGAGGTCGTACACAGAACGACAGTGTCATCAAGATCTACAAGAGGCTTGCGGGGAATCTGCATTGCCTTACAGAACAGTGGCACACCAAACAGAACGATGGACGCCAAAATGTGACAGACATGCGTCGGCCAGGTCGTCCTAGTGTCAGTGAAGAAGAAGTGCATGCTCTTGCGGCGTTACTGGAGAGTAATCGACGCCATATGATTCGTGAGCTGATCAAAGACACTGGGTTAGCGCATACGACTGTGCTTCACATTCTGAAGGAACGCCTGGGCATGAGAAAAATTACATCACGATGGGATCGCACGATTTGATGGAAATGCAGAAATGGTTACGATACCACGCTTCTCGTAACCACTTGGAGTGCTATGAGGCCGAAGAAGAAGCTTTCATACACCGCATCATTACACTGGATGAGACATGGGCCAAATCGTGCGAGCCATAACTGAAACGTCGATCGAACGAATGGCGTCATCATAAGTCACCAAGAAGATCGAAAGTTCGTCAGAACCCCAGAAATGTGAAAGTTATGGTGATTCTCATATACGACTGTGATGGTGTTATCCTCACGCATTACGTTTCTCCACATCGGACCGTCAATGCGCAGTATTACTGTTCATTTTTGGAACACAGGCTGCGACCAGCTTTGAGAAGGAAGCGGCGACACTTTTTGCAGAACCCACCCATCTTTTTTCACGACAATGCTCCGCCGCATACAGCGCAAGCTGTGGCGTATTTGTTTCATCGATCGATGGAACTGGGAAATGTTGTACCATCCTCCATACTCCCTAGACATAAGCACTTGTGATTTTGACTTGATTCCTATGATGAAGAAATCACTTCGTGGCATTCGCTTCAGAACTGTTCCAGAGATTCGTCGAGCAGTAGACCGCTTCATTCGAACTGTCAACACAAAAGGCGCTGCTAAAGATATCCTCCTATGACTTCCACATCGCTGGTAACGGGTTATACACAATGCTGGCGACTTTATTGAAGGACAGTAAAACTTTGTAACATGTATCTATTTTGTGCCACTATTGAAGTTCCAAAACTCGTATATATATATCGATTTCTATTAAAAAATTCATATGTTGCATTTCATATTTATTTTAAAAATTAATTTGGAAAAAAAATATTTTTTTAATTAATTTTCGTAAGAAAATATAATTGCAATCTGTAATTTTTTTTAAATCAGAAATGGACTTTTAGAGGTGTCAAATATGTGAATCTAAAATTATAGCTCATTCCACCAAGTGGTTTTTAAATTATGCGACCCCCTAATCTTATTTTTATGATATAAAATGAAAGTAGACATAAATTTCAGTCGAATGGCTACTTCTGATATATTTGGGACATTTGAAGATTAAAATGTATGAGGAGTTCTCTTTTCTTGGCGACTTTACAATTGTTAAGCTTGCCATGCATGATTTATTTTTAAGTGGATCAAAGAAATATTTTGTACTTAAAAGAAATTAAAATGGATTATTTAGAGCAATTAATGTTGAATTTATATAAAAAAAATACGGTACTGCTTGATTATACCGTCGACTAATTTCGCCAAATTATACAAATGGAAGAATATTACCACTCTAAAATTTTAAGTTACGAAAATTAATGAATTTAAATAAAGAAAAGTCACTAAAGAATAGGGTTATTTTGATGATGATGTTCACTTATGACGCAGTTATATACCAAATATAAAATTTGATTTATTCAGATGATTTCGGACAATTTGCGGATGATATGCGGATGATTACGTATTTAAATGCAGAATTATTAAATTAAACCATAAAAGAAAAAAAAACAGAATTTTTAAGATATTGCATTTGTGAAAAAAACATTTTAAATGTAATAATCGAATTTATTAAGGTACATAATAAATATCAATGATAACGGAAGATTGTAAGGAACTTAATGCTCTTTATTTAGTCAAAAAACATAGACGGATATAACTATAAAATGCATGTAAACATTAGATACAGGCTTGAAGCAAAATATATAAATAAATAAATAAAATACAGTAACAAAAGTTAATTTGAAATTTTCAAACCAATTTCCTTTTTTAAAAAATATCCTTTTACAAATAATATAATAAAATCACTCGTTAACTTTTACTTAAAGTGCAGTTACTGATTAAAGTGATGAAAACATAACACAAAAGGCTTAAAAATACATTTTAATATATAGACGATACATGTTTCATGCGCTCAAACGGCGACTTCTTCAAGATCAAAATGATAAATAAACTATTTTTGCTTTTTGAAAATGATATCTATATCTATATCTATATCTATATTATATCTATATCTATCTATCTATATATATATTAAAGATCCCAGATCTTTATCATATTTTCTCAAAATGCGAGATAAAGTAGAGAAATAGAAATCATCAAAAAATTTCGCTAGAAAACAAGTCTCACATCTAAAATATAATTAAAAATGGAATTGGTACATCACGTGCTAGCGTTTTATTTAAAATCAAACATGATGCCAATTTTTTTTATTGTTTTTATACTATAGTTTCTAAATAGTTTATCTTAGTTCGCTTTCGACTGATGGATAAATAATTTTGATATCAGTTGAAACTATCATGAGGTAATCGTTTATTGACAAAATTTTTATTTTAAATAACGAACGAACAAATAAATTAGTAAAACATTAATAAAAATACAAATAAAACGTCGAGTTAAAAATCAATTGATGACGTAACAAACACGTGTAACGTGTTTAAGGTCGAATGAATTTGACATCCATTATTGGCATCCATTATTGGATCATCCATTATTGGCATTTAATCTTATAGTTTGGCGATAGCTTTTTGGTCGACGGGATAATCAAGTAGAACCAAAATTACATTTATTATAAAACTAGTTGTTACCCGTGACTTCGTTCACGCAACATTAAAAGAAGAATAAATACATTAATTAAGCAAAATATTTCACTCCCGATAATTAAAACAATAATAATTAACTATTTATCACATTTCATAGGAGACAATACGGTATTTTTTGTTATAGGGACCTTGACAAACTCAATCTTTAAAAAGTGAAAATTTGCGCCAAATAATCGCGAAAATAAAATTGCAACCAATGCAAAAAGGAGGACCAAATAAAATTGTGGAAATAGACGAATTGGGTAAAAACAAATGTCAATTTTACCTGATAAATAGTTTTACTTTTAACTTTTTTGTGAAACATTTTAACAGCCATCCTTCAAAAAAAACATTAAGGGTGTATTCAAATCCAAACTGCTTATATTGAGACACATTTGTAAATTCATTTTTGCTCTAAAATGCATCCAATTGGCAGATTCTCTTATTCAGAAACTTTATAATGTCCGTATTGTCTCGATTTTTTTTATAAAGACAGAATATATTTCAAAAAATGCTGTCAAAGTGGACATTTTGAACCGAATTTCCCAAAGCGATAGCGCTGGAAACAAAAAAAAAATGATCGTACTGTGAAAATAATTGTCTGTAAATCAATTTCTAATTAATCGAACGAAAAATAAAAACATGGGGCCCTTATAAATGTCTTTATAAATCACGCCGCCAAGTTTCCTGTTGTTACTTTTAAGAATGAGTCTGAGAATGTGTCTCAAAATTTTGAGTTGTTGAGCGTGGAAAAATATTTTTTTGAATACCGCCTTAATTGGAAATAATATATGCTTTTTCTTTAAATTCAAGTCTGCCTCCTTGGTTTAATGTATAACTGAAAAAAATCTTGTTTTCTAAATGACAGTATGTTGACAGGCAATTTTTGTTCTCCAGAATAAATTGATTCATGAAGTTTGAATATGTAAAAATATGTTTTTATCTTTTGGATAATTTACTGAAATCAAGATTTTGTTTTCACCATCTATTCAAAGTGAAAATAAATTCTGTTTTTCAGTTCTAGTTAGAAAATGGTGTAAAAAATATGCTGATCGGTTCTATTTCTCCTTTTTTATACACAAATATGGAGTAATTTAATTTCCGTTTTTAGAAAAACTTCATTAAAATTTACAAAAAAAAAAAAAAAAAAAAAAAAAAAAAAATCGTGCCATCTAATTTACTTTTTTTAATTCTGAGAGTTTGTGTGACATCCTTGGATCAATGATAACCGGTATTAATTAAATCGCATTGCGTTCGATAGTCTAGGAGTAGTTGCGGAATACAAACACACGGTCAGATTTTAATATAATAGATTCGTGTTCATTTTCCTTTTCTTAAAATTATGATGTGATTTTTAGCAGAAAACTCTCATCTGTATAAAACAGATACTCATGCTTAATAATCAGTATAGATAAAAAAAATTTAAATTTTTCGTTATAAATATGGTGTGAAACTCATCTACTTTGTATACTTACTGATCCTTGTATTATTAATGTAAGGAATTGATTCACACTCATTTTAAAACATATTGAAAATTCAATTCCTGTTTTATTTAAAATATGACGTCTCTTTTACCCCAGAGAAATCCCTTTTTAATGACATAATTCTTGTTAATTTTCTTTTCCAGGCAATTAATTTCAATACTGGCATAGGGGAAATTATGTTACTTTAACGAAATAATATTAAATCTTTAGGTTTTATCAACAAAAATGGAACTATTTACATTCGTCATTTTTTTTAGGTAATCGAGTTATTTCTTTTAGTTTTAAGAATAAAAATAACTATTTCTCACTATCCATGACATCATTTTCGACATGGATAATTTTGCGGAGCATATTATTGACACTTGCTAACCATTTTCTTTTCAAATTTCTTTTTACTTTTTAAAAATTTAAATAAAAAATACGGTATAGTTATATTAGCCATGCGCAGATGGTAAAACGCCAAGTATTGTTACCATACAAAAGAAAAAAAAAAGAAAAAAAGTAAAGAAAAAACCCAAGATTACTTTATTTCACCATCAAAGCATATCGCTTTATTTTCTATGTATGACGTCATATTCGCCTGTTTCCTATTGTTACGCATATTGAAACCTTGTATTATTACCAAAAACTGAAAAAGGTACGCTTTATTTCTAATAATATTACTTAATCTTCTTTTTAATTCTTTAATTTTTTTATTTCGTTTTCATTTTTCACATGAAAATTTTTCAATTGAAACTAAATTGTTGAGTAAAAATTATTATTCCGGATTATGATTTAGTTTTGGCAATGATAAAGTATTAGCAACGATAAAGTAAATATAACCATTTTAAAATATTATACGAAAAAAAAATGTCCATTTATTCTCTATGAAAATAAAGAAATTTTGAATTATTGAGAAAAATATTTTAATAAAATAAACAAAAACCAGCCTATGTTCATTTGAGGGTTATAATCAACCTATATGCAAAGATACAGGATCATTAAATGCTCCATTTAGACGCTGGCTTCAGCCTAACATTTACACACAATCGGATTTATAATATTACTAGCTGTTACCCGTGACTTCGTTCACGTAACTTTAAAAAAAGAGAATAAATGCATTAATCAAGCAAAATATTTCACCCCCGATAATTAAAAACGTAAATAATTAACTAATTCTTTATCATATTTCATATGAGAAAATACGGTATTTCTTTGTTATAGGGGCTTTGACATAGCTCAGTTTAAAAAAAGTACAATTTGTCAAAAAACAAATATCAGTTTTACCTGATAAACCATTTTACTTTTAACGACTTTGAAAAACGTTTTAACAGCCATCATTTAAAAATAATTCATTGGAAATAGTATATGCTTTTTGTTTAAATTCAATTCTTGTGAATATGGAGGAATAATTCTACACCTAAATGCAAGGAACTTCAATTGCAGAGCTTTTTGCAACGTAACATTTACATGTGTTACGTTTGCATGTAACAGTAACAGTTACATGCAATTGCAAAGCTTTTTGCAACCCAAAATTATATGTAAACATTACTTTTGCATGTAATTTTCAGTGCAAATTAACATTTATAAGGGTTCAAATTAAAATTAATTTGGGTGCAAATTACATGTAAATGTTACGTTTGCATGTAATTTGGGGTTGCGAAAAGATTTGCAGTTGCACGTGTTACGCTTGCATGTAACAGCAAATTTGCCTCCTTGGTTTAATCTATAGCTGAAACAACTCTTGATTTCTTGACAATATGCTGAGAGACGATTTTTGTTCTGCAGAATAAATTAATTCATAAAGTTTGAATATGTGGAAATATGTTTTAATTTTCGGAAATTCTGCTGTAATCAAGATTTTTTTTTCACCAACTATTCAAATTGAAAATAAATTCTTTTTTCAGTTTTAATGAGAAAATGGCATAAAAATGTATTAATCCGTTTTATTTCTTCTTTTTTTTATCCACAAAAATGGAGTAATTTAATTACCGTTTTTAGAAAAATTTCGTTAAAATTTACAAATAAATAAATAAATAAATAAATAATATATCGGAATCTAATTCAAAATTTTAAATTCTCAGAGTTTATAGGACATCCTTAGATCAATGATGGTGTTAAGTAAATCGCATTGCATTAAGAGTAGTAGTTGCGAAATACAAACAGGCAGTCAGATTTTAAAATAATAGACTTTTGTTCAATTTTCTTCTCCTAATAATCTTACTGATGCTTGTATTATTAATCGCAGAGTTCAGAGAATAAATATATATGAAATGTTTATGTTTGGCATGATGCTGAAAATGCAACCCTACAGTTGGCCTAAACAACTGGCGGCTTGCTTTGAAAACCTCTCCCCGTCCAATGAAGTCAGCCCTTGGGCCTAACGATTTGAGCGATAACCGGCTTCATATTGCAAGCCGATTTGACGATTCACTGCCTCTCTATTCTTTCACTGTACTCTGTAATTAGGGCCTCCGTGGCCGAGTGGTTAAGACACCATTCCGCTAATCGCTTGTGAGCGTAGGAGTCAGGTCGTCGGGTTCGACTCCCGCCAGCTCCATTGCACACACTTTGTGGAGCTACCGGATGTAATTCTCTGGTGTTGTAAATTTCCTTGTGACTATCTCGTCCCTGTATATTGACGATGACTTATAAGCGGGCACTTGATGTCAAGCACACAAGTCTGATGTATGTTCTCAATAAACAAACAATCATACTCTGTAATTATTAATGTTTGATATTGATTCACGCACCATTTGACACATATTTGAAAAATCCCGTTTTATTTGAAATATGACGTCACTTTGATTCCAGAGAAATCTCTTTTCAATGATATAATTCTTGTTAATTTTCTTTTCCTGGCAATCATGACGGGAATTTTATCAGAAAACTCACATCTGTATGTAACTGATTTTCAAGCTTATTATTAATCAGTATCAAAAAACATATTTCAGTTATTCATCTTAAATCTGACGTCCATTATGTATATACTTTTATATTATACACTGATATTCATGTTCCTTGTAATGTTACGAATATTTGAAAATACATGTTTTATTTATGACGTCATATTTGTTCAAGCCAAGGAGGATCCTTTTCATAGTTCCATGGTCCAAGCGAAATCTTTTCTTAATAATATGATTGTTGTTCATTTTTCCTTCTAATTATAACGCAGTTTTTGACAGAAAATATCTTCTCAACGTAACCAATATTCATACTTCATGTATAATAACAAATACTCCATATTTTTGTTTCAAATATCATGGAAATTCCTCTTCTTTTGAATTCTTTTGAATTTTCATTTTTCACGTGAAAATCTTTCAATTGAAAATTAATTGTTGACTAAAAATTATTATTCCGGCTTTGATTTAGTTTTGGCAACGATAAAATATTAGCAATTTAACCATTTTAAAATATTATACGAAAAAATGTCCATTTATTCGCTATGAAAATAACGAAATTTTGAATTATTAAGAAAAATATTTGAATAAAATAAACAAAAACCAGTCTATGTTCATATGAGGGTTATAATCAACTTATGTGCAAAGGTACAGGATCATTAAATGCTCCATTTTGACGCTGGCTTCAGCCTAACATTTGCACACAATCAGATTTATAATACACTGCTCAAAACAATTAAAGGATATTGCAGTTTTAGGTGGATTTTGTATCTGGGAAACTTTTTAGCTGATTGATACATGGTCGACAGACATAGTAGGTTATATGAGAATAAATTACACATGTTTGGCAGAAAAAAATGCATTTTATTGCGCATTTGTGTACAAAAGGAAAAAAACACAATTTGTGCATATGAGAAAAAAGAATAAGAAAAGGTGTTTTCTTCAAAGAAAATCATTTTCAGTAGGGGGTATGGTTTCCACGGGCGGCCAGCAACGTTGAACACCTTTGAGGCATGGACTCAATGAGGCTATTAATGACGAGTTGGGGTATTCTGCCCCACTCTTCCAGAAGAGCTCTTTCCAGTTCTTGGAGAGTTTGTGGGGGTTGTTGACGGCCAGAAACTCGTCTTCCTAGAGCGTCCCAAACGTGCTCGATTGGATTCATGTCTGGAGAACACGCTGCCCATTCCATTCGAACGATTTCTTCCTCGAAAAGGAAACCCTCCACCAGGTTTGCACGATGTGGCCTGCAGTTATCGTCCATTAAAATGAAGTTATCTCCGATTGCTGCAGCGTAAGGGACTACAATAGGTCTGAGGATCTCATCCCTATATCGGCGACCAGTCAGAGCTCCATCTCGAATGATGTAGAGGTCAGTGCGCCCTTCAATGGAGATGCCACCATACACCAACACTCCTCCACCGCCAAATCTGACACTTTAGTGCACGAACGCAGGATTATTCCTACTGCCACGGTCCCTCCAGATGAAAATACGCCTATTATCCGGATGCACAGAAAAACGGGACTCGTCAGAAAACAGAATATTGCTCCATTCATTTCTCCTCCAGTTGACATGCTCGGTTGCCCACTCCCTGCGGTCGCGACGATGCCTTGATGTTAATCTAACACATACCATCGGTCGGCGAGCATACAGACCTACAGCATGGAGCCGGTTTCGGACAGTCTGAGTTGAAATCGTGGTGCCTGTAGCCGAGCGAAGGTGTTGTTGGAGAAGAGTAGCGTTCATGTTTCGGTGTCTCCGAGCTGTTAACGCTAAATACCGATCTTCATTGGGCGTTGTTGCCCGTCTACGACCTTGCCCTGGTCTTCGGCCTGCACATCCACTCTCCAAAAAACGGTTCCAGATCCTGGAAATGACACTTTGTGACACTCCAATGGCTTGCGCTACTTCGGCTTGAGTTTGGCCCCCTTCTAACCTACCAACAATTCTCCGAGCTTCTGAATCTGTCAAATGACTTCGCTGAGACATTGTACTCATCGAAACAAAGCAATCACTGAATGCCGATCATCCTTGTCTTCATTCTCTTTTATCCAGTTGAAAGTCAAATTTCATTCGCTGCCGCTGAAGCGACGTTTTTAACGTCGAACTCAAATTTTGCATACTCCACAGTTTGAAAACCAGAAAAATTTGCATTTGTGATTCTCTTCTTCTATTTTCGGCAAAAAAAATTTCGTTTATATCTTTATTTTATACAAAACTTCAAATATCCTTTAATTGTTTTGAGCAGTGTATTACTAGCTGTTACCCGTGACTTCGTTCACGTAACATTAAAAAAAGAATAAGTGCATTAACTTAGTAAAACATTTCACTTGATAATTAACAACATATATAATTAACCAAAGCTTTATCACATTTTATAGGAGACCATACGGTATTTCTTTGCTATAGGGGCCTTGACATAACCCAGTCTTAAAAAAGTGAAATTTCATGCCAAGTAATATATACAATCGCGAAAATGAAACTGCAACTAATGAAAAAAGGAGGACCAAGTAAAATCGTGAAAATCGAGGAATTCCTCTTCGTAAAACGAAAAACAACACTGGCAGAATTCTTCTATACAACAGTGCATTTTAGGTGGTATTTGGTGTACAATTTGTATATGTGTGCATTGCTAAATGGGCATATGTTATATATTTCTTACTACATTATCTTGTTTATGTATATATTAAATTAAGTGCTTCACGCTAAGTGGTGTAAATAGTGAACAAACTGCTTGTGTATTTTATAAATTGATAGATATTTCACAAAGATATAACAATCTAATGCGATTCTAAAATGTAAATAAAGGTTGCTAGAAAGTACTTTAAATTCTGCCGAATAAATGTACTTTCTTGTTATTTTATTTTGCCATTTCTATTTATTCTATTTTCCATTCATTCCATTTATGGATATTGATTTCATTTACATATTCGTGTCAAAGAATATTCTTTAAAGTTATTATCAGGATTAGGATAGGATACGATTAGGGTTAGGATTAGGAATAAAAATTGAACGACAATGGCATGACCGATTCAGGTTTAAAGTATGAACCAGGAAGTCTATTTACATCATGAAGCAATAAGAAAATTAGAAAATTATCGGCTAATATTTTTTAATATGTTTTACAGTCATAGTTGGCATCAAAGGTGAGCGGGGAAATGATCATCTAAAATACCATTAAGTGTTTACCACGCAAAAAACAAATCTGGTTACAACAATGTATTTAATTTTGTGCCAAATTTCACTTGATAAAAAAAAAAAAAAATCAAATTGACTATGGACCTACCCAAACAGCACACACCCATCTATAAGACATCTACAAGCTGTAAACCCCAAAAAACCGACACATCTATAAGAAGTCTATAAATATCCATGATACACCTTTTTCACCTCTTATGGAGATGTTATGTGTGATCTCTCTGAGTTCTATTAGACGTCCAAGATATCCAGGTAGTCTATAAGACCACGTCTATAAGACGTCCAAGCATAGATCACTTTTCAACATGCAGTACTTCTTATAGATGTACTTAAGACTTGGATTGTAGATATCTAGGTACATCTGATATGCATCTATAAGACGTCTATTTACTGATATTCAGTATTTCTTATAGACATACTTAAGATATGCAAGAAATTTCACCAGAAATACAGCCTTGGGCAAAAGTATTGATCACCCCCATATTTATAATATATTTGTAAAAATAATAGTTAGATACAAATATTAAATTGTATACAATTATGAATTTTCTCTTTAAGAAATATTGGTAAAAAAAAAAATAGCAAACGAATAATTCATTTTTTAATAAAGCTATTTTCTTTAAAAAACATTTTTTTAATATTTAATTTTGCTTTCTGGAAGTTTTGTTAGCCAGTTAATAAATAATCAAGAAAATAATTCTTGGATGAAAAGTCAAAATAAAGAGCTTAGTCTTCAAAAATAAAAATAAAGAAATCTCATGTAAAAAAAAAAAAAAAATACATTTTTACATAATTTTTAACATGTGTTAATAATAAAAAAAATAATAATTATTTACACTGCTGAAAAGTTTTATATTTTGGCTTTTACTACAAGAAAAGACAAAATAAAGAAGTTAGTCTTCAAAAATGAAAATAAAATCTTATGTAAAAAAAAAAAAAAAAAAATTATACATAATTTTTAACATGCGTTAATAATATTTTTAAAAAAATTAAGAATTATTTAGGCTGCTGAAGAGTAAGTTTTATATTTTGGCTTTTACTGTAAGAAAATTATTTCAATTTCCATGATTATCTGTTAACTTACATGATATAATAATGACACTTCCAGAAAACAAAGTAATTAATACTTTTAAAAAAGTAGGTTTTCAAAGAAAGCGTCTTCATTAAAAGATGAGTTGTTCGTTTGTCTTCTTCTTTTTTTTTTTTTTTTTTTTTTTTTTTTTTTTTTTTTTTTTTTTTTAACAAACCGTAATAACTTAAAAAGAAAATTCCTAATGATATGCAGTTAAATATTTGCATATAACTATTACTTTTACAAATATATTAAAAATATGGGGGTGCTCAATACTTTCAGCCAAGACTGTATTTCCAGTGAAATGACATAGTTTTCTTGCACGTCTTAAGCATATCTATATGAAAATTAGTATAATTCTTGCAGAAAATGTTAAAATATAAAGAAATTGGTCTTCAACAAGGAAAATAGAGAAATCTTATGTTAAAATTACACTTTAAATTTTATAAATTTAAATTTTTAATTTCTTAATAAAAATGATACAAGTTTTAAGAAATATTTTCATTGGTGAAGATAAGTGCTTTATATACTTTGGCTTTTCCAGTAAGAATTATTCTAATTGTCATGATCACCTATTAACTTGCATAGCATAACAACTGCTATGGTATGAAAGTTTCAATTATGATATCTTACTGAAAAACAAAGTTATTACAATTATAATTGTAATAACTTAACCGTTAAAGACATAGACAGCAGTTGTGAATTCTAAAATAATTGTGTTGAACACATGCGCTTCATTTACCCTCTTACTAAATATCCTTCATAGTTTAATGTTGAAGTTCAAAATTTGTTCTACTCTTTCATTATTTTATCAGCAAGTTTCCATTGATGTACAAAATACACCGTCATTGAATTTTTATAAACTATTATTTTTTCGTTCTTAATTAAGCATTTTTTTGCATATAAATGTGAGATCTATTACTAGAATAATATTATTAGACATAAGACACTATTATACTTTATCATCAAAAGTTTATATTTTATGCTTTCAAAGACACTGCTTGTGTCTTAACTATAAACTGTCCGTGTTAGATTAATTATAACTAAATTAGTTTTTTTTTAAACAATTTGATGTTTATTGCTTTTATACTACTACTGGACATCGCATTAAACAAGGATATCATTAAAGGTTACTTAAGTTTTAAAAGCTGATGGTGCATATAGTGTGCTGCTTGTGTCTTTATGTTGTACAAATCGTCAGTGATGTTAAAGGTTAAAAAAGAATTTCATAACTGTATGTAGTTAAATATTTGCATTCGACTAATATTCAGGCTCGTGCTGGCACTTAGGGATAGGTGTCCCTGCACCCTCTGCCACCCTTAATGATGTTACATGATTTAGTGTGAAAGTGCCAACATGACCCTCTGTCCACCGCCCTTTCAAGACATCCAGCATGTGCCTGCTAACACTTTTAAATCAGTTATAATAAAAATACAGCAGTGCTTAATAATTTTGGTAAAGACGATTGTATATAAAAATACTAAATGTTTCGTTCTGATAATATCAGTATTATTCCCATATTTATATTGGGATTTTTTTTTTTTTATCAAAGCATCGACTAATTTTTATAATATTTCCAATGAAATATGAATGCTGTAATTCCCTCAAATCTCATAACTGAATTTTATAAACTACCATATTTACTTACTCCTGCATAATGCACACATTTTTACCAAAATTTCAGGTCTAAAAACCAGTATGTACATTATACACTGAATATTTCTAACAACCGTATACATCAAACCACACACGTTTTCACAATATATATATATATATATATATACATAATGCAAAACCTTAATTTTAAGTTATTTTAATAAGAGGGCAAACTATACATGAGCAAATACAGAAGTAACTTCCCAGCAAACACGAGATTTTTGGCCACCTGTTGTAAACGTTGTGGCCAAAAAAGTTTGCGGCAATTTGTATCCAGCCATTAATGTATTTTAACTGAAGCGCCCGCACACCGGATGTCTATCGCCAAATCGTTAACGGGCAAATGGCGGGGAAACTTAATGCAATTTCAGTGCCCAATAGCGAATGAAAGTACGTTTGCGGCCAAGATATACAAATCTATCATTGTTTAAAAGTCAGTGGCCCAGTATAATCTTCTCGACATTTTTATTATAAGAAATAAAAAGTATCTTTACTTCACATTTTATAAGATGATTTTCGTTATTTTAAACCTGGATTTATGTGAAACGATAAAATACGCTGCATTTAAATATTTTATGCAATAAAAAATACACAAAAAGTACCCTTCTTTAATTTAAAGAGTTTTTATGGAAAAAAAAAATCATAAAAACTGTTAATGTTTTTGCTTTTAAAGTATGCATTAATATCTTTAAATGAATATTTTTTGTGAGCACCTAGAATGAAAATGAATATTGCAATCTTTAGACATACATATTATATAAACATATTAAAAAAATTAATGATAAATGGGAATTTATTTCAATTTCAATTTCAATGAAAAAATATTTGTCAAAAGAAATAAATGCCACTTTACCAAAAAGCAGTTACTGTTAAACGAAAAAAAAAAAAAAAAAAAAAAAAAAAAAAAAAAAAAAATTCTTTTTTTTCTTGGAGGGGGGGGGGGGGGGCGGTGATTTTATATTATCTGTATATTATCTATAAATCAGTTCCAAAAAATAAGTTATTTTCATTTTTTGAAACACTCCAAAATTTAGATTTAAAAGAAAAAAAAAATCTTAACTAGCTTAAATAAGCAATAATACCAAATACCGATCCCCCCCTCCCACTCCTTTCACACGGCAAGCCGGGAGTAATGCAGGGAAAGATGAAACAAGATTTCCCTTTTCCAACACATTTTTTTTCCCAGTGGGGATTTTTGTAAATATATTTTTAAATGTTTTCCGCTTTGTAATAATCAGCATTGAAAAATTTCCACTTTTAAAATTATTTAATGTTGTATGAGAAATTTTGAAGATAAAAAAAAAAACCTTGAAAAAATAAATCTATTGAAATATAGCTTTTTTTCTGCGGTCTCGTAGGGATTTTTATGTCTTTTTGGCAGCGTCATCGCACATCGCAGCGTTGTTTACATTTCCCTTTCCTGCATCGTGGCGTCGTCTATGTCTAAGTCTCGTCATTCACTGGTTTTTGGATATTTAGATTTACTAATTAGGTAAGATTATTTTTCTATATTATTCCAAGAGTTAGTTAAAAATTAGTTTTCATCATTCTCAGGGACAGATTTAAGTTCAAGATAAAGAAAGCTGAGAAAAAGCATCAGCAATTGTGTAAAATTAACTGCATTGCTTTGCTTATTATGCGACTTAATTCTACAGAAGTGAATAAAAAAAAAAGTTCTTTACTGATCTTACATCTGCCCTGAATATGCTATTAATAAGTTGATTGTAATTATATATATATATATCAGAGTAAAATGTGTCCGTAATGAACAATCTCGGAAGTTTTTGGTTTATAAAAAAATTAACCAATAAAAATTCAGCTTTTATTTTTTTCATAATTCTCCGTTGCCTGTTTTATAATTTGCTTTATTGCTGACAATCTTAAACCAGTCAGGAAGCGGAAAGTAATATTTTACAGCTCCAGTGTCTTTCAGTGAAATTATACTTCATATGTTAAGATCTGGTTTTAATTAACTAATATATATATATTCTGTATTTTCTGATGATACTGGCATATTTTTATTTTGATAGTAATAGAAAACTTCGAATTTTATGTACTAATTAATGACCATTTGCAAAATTTCACTTTATTTTTAAGATTTTAATAAAGTAGGTAATTTCTTTTTAATTCATTAATGTGATTTTTAATTAGTCATGGCAATAGTGCCCAAAATGTTTTGGTTTAGCCGAAAAGCTAAGTAATCTGATTTATTTTTTTAATTCCACTTATCAGAGTGCAGGGTTGGCAAGTTTTTGACGCATGACGGTTTTTACCGGTTTTAACCATGGTTTTTACCGTCATGTCAAAAACCTCCTTGTCAAAAACTGTCAAAAACCCATTTTTTTAGTAGTTTGTTTTTACATTTTTTTTTTCATTCTATCTTTAATATTAAGTTGTTTTACATGAAATATTGAGTATCAGAAAGACTCTAAAGTATATTTATACATCCACGAAAAACAAAAAAGAATTGCATTAGAATAATACGTGTTACATCTCTGTTAAAAGATCTCTACAATAATCTTAAGCAATTTGGCATAGTCTAAAAAAATTAGATTTTTTGAAGAAATCCTGTAACCTATAAGTATTAGATTAAACAGTGTATAATTTCGGTACAATTTATTACATTGTTGAAAACAAAACTTTAAGATTCTACTTATTGAACTGCAAATGAAAATCGCCGTAATTGCATTTATTAAATATATAAGATATGCATTTTAAAATATTATCTAAGAATATTCAAATTTATTCACTGCCAGTCTTAGCTTAACATCTATTTTCATACAATGTAACAACATTTTTGCATCTCTAAAATAATTTTAATGCACTTTATTAAAAATGTATATTGAATGTTATTTAATAATTATAATGACCTTTTATTATCATTTAATATTAATGTTAATTGCAGTTAGTAGAATCTATATTGGTGAAGATTATGACAAATATTGTTCTTTTCTTTTATTCTTGTATTTTTAAATCTTTCCCATTTTAGGAAATGATCTTCTTTTAAATAAATTTAAAAAATGTAACTGTAAATAATAATAATAACAAGAACAAGGTAAAATCAATCTAGAAATGTATTGTATGCTACACTTACACCATAAATTGGAGGACAATCGAAAATGATAGGTTTTTGACGGAATAAACCGGTAAAAACACGGTTTTTACCACTGTCATGTCAAAAACCCAACCCTGTCAGAGTGTAATAGGAACACAACTTGGTACTTTTCTGTTATACCAACACATGCCAAAATATACGCTAATCTGCCATTTATTTCTACCCTAACCGTGTAAAGAATTTTTTATTGCAAACTGTACCAAACATTCTGATTGGACTATTTATTGAACGTGAATCTTTTATTATTATTATTTAATCGTAACCTCATAAAACATCTTAACTTGCTACTTTTCAAATAGAAAATATTTATTAAATTATAACTTGCATTTATTATTGACACTGAAATGAATTTTACCATTAAGCTGTTACTTGATGATGTAGAAGCGGCAATAAAATTGTTTTAGGACTTTAGATACATAAAAAAAAAGTTTTTATCAAAAAAACTCATAAACATCTTCATTCAAAAAATGAAATGTTTACAGCAATCCTAAGAGACATTTACAATTTCAAGCCTGTAGTTTAAATAGAGTTTTATTTTATTACCTTATGTAATATTTATTTGTTCTTTTATTTTAAGTGCATATTTTGTATTGCAATTTTCAAACGTTTTATTTTTAAGTGCTTAAATTCGTGCCAACAATGTTATTTTTGTTTTCAAATGATTCGTTTCATGTGAATTTCCTTTTGTGTCGATTATTATGCTTAGCGACAATGGTGTTGGTATAGCAGAAAAGGACTCAAACTTTTTATAAACAGTTGCTTTTAATATATTTTCATGTTGTAAATATTTTTTTAATAACAAACCAGATTAATTTTTAATGGGTTTTTTTTTTCCTAATGAAAGCACATAATTTGTTTGGGTACATTTCGGTTAGCCGGGCGCCAGTGATATATATACATGTATTATATATACACATATGTCTGCATATACATATATATACATACATATATTTATATACATATATGTATGTATATACATATATAGGTATATACATTATGTATTTATATATGTTGATATATATCACTGGCGCCCGGCTAACCGAAATGTACCTTTTTTTGTTTCAAAGTATTGCATCGTCCCTTACCCCTCATGCAAAAACAAATTTGTCTTTAAGGACGTCTTCCTTTTTAAAACTTGTTTTAAGCCTTTTTTTAACCTCATCTCCCCCGAGTCTGAAATTTTCTTTCTGTGTTTGTGACAACATACTCTCAAAGCATGCAATTTCTTTCTTGGAATCCAAAATAGTTGCACACTGTTATACTATACTGTTACATTTTTTTTTTTTTTTTTTTTTTTTTTTACACCCATCCAAAATATTAAGAGGAGAGAGCCTGTCTGATATTACACTTTTAATTTTATGTTAAATAAAACATTGCATACTTTTCGGTTAGCCAGGTGCCAATGATGTGTACAAGTACATACATGTATATATATTACTGGTGTCCAGCTAACCGAAAAGTACCAAACATTGTATCAATTATCTTCCTTAATTACTTTCCTGGAACTATAATTTATCTCCATCTTTTATATTATGTTCTGCAGTGTTTTTCTTTTTCAGTACCATAATTTCAGTAAAAAGCGCTATAGTGCATATGCGTGTAAAAATTTAAAACAGTCTAAGTGCACAGCACTTCTGCTGGTGTGGCTGATTCAGTAATTTTTTTTTTCTTTTCCTCCCCATAGCAATATTTAGATAAGATGCCATTTTATTTAATGCAAATTATGTGTGTGTGCATGTTGAAATAAGTTTTGATTTAAAAGAAGAAGAAAATGATTCACTGACATCAGTTATATACATTAATCAGTTGTACTTTTTCTTTTTAATTTTCTAGTTGAATATGATAAATGCTTAATATTGCAACCTATTACAATTTATTTTCATATTTTTCAGGAAACTGTGGTGGCGCAGTTCAGAGATGGCAGCAGAGATGACTGTGCAGCATAAACTCGTTTGGCATTCAAGCAAAGGTAAGTTGTCAATTTACTCAGTTTGTAACGCAGGGCTTTTATCTTAGGGCCCATTTTGAAAAAAGTAAAAGTTATTTGTGTGAAATTTATTCTTTTTTTTTTTTTTTGTGAAAGATAACATTTTGTAATGAATATGAAATTTAGTTACTCAAATTTGAACCAAACGTTTATTGATTACTTCTTTAAGTCCTTCTGTTAAAGTTTTCCTTTCAATTTGTTTGCAAATTACACATTTTGAAACATAAAATAAAAATTAACAATGAAGAGTATGTTTTTATGGATTGTTTATAAAATAGTCAATTCAGAAAATTCCAGATTTTAAAAGTATTGCTACCCCACATGCAAAAACAAATTTGTCTTTAAAGACTTCTTCCTTTTTAAAACTCAATTTTTTTTAAGTTGCCTGTGTTATTTAAAAAAAAAAATGGGAAGAGATCCTGTTTATTAAAAGGTATATTGTGAAGGGACCTGCTTTACTAGGAAGAATTTTGGGATGGTCCCCTAAATAGGCTCCAAATTTTGTCTGTATTGATCAATTTACATTAGTAAATTTAATTTCACACATTCATAAAATAGAAGTGCACTCTTGTATTTTAGCTGCATACAGTTGGTAAACGTTAAAGCTCTTTACAAAGCTTTCCAACCTTTGCACTTTAAGTGTAAAATTTTCACTTTTTAACCTTTTTTTACAGCTAGAATGTACTTATTTTTTACTCTTTAAGTTATAGAAAAAAAAAAGCTATTAAAATATTTTTCGGCAGAATCCTCGAATAAGCGAGGGTCCCCGATTTGGCGATTTTTTTGACGCACGCCAAGGAACGACGCGCGCCAACCGAGAAATCGGCAACCTCCGAATTCTACCCAATCAGAACACGAGCTTTTCGGCAGACGACTTATTACTTACACACATCGTCAAGCAAATTCTTTCACAAAGTACACCGTGAACGTAGCATTGATTTTATTTCGTTTTAAGAATATTTACAAAGTTTTAGTAAATTTTACCGCCACATTTTTCGATTTTTACATACTTTTACCAATATTTTCCTTCAGATATTTCAATTTTTACAAACTTTTACCGATATTTTCCTTCAGATATTTCAATTTTTATAAACTTTTATCGATTTTTTCGTTCCGATTTTTTCCATTTTTACAAATTTTTAGCTATTTTTCCTGCCGGTTGTTTCCATTTAAAAAACTATTTAGCTATTTTTCACTCCGTATTGTTTCATTTTTAGCAATTTTTCTATCCAAATTTTGAACTATTTATTCCTCCGGATATTTTTATTCTTACAAATTTTTTCCTCCGGATTTTTCCATAAAAAAACGTTCTACCCTATTTTTTCCTCCGGATTTTTCAATTTTAACCTACTTTTTTCATTTGGATTTTTCGTTTTTACAAGTTTTTAGCTATTTTTCATCTATTTTTCATTTTTACAAATTTTTAGCTATTTTTTCCTCTACATTTTTACAAATTTTAGCTACGTTTTTATTTTATTTCTTTTGTTTTCATTTTTATAAATATTTAGCTATGTTTTTACTTTTTTTTTTCATTTTTATAAATATGTAGCTATGTTTTTCCTTTGTTTTTTTTGCATTTTTTGAAATTTTTAGCTATTTTTTCCTCCGGATTTTTCAGTTTTTAAAAATTTTTAGCTATTTTTTCCTCCGGATTTTTCCGTTTTTAAAAATTTTTAGCTACTTTTTCCTCTGGATCCGCTTTAAAAAATTTTTTAGCTACTTTTTCTACCGAATTTTTCAATTTTTAAAAATTTTTAGCTACTTTTTCCTCCGAATTTTTCAATTTAAACAATTTTTAGCTACTTTTTCCTCCGGATTTTTCAATTAAAAAAAAATTTTAGCTACTTTTTCCTCCGGATTTTTCAATTAAAAAAAATTTTTAGCAATTTTTTCTCCAAATTTCTCAATTTTTTTAAAAAAAAATCTATTTTTTTCATTTGATTTTTTATTTTTACAAATTTTTAGCTATTTTTTCTTCCGGATTTTACCATTTTTACAAATTTTTAGCCATTTTTTTCCTCCAGATTTTTCCATATTTTTAATTTTCTTTCTTCTGTATTTTTCATTTGTATAAATTTTTAACTATTCTTTCCTCATCATATTTCCATTTTTACAAATTGTTAGCTACTTTTCCTCCAGATTTTACAATTTTCACACATTTTTAGCTATTTTTGCCACCATATTTTCCGAATTTCCAATTTTTTTGCTATGTTTTCCTCCAATTTTTCCATTTTAAACTATTTTTCCCACCGGATTTGTCCTTTTTTTTTTATGAATTTTTAACTATTTTCCCTCCAGATTTCTCCATTTAAAAAAATTTTTAGTTATCTATTCCCTCTAGCTTTTTCAATTTACAAATTTTTAGCTATTTTTTCCTCCGGATACTTCATTTTTACAAATTTTCGGCTATTTTTTTCTTCCGGATATTTCCATTTTTACATACTTTTATCAATTTTTTTCTATTTTTACATATTTATAGCTTTTTTCTTCCATCTGTATCCATTTTTACAAATTATCTTTTTTTTTCTATGAATTTTTTTGAAATATTTATCAAGTTTAATAATTTATTACCTTTAACAATTAAAAAATTTCTAGTAAAATAAGGCTTAAACTTGAAAATTGTCACAAAACGGAATAAAATCAACGTTTACTTCATGAAAGAAATTCTCATAAAAACTCTATAAATAGTCAATTCTCTGCATCACACCACACACGTTATAATTGAGAAAAATTTCGATATTCTTCATTTTTCTAATACATGCAAGACGCGGTTGACTATGCTTCGCGTACATTAACCGAAAAAAAACATCACTGAACGCATGAAACTCGCCGTACAGCAATCTCTAGAATGCACGAAATTCATTCAAGCCGCGGTCAGTAACTTGTGTATGTATGCTTCGCATACATTAACCGAAAAAAAAATCACTGGACGCATGAAACTCGCCGTACAGCAATCTGTAGAATGCACGAAATTCATTCAAGCCACGGTCAGTAACTTGTGTATGTACGCTTGGCATACATTAACCGAAAAAAAACATCACTGGACGCATGAAACTCACTGTACAGCATTCTCTAGAATGCACGAAATTCATTCAACCCGCGGTCAGTAACTTGTGTATGTACGCTTGCCGTACATTAACCGAAAAAAAAAACATCACTGGATGCATGAAACTCGCTGTACAGCAATCTGTAGAATGCACGAAATTCATTCCTGCCGCGGTCAGTAACTTGTGTATGTACGCTTCGCGTACATTAACTGAAAAAAAAAAAATCACTGGACGCATGAAACTCGCTGTACAGCAATCTGTAGAATGCATGAAATTCATTCAAGCTGCGGTCAGTAACTTGTATATGTACGTTTCGCGTACATTAACCAAAAAAAAACATCACTGGACGCATGAAACTCGCTGTACAGCAATCTGTAGAATGCACGAAATTCATTCCAGCCGCGGTCAGTAACTTGTGTATGTACGCTTCGCGTACATTAACCGAATTTTTTTTTTTTTTTCCCCAACAATCCATTGACTAATTTTAAGATTTTTTACCACGATTGGCTGATTAATTTGGCGATATCTTTTAAATGGCCAAAAAATCATTTTGTAAACTTTTTCATATTAAAATTTAGTTAAATTGTAATATTTTAACAAAACTGTATTCAAAAAGTTATCATAAAAAAATCTTCGTCTATTACATATTGCATAGGAATTGTTCATTTTTATTAAAATTATTTTATTCAAAATTGTTATTTTACAGTTTGTTAAAACAGTTTAGCAGAGTTTCATGAAATGTAAACATCTTGTACAATGGGTCCTTCAAATTACTCAAAATTTTGATGCTTCAGCTCATGTGCTTAGAAAATGTTTGCTTTAAATGTTTTAATATTTGTTTCAAGAGTGATGATTCAGTTTTGTGATTATTGTGACACCTCTGGAAATATAGTGCATCTAATCTGGACTTACATTTAATAAAAATTAAATTAATTTAAATTTTTGAAATGTAAAATTTAATAGAAAAAGATTGAGTATTTTTTAAAGTTTTGCAGAAATGTGTCAAATAATTTTTGTTAACAGGGTTTTTGACTTTCATGAACTTTGACAATACTTAAGATTACACAGATTTATGCTAAATAATTTTTTTTAATTTATGCTATGTATGTAGAAGAGGAAGGGAGGTGGTGATAAAATTATTTAATCTTCTGACCTCTAAATTAAGGATTTTTTTTTAATATGTTGTCATATAAATTAATTTGGATTTTGATTATATGTAATGTATAATTTTTAACAAATTAAAAATAAAGCAGATTCTTTGGAGAAAGGGACCTTCTTTAATACTTTCTTTGACCCTTTTTTCTTAAGAAACTTTAAAAAATGATATTTAAATTCAAGGTATTTTTAAAACATTCTTATGTTTTGCCCAAAATATTTTGCAAATGTAAGATTCTGGAGAGGAGCTGAAGGTTCAAATCCATGTTTTTAAATTTTCCTTTAAATCAAATATCAAGTAATAAAAATGGTGATTTTTTTTTCATTGCTAACTAAGCGTAAAACTGACAGTGTGAAATATGTCCGAGCCTGGAAGCTTGGTTACGCTTAGTTAGCAATGTAAAAATTCACATGTTTGTTATTCAATAATTTCGAGTTAATTTCACTGCTGAAAATAAATTAAAATTACTCAAATATCAAGTTTTTAGAATAAAATAACTGTGGCAATATTTGTATTGGAGTAATTAGTGTTTCCCCTAGACGTTTTCGAGAGGGCGCAGCACCCTGCCCATTTTTTTATAGTTGTAAATGCGCCCTGCCCGTTTTTATATAGCTGGAAATGTGCCCTGATTATTGTGGATTCGCAAGAATTTGCTTTCGCGAATTTCACCAAAATTTAGCGGGAAAATATCACAAAAATCATTTATCGGTCATGAGAAAATATCGCAAGATTCGTCTATTGGTCACAGTAAAATATCACAAAATTTGTCACTTGGTCACAAGAAAAATTACAAAATTCAAAAATCTCAAAATTCGGCAGTTTGTTGTAGGAAAAAAATTGGGAAATTTGCTTATTTGTCGCAAAACCTCCCTCCCTGCACAATTCGGCAATTGGTAGCAGGAAAATATTCTGAAATTCATCAGTCAGCTGCGGGAAAAATCACGAAACTATTCAGTCAGTCATGGGAAAAAATAGCGAAATTCTTCCAAGATCGCATGAGAAAAATTGCTAAATTTGTCAATCGATTGCGGCTAAAAATAGAGAAATTTATATATCTGTCATGGGCAGGGCATTCGGGGCACGGGCCCAGGGTCCCCGATTTTCAGGAGTCCCCAAATGCTACTAAAAATTTTTGAATTATTGGCCAAAACAGTTTTAACTGTTAAAAAAACAAAATTAAAATGGAAAAATCTGTTTGTCAGAGATTGTCTATGATGTGTCAAAGCAGGGTTGGCAAGTTTCTTCCAAAGTGGAAAAAACCGGCCTGAAGAAATAGGTTTCTTCCAAGTGGAAAAAATGGAAGAAACTGTTTTTCTTTAAGAATTTACCATATAAGTTACAACTTTGTAAAATACAATAAAAATAAATGTATTTTCTAATAGATAACCTTACATAAATTTAATTAGACTTATAAAAATTTAATTATGTATGATAAATTGATAATTACACCAGTTTTTTAGCCAAGATCACACACCTGTCTAAAGCTTTCCAATCATTGTGTACCTGAATAAAATAAATGGGACTTTTCTAACACCATGCCAAAATGTATGCTAATGTGCTATTTATTTCAACCCTGAACGTGTAAATATTTTTATTGCAAACCGTGCCAAACATTGTGATTTGCTATTTATTGAACATGACACTTTTTAATTATTATTATTACTTAATTTACTCTGTAACCTCGCAAAACATCTTAATTTGCTATTTTTCAAATAGAAAATATTTAATATTAAGTAGTAACTTATATTTATTGTTGACACTAATGTGGATTTTACCATTAGGCATTTACCAGATGATGAGGACGCTGCAATAAAATTGTTTCAGGACTTTGGATACAAAAAAAAAGTATGAACGTCTTCATTCAAAAAGTGAAATGCTTACTGCAATGCTAAGAGACATTTACAATGCTATGCCTGTAGTTTAAATTGAGTTAATTTTATTAATTTATCATATAATATTTATTTGTTCTTTTATTTTAAGTCTATATTCGTGTCGATTTAATAAAATAGTTCGTGAAAGTCTGTAATTTTCAAATGTTATATTTTTAAATGCTCAATTTTGTGCCAACATTTTTTTTTTTTTTTCCAATTGAATCCTTTCACATGAATTTCATTTTGTGCCAATTATTGCACTTGGTGACGACAATGGTGTTGGTATAATGGAAATGTACCAAATAAATTTATCCAAAATACACAAAATCAATTAAAGGTAATTCAATTCAAAAGAGGCACATTTTTTTTAATATATATAATTTAAACTTCTGTAACCAGTAGTAAATAGTATGTGGATCATTTACCTATTGTAGAATGAAACTCTTTTAAATAAAAGACAGTGCTTTGAATTTACGCCCATTTTATTAAGGAAACTAATATACAGTAATTACTGTATTGAAGGATTTCATTAAAATCTCCATTTTCCTTACTACAGTGCAACATTGTATAACAAAATAGAAGTAATTTAGCTTTAAGATGCTGCAATCAATTTCTCAACTTAGAATGGATGAATGCAAAAGATGAAAAAAATTCTTATCCCTGTAGAGTTTATTTTCAGAACATTTATCTTTTAAATCAGCATGCTAGTATACATAATTACAAATTTGTTTGTTTTAAGTTTTGCACAATAGTTTTTAAAATATTGCATTTTTATATGATAAATAAGGAATTGGTAGGTTTTTTTTTTTTTTTACAGAAATTATATAAACAATAAAAAAATATCCCCTACCTCTAAAGTTGTAAAAAACATAACCTGTAAATACCTGCTGAACCTGAAGTTTGTTATTAAAAAATAACTTATTTTTCCATAAATAATATTTTTAATATTAATTAATTTCCAATTTAAATTTCATATAATTAGGTTTTGAATTTAATTCTTTTATATAGTTAATATATTTTAATTTTGAGCATCTGTTTTGTTTTCTGTTGGTTTCTTCCAGTTTTTTCCATTTCTTCCAGTTTCTTCCGGAAGAAACCCAACCCTGTGCCAAAGTAACTTCATTTTTTCTTTATTGTCTTTTAACCCTTTGAGGCGTGGTGGGATATATTATATCCCACCTAATTTAAATTTTACTTTTTTAACTTTGACGGGGAAAAGTTGAAAAATTGCTTTTCCTTATTTTGAACTAAATTACGGTGAGAATTGAAATGCTATCGTTTTATGAGTGATAATATCAGATTTATAGCTTGGAGGTACACAATGTATTTTCCTACTTTACAAAGCCATTTTGAAGGAAATGTTATGTGAAAAAATAAGGTACACAATGTATTTTCCTACTTTACAAAGCCATTTTGAAGGAAATGTTATGTGAAGAAAATAAAGAACTGCTGGTTTCTAGCAATACAAATTCTAGAAACATTTACAAAGTGAGCAATTCGACTTTTATGAAATGAACAGAAAGAGCACCCATACATCATATGTAAGGAATATGAATTTATATATTTGAAGTTATTCAAAAGAATTTATAGAAAGCCTGTTTTTATTTTGTTTTAGTGATTAACACAGAGATAAAGTATTTAATATATACAGCCCCCCCCCCTCCCCCCCTGCTCTTAACACATAAAAATAGAAACAATATTATTGTTAACATGGTTGCAAAAAGAAATGAGAGAATATGATATAACATAAAATTGCCACCATGAAATGCAGTTTCGCACCTAGAAAAAAAAAGAAATTAGGTGTCATTTGACAACGCTGCCCTTTCATGAGTTTTTGTTAAAAGCAAATATAGGTATACTGCAATAAAATAGTTTCATTTTGTACAAATAACTTGAACTACAAAGCTTTTTGTAAATAGTTTTTTTAAATTATAATTTCTGTTCCGATTATATTTATAAATGGCTAATTAATAAGTGGTGTTTTTAAAGTAAGGCATTTTAATTTTGTTTTGTAAAATTTATTTTTTGTTTTTCAGAAGAAGAAGAATAAAAATCTGGAAAGAAAAAAGTTCTCTGTGAAGATGACTGTAGATTTTCAGCTCTTGTTTATAAACTTAAATTAAGAAACATCAGAAATTTAATTGTAACAGGATTAAATTTTCTTGTAAAATATTTCTGATAAATTTTGAGCATCTTGTAAATACGTAAATAAATGTTTTTTGGTTGGTTTGTTTTACATTTGTTGTGAAAAATAAAATTTATATGAAAAAAAAAGCATTCAGTTCTAGTGTTTTTAAATATATATATTTATTTATGCAAGTGATGTTGTTAAAAAAGATGTACTATATATTTTCCCCTTCTTTCTCATTCTGAGAACATTCCCCCTTCTTTTTACAGGTTAAGATATAATTGAATAAAAGTGTTTTATGTAGGCTATATTTTAAAAACTGATAAACTGTTTTTGTTGGTTGATTATAAATTAGCATTGCTTGGAGATCAGGTATTAAAAATAATTTGCTGTATAAAAACTTTTGAAAATTTTAATAAAAATTTCATCATAATCTCATTAGAAGTTGAGATTAAAATTTTAATGTACATAATATTGTATGAATCAGTTTGAAATTTTGTTAGTCAAAAAGTCGCATACCTCCTGCTGGAAGGAAAAATATTTTAAAGATTTCTTTATTGGTAATATATTAAAAAAATATATATATATATATTCAGTACTCATTACTTGCTAATTTTTAAAAAGTAAAAAGAATGATATATTATTATTTATGAGTAATGTTTAGTCCATTAAAAAAAAAAAAAAAAAAAAAAAAAAAGATTTAGTGTATGAATGGTGAACTTGCCGTGTTCTAGAAGATCAACTGCCACTACTATTTTGAAAAAATATTAAACTTATTTAATAAGAGAAATTTTAAGATTACATAAGAAGGAAAATAGTGACAATTGGCTTTCTGTCAATTAGTAATATTTTGTAAATATATATACATTGAAATTTTGTTCTATGATGTGTATAAAGGGGGGAAGAGTCCTTAACAGACTAAAACATTACTTTATAGGAATACTGCTACATTTTTCTGATATTATATGCCAAAGAGATGAAGATAGTGAAATGACATTTTTTGAACGGACCTAATTTACATATATATATAGTTACATCATTAAAAAAAATTCTTAAATTTCAATGATCAGTAATGTCAACATTTTACCAATTTTATAAAATAGAGTTCCTGCGTTTTTGTTTTATTTTCAAGCTGGATAATTGGAAGAAACGTCCAGGTAAGAAATTGTATTATAAAAGCACCAGTGGACCCATGCGAAGATTTCACACTGCAGTCTAATACTTTTTAGCAATATCTAATACTCTTTAGATGCAGGTTTAAACTTGTAAAGGAAAATTAAGGACTGAAACTATCTTCAAACAACATTAGTCGAGCCAGAATATCATCTCGTTTATTCCATCACAGTTACAGTAAAAACTGATCGAGCATAGCAAAGACAAAAAAATATATATATCTATAGTTAATTAACTGCTTTAGAGATGACATCATCTGTTTCGGAAAAAAACATGGGACAAAGAAAAATAAATTGAGCATTTCAATTTTGCTTTTTAGTCATAAATATAAAATAAACCCGTGCAGCAACTATGTCCCACTTTATCTTTTTTGTAGTATTTATTTTTTATAATCATTTTAAGCATTATATAATGTGGTATTTTATTTTTGTGGCTACACTAATTTGAGGAAAGCCTTTCATTTCTTTTATGAAGACAATGCAGATTTAATTTTTAATTTACAGCAATTTTTAATCAAAAAATATGTTTTATCGAGATGTGAGTGCACTATGTCAGAAGCTGGTTCAAAATCCTTTCTTATGGCATCTCGTTCATTGTTGTGCATTTCATATTTTCTGAGAAAAGGGGATGTTGATAACAGAAATAATATATACTAGTGGGCCTGTGTGAAGATTTCACACTGCAGCCTAATATTTTTTAGCAATATCTAATATTTTTTAGATGCATGTTTAAACTTCTAAAAAAAATAAAGCCAGAATATAATCCAATTTATTCTTTCATACTTTACAGTAAAAACTGACTGAAAATATCAAGAGCTATATATATATATAAATTGTATTTTAACTACATTAGAGAGTGACATAATGTTTTGAAACAAAAAAAAATTGAGCGTTTGAATTTAAATTTTGCTTTTTTATCATAAATATAAAATAAACCCATGCAGCAACCATGTCCACTTTATCTTTATTGAACATTTTTTTTATAATCATTGTTGTGGAATTTAATTTTTGTGGCAACAGTAATTTGAGGAAAAACTTTCATTTTATTTCTGAAAACAATGCCTATTTAATTTATTACTTGCAATTTTAACCAAAATACATGTTTTAAAGAAATGTGAGTGTACTATGTCAGAAGTCGCTTGAAAATCCTTTCATATGGTATCTCATTTAACATTATACATTTTTTATTTGCTTCGAAAAAGGGATGTTGAATATAATCATTAGATAACAATTTTCAATGGAAATTCTGGCTGGACAATCCACCTGGTGAATTAGCTTGAAGAAACATAAATTGAAACTACTTAAAAATTTACTCCTTTGAATAGAATGTTTAAACCTATAATTTAATTAAAAATTGAAGAAAATTAGTTTTTTTTTCGTATTCTCACCATCATTGGTAATTTAACGCTCAATATATATTTTACACCTTGTGTTACACCTTATTTTACAACTTTTTTTTTATTAATTACAATTATGGCTTTTGCAACTTTTTCAGAATAACATTAAAAAATAAATCATAACCATATGGCCTTTTATTCCGATCTAATGAGATGAGTGGATACGGCCAATTTTTGCCTCCATTGGGACACTTTTTTAAAAAAAAATTATTATTATTGCTTCCAGATTGAAAGTATTCTATACAAGATCTGAAGCACTTTCGATTTTATTGTATTTTGACCTTTTTAATATGGGGTGCTTATAACACCATTGCAGTTTTTAACTGAAAAATATTATAATAAAGTGAAACATGTTTGCATAAAAGTCAGGTTGGTGTTATGAGCTCTTGTTAAGAAAAATATTCCAATAGATTATTATTATTTATTTTTTTTTTTTTTCAAATTTTGAATAAAATATTTAGAGTTTTCAGACAAAAATTATGGACCAGTAAATTTAGATTCTAAAGTTTAAAATAACTTAAAAAAAGAAGAAAAATTGTCCCTGCCAAAGGAGTAAAAATGGAGATTTGCTCAACTTTACTTTTTTGAGGACCATAAAAAGTATAATTCTGGCCAGCTTCCATTCATGATATCTAATAGTGGCATGAATATGGCTAGCTTTGGGCTATCATTCATTAATGATGCCCATTGATGGCGACAAAGTGGCTAGCTTTCGGCATGCATTCATTAATGATTACCATTGATGGCAACAAAGTGGCTAGATTTCGGCTTGCATTCATTAATGATGGCAACGAAGTGGCTAGCTTTCGGCTTGCATACATTAATGATGCCCATTCATGGCAACAAAGTGGCTAGCTTTCGGCATGCATTCATTAATGATTACCATTCATGGCAACAAAGTGGCTAGCTTTCGGCTTGCATTCATTAATGATGGCAACGAAGTGGCTAGCTTTCGGCTTGCATACATTAATGATGCCCATTCATGGCAACAAAGTGGCTAGCTTTCGGCATGCATTCATTAATGAATAGCATTGATGGTATGTGGATGGCTGGCTTAAGGCTAGTTTACATTTATGATGACCAATAAATTAACATTTATGGCCAGCTTTGGGGTAGCTTTTATTCTTAACAAACGCAGGTGGCATGGCTGTGGCGATCTTCTGGCTAGATTTTATTCACGATGATCGTTAATGGCCAAACTGTGGCTAGTTTTCATTAATAATTGCCACTTAAAGTATAACTGTGGCCAGTTTTAGGCTATCCGTCAATTATGATTAACCACTTGTGGCACAATTATGGGCATCTTAATGTAGTTATGGCCAATTCTGTTGCGGCCACATTGTGGCCGGCGTGACAGTTTTTTTAAGTTGCCGTTACGGCAAACGATTGCGGCCCCTCATCTACTAGTTTGGGCCAAGGCTAACGTAGCCATCAGTGGCCCGCAAGTTCTGTGTTAGTTGGGTTAGGTTTGAGAAAAAGTCCTGATTTCTAGTTTTTTTTTTTTTTTTTTTTTTTTTTTTTTTTTTTTTAAGTTAAAATAGCATGGTGATACATGGTATACATGAGAAATATTTTTTTTTCTTATGTAAAACAAGGTACACATTATACACAAGTAAATATGGTATTTAAAATCAGTTTGCCAATTTTATTTTGGAAGAAATTTCTAAATCCTCCAGTATTTTGCAACAATAAAGAGGCTAACAGATTTGTTATTTCCCCTTATTATTTAAAATGAACAAATCTTCAGAGGATAAAGACTTATGGTAGATAAATTTTTATCTACCCCCCCCCCCCCTCCAAAAAAAAAAAAAAAAAAAAAAAAACCTTTCCGATGATTGTTACACATATATTACACACAGCATGCATAAAATCCTTAATTTTTCATACCAATATTTTGGAATAGTAATTTTTTCTTTATTTTATCATATAATTTCTTCAATTAAATTAGGCCAAGTTTTCTATTTGGAAATACTATAGTACTTCCTACAGTGATAAAAGATTCAAAATATTGTATGGGTCACTTGTCGCAAAAGGATTAACACAAATTAATAAATTTCTTATTCTGTTTATTTTGTTCTAGTTCCCCAATATAGACAAGACAGGTTTTTTTTTTTTTTTTAATTATTAGACAAATGTTTTAAAATCTATTTTGTATATTGAACTAAATTTAAAAAAAGTTATCAGTACAAAAATATTACTCTAATTAATGTATTGTATGGAAGAACCACCCAGAATTGTTTTTTAATCATGTCTGCCTACATCAAAAACTTATTTACAATTATCTGAGCTTCAGATACGTAAGGAAATTTACAAATTGACTGCCTTCTCAATTTTGCATTTTTAGAAAAGCAAGAAAAATTTTAAGTTAACAAAAAGGGTGGACAGTCACTTTTACAAAAATTAAATATTGCAACATGATTTAAATTAATGCTAAACATTATTGCATGCTTTCTCATTAGAATATATCATATTTTTCAAATGTGTCAGATCTACCACTCAATAACAATTTTAATAAAAATATAAGTATTTTTTTCTTATCAACAATATTAGACTAGGTGGTACAGAATACAACTATAACAGAAAAAAGAAGAAAAAAAAGGACTTTATTTGAAAAAAAAAAAAAAATCTTTGGAACAGGCTGTAACAGGACAAACACAATTCTTTAAGTTTCAAATATATAGATTATTCTACTCCATTATCACTACAATAGTAAGAGCTGATTTCTTCGAGCAGCACCTATAATAAAAAGAAGAACACTGTTTTACTACATAACATTTTACGAATCACAAAAAATGACATTTTGTTAGGATAAAACATTTTACATACATCTAATGTCTTATATGAAAACTTACTAATTAAAACTGAATTAATCTTCAATGAAGCAATTATAAGTTACTCTCCCCACCCCTCCTCTTCATTAGGCCATGTCATTAATTTTTTGCAGGTTATTTCTAGTGATGGGCATAATGACTGATTTTGATATTTGAATGAATCATTCAGGTATGCACAAAAGCATAGCTGTCAAGGCTCTTAAAATTCTTTTTGTTTAAAAAAATTTCTGGCTTTAATTGATCACAAATAATAGGAATGTAAACAGCTATGCTTTTGTGTATGCCGGAATGTTTCATTTGAATATCAATCATTCATTATGTCCTTTGCTATGTTATTCTTAATTTTTAGGGTTTCACACTTAAGCAAAACTAATCTTAATTTTTTTTAATGGCAATTATTAAATTGGATCTGATGTCAGTTAAGAATAACTATTTATTGACTAGAGACATCAATAATAAAAAAAAATTATAGTATCAATAAAATAGAGTTTGCTATAGTATCGATTAAATCGATAAAAAATATCGACAACGCCAATCACTAGCTAAACCTATGGGAGTGTTCTTTAAATTTCTCATTTGCATGTTGATATATTTTAATGATATATATTAATTAGGGATGCACTGAATAGTGATTTTGGCCGAATACCAAATATTCGGCCCATAGGTAAACCGAATACCAAATATTCGGCTAGCCGAATAGTAACAGTGAGGCCAAATACCGAATATTCGGGCAACCGAATAGTAACTATTCAGCTGAATACCGAATATTCGGGTGGCCAAATATTTTTATATTTTTTAGAGTTTTAAAAGTTATATTAAAAATTATAAAACATTTTTAAAATCAAATGAAAATTTAAAATGAATTAGAAGAAACATTTTACAGTGATATAGCATTTATTTGTCAGGAAGAAACTAACGTAAAACAATACAATATATTAAAATGGTGGCAAATTAGCAAGAATAATTTTCCTGTTCCTTTTGATTTAGCAAGGAAGTTTTTAAATGAACCAGTGAGCAGGTGTCTGGAATGGGAAATCATGATTATATTCAGCGGTTGTAAATATACAGGGTGTTCATATATCTTGGAACTAACTTTCTGCGTAGATAATGTGGTCAAGGCAAACATTTTTTGAGCAATAAGCATTATCTCAATCCACTTATTCTATCAAAAATACAGTACATTCAATCAAAAACACAGGGTATGTCACCTCAAGCTGAAACTGAATTTTCGTTCACAACTTTAACAACAATGAAAATATTTTAGCAAGATTTGCATTATATTAATTTTATTTGTAGCAAATATGATGATATTATTGGAAGCATCTGAATTTTGGCCAGTGACACAGTATAAGTAACAGTGTCAGCTGCACTCTGAATAAAGGAATAACTAGCTCAGTTTTGTGTAGATATTAATAGTAGCAATTTCCAGCACTTCTCGTGATCGTGACTCACAGAAATCAAAGTAACAAACGAAAATTCAAATGAGATACACTTTATTTTTGATTGAATAAGTATGTTGCAATCCCGGTTTCTTGGACAAAAATTGTCTGTCTTGATGTCTATTGTCACCTGTGAAAGTTTTTTCTTTTGTATAGAAAAACATGATGTTTGTGAAAAAACAAGAAACAGATTATTTACTAGACAATATTCAGGAACTTGCATTTATTTGTACATCATTAATGCCTATGAAGGTCATATTTAATGGTTAATTTTCTTAAGTGACACTTTTCAAGTGAATAAATAATGTAAAAGCATTCTCTTTCATTGAAGGTGCCAAGTCATATCTGTTAAAATACATCAATTGGTTGCAAACTCAATTACAGAACTTTATCATACATAGTCGGAGGTCAATATAGGAAAAATTTGGGGCCTATTTAGGGCCTCTTCAAAAAAACCCATTTAACAAAACAGGCTCCTTCACAAAATTCATTTTAGTAAAACAGGTCCCTTCACAAAAATCCTTTTAACAATACAGTCCCTTTCACAAAATTCCATTCCATAAAAAAATACTCTTCATTAATTATTTTTATTTTTTTATGTTGTAAAATGTGTAATTTGCAAATAAAACAAGTTTGCCAGAAATGAAAACTTTAGCAGAAGGACTTAGAGACGCAATTATTAAATGCTTTGCATACCTGCCAACTTTTGAAAATGGCAAAGTGTAAAATGACGCATGAAGAGTATTTCACACCATTTTTTTTTACACAAAACCCGTGTAATCCATTTTTAAGTAAAATATACACGGCCTTTTTCTAAAAATTTTAAGTACATAATAGATGAATAGTAATAAATAATACAGTGCTGACCATAGTTTGTTGAGAAAAATATGAAAAACATTACAACACTCATTAAGAAACTGATTTTGCTTTACGTTTGAGCAAATTTATTTAAAACACGACTTCTTACATGCAATACAAATTTTAAAAATCTTCCTGATGTTTTTTGACAATGAAATCTGAACTCATTCTTTGGCAATACTAAATATTCCCCTCACATTCATCATTTACCGTTACTATAAGCAACTAGAAAGCATAAATTAAAGGATGAAAAATGAAACTTGGAAGAAACTTTGCCAAAAAGTGTAAAAATATGTGCCCTAGGTGTAAAAGTGTAAAAAATGCTCTAAAAGTGTAAATTTTACACCTAAAGTGTAAAAGTTGGCATGTATGGCTTTGTTTGAATTAAGAGTATAGCTAAATTTTATCTTTCGTTACAAAATGTTTTTTTCAAAAAAATATAATAAATTTCACAAAAATAACTTATTTTTCATAAAATGGGCCCCAAGAAAAAAAAAAACCTGTATCGACCCCTGATAGTGTTGACTCTAGGCTAATTTGGCAGAGCGCAGCAACTTGCAGCCTTTTTTACTATTTTATGCCCCTGATTAGAGCAGTACCGAGTACTCGGTATACACTCGGTACTCGGCCAATACCGAGTAGTTGCAAGAATTTCATTTTTTAAGCATATTTAAAGACAAATTAATTTATAAGTGATCGATAAAAAGTTATTTGAATATAAATGTATAATATATGCCCTAATTCATAAATCTATTTACTACTTGGTACATAAAAATGTATCTATAAAACATAGAAAAAGGTAAGAAAAAAACCCCCATGCAAAATTAATGTAAATTAAAGTTTAGTTTTATATTTATATTAAAAAAAAAAAAAAAAGTCATTTTTAAACTGTAGGAAAAGATTGTGATTTTGGATAAAGAAGCAGTGTGTAGAAACAGAAAATACAATAAATGCAATTTATGCCACAGTTTCAGCTCTGATTTCGCCAAGATCACCGAAAAGCTTATATATGCATCATATATATACATATTATTCCAAACACCCATATACGTCATTACATACATATTATATTATTTACGTCTTATATGTCATATATATACATCCTATACGACTTATGCACATGTTATATGTATATATCATATATGTGTTATATATGACTAATAACTCAACCATATACATCACAAAAGTAATGATTTAATATAATAATATATCATATTATGTCATACATGCTTTATAATTTGGCGATAAATCTTGGTCGCTTGGCGATTAATCCTCAGGAGCCGCTATTAAAAGAAAGTACCCAATTTTTTTAATCAAAAGAAAATAAGGTACTTTTAAAAAATATGAAACATTTTGCATTATTCAAGGAATTGTTACAGCAAGCAATAACTTTTTTTGATAGACAGATTTCAGGAATCAAAATGACAAATGGGTAAAGATGTGTTAAATAATCAGTTTTAATTTCATACTGGTTAATTGAACTTTTTATATAAATTCTTTTATATATATATATTTTAGATAATGCTAGTGTTTTAAAATTTTTGAATATACAAAAATTATCTTTAAAAGGTCCACAATAAATGAAATTTCAAAAATTTAAGTTAATTAAAAAAATATGATTAGATTATATGCTCAAGATGAATGTTTATAAATAGGTATGTATATAAACACACACACACACACATAGAAGTATTAGCACTAAGCACACTTCATTTTCGCATCAATGATTCTTTCTTAAACACAATTATTCAGTACTCGGCCGAGTACTCGGTACTCGGCCAAAGCACTACTCGGTACACCACTACCCCGATGGCTCTTTTCAAACTACTTTATGCACACAGTGGCCCTTACATGTCCTTTCAGTTATTTTCCTCGCAAAATATGTCAATCGGCCATAGGAAAAAAATTGTTAATTTCATCAAACGGATGAGGAAAAAAAATTGTCAGAGATGTGAAATTTGATGATTAGTCATGAAAAAAAAGTTTTTAATAAAAAATATAGTACTAACCAAATATTTACGTGAGTCTTCCTCCATTAGGTCTTCCAAGGTCTTGATAAACCTCCGAATGTTTGGAATGGTATGTTAATGTTGGATCTGGCTGTAACTCTGTAAATGGATTCAAGAAAATTTACAGGAATTAGAATAGATTGAAATGAAGTGTGTTTATCTCAGAAGTGATGTCACTTCTGAGATTAACACATATTATTGCATATAACAGCATTAGTAATAGCAGGCATGAGATTGCAGAAAGATGGAAAAATGAAAAGTTATTAAAAATAACATGCAAACAAGACAATTAAGAAGACAAAATTAGCACTCGTCAATCGGCGAGTAATACACACTAAAAGTTTGGTGATTGACTATATTGCTACCACTGGCCAAACTTAATAGTCACACTCACTAATTGCGATGATTGAATGGAAAATGAGATTTTTTTCCCCGCTGTCGCTCGATGAATTTCGAAATCATTGGCGAATCGCATGATTTTTTCCCCAAAATCATTTGACGAATTTTGTGATTTTTTTTTAAAAACCATTTGACGATATTCGCATTTTCTTTTACTTGAGATCATTTGATGAATTTTTCCGCCAACAACTGACGAATTATATGATTTATCTGCTATCAATTAATAAATTCAGAGGTCGATGCATTTTTTTTTTCTTGGGGCCGATTTTGTGGAAAGCAAACGTTATTTTTATGAAATTTATCATATTTTTGTGAAAAATAACATTTTGTTATGAAGGATAATTTTGTGAAGGGTCCTATTTTATTAAGAGGAATTTTGTGAAGGGGCCTGTTTTAGTAAACGGAATTTTGCAAAGGGGCCCTAAATAGGCCCCAAAATTTTCCTGGATCGACCCCTGACGAATTTCATGATTTTTTCCACGAATATTCGATGAATTGCGCACCCCCCCCCCCCACCACCACCACCACCACTGTCATTCGATGAATTTTGCAACTCTCTTTTGCGATTGTTAGACGAATTTTGTGATTTCCCCCCGAGATCATTTGGCAGATTTCGCAATATTTTCCCGCAATCGATCAGTGCACTTCACAGGATTTTTTACAGTGCCAGAATGGTGAATTTCACAATTTTTCCCCCATGACTGACTGACGAATTTAGTGATTTTTTTTCATGACTGATTGGTGATTTCCATGGCTTCTTCTTGCACCAGATTGATGAGATTCATGATTTTTCCCCCTGCATCCAATAGGAATTTTTCTTGAATTTTCCCCACGTTTGACCGACAAATTTCACAATATTTTCCCATGACCCATTGACGATTTTCTCAATATTGTCCAGCGACCGATTAACGAATTCCATGATATTTCCCCGCAACTGATATACAAATTTTGCAATTTTTTATATCACCAAATAGCATTTTTATTTGAAAAATATTAATATGTATTCAAATAAAGTTTTGAAATTTATTAAAAGCGATACTTTTGCGTTAGCCACATGCTTCGAGTTACAGAGAAGGGTAATGTACTTGGCATCCAACATGAATTTAAATATGGAAGATATAATGCAAAAGAAATTTAAATAACCCACATTTTCTACTAGAAACAAAGTATTTGTTGATAGTAAAAGGCTCCTAAGTTTGCCATAAGCATATGGTTAATAGGGATGCACCGAATAGTGATTTTGGCCAAATACCAAATATTCGACACACAGGTGAACCAAATACCGAATATTCAGCCAGCCGAATGCGAATAGTAACTGTTTGGCTGAATACCGAATATTCAACTAGCTGAATGCTTTTATATTTCAGGGTTTAAAAGTTCTAAAAAGTTAAATTTAAACATAATTTTACATCATATTTAACACAAAGACAATTTTGATGAACAAAATCTTTTCATGATTAAACTTTACAATTAAAAAAAATTCTATGCTTTGACTTATTATTTAAGAAGGATAGTTTTAAAACTGTTTTAATTAATATAAAAAATAACTCCCATAACTTCTGTGAACTAAAATAAATGAATAAAATTTTCTTATATTCTAAAACAAATATTTTAAAATCAAAAAGAAATACCGGGTGTTTTACTTCAAGCTGAACCTAAATTTTCTTTCATGATTTTAACATTAATGAAGATATTTTAGTGAGATTTTCATCATGTGAACATTACTTTGTATGAAATCACTGGAAGTGACTGAATTTTAGTCAGTGACTCAGTATATGTACTGTCAACTAGAATCTGAATAATGGAATGTCTAGCTTAGTGTTGTTTGCACAGCAATGGTGGCAATTTTTAGCAATTCTTGTCATATTTCACAGAAATTAAAAGTAAGTCTGATGTTTGAATATATTGTTACAATATATCTTCATTGTTGTTAAAATTAAATGAAAATGCAAGTTCGACTTGGAGTGAGATACACTGTATTTTTTAATAAGTGGATTGCGATCCTGGTTTCCTAAGTAAAATCTGTTTGTCTCGTTACTTACAATAACCCCTAAACGCTGTGTATTATCTGCCATCATGTTTAGAAACACTTAAATGTGAAAAAGCAAACAGTATTCAGGAACTTATATTTAGGCGTCATTAGTTCCTATGAATGTCGTCATTTAACAGTTACTTTTCAAAAACAGCAAACAAATAATGTAAAAGCAATCTCTGTTATTTAAATATGATTCTATTTCTTAATTTTTCTGAATATCTTTATTTATTGACAGTTAAAAATAAAAGTTATTAGGGTTTTAAAAATATTTTTAAAAGTATTTTCTTTAAATATTCGTCAGTATGACCAAATACTGAATATTCAGTGCATCCCTAATGGTTAATACACAAGTACCAAAAGATTAATATCAAAGTGACTTGAAAAAAAAATAGACTCAAGCATAAATATCATATATTACACAGTTAAAAAGTAAATTAAATATATTTTACTGGGTATGTAAAAAAAAAATGTGTCTAAACACAAGTTAAACAATAACAAATTAATGACATCATAGCCAAAAACAGTACAACATTTATTTAATAATCTCCTGTGTTTTTCGTAAAAAATAAGGAAGCTCTATGATTTTTGCAAGCTTTCGGGCACATTAATTTACAAATACTCTGGTATTGGGAATGATTAAGAGACCCCTGGATACAGTTAAGGATGCATTTCGATATTAAAAAAAAAAAAAAAATTATTTAAACAATAAGCAACATTACATTTAAATTAACATTAGAATGTAAATTTAAACATTCTAATGTAAATTTAAACAATAAGAATTACATTAGAATATTTATATGTATTAGTTCTAGTCTTAGCAAGATTTAGAGTTATTTTAGTGTAATTCTAAATGTTTGACAAAATGTATAATTGTATGATAAATAATACACATAACTGTTAAACCCTTTTAAGGCAAAGTATTTCAGTTGCAAACATGCTGAAAACTTTTTTTTTCCCCATTGAAATCAGAATTTGTCAAATAAATTCATTTAAAAATAAATATTTGCTGTTTTTTTTTTTCGTTTATGTATAGGGGAGACCGGTACACAGTGGACCACTTTTTTAGTTAAATAACAGACTGACCGATCTGTATGAAAATATTTTTGAATATTCCTTAAACCTTCTTACATCCATCATAATATTCTCACAACATAGTTTTCAATACATTTTTCAAAAAAAAAAAAAAAAAAAAAAAATTATATACATTTGTAAAGTGGACCAGTATACCCTGGAAGCAGGGTACACTGGTCCACCCACCGGGGTACAGTAGACCACTATTAGGTATATTATCTAAAATACAATATAAGTCTATTTTTCATTAATCTAATTCTTTTTTGTTGCCCCTTCACCCGCAAAATAACATAGTAATATAAATTTTGAAACAAAAACAAAACATTAATTATACTTTGAAATAATAACAGATTAATACAGGAACAATTGCAATTTAGTTGAAGTTATTACTTAAGTACAAAAAAATCAGCGCACATTAAAATTTGCAAATGAAATTCCAAAGTACTTATGAATAAGATTGAGCCTGGAATTATCAAGAAATAATTTTGGGTCTGAGAGCAACATTATGAAATCATTGACATCAACAGCAGATTCATCTACAGTTTCGGGAAAAATAAACTGATTACCATTCAATTTGCGTCTCATGAATCTTACTTGAATAGAATCATCAACAATTAGACTACAGTTATATTTATCAAAGGCAATAAATACAAAACAAAGTATTTCTTACTACGTTAAATAAATTGTTATTTTTATTTGTTTACTTTATTTTACAGTTAAATCTACTTTAAAACAATCTTTCTTTATAGAAAATAAGCAATTATTAAATATTTTGAACATTCTGCATTACAGGAGCAGAGTGGATTGTGGACCACTGTGCCCCAGGAGTGGGTAGTCCACTGTACCCCATGTTGAAGTTCAATAAATAATCATATTAATATTGTTTATAGCTTTCTTTTAAACATATTAACTTTAAAGTAAAATTAAAACAAGTATCTTAGCCTTGCAAAACAGCTGTTTTATTTTATTTATCTACAACCTTTAATTACTAAAAAAATAAAAATAGGATGATGAAGAATTTTACTTTTAGAAGCTCAAAACAACCAATGAGAATAAAATAGTTCAATCTGAGCTAAACATATTCTCTGAAGGCTATAAATAATCATTGCAGTGCTGTTGTCTATTAGGATAGAAGAGAAGCTTAAAAAAAATTTAAATAAATAAAATATTAGGGGGTGATCAACTGTGTCCATAGGTCCAGAGTGTACCGGTTTCCCCTACATCATACAATCTAGGGTTGGAATTTGCCGGCAAAATGGTATTTTTGCCAGGACCAGGACAGTGGCAAAAAAGGCTGGATTTAATAAATATAATAAAAGAATATAATTTTGTATATATTATAATTGAGACTTTAATCAGAATATTAATTAGATGTTTCATTAATATTAATTTGATTAATTAAAATAATTTTCATTGGTAATATGAATCAAAAAATATCACTAATCAATCATAATCAATTTTGTAGGTAAATTTATGTGATGGTGACAAGTAAAAACTTTTACTTTTCTCAATTAATGTAGTAATTTTGCCTTTAAAATGAATATATATTAGAAAAAAATTAAATCAACAGTTTCTACATTTAAAAAATCTATAATAAAAAACAATATTAATGCATAAACATTTGCCAAATCAATCGTCATTTTATCTTTATTTGAGCCTTTAGGTATAACTTTTACAAATACTTACAAATACTTAAATATAGACGTAAACGGTACTACTTGATTATCCCGTCGACCAATTTCGCCAAATTAAACAAATCGCCAAACTATTCACCAAATTATATAAAAGAAAACATATTGCCATTCTAAAATTTTAAATTAAGAAAATGAATGAATTTTAATTAAAAAAATAATCCCTAAATAATTGGGTTACTTTCAAGGGGGGGGGGGGCAGGGTTGGCTTGATTTTGCCCAACCCGAAAAAACCCACTTGAAAAAACCCAAGTGGGTTTTATCAAAATCTTTATTTAAAATTCCACTTATCTAACTAATAATAAATATATCAATTTAAACCAAACATAATATACATTTTATATGTCACAGATATAGTTTTCAGAAAATTCTAAATGGGCATAATTGCTCTATCTGAAACAAACTTGGAAAATTCTCAGAGAAAAATAATTATCTTAAAAAAAATACATGTAAAATTATATAAACAATTAAAAATCAGGATTATTTGTCAATATGGCGAAAAAGTGAGGGGTTCAATCAATTCTTAAAAATTAGAGGCACGAGTATTTTAGTATGATTCAAAATATATTAAGCATAAAACTAAATTAAGCTGAACAAAACATAAAGGGTAGATCATTGATTCATTTCACTTTCTTTAGTGAAATAGTATTATAGTGCAGCACAACTCACCATAATAATGAATCTTTTCTGCACAGCTAAGAACATTCATTATCAGATGCAAGATTAAGATAGTGATAGTAGTTTTTTTTTTTTTTTTTTTTTTTTTTTTTTTTTTTTGGGGGGGGGGGGGGGGGGAGATTCTAATTTTCTGAAAACTTATTGTATTTTAATAGAAATTTGGTAAGCTGCCTAATTTATTATTATTTGAATTTGCTGAAAATTTAAACACAATCGGATAGTTAAAAGTTTTTTTTTTTTTTTATTTTTTTTTTTTTAAATAAGTAAGGAAAAGAAAAAAGTATCGTTTAGTTCTTGTTTTAATTATTATTATTTCTATTTGCAGTTTAAAACTTTAATTAAATCTCAGTCATCAGCAGCCAGCTGGGGAAAAAAAAAATTGACCTGATAAAAATCCATCAATAAAACAAAAGAAAGATACACTGGAGTGTATTCTTTTCTTTTTCCAATTAAAGTATTGATGATCCAAACAAATTCAATTATAAAATATTCTTACGTAAATATAGTATTTAAAATATAATGTAATATAAAGTTCTTTGTTAAATAATTCTTTAAAAATAATGATTTCTTATTCTTGAGATAGTTCTATTGTTTATACCCCCCACCCCCCCAGCCTCCTTATCCAATTTCGCCAAAAGTTACTGTTTAAATCTAATTTTTATCTATAAAAGAGAAATAAACAAAATTTTAGACTATTAATTTAATTATTTTGACTTTAAAAAATTTCTTTCAATTCAGTCATAAAATGTCTTTAAAATCATTACAAATTTTTAAACTTTTTAATATTGAATAAAAATTCTAAATAATTATAACTAAATAATATATTAAATAAAATTTATTAAAGTATTAACATTTATTTTTTAAAACTTGATCCCATTAATTATATAGTTGTTACAAAACAAACAAAGAAAGAACGGCAAGAAGAAAAATCCTCAAAACCCTGAAAAAACCCGGGTTTTTGCCAACCCTGGGGGGGGGGGCTACTTTTACTTTTAATATAATGATAAAGTTCACTCATGATGTAACGGCATAGCAAATATAATATTTGATTTTCCAGATTATTTCAGACAAAATAATACAGTAAAAGATCTTTATAACGCAATTTTCCATATAACGCACAACTTCTCAGAGGTAAACAATGAATTTTCAGTTAAGAAACACCTGAATTCCCACATTATAAATAGTTGCTATTCTCTAGAGGACTAAATTTGATACATTAGTTCAACTTTATCTCCTTAATTCAGAGCTAATTACTGAAAAAATTGCTATGATTTGATACAGGTATGTTTATAAAGTAAATTTAACAATGTGTGGAATGATCTATATTATGCAAAAAATTATAATCGGCACAAGGCCTGGTAATAAAGAATGCAATATAAAGATATCCTAATATATTTTGGTATGTTTCATACATATTTGGCTATGTTTTGCAAGCTAAATTTAATGATGTGTTAAATGTGATTTATACAACGCAAAATTCTATATAACGCACAACCTCATGTTTTTATGTTTGCGTTATAAAGATCTTCTACTGTACTAAGAACAATTTACGTGTTTAAATGCAGAATTATTAAATTAAACCATAAGTAAACAGATATTTTTAAGATATTGAATTTGTGAATTAAATATAAGTATTTTAAATGTAATAATCGAATTTATTAAGGAACATAATAAATATCAATGATAATGGCAGATTGTAAAAAATTCAGTCCTCTTTATTTAGTCAAAAAACAAATTTAAAAAAACTGTAAAATGTATATAAACATTAGATATAGGCTTGAAGCAAATATAGAAAAATAAAAATATTTTGTAGACAAAAATTTGTGACGCCAGATGAAACTAATCTGTTATATATATTTTTTAATATCATGAGGTAATCATTTATTGACATAATTTTCATTTTAAATAACGAAAGAAAAAACAAATTAGTAAAACCTTAATAAAAATATAAATAAAATAAATTAAAATTCACATGATGACATAACAAACACATGTAACATGTTTAATGTCAAGTGAAAATGACATTAACGATGATCCATAATTGGCATTTAATCTTGGCGATAATTTTTTGGTCAATAGGATAATCAAGCAGTACCAAATAAACTTTTAAAATTCCTACAACTTTTTTTTTTTTTTTTTTTGGGGGGGGGGGAAGAGACTTGACACAGAAAAAACACATGGATTGGATGAAATTAATATGTATAAGAGAGAGGAGGGTAGAATGATTTTAATTGATTACTTAATGTTGCAAATATAGACAAATTAATCTTTTAAGTAATTTTTCTTACAATTTTCCCCCACTGTCATTATACAGGCTACAGACTTGAATCTTGATTTGATCATAGGAAATGAGAATGAATTATCTTGCAAAATGTTTTGCTTCTATTGTTTTTACTTTGTAACTTCAAATTAGTACTGTTGTTATCATAGCATAGCAAAATTGGTAAGTGCTATTTCTCTCTCAGACTTTGCTACAAAATTAACTGAAGCATAAGGATTGATTCTTTAATATTTATAACAGTTTAAACGAAAGTCAGTAAGTTATTTACCAAAAAGTAAAACTGATTACTAAAGTATTTTATTAAAAAATACAAAGTACTTAGATTATTGTTTTAATGATGCATTGAATATTCTAAGGTAAATACAAAAATATAATTACATATTATCAGAGTTGAAATTATTAAAAATTAAAATATATTAACTACATCGCTGTAAATAAAACATATCTATTTTTGTCTCTTTGGCAAAAATGTATTTTTGCCTGGACGGTTTTTACCACTTTGGCAAAAATGTGCCAACCCTAATACAATCTAAATATTAATCGAAAATTCTGATAAATAATATGGTTTAGAGTATAAATAATCTAACACTGCCCTTCAAAGGATTCAGAATATCTAACAGTATATTGGTAATAAACAAAACGATATGTGGTTCACATTAACACTCAATTACTACTAAAAAAAGTTACGTAATTGCTTTCGTTGTGCCTGTGAGATTAATTTCTGCATTTATACAATTTATACAGCGACATTTTGGATGTTTTTTTTCCTTTTAAACACAAAAAATAAAAAGAATTTAGGACTAATGAAACTTATCGTAACATTAAGCGTAAATCTTGTATTTATGTAAGATACAAGAATTTAGTAATTGAGTGTTATATAAACTACAATGAAAGTAAATAAAGGAATGATTAACTTACCTTTTACGCAAGATGTAATTATAATTACAAATTTCATTCAAAATTTCAATTCCAATGGAATGTAAACAATGGCGCCGTCCTCAGCGTCTTCGGACGACCTTCGACTTTCCGTTCTCGCATGCGCGCGCGCTGCATTGTAGTAGAAGTACTTTTTCCATAAGAGGAGCATAGTATGTGTTATTCGCAAATCCATTGGATGGATCGAAAAGTATTTCCAATGGAGGTTGAAAAAAGCATTTCCTTTAGACGTCGAAAAGGTGAAAGTTATAATACGTCTATAGCAGGTCATAGACGTCTAATACACATCTAAATGAGAAAAGGCTTATAGACATCTATATCTTTAATGCTATGCACATCTAAAAGATGTCATGGACGTTATAGACGTATTTAGATTATAAATCGACGTCTTATAGATAGAGTGTGCTGTCTGGGTAATTACAGACCCCTAACCTTCCTATTCTCAGAAATGTTCTACCTATATGTAAAAAAAAATCTACTGTTATAGAACGCGCTTTCACGTTTATAATGTTATGAATTGGCACGATCGGCTTGTTCAAGTTTACACAATTCGGCTGGAAGAAAAGATTCATTACTTTTTTATTTCTTCTTTGCTTTTGCATTACGCGAATTTGTTGGTAAAATCGATTTTCTTTTCGATAACATTGTTGTTTTTTAAGTTTAAGAAATATTGTAATTTTATTTAAACATTGCTTTAAAATCTATGCAAGTTTTCTTATCCTGCAAGATTTTACAAAAATCTATTATGAAACAACTTTAAAAAAAGCTATATTTAAAAAAGACAACAAAGATTTTCCTATTTTAAAACTAAAAGAAATGTAAAATTAAATTCCGGTTCGAAACGACGATTTACAAATGTGTTTTCGATTGTGGGAAAATGATAGAGGAAAAATGCTGTTACTTCGACACAATCATATTAAATCTTTAGCTTTTATGAGAAAAGCAACTTTCTTTTAAAAAATATAGTTATTTTTATTAAGATTTTCTGATTTTCTATACGGATAATTTTGCGATGCATATCATTGACATTTGCCATCCAATATTTTTTTTTACGTTTTAAAATTTAAATTAAAAATAGGGTATCTTTATGTTAGCCGTGTGCAGACGATAAATCGGCAACCTATCCCATCATTCGTATTGAATTCATTAAAAATATAAATATTTCACTCATTTCATTTAAAACACAGAACTTTAATTTACAACACATACATTTAAAATACATATATTGCGTACATTTAAAATAATTCCTTTCATGTGAAAAAGAAAAAGAAAAAAAAAGAGAAATTAATCACAAATAATTTGATAACCCAAGATCATTTTATTTCAACATCAAAACAAATCTGTTTTATTTTTCTATATATGACATCATATTCGCTTGCTTTCCATACTTACTCGTATTTATGCACTTTGTATTATTATCAAATATATGAAAACGCACGTTTTATTTCTAATATGACATCATTTAATATTCTGTTTAATTCCTAAATAATTCATTTCCTTTTCATTTTTCACGTGGAAAATTTTCACTTGAAAATAAATTGTTGATTAAAAATTATTACTCAGGGGTTTTATTTTATATTGGCAACGATAAAGTATTAGCAACGGTAAAATAAATTTAACCATTTAAAAAAAAGCTGCAAAACCGGGCCCTTTGGGCCAAACCAACCAACCATTGTAAAATATACGAAAAAATGTCCATTTATTCTGTATGAAAATAATGAAAATTTTAATTTTTAAGAAAAATATTGAAATAAAATAAACGAAAACCAGCCTGTATTCATTTGAAGGTTATAATAAACTTATATGCAAAGATACAGGATAATTAAATGATTCATTTTGACGCTGGCTTCAGCCTAACATTTGCACACAATCAGATTTATAATATTATTAGGATTAGGATTAGGATAGGATTACACAGCTATTCAGATACAACGTTTACAGGCATTAATTTTTTGTTAAATTAAGAATTATTAAACTGATATTTGTGATATTTATACTTTGGACACTTTGCTACAAAGCGAAAAGTAAAAAAGATTTTTGGTCATGTATTTGTTTAAATCTATAAGGATGTATTCTTTGAAAAAGTGTTCATTCGTGCATAAAAGGAAAAAAGATCAAAGGCAAATTTTACAACTGAATATTTGAAAAGAAAATCGCTCCTCTATTTGTTGCTTTATTTCCTACAAACTTTATACGAAACTTATCTGTGATATAGGAATAAAAGTAACATATCCACAGTTCCTGGGGGTCATTTCTCAACTTCATGCGAGGTTGCCATGATAGTGTTAAAATTTCTTATTTATGATATTCATTTACGTGATACTGTAATTCAATGTTATCTTGTATTTTAAATATCTACAAAACCATATGAACACGAATTAGAAAAAATAAATGATAGAAACACCTTAAGGGTGTTGGTCAGTGAGATCCGGAATTCCCTCGATAATGTTAAACCTATGTGGGTGGAATACAGTCTTATTTTAAAAATATCTTCTCAGGAAATTAATATATATATATTTTTCTGTGTACTGTTTTTAAGCATGTTTTTTTCAATTCCTACTATTAGCTCACACTCTCTATATATTTATATATCTTGTTCAAATTTTCAATCGATAATAAAATACTTTCTATTCATCCACTCAAGTTCAAATACATTTTTTTTAACTTGTAGTGGATGACACTTGATGTTAATACAGTTTTTTCAAATATTAATTCATTAATTAAATTTAATTAATTAATTTTAGTTTTATATGGCAGAAAACAATTTCTCCCATTGTTTTCATACATGAAATAAAAGATTTTTCTCAAATCAGTGATGCCACAAAAAATAAAATACCGCAACAATGATTATAAGAAAAAAATTCAATAAAGATAACGTGGGACATTAATGCTGCACGGGTTTATTTTATATATCTATGATTAAAAAGTAGGAATTGACTTAATTTTTTTTTATTTTACTTGTTCTTCTTAGTTGTCAAAATATTTACTTAATTTATAATTTTATGTGTTAAAATGTTAGCGAAAATGAGTAAAATTTTAACATTTCAAATAAAATTAAGTACGTATTTTAGAAATATTTTGACAACTGAAGATGAAAAGAGACATCCCTTAAGAAGAGTACACAGAAAAAATAAGTTAAAAATACTATTTTCCTGAGGAAATATGTTTAAAATATCAAAGCATTGCACGGCCATAAGTTTAAAATTAACTAGGGGAATTCGAGATCTCACTGACAAACACCCTTATTTTCCACAAGAGAAAAATACAACGTACTGTAATTAATTTAAATACAAAGTTTCACGAAAGTTTCATACAGTTTCAGAGGTATGAATTACTTTAAAATGAGAATTTTTCAGAGCTTATCTTCTATATTGATTTTAAGTACAAAATATTGATAAATTAACAGAAGAGAAAAAAAGTCTATTAAATCACAACCATTTTGCCCCATCGTTCTTAATTTCTGTTCCCTGTTACAGATACCTTCCTCTTTGTCAGTTTCTAATATTTAAAGGATTACAATTAATAGATCAGTTTTACCAGTTATTCATTAGCCACTGAAATATCACATGGCATCCAATAATCAGTACTAATAATTTGTTGCAGTTCCTTTCATATGATTTTAAAATTTTTGAATAAATTATACAAATGTCTTCGTAACGAAAGCTGCTCAGAAATATAGTGGTTATAATATATCAAAAACTTCTTCAAAGCACGAACAACGACTTTAGTTTTTAATTTAAGCAATATTTTAGAAAAGTTGATGTGCTTCCAAACACTAATTATTCATATTATTAATAATGATAACATTATTAATCATATTTTTACTTATATGATAGTAATGGCATATAATTCCTAACATTCCCCATTTCATAATATTTCTTACAACATGTAAATATGTACTTGAAACAACACATGAAGTTACTTTTTTGTAAAATTTCAGTGACAATATCTATCTATATTATAAAGAGAAAACCTGTCCGGGAGTAATACTGACGTCATATTGGAGGTGGCAACGAGTTGAACAAACAATTTCTCTTTTTTTTCGGAAATTTAATTACATCTATAAACATCGCACATTTTTTTATTTTTACACAGTCATATGTGTAAAAAAAATGTTCTTTGAAATGCCATTTGTTTGAAAACTGTACCTCAATTTACTGATTTTATCTGGTTTTAAAATAATTCTCAAGCATGATTTAAAAAAATCTATATATCGCGTGCTTCCTGATTACGGAAATTAACTCGTTTGCATATAACAACATAAATAGTTTCTCCGGGCCAATAGTTTATAGCGGAATTGAAACTTCATCATTAAATAAATAAATAAGACACAAATTTAACAGATATGTAACCGAACTATGTAAACACTGAAATAATCATAATCAAAAAGTCTGCTGCAAATAGCAAAATCTTCGGCTATTAAACTCCTGCATGCAGCTAACACGAAATCGTTGATTAAAATATAGATAAAATGGTTAAGTGATACAAAAGGCTTATAAAAACCTTTTAATGATCGACACATGTTTCAGCGCTCATATACTTCGCCATTTTCAAGATATATAACGATAATCAAAGATATTCTCGCAAATTTTTGAAAATAAACTTGAAAACATAAATCAAGAGACCATATGTGTAAAAAAGCAGGTGCTTGAAATAGTCAACTGTAAACGTGAAAATTAATATTTCCTTATTGATTTTTTAAAACTAAAAAGTATCTCGTGCCAAATTTTAGGTAATTCAAATGGGGCGGATTCGTTGCAAATGTTCACGTTACGCATATAGATTTCTATTGATTCACAGATAGTAGATGGGAAATAAAGCCTTGATGTATAAATTATTTTACTATTTTTAAAATCAAGTTTTAAAGCCGTGGTCCTATGTAGTCTTGCTAGTGCTGTAATTCTTCTGTCATATTTGATGTCTGCCATATGCTCTTTTAATCTTGTTTTAAATTGTCTAGTGGTCATTCCTATATAATATTGTGATGTTCCATCTGCTCTGGTGATTATTATTATCATTTGATGATTATTATTATTTATTATGTGATTACGCAATCATTGCTTTTAATTACATTTCAAAACTTTATTTGAATACATAATGTTTATTTTTCCAAAAAAAAAAATGCCTTTTGGTGTTGCTAGTATGCAGTCTAAAAAATACATATTAAACGTAAAAAATCTATTAGCGTTTTCAATAAAATAAAATGGTTTTTCCCTATGTTCTCTACACCGGTCAGTATGGTCTGAAATCCGCGAAGCCCAGGTTCATGGCCGATGCAACCATCATGCAAACTCCAATTGGGGTCTTGTTAGGGGGCACGACTCGAAATAACGTTACCTCTGTATAAAATAATAATGTTTTTGCTCTAGATTTGTGTTTAAATATTCCTTCGGGAAAAAAAATAGTGAGTATTAAGTTTATTTCTTCATATACTGGTCGGTGACTATGTATAGTTTTGATGATCCTAAAAATAACTTTGAACACAAAAAAATAAATATGTAAAATATCGTAAAGGATAGACGATTTTACGAAATTCAAAATAATTATGCACATTAAATGCGAAAGTAGTGGTATTTTTCATACATTTTTTTAAAATTATATATTATTCTATGATATATACAATTTAAAAATAAATTTTATTAGTCCAATATTGAAGTATACATTGAGTCCCACTAACTGCTTTGCCAAGGCGCCGCGTGACGTTGCGCCGGTCCTGCCCGGGTTGGATTATCTGGTTAAGGTAATAACCTGAAAACGTTAGAATGCAATGCATAAAGGAAATGTATATTCATTTAAACAATATAAGACTCTCTTTCAATAATAATAATAATAATAATTACTAAGTAGTATATATATATGGGATGGTGATGTTCTTTCATATGTACATAGCTCAGTTGAATAAATGGTTCTAGAATATGCTTAGGAAAGTGCTTCACGGGTCCTGCGCTTTTCCTGCATGGGTTGGATCGTGCGCGATCCTAACTCAAAATATTTGTAAGCTTTCCAAAAGACGAAATTACTGATATTAGTTAATACCAAATTTCAAATTTTATTGCAATTGTTCAGAAATAGTCTACAATCATGTCTCTAATATTAATTTGAAGCTTTATTAGAAAAAAAAGAATACATATACTGATTTATATTAAATCATACAGCATTTGGATTTGTAAAAAGGTATTCCGCTCTATCACGAAAAATCGGGTATACCTGAGTCCGGCACTCAGGAACTAAACCCTATCCAAAAATGAAATTATTTCGAAAAACATTTGGTTTTTTCTCATTCAAACCTAACCTGCAGCCAAAGAACAAAAAAAGAAAGAAAAGAAAAGAAACCTGACACACAACAAAAATAATAAGAGCCAACTTCACTGTCGGGTTCAGCCGGTTTACGGTAAAACTCGATTATCCGTCCCTATGCTGTACTGTAGATTTCAGCCGTGTGAAACCCTACGCTAATATCCGACTAAAATTTACGAGCATCATAATTTTATGGTTGGCATAATATAACATTTGTCATCTCCCTTCTCTGATCATAATCTTCTAGCAATTCCAGACATACATTCTAAACCTTATCATCCTTTCGCCAGTTAAAAAAAAAAAAAAAAAAAAAACCCATTAGTTATGAAAACGAATGGTATTCATCCACTGGGTGACAAAAATTAAATGCTCATGGGATGGGGTTGTTTGATATATATTTTTTTAAAAAAATGTCGCCCTTAGTCGAAAGGGTTGGTGCAAAATATGTCGATACTGATCAAAGGGAGTGAAAAACGATATCAGATGAGAAAGGGTTGTGGCGGTATACATCATAGAGTGAAGCATGTGATAGCAAATGGTGTGTAACTTTAGCGATTTTTTGCGAGAATCCTTGTTGTGTAAATGTTCATGAGTTGCAGCAAACTTGCTTCGGAAATAAACAACAAAAAATGGAAAAAATGAATTAATTTATAACTTTCACTGTTTTCCGATATTTTTATTGTTTATTTTGCTAATTGCTATAAAATATACATTGTTACAATAAAATTATAATTATATATTCATTTCTTTTTCTCTTTATAATTACATTTATAAATATATATATATATGTGACCGTCTATGAATATGTTTGAATGCATATATATATAAGTACACTGAGAAAAATGACACTTACAAATCTGAGTAAATCGATGTTTTCATTTTGTTATGAAACTTTTTTGTTCCAAATAGGACGGCCCAATGCTTTCAATTCTGAAATAACAGATATACTCAGAATATTGAAACATGGACATACTCAAAACTGAGCACATAGAGGTCAATTCATACTCATTTTTGTAACACGGACATACTAAAAAATGATTAGAATCAGTTCAAACTCATTTTTGAAAGATGGACATACTCAAATAGGAGCGCATGATCTTTTATTCTTGAGTGTCTGCATGTTTTCAGAAATGAGTATATATATGTTTCAAACTTGAGTAATTTGGATTCGGAGCCATTTTGACAATGCGACATACTCAGATTTAAGTATTTTAGTTTTGAAAATGTCGTTTTTAGAGTGTATATGTTTTTATATTAGTATATAAAAAAATAAATTTAAACTTATTTGTCTTAAGCAGTTTGGATATCTTTAACGAATTACCAGTTTAGATATACGTAATGATGTAGTTATTATTGTTTTTAATTATGTTTCATATGTTTTTTTTTTTAAGTACAACTTTACTTAAAAATACACTTATTCACTTATATGTGTAGCATATAATGTAAATATTTTTTTTTTTTACTTTTACGTGCGTAGTTAATATACATTTTTGGTTCAGATTAAATGTCAATTTTAATTTTTAAAACGCTTTTTACACTTTAAATATTTTTTGTGGTAAATGTTATAAAATATTTCAGATTATATATTAATTTTAAACTGTAAACATATTCCTAAAAATAATGAGTAAAATTTAAGTTGCTGTTAAACTTTTGATCTCTTGTATCCGAAAAACTACATGGGGAACGCAATACTCCCCTTTGGTACCACAAAAGGGTGCGAACATTAAAAAAAAAAGAATAAAAAATACACCTTCCCATCTGTGGTGAAAGTTATAATGACTTACGGAGCAGTGACGGTGTAAAAAAACCATGATAATTTTTTTTTAGAATTATATCGCAGTATATGTAGTTACACTGCATTTGTAATCTCACTGGTGTACCATGTCAAATGTTCATTTTGTTTAACAAATATATATAGATATACTTTTTCATTGCAGATGCTTACGAACAAGTGATTATCAAGCTGTGAAGATTTCGGTATGTTTTCATTAAACAAACTAGAGGAATTATAGATTTTACATTTATTATATTTTTTTAGACGGCCCACTAACAATACACAAAACACATTTTTTATTTATATAATTTTATTATTGTATTTATTTATTGATGCAGTTTTAATTTCGTTATAGAATATAGCCAGATACAAATGCTAAACTATTCTTACTTATCTTTCGTAATCGTCTGCTCACGATAGAGATAGATTAAAAAAATAAATCATGCTTGAAAATTATTTTAAAAGCAATAAAAATATTAAATTGCTATACAGTTCTCAAATAAATTACGATATAGTTTTTAAAGAAACTGCATTTTAAACTACAGTGACCTCTCACTTATACAACTCTCAGTTATACGACTCTCTCGATTATACGCCGAATTCTCTTGGTCCCGTCCACGCTTTATGGGAAATAATGCTAAACTTCTCTCAGTTATACTACTGCTACTCTCACTTATACGACGCTTTAAACGGTTCAAGCGAGTTTACATTTCCCATTCAAGAATTCATTTTTATAATCATTAAAGTACAAATCATTAATGTTTCTTACCTTTATCCTTTTGAATATTGTTAAAGTGTTTATAAATAATGAATAAAATTTCTTATCTACCTTGTTGTGTTATTAACCCTGAAATCTATGGCGGGAAGGTAGTTGTATTGAATTTTCTTGTGCCTGTCATTTAACAAAACCGATTAACAAAAGCCAAATGACCACCTGCAGATCATGTCTCTGTATAGTACTGAGTGAGAAATCAGGGTTATTACAAAATGCACTTTCTTGGATCAATGTCCATCACCATGTAAAATATCTACCATTTCTGCAATAAATTAAAGTTTTATTTTTGCCAGCAAATTCTACAAACAGATTAAAGCTATTAGATTTAGGGATTATAAAAAATTTCAAGTAAACTACAGAAGGAGATTGATTTGTCGTTTTTATTTTTGATCGGGAAAACAAAAAGGAAGCTAAACCATTTTTCATTTTAGATGCAACATCTTACAGCATCTGCATGGAAAAATGTGACATCGACAGACAAGTTAAGAATTGTTTTAGGAAATGTGGTTTTTCACAAGACTAAACTGCTAGGTCAACAGATGAACCCAATTTTGAGAGCATATGGGAATCTTTTAGGATATCAATTATGAAGACGTGAGCGAAGAGGGTGACGAAGATGAAAACAATGTTTTCTGCTGTTGTAATTTTTTTCAGAAGCAAGTGCCGCTATAAATACATTAAAGAATTATGTCCACCAAATGATTATTCCCAAAATAGTTTAAAAACTTTAATAGACTTAGAAAAAGACAATTTCTCTTTTATTCGACGACAGAGACAAACTAATATCACTTCATTTTTTGAGAAAATCCGATCTGTTAATCTTCAAAATAATCATAGTGGTGAGTGAACTATTTTGTGAACTTTTTAAAATATGTTTTATATTTTATTTATTATTATTATTTTATACATTTTGTTAAAATCTGTTCTTAGTAAGGAAAACTTATCGTTTTTAATATCCTCTTGAGACCCAAGCTCCAAGCTTGAGACCAATATATGTGAAAACCATTAATTATCATTTTTTTTTTTAATTGAAAACCCTAATAGTTGTTTTTACATTTAATAACCTTTTTAGATTGCTCCTTAGCAACCCCAAAAAGCATTTTTATATAAAACATCTCCCTTATATATTCAAATAAATTTTGAAACTTATTAAAAGGGAGAATTTCGTATTTGCCTCATGCTAGAAAGTGGTTTTAAGTGCTTATTTCAATTACATATCAGGTTAAATTTGTTTTTCATTTATACTATTTTATTTATTGCTTAATGAAATTTGTAATATCGTTATTGGATATTAGCAGGAAATAAATGCTGAACTTTTTATAGTGTTTAAAGTGCAAACGGATTAATATTTTGTAATCGTCTGCAAGCGATAGCGATAGATTAAAAAAAAAAAAAATCTTGCGTGAAATGTAATTTAAACGCTAGAATTAATGGGTAAATTGCGATACAGTTTTAAAAAAAATTGCATTTGAAAGTAGATTTTTTCCCCTATATAACGGTACAAGAATTAACAATATGCAAGGTTTAGAAATTAAAAAATTGCAGTAGCAAAAATCGCAAAACGAAATTTTATCGTCAAGTGTTGCCATTCGCAAAATGACATCAGCGTTACGTACGGACACGTTTGTCCTTTATAATATAGATAAATGTTTTTTTTTTTTTTTTTAGAAAAATAAAAATATATATTGAGCATTTCTAATAATAATAGTTCAGAAGTATGGTAATGGTCATGAAAAGTAATAAATATAAAAGTAAAACAATTTTTTTTTTCAAACACTCTTTTATAGACATTTAATGTTTATCTTAAAAAACACGCCTAATTTCATGACTGCAATTCATGCTGTTACAATACATCCATGAGGCGTGAGACCCAGTTATGGAAAATCGACGCTTTTTTTTATTCTCTTGGTAAAAAGCGCGAACTATTATAGGTTTTAAATATAATTTTTGCTCTGTTTCTTTTTTTTAAGATACGGAAACAGGAAATAAAAAAAGGTATTATTTAAACTATCTATTTAGGATTTTTATATCTTCCTCACTGTATAACTATAATTTACTTATTAGTAAACTATTAACTGATTAAAGCGGTTATTTTTTTTAAATATTACAATCTTTATTTTTTACTAAAAATTTCTACATTTTAGTGTTTAACCCTTTGAGGGGCGGTGGTATATATTATATACTACCTAATTTTAATCCGATTCAAACCAGAAACTTTAAATTAAATTTTACTTTTTTAACTTTGACGAGAAGAAGTTGAAAAATTGCTTATTCTTATTTTGAACTACAGTGGAACTCCAGTTATACGTTTTGCCTGGGACCGGACAAACGAAACGTATAACTCAGTAAAACGTACAACTCAATTAATGGTTTACCGGAACAATTTTTAAAATATATCGTGAAAACTTTAATCCGCTGAGGTGTTTGCTACCTTTTATATTGAAAACAGAAGTTTCCTAAGTAGTACTGCACCCATGACATAAATTTTTGGAAATGGAAATGAGAAGAAAAAAAGTACATAAGAGAAGTACACATGAAGTTATTTTATCATAAAAGCTTTATTAAAATTATTTTTAATACATATAGAGTACTTAAAAGAAATCGTTGGAATCGCCTTGGCATATAAATCATTTATCAAAAGACATTTCAGTAGTTTACTGAATCCTGTTTAAATAATCACTAATCTTCGATTGTTTCTTTTCGGCAGAGCCGACACTGAACAGCAAATTTTACATTTCTGTTAATAATTCAGTCGCCTTATGGTTATTGCTTTTACTACTGACGAACCGCTTTACTACGTCAAAAGCTTTCACATCAGCTTTGAAGTTTGAGTGAGATCTTTCAAATTAGACTCCTCGACCGCGTCGTCAATATTTCCGGTTTCAAAATGGATGTATGAAAAATAAATTCGTCCGGGGACACAAAAGCATAACGTATAACTGAGGGAAATGGTTAATTCAAAACGTATAACTCAGATAATTTTTAATGGTAAGTGGTTGGGACCGCTGAGTCGAAACGTATAAGTGAGGGAAACGTACAACTCAGGTAACGTGTATATCTGGAGTTCCATTGTAAATTCTTTCCTAAATTCCGGTGGGAATTCAACGTTACAGGAGCACAAGTGCTTGCCCCTGAAAGGGTTAAAGTATATCGTTTCTGCAGTTTCACAACTAGGTGGCAAATTTTGGCGAGCATGGTTTAGCGCATAATTAACTCCCCTCTTAAATAATATGTGTCCTAAAATCGACTGACTGATTTTAAAATTCAATAACTTCCAAACGGTGACAGATATTTGAAAAACATTCTTGCAGCAGAGTAATGTAGGATGTCAGAAGGTTTTTTTACTGCGATTCCTGATTTTAGTTCGAATTACCAACAATAGATGGCTCTGCAAGCGATAGCAGTGCAATCCAGACCAAAACTAAAATCACCCAGCACTGATGTGAAGGAAGGAAGTTCAATACATAGAATGGGTCTCGTTCGCTACTACATTCTTGCTCTTAGGGCCCGATTGTGAATAAGATTTTATTGGCGAATAAGACCCACTCCATGTATTGAACCTTCTTTTTTCATATCAATGCTGGGTGATTTCTGCTTTTGCTTCGATTGGATGTCTATAGAGATCCTACATTAGAGAGAGATTGGACAGTGATGAAATGTCTGCCATATAATTTCCAAAGCAGGTGGAACGCAGTAGAACGCAATGTATTTTCATCACCGTCTAACACTTTTTATTGCATTAAAATCATGGGAAATTCGTTTTACATGCCTTTAGAGAGTCATGAAAATACATTGAGTTCTACTGCGTTCCACCTGCTTTGGAAATTACATGGCGGACATTTCATCAATGTCCAGTCTCTTTCTAATGTAGGATCTCTAGATGTCTATTGCTTGCAGCGCCGTCTATTGCTGATAATTTTAACTAAAATCAAGAATCTCAGTAAAAAAAACTCTTGAAATTTTAATTTTTTTGTTTGGAAGTTATTGACTTTTAAAATCAGTCAGTTCATTTTAGGATACCCGTTATATTTGGCGATTTACCATCTGCACTTGCCCAACGGAAAAATGCTTTAAAAGTGATTTATTAATTTACTATTAAGTTCTAAAAATATTAAAAAGTTGTATTGTTATCGGAAACATACCTGTGAACGTGATTTTTCATGTTCTAACGTACGAGAAAGTTAGTGAAAAATTGATTAAAAATCCATCTTTACATACAAAAGCCAAGTCAAAAGACTGAAAAAAAAATGTTGTGATAAAAATGATAATAATGTTATTAAAAGATATGATGATGAATATTTGCCAATAAATGATATACAATTTTCTATGTGCCAGGTGTTTGTATAATGGAAGTCTTATCCCCTGTCTGGAGTAAACATGTGTATTTAAATATAGAGCCATATACAGAGAAATACAAAAAAGTTTGAAACTCGCTTTAATTTTTCACCTGTTGGAGATAAGTTGGGAATGTAAATTCCAAAAGTGATCAAAATAAGGTACTAAAAAATATTATATTAATGAAATAGATCTCTGATTAATTTTTCAAAAAGTTACACTTTTAAACTTTTTATATGCTCCCCCCCCCCCTTCTTTATACAAAATTTGCCAATAATTTTTTTTTATTTTGCTGCATCAAAACTTCTTTAATATTAAAGTTATGCTTAATTAAAAATTTAACAATATTAGTGGCAAATAATTTTAAATTTACAGCAGGATTATTAGAAGAACTCAGTTATGTATTGCAGTTGAAAGAATAGCATATCAGAATTCTTTGTTATTGCATTTTTGTAAATTACTAGGGATTCAACCCGGGCTTTCCGGGTTACAGAACGTAGGTGAAAACAATTTTTTTATTATTATTATTATTGAAAACTCTTATAGATTTTTTTCATTTAATATATTATTTTAGATTTACAACTAACAACACCAAAAAGCTTTTTTATATGATAAATATCAATAATGTATTCAAATAACATTTTGAAATTTATTAAAAGAAATTTACCTTCGTATTATTACCTTCGTACCTTCGTACCTTCGTACTTTCGGAAATTATTAAAATTTACCTTCGTATTAGCCGCATGCCAGGAGCTAATATCCGAAGATATCGCTACAGATCGCTAGTTAGAACCGCCTTTTTGATTAGGATAATTTCAGTGGTTTAAGCGCATAGTTCGTTTACATGTTTGTTAAATTTGTATTTTATTTATATTATTTTGTCATTTTATTTTTTTACTGATGAAGTTTTAATTTCGTTATGGAATATTAGATGCAAACAAACACTGAACTATTTATATTGTTTTAAATGCTAACGGATTAATCTTTCGCAATCGGACTGCACACGATAGCTATAAAAAGAAATATCATGCTTGAAAATTATTTTTAAAACCACAGAAAGTCAATAAATTGCAATATAGTTTTCGAACAAATTGTATTTGAAATAACATTATTTTGTTTCCTATTCGACGGCTCAAAAATTGAGATTGTGCAATGTTTATAAGTTAAAAATAAATGTAATGTTATCGAAATTTATTATTCAGGTGTTGCCACGGTCAATATGGCGGACAAGTTTTGCCTTATAATATAGACGGTGATAGAATTTAAAACGTTATTTGTCTTTGTACATGATCTCTGCCTGTATAATGCTTTACAGTGGAACTCCAGTTATACGTTTTGCCCAGGACCGGAAAACAAAACGTATAACTCAGTAAAACGTATAACTCAATTGATGGTCTCTACCAGAATCTTTTTAAAAATAAATCGTGAAAATTTAGTTTCGTTGAGGCATTTGTTACTTTTTACATCGAAAACGGAAGTTTTGTAAGTATTACTGCAGCCATGACATATATTCGCGGAAATGGGACAGAGTAAAACAAAAAGATACATAAGAAATGTACACATGAGGTTATTTTATCATAAAACCTTTATTAAATATACTTTTTTACACACATAGCGTACTTAAAAGAAGTCATTGAAATCGCTTTGGCTTGTAAATCATTTATCAAAAGTCATTTCAGTAGTTTACTGAATCTTATTGAAATACGTAATCACTAATCTTCGATTTTTTTTTTCAGCAGAGTAACGCTTCCTTTCCCCCCTCACCTATACCCTGTTTCACGTGGCCAGTTTGGTTCCTAGAAACATTAGAGCGGTGGTTAGCAGGGATAAAAGGCAAGGCGTAGAGAAGCTTCTGAAAAAAAAAAATCTTCTGCAAAACGTATAAGTGAGACAAAATTTCGCACGGGAACTGAAAAACATAACGTATAACTGAGGGAATGTATAACTCAAAAACGTATAACTCGGCTAATTTTTAATGACAAACGGCCGGGACCGCTGAGTTGAAACGTATAACTGAGGGAAACGTACAACTCAGGTAACGTATAACTGGAGTTCCACTGTATTTATATATATTTTTGCTGCGCTATTATCCTGCTTGTTAACAAATTTACTATCTGAAGAACGGCATGATAATTTTGTTTATGAGTCCCATTTTTACAGATGAATTACCATTGTAAATGATGCAGAAAAGTGATATATGTCAGCTTTTTTTCCTTCGTCATAACCCAGTTAATTTTAAAGATACATGTATGCAGTGTTTTGCAATCCTCTTGCTTCATGAAAATCGAAAATTTTCTAATTGAGCAATTTTGTAGGACGGGGGAAGCGTAAAAAAATTAAAAAGTGTAACTTTCAAAAACACGTTATAGGGTTATTTAATTAATAAAATCCTTTTTATTACCTTATTTTGAACATATATGGAATTTGCATTGCCTACATAACTCCAACAATTGAAAAATTAAAGTGTGTTCCAATCATTCGCGTAACCTTGTAGTCCATCTGTAGTCTATTATGTTCAATATTTTTCATTTTGTTTAAGAAAACACGTGTAAATCAGGCGTTAATGATATAATTAATTTTTTTATATTTTTATTAATAAATTTTCAAAGATAGAAACTAAAATATTGCCAGATATAAATATATGGTTCTTAACGCTTTTCAACACAGTTGAAAAATAGATTCGGTTTGTCTGTCTGTCTGTCCATGCTCTAACTGACGTAAATATAATCAGATTGTCACGCAATTTATATATGTTATTAATGTTCACTATGGCATGTCAGGTATTGAAAATAAAGTGTATCATGCTTATAGTTACTTTACAAGGACACTCAAAAGAATTCCGTTACATTACGGTCTATGGGAAGAATCATTTCCAGTTTATTACTTACCCCTCATACGTAATATAGAGTAATTTAAAAATCGAAAAAAAAATTCTGACGGATTTACACTGGATATTCCAAAAAACATATTTTTAGAAAAAAAAATTGCCGTCCGTCTGTCTGTCTGTGTGTTTGTAAATGCTCCAGCTCCCAAGCAAATTGAGATAGAGACTTGAAATTGGATATGTACTTTGTATATAATACTGGGAAGAAGCTTATTAAATTTCAGTAACATCGATTATCCGGAACTATTTTTTCCTTTGTCATAGCCCAATTAATTGAAATAGTACAGAACCCAGTTTTGGATTCTTGAAATATTCGTTCTGAAAAAAGGTATATAAAAATTTTTGAAATTGTTTATTTTAAGGAATGAATATAAAAGACAATAAAAAACAAAAAATTTGCATAAAGAATGAAGTCGATCGAATAATGAGTTGCCGAGATATTTGGAATCCTATTTCCCACACTCTTCGATTTTTCGTGACCCTGTATTTCTTTCAAATTGCAATTCAAAGATATATTTTAATTGGAAATAAAACGCTTAATCCGACGCAGTAAACCGTTAGTTAATATGATTATCAATTTTGGTGTTATAAGGATGTTGCTTTTACGCAATTCAGTAATAGAGCATTTAAAAGGAAGCTAACGAAAAAGAAAGGCTACCGCGGTGCTTTACGCGTATCTTTTTTTACAGACCGTCGGAGTCACCTGATGCTCGAATGCACCAATGAAGGTGTACGAAAAGAGCACACGTCACTCTAGCAGTCTGTAAAAAAAGATAAGTGGAATGCCCCGCGGTAGCCTGTCTTTTTCGTTAGCCTCGATTTAAAATTTATGACGTCATCAATCCACGATTTTATTCCAATTGCAATGCATTTTATAAATACTTTACACATGTTTTATTTTCATATTTTATATTATGTATATCCATGATGGGTAAGTATTACGGTGGCCCCCAACGACTAGTTTTAATAATGTTATACTATTTCAAACATATTGAAATTGATAGTACATATCACTGAGGTGCACGCAAGAGGCTTACTATAGAATAGGGTGTGCATAGCACTTATAGGTTTTTACAGGGACACACAAAACAATTCCGTTACATTACGGTATATGAAAAAACCTCTTTCGATTTATTTTAATAATGTTTCACTAATTCAAATATATTGAAATTGGTATATATCACTGAATTATTATTATATGGGTCTTAAGATCGAATACTGTGTGCATAGCACTCATAGTTGATTTACAGGGACACACAAAAGGATATGTACACAAAAGAATTTGTAGACAAGTACTGTCTGTTAACAATATTTCCTGGGAGTGCGTTTTCAGTTGCGGTACGCATTTTCAAATTTAACTATTTATTTTACCTATTACTTGGTGTGTATAAATTCTATAGATCGTATACAGGGCAGAACAAAAAATCTCGAGCACATTAGCATTTACTGACGGAAATTCCAGAAGGAGAATTTTAAAATGTGCTATGCGTTTCCTAAATGAACTAAATTTTCGCATTCTATGTAGTATATATACAGATTTATTTATCACAAAAGAATTGGTATATTTTTGTGAATAGTGTTGTAATTTCTGTAATCGAGTTTTTAAATATGTTATGCTTTTCCAATTTGTATACTTAGGCATCGTAGTTCACCTTATTTAACGGTAAATATTTCGTAAGTGTTGGAAAGTGTTACATAATCTATGCTTGATGCATGATTTTTCGTTCTGGTTAGTTATTTAATTTGTTTCTGTATTATTTATGTCACAGTGCTTAAAGTAGGTACACTGTATTTTTTATGTTATATATTTTACAAAAAATAACATTTACTATTTTACTTAAAAATTGACGTAATAGTTAAAACAATATATATTTTTTCTCATTTTACATTACGCAGGTGATATTAAATAGAGTTTTTTGTAAAAATGCAAAGTTCATTCTGTAAAGTAATAAGATGTGTTGACTAAAAGTTGTGATTAAGTTCGACAATGACAATAATATTTACATAGGCTGAAAATTTGATATTTTAGGGGATATAAGCTATACAATATCCGAAAGAGTTTTAACTTGAAAAGTACAAAGATAATTTTAAATAAACTATTATAAACCTTTTGTTGCTTTAAGCTGTAATTGATGAAAATTTAATCTTTAAATTGCAATAATCCAACACATACGAGGAAAATAAAAAATACAAAATCGATCAAGTGCGAATATTACTCGCGTACAAAGGGTTTCGTACATTAAATTAATTAATTAATAACTGCAATAATACAAAAAATCGTTGCTGAAAGAATAGTAAGACTTTGTAAAAAACTATACAGCGTTGGGACAGGCTATATACTAGCAAAGTATGGATGGATATAATGTATATTCAGAGAAATATGAACCCTAAATTGTAACAAATATCGGCATCCTGTATGACTTTTTTAAAAATCATTTCCAAGTCAGAATAACGTCATGATTGCACGAGGATGTTGGTGAATACATTGTCAATAATTGTGTTTTCCTTGGTAGTAGATTCTTGAATGAATACTTAGATCAGGAGTTAAAAAATATTCCAACAATTAATTTCTAGTTTTGTTTCTGAATTTGACATTAAAATAACCTGAGATAATTACATTTTGACATACTTAGACATACCTAGTAATTTGTAAGGAATAGGAATACGGTTGAATGCAAGAAATTTGAAATGAAAAAACCCAACTAAATCTTAATAAAAAAGCAAATGGTTAAACAAAGTATCAGAACTGTTTAAAGAAAATATACACGTTTACGCAAAACAATACCACATATCGTAATTCTATTGAAATGAAAAACGATGAATCTTTCTCACTCTAAGACAAAGACTTTGTACAAAGTTTAAACTTGGCTGGGTGCCAACCACGCTTCGGAAAGAGGTAGCAGAGCTGCTCCCGAGATGTCATCTGTCAATAATATTTGACTTAACAGTAATTTTTAAAAGTAAAAGCATAATACTTCTAGACATGATTAGTGAAGTGATTTGATTTATAATTGAAAAGTTTTTTCATTATAAATGAAATATAATTTTTTGTATGAAAAAAAAATCCAAGTATTAAAGTAGACTTAAATGAAATACATATTGAGTTATAAGCGATTGTTGCCCTAAAACTACTGACTTTTAATGTATTGGAACTATTCTATGAATCATTTTTAAATAATTGCTTTCAATAATTGAATTCAATTGGAATGAAAAATTTTGACTATTTATCACTATGATTCGCCTTAACAAAAACAAAGACCGTCAGAGACTTGTAATAAGTTTAAACTTGGGGTCGCAACGCTTCACAGGGATGCCGCAAAGTTGCAAGGTCGCCTTGGTACGTGCCGCCTTTTTCCAGATAGGTTCTCAATTAATATCTCAGATAATTACCGATAATGTTTTTCGAAAACATTATCACCAATCCTTGAATGATTCCGTGTCAATAGATACTTCGAACGCACGCCAACTCCCCATCGAAACCCCGCAAAGTTAAGTTTGTTTATAACGGAAAAATGCGATTTTCTCAAAAAGTATGTGACCTAGGATAATTGCTATGGATTTCCTGCAAGTTTTAAATAAGCTCCTATTACCCTTAACTTTTTTATAATGTTAGTTTCAGTAGTTTCGGAAATAGGAAGTGAGGGGGGGGATATATTTTTGCAGTACATTTTCGGCGATATCCCTGAAAATGTAATACCTAAAATTAAAACAAATATATTTTTGAGTTCAGTGTTACGAGATCATTCGAAAAATACCACACACGATATATATTTCTTTTCTTTCAAGTAACTTAATTAATATTAATAATCGTCAAATTTTTTTCGAAAATCATTATCAAAATTTTTTTGAGAATTCCATGTCGATTGGTATCTTGAGCGCTCCTCAACTTCCGCGCTGAGTGCCCGCAAAGTATATTTTTGAGTTCGGTGTTACGCGACCTTTCACACGATATACCACACGATATACAAAAAGGATTTTTTTTTCAAGTAACTTAGTAGCCCCCCCCCCTAAATTTTTCCTAAAAATATTTGTGAATGACTAATAATCCAGAAATATGTGGGTCAATAGATTTTATAATTCTCCCAAGTTTGAACTTCCCACGTTCCATAACTTACGAGAAAAACTGCAGTGACAGACGGACAGACAGAAAGACACACGAGTGATCTTATAATTGTTCCGTTTTTACTTTTTAAGTAAGGAACTATAAAAAAATTTAAACACCTTGTAAATTTCTTTTTATGAAAAGTCAGCACAGAAACTTGTTATAAACAATTTCTTTCAAGTGCCTTTTAAAATATTTTTTCAAAAGTGATAATCTGTTGTTCAGTTTTGTTGCTTTAATATTTATTTAACGGTTTCAGCGATTTATCTATTTTTCTTCAATAGAAGATAGGCTTTTTCAAAAACATTTCAGAATTATCAGAAATAATTATTTTTTCGAAAACTAGTATATAAAATTTAACTACAATAATAAATTTTTCTGATAAGAATCTGTAGCATAAATTGGATAAGTTATAGTACATCATGCATGTAGATTAACTTACAATGATAACAACTGCTTTTAGGGAATAGTTTAATAGAGTAAAACATTAATGTATCTTAAAATTACCTACTTATTAACATTAATGAAAAGTAATTTTTATGAAATCTGTTAATTGATGATAATGTATTTTATTAAATTTAATGCCGATTTAATCCGAATTACCTTTACTTATGGAGTTTATCTTTAGCACGGATTTTTTTCAATCGAACTATTGTATTAATACTCGTATTTACCTCAATGACTTTAACTGCGCAAAAATCTAATTTAAACTGAACACATCTCAGCAGTTGAAGCGAAATTAAGTAGTGAGATTTAATTCTTTAATTACGTTTCATTTAAAAATTATCAGCTTTGTCACCAGAGAGCTTTTAAAAATTCGCTTAAATAATGTAAGGAAACTTCAAACGGTTTAATGAAGTCTGATGGAATGAAAGTATACGATACGAACAGTAATCCCACATAGATGTAAAATTAGAAAACAAAATTAATGACTAAAATGGGAAAATTAATTCTTAGGATTTCAGAAAGTATTTTTATTTGGAAACATACTGTATCCTTTTGAAAAATGCATAATACAGTTAAAAATGCAATTCAGGTAATTCACGCATATAGATGGTAATGCTTACGATTTTTTTGTGTGCAGTCCTGCATGTGATCTATTTAATTTATATGCACCACATAAGACATTAAAATTTAGTTAAGCTTAAGAATACACGTACCCAGCGATTAGAAGTAGCGTGCTAGAAGTAAGGAAATTACAATAATCGCCAATTTTTACAGTGAATTATAGTGTATTGCGATAGATTTTTAAAAATGCAATGTAGTGAGTAGCGAAAAAAAAAAAAAATCAATTTGCAGCGAAAAGTGGCGATACATTTAACGCTACTTCAGGGAAAAAGAAAATGTGCCTTTCTTACAGTCACGTGATAACAACTTGCTTATTTTATGGAACATGTGTTATGTACTAGTAGCGCAAACTTTTCAAAAATATTGGGTGGGCTCAAACATTTTGAGGGAAAATTACTCGGGCAATTGTTTTTAACACTTCCCAACACAGTTGAAAGGTGTTTATGAATTCGGTTTGTATGTCTGTCTGTCTGCCGTCTCCGTGCTCTAACTCGCGTAAATATACTCGTATTGTCACGCAATTGATATATGTTATTGATGTTCACTATGCATGCTCGGTAATGAAAATGAAGTGTGTCGCGCTTATAGTTATTTTACAGAGCCACTCAAAAGAATTTCGTTAAATCACGGTCTATGGGGAAAAATCATTTACGGAATATTTTAATGATGTTATACTTTTTCAAACGTATTGAAATTGATATATACCACTGGAGTGCTCTACGAGAGGCTTACTACAGAATATAGTGTGCATAACACTTATAATTTCTTTACAGGGACACTCAAAAGAATTCCGTTACATTACGGTCTATGGGGGAAAAATCGTTTGCGATTTATTTTAATAATGTTTCTCTATTTCAAACATATTGAAATTGATATATATATATAACTAAGTTGCATTACATAGGGTTTACAAGGGAATACTGTGTGCATAGCATTCATCGTTCATTTACAGAGACACACAAAATAATTCGGTTAACGTACTGTCTGTTAACAATAATTGCTTGAAGTGCGTTTTCAGTTGCGATACGTGTTTTTAACTTTAACTAATTTTTTGTCTATTGGTGAGTATAAATTCTATAGATTCTATACAGGGCAGTACAAAAAAATTCAAGTACAATTCATTTTATTGACGGAAATTCCAGAAGGGGAATTTTAAACTGTGGTATTACTTTCCAAACTGAATTAAATTTTAGCGTTCGATGTAGATGTCTAGCCGATGAAGTTTGAATTATTTCGAATGCCATCATGGAGAAACCAATGAATCTAGCAGATGAAGTTTCAATATTTATGAAAGTCGACTCTTACAATATTGAAAGAATTCGCGACGCTACAAGGAGGGAAAAGTACTAAGAGACACAAATGGCGTATGAAATGAATTATTACAATAATAATAATAATAATAATAAGTTTTGCTAGTTGCTAGCAGCGCTTGTCACCTTTATTAACGAATGAATTTATCTGAATTTGCGTTACTTATCAGCTAATTTATAACATGGACAATATATCATACATGACATTATTTTAACACTACGTGATCCACAAGAAACCTAAAAAATAAAAGTTAAAAAAATTAATAACATAGACTAAATATTAGCATGAAATATTTGTTGTAAATCATATTTAAATTGGGTCTTCTAACATTCAGTTAAAGTTCACTTAATATATGATCCATGAATTTTAAGTACAGATAGTTAATTTAATATTTTCACTTTCCTATCTTTAGTCATTAAAGAGCACAAAGTTTATTATGTAAGGTAAAATTTTCTTACCTTTCCTTATTCAGCTGCTGGCAGGTTACGTTGTTAATCCATTGTGTCTTATATCCGGTTTTAGCACTTAATCACCGTTTGTTCATTTTAATCTTTGTATGTGCTATATCTTGAAAGAAAAGTAAATAATGATTAGTGTTTTGTTTACATCTGAATAGGGATGCGACACATTTTCTTACAGATTAAATTATTTTAATATAAAATTCTAATATGATTAATTTTTCATGTTATGCGATATAAATTTGTATTCGCTTAAAGAGCGATTGAAAGTTACATCCTCTCAGACGAGGAAAGAGAAGTTACACTAGATTTAAACAGTCTATAGTCATTAGAGTTCTCATATTGCGAGCCTCAGATATCCAGGCTTTAGCTGAAAATTCAAAAGGTTAAAAGTTAAAAAAGTCAGGTTCGTGTCGTTGACGTGACTTAGGTAGACATCTTGTTTGGATTGACTTGTGTGCATAGGGCTGGTTTCTTTTATTTCGTTCTGTCACTGAAGACTGGGATTATAAACTGGGGGAATAGGTTTACAATAATATTGCCCCAATATTCGGATATTGATATTATGCCACTATTAAGATAATATTGACCAGAAACATTTAGATATCGTAAAGCTAGTAAAATAAATATTGGCGCAAAAGTGTCATTTCATTGAAAATACAGCCAATATTTGTTTAATAATAGCGTTTCATTGGAAAAATATCCAATATAAAACTAACATTTGTACAATGTGGACGTGTTATTGGAAATATTTCAAACAAAACATCAATATCTTCACATTTTTTAACACTTTCCAACATAGTTGATAAGTCTTTGACTTCGGTTTGTCTGACCGTCTGTATGTCATTATGCACTGTTAAAAATTTGCAGCAAACTGTCCAGTCATTTGACCGTTTTTATAGAAAACGGTTGCATAACTATAATTTAAAACTATTCTGACAATAATATGGGCAATAAATAGACAGAATAGAGTTAAATTACGGTTATGTAACCGTTTTCTCTAAAAACGGTCAAATGACTGGACAGTTTGTTGCAAATTTTTAACAATGTGTGCTTTAACTCCCATAAATATACGTCAATTTCCATGACATTGATATGCTATTGAGGTTTACTATAGAATGTTCCCTATTGAATATGAAGTATGTAGCTGTTATAGTTCTTTTGAAGGGACACCCAAAATAATTCCGTTTCTATAATTTATGGTATATATGGAAATATTGTTTGTAATGCATTTTAATGATGTTGCATTACTGCAAACATAATGCTATTGATATGAATTACTGAATTAGACTTCAACATTCTTTCTATAGAGTATTTCTTGGTACGTATGGAAGAAGTTGTACGCATAGTTTGTTTACAGAGATACACAAAAGAATTCCAGTAAATTATTATCTATGGGGAAAAATTGTTTGCGATACATTTTAATGTTACCATACTTGAAACATAAGGAAATTGCTATGTATCACTGAGGTAGACTATAAAATACATTTTGTGGAGTATAGAAGAAGTAGCATTTATAGTTTGTTTAAGTAGCATTTATAGTTTGTTTGCAGAGACACACAAAAGAATTCCATTACATTATGATCTAAGGAAAATAATCGTATGCGATGGGTTTTATTGATATTACGATATTTTAAACATAATGAAATTGATATGCATTACTGAAGTGCATTACAACATCCTTTCTAAAGATTATTGAACGCGTAGCATTTTCCGTACGTTTACAGAGAAACACAACATTTTCGGTAACAGGATTGGCTATGAACGGTAATTGCTGGAAGTGCCTTTTCAGGTGTGATCTATACGGTGGTCGTAAAAACTACTTACTTTTTTGTAGCGAATTAAAACTACAAATACTTGTTTTAAAAGTAACGACTATAAAATACTTTTAAAAATTATTCGCTACTTTGCTACTTTTAGATTTTGTCAAAGGTTTCAATCTCCACTTGAAATTGAGGATATGGATTAAGTATCATACAATGTCCCTTCGTTATATAGCGCTTGCCGGGATGCGCATTTCACAATTGAACATTGGTAACGCCACCGAAACGAATACTGTTCTCTGATTGGTTGAACGAGTATATCACTATCGATAAATGTGTGTTTGCACGTGCGTCTTGATAAAAATGATACGATAGGCACTTTTCCTAACCATTGAGAGGGGAATTTAGATCATCTAAATCCCACACCCCCTTGGCAATTTTAAATATTTGAGTATTGGTTGGCGTAATTGGTTGTGGACTATAGAACTGACTTTTTAACAATGTTTTATATTTGCAGACACACAAAAACTGTATATAGAATTTTACCCAGTACTTTTTTAATTGGTTTATTTTATATTATTAAAAATAATATATCAGCTATTAAGATTATAGGGCGAGGGGGATACATAGGACCAGTAGCGTTTCTAATGAAATCAGTACACATAGATAATTATAATGCCTAATTATAAGTCCCCAATTATTTATTTTATTTGAAGTACCAATATCTACCCTATATATATAAAATCCTAATGAAACGAATTTGTGAAACGATTTTATGAAACGAATTTATGAAACGATTTTATGAAACGACTGATTAAACGACTGATTATGTTTCAGGGCTATTTTTAATAAAATATTAAACGCTTGATGGTGAAATGAATACCAATTGTCCATAAAAATCCGCGGATGTCAAAACTGGTAATAGAATTTTGAAATTGGAATTAGTTTTCGAGATATTAATTTTTTTCTAATTTTAATGATATTTCTGTAATGATGGCAACTAATTACTCAGTTTTTTTGTGACAAAAAAGGGGAAAAAATTGAAAAGGATCCCGATAGGGATTATTGATTTCTTTTTATTCGTCATTTTCAAATTGAAATTGAATTTATCTTTTATTTCAATCGATAATGAAGACAAGATTGTGATTAAATTATGTTTTTCAGGAAAATTTGAAAAAAAAAATCACATTTCTATCGTCAGGATTCAATCGTCTGTCAGCATTTAATTTAATTTATAAACTGAAAATATTTTGAATAAATTCGTCCAAATGACGTCATTTATGTAAACGCAAAAGAAAGGGGGGAAAGGAATTAATAGTAATTAATATTTATTGATATCATTTTGTTATTTTTTTGTAAAATTTAATTAAACGAATTTATAAAATCACTAATTCGGATATTTGAAACGAATATATAAAATAATAATTGCCCAACTGAACGGAAGGAGAATAAAATATCCTGCTTGGTTTTTTCCGCCAAGCTTTTTAAAAAAGCGTCAAAGACCCCTATAATAGAAAAGCACCAAAAGTTCATTGGGTTTGTTTTCATAACTTTTGGCAACAAATCTATGCATATTAACGAATCTATCCCCTTTTGAAGCTCGAATTACGCCAAATCTAAAAGCAACGGATCCTATACTGGAAAAGTACCCGATTTTCTTATGGACAACATTCAAGTGACATAACATGGTGTAAAATTATCGCGGATAGCAAATTTGTTTAAATATCTCATCAATTGATGGCGAATAAATGCAGGCATGCATGCACAAAATATTTAATTAATTTTGTATGATACATAATTATTAGAAAATTCGTATATACATATTAATTAAAATAAATAATTTACATATTTAAAATAACATGAAAATATGCATGATGGTGCACTAAAATAGAGAGAAAATTAAAACCTGTTAATAAAAATGTGTATAACATAGTACTTTTCAATACCGTGGTTCTTAATGTTATTCACAAGCAGATGAAATTTTTCTCATCATTAAACGCAAAGGAAGAATAGAATACAGATCGTTGTTATAAAAGTCCGAGAGGTAGCCACAATTTAAACCTAACCATTTTATTCAAGCTGGTTTTCAAGTTGTAATTGATTTTACTTATCAATTCCGAAAACAGTCGTCAGTTGCCGCAACAGCTCTGTATGAGACCATGGTAATCAAAAAATGCCCCATTAAAACGTTAAAAGCATGGCAACCCAATTACAGATTTACCAATATTTTAAAAATAAAACACGCTGTCATGTTTTTAGAGGTCTCAAAGTCTGAGCGGGGGTTGGCGAGCGTAGCTCGCAGGGGGTAGGCCCCCTAGTATAAATATATATATATTTTTAACGTATAATGGGAAAAATGAAATGTTATATGTTCAATATGTTATGCATAAAAAGGCTTATTAACTTTTACCCAGCAAAATATTTTTATAATGTAGTTTTTAATACTAATTCGTTGTTTTCCATGATCAAGTTTATTTTATATTATTTTATATTATATATAAACTAAAATTCGTAGTATAACATACAAAATTTTGATGCGGCAATAACGTAATGTTTGTAATAAACTCAAATTACCCTCGGCGAATTTTTAAATTCCTTGTTAATGCGACGAAATGTGACATATGTCCTGATTAGTTAGGAAAAAGTGTCTACGATATCATTTTTATCAAGACGCGCGTGTCAACGTCAACAAGCATTTACCGGTAGTGACAAACTCGTTCAACCAATCAGAGGACAGTATTCATTTTGTGGCGTTGCCAATGTGCGTATGTGAAATCGCGACCTACGTTATATACGGCCGGTGCATGACGTTTAAAACGTCACATGAAGTGAATCGAGGCTAACGAAAAAGACAGGCTACCGTGGTGTATTCCACTTATCTTTTTTACAGACCGCTAGAGTGACGTGATGCTCTTTTCGTACACCTGCACTGGTGCATTCGAGCATCACGTGACTCCGGCGGTCTGTAAAAAAAGATACGCGTAAAGCACCACGGTAGCCTTTCTTTTTCGTTAGCCTCGAAGTGAATCATTTTTACACGGCGAATAGTGCAAAGCGGCGAGCCTATCGTTTTGCACCAATCGCCGTGTAAAAATGATCCACTCCATGTGACGTTGTAAACGTCATGTACCGGCCGTGTATAACGTAGATCGCAGTGAAATACTCTGCCAAGATACAATCAAATAAATGTTATAAAACAGAGGGCAATAAAAAATTAAGAAAGATAACATACAAGAAAATGTTTTGTGTTATTCTCTAAAATATTACTTTAAGCACACATGACACATTATAATATGACCAGGGCAATTTTGTATTAATTTTCTGTCATAATATCACAAAATGTTTTGTATCTTTAGTTCGTTTGAATTTTAATTTTCGAAGCCGATGCCGATTTTTAAGCAGGGCACAGAAATACTAAATCCGCGTAACTGATTTTCAGATTTTTTTTTTCGAAGTGCTAATATTCATATTTTCCGAAACGGATTGCAGATTTAATAAGAACGAAAAATCATGCATCAAGCACAGATTATATAGCACTTTCCAACACTTCCAATATATGTTTACAAAACTTTACCTTTTAATAAGGTGAAAGATGATGTCTAAGTAAACAAATTGGAAAAAGTATAACTTATTTAAAAACCATATTTCAGGCATCAGAAGCACAAAATAATTCGGAAAAACATCTGAATTCTTTTGTTCAGCCCTGTATATGATCTATTCATTTGTATAGATCATATAGACTATTATGTAATATCTATTTAACTTTGCACTCATAATTCATTAACAGCTTTTGATAAATGTGATGAAATTTTAATATTCATTATTATTGGATTATAATCGTTATTTGATGAATAGTTTTAAGTTGCAACTTTACCCATATGTAACTTTGTGATATTAAAAAAACTTTTTGAGTTGTAATTTACGAATATGTAATAATATTTTTCGTCATATTCATAAATCAAAAGTTATGAAGTAAGGAAACCGGGACAATCATTTATGGACACCCTGTATTTCATATATATATATATATATATATATTTCGTTATCTAAAAGAAAATACGATACTGAATATTTTTCGTGATGCATGGTGTTAAAACCATAATTTTAGACTATAAAAAAATCTCAAATTTGAAATTTTGCTATATGAAATATGATTATCCAGACATTTTGTTTCGTTCACAGTGAAAATATTGGCACATCAAACCAACAAATTCTTTTCAAGGTAAAGAATCTCATTAATTCAAAGAAACTCCACACCGACTAGACCTTTACAAAATATAATTTACAAATAGAACTTTTTTGTGAAACATTTGATATATTAAAAAAATATATATATCAAAGAAATCAGTACCGAATTATATTTTCTAAACATTACCTAGTAACCTTCTCTATCTTATTGATAGAGAAAAAAATCTCTTGCATTTCAATAGAGGACTAAATTTTACTTTTTCAACGATGAGTCTCCATGAACTGTACTCATTTTAGGCTAAAAGTTATGCAACACACTATTATAGTCCTCGACTAAAATATATAAAAAAGGAAAGTGGCCAGTTAAACTGATGGCATTGAGCTCACAGGCTATTCACACTAATTGTATATTATACTCTTATTTCAAAGAATAATACCCCTCGAAAAATAAAGAAATCGACAATAAATTAAGTCGGGGATTAGACCTCCGTCCCCACTTAAAAATTAACCAATGAACTCCCAAAACTAATCAGGGATGAGCCTTATTATAGTGAACTTATATACAAAATTTGAAGCAGAGCGGGAAATTCTGCATGAAAAACCCATTTATCTAAATTAGTCCCCCCCCCCGTTCCTCCTTTATACTTAACCAATGAATTCGAAAAACTTATCAGGGAAGCGCCTTATCAAAATGAACCTATAAACAATATTTGAAGCAAAACGGATATTTCTATAAAGAGTTATCGCGTTACGTACATGCATACATACGTACGTACATACGATACATTCATACATACATACATACGTACGTACGTACATACAGAATTTGGTGGGTACATTAGCTCTCAGGCTTTGATAGCCTGTAAGCTAAAAAATATTGAATTTAACTCTAACTAGGGGATATAACACGGGTATTCTGGGTTACAGAACATAAATAAAGCCATTTAAAAGAAAACTGGGCACTCAGATTTATTACATTTTATGTAATCTTTTAGATTGTCCACTCACAAAAGCAAAAAGCATCTTTATATGAAAAAGGTCAATTACACTGGTCGTCATCAAAATTCTCCCTGTTAAATTAACAGTTGATTTTTATACGAAGTAGGGTCAAAAAGCTCCCGGAATAGGTCAATTGCAAATTATTAAAAAAAATAGAACAATAATTTTACCTTATTGGCCTTCAAAGTACTTTCCGCCTTCATCCACACACTTCTTCCAGTGTTCGTATAACTGTTCAAAACACTCCTTAAATACATTTTTTGAGACGTCCTTCAGTAGCTTCGTCACATTTTCGATCACCTCATCTGAATCCATAAAACGGTGTCCCTTCAATTTCATTTTCAGCCGTGGGAAAAGGTAAAAATCCGCTGGTGCTAGGTCAGAAGATTAAGGAGGGTGTTCCAGAGTGGTATCACTGCGTCTGGCAAAGTAGTTTTTCACAATCTGAGCACGATGTTGTGGAGCATTGTCGTGTAAAAGAAACCAATCGTTTTTTGCCCATTTTTCAAGTCGTTTTCCTTTGATTGCATCTCGTAGTCGTTTAAGGAACCCCAGGTACAGTTCTTTATTGACAGTTTGGCCTTCAGGAATAAATTCGTAGTGAATGACGCCCTCGTAATCGAAAAACTCCTCCAACATCACTTTCCCTCGGATTTTGTCCAAGCGAAATGCTTCCTTCTAGTCTAAGAGCTAGCAACGTCAAAAACACGTGATTTTAGCAAGGCTCATTTTTTTTATATAGTCTCCGTCTTTATTGTGTAGTACGAATGCGGCCGGTCTGGCTGGTGGAAGTGGTTGCGTTTACCTGTGGGGGAGGGGCAATGCAGGTAAAAAAGTAACAAAATTACGTCATTTTAGCATGAATTTTGATTATAAAACTTGTTTCTGCTCACTATTTGTGATATTAAGTCATTAGTCTGGCACCGTTTTAACGTTGCTAACACCGTGCCAGACCCTAATTTATAGGCAAAATAAGGTGTCAAATTCACGTCATTTTAGCAAAGTTGTAATTTTAGTATGTTATACTTTGGCTATCAGGTAAGCCATAATTAATTTGCCAGACCGAAATTCCGTTGCTAAATTACTGCCAGACGCCGATTTATATCTGGCAGAAAAAGCGCCTATTAGAAGAGTTGGCAGCTTTTGTAGTGCTTTGGCTACTTTCAATACACAGCCAAGCCATGATTGTTGCCAAAGCAAGTATATATATATATATATATAATTTGTCGAAATAAATGCTTAAATAAAAATATTTCTTACACTTGATTAACGTGTCTTCAATGAAAAAATTTTTTTTCCTGCAAAAAACACACGTTTTTCCATTACTAGACAACGCAATTAAATTTCATTTCGAAAACACAGAGAACATGGTATGAACGATATTATTTCAAACCACAAATGATCGATTGACCTTGAAAAGTAGCAGTTGACATTGCCTATTTCTTGCTAGCCGCTATAAGTTTATTCAAAAAATTAAGATAAAATATTATATATTGTATTATTTAAAATTAAAAGCGAATATTAATAAACACTAATTATAATATTACTTAAAAATTAAGGGAGAAATTAAATAAACATAACGGTTGACAATTTATGCCCTGGAGATTTTGTTTTGCTCTTTTCTCACTTCTTTGGCGATTTCACAAATCTCTATACTTATAAAAGAACATGTCCTGATGACTCAGAATCAACGCCGAGCTTCAACCGCTGCTCCTAGGACTATGAAATTTGGAAGACATGTTCCTTACACAATGTAGGCACCCACTTAGAAAGGATTTTTGAAAATTCACCCCTAAGAAATTTAAATAGGGGGGGGGGACATTTTTAGGTCATTTCGTCTTTTCGCCATATCTCAGCAGAAGTTTTAGGTAAAAGCAAGAAATTCAGGATAACAAATCTACTAAAAAAATAGTTAAACATGTATTTCAGCAATATTAATAATTCAATCACTAAGGAGGTTAAATGGGTGGTCGAATGTTTTCGGTGATTATGCCTTTTCGCCATATCTCAGCAGCAGTTTTATGTAGAGGCGTAAAATTCAGGTTACCCAATCTACTAAAAAATAGTTAAATACGTATTTCAGCGATTTTAGAAGTTCAACCACTAAGGGGGTTAAATGGAGGGGGGGTCGAATGTTTTAGGTCCTTTGGTCTTTTCACCATATCTCAGCAGCAGTTTTAGGTAGGAGCGTGAAATTCAGGATAAAAAATTTACTAAAAAAATAGTTAAACACGTATTTCAGCGATTTTAGAAATTCAGCCACTAAGAGGGGGGGGGGGGGGGGGGGTTAATGGGAGTCGAATGTTTTAAGTCATTTTTCCATAACTCAAAAGAAGTTATAGGTAGGAGCAGGAAATTAATGATACCAATTATACTAAAAATATTTAAATAGATATTTCAGCGATTTCAAATAATCATCCACCAAGGGGGTTAAACGGGGGTCGAACGTTTTAGATCATTTCGCTATTTCTCAGCTGCAGTTTTCATTACGAGCGTGAAATTCCAGCATTACAAATCTACTAAAAAATAGTTAAACACGTAATTCAGCTATTTAAGCTGACGCGAGTTTGTCGCCAACATCGACTATGAACCCGATCATGGGAGATTAGTCGAATAAGACAACTATAGCTGATTTTTTATTAGATATTTTGCGTGATATTTTTCCCAGGAAAAGTTTTTTATTTTCATATTTTATAAATTATTTTTGCACTTTTTGACTTAAAATTACAAATTAATTAAAATTAAAATTAAATTAAAAATAAGATTAAAATTTTTATACAAAATAGAATCATTTCCTCCTTTGTTCAAAATATATTTTTTGGATTTAAAGATTTGCGATTTAAATACTAATCGCCATATTTATGTGCTCGGGTATGCACAAGGCTGCGTTACAGTGATTGTCGTATGATCAGTTGACAGGCGTGCAACCCAAAGGGCTCTATTAAAATAATTTCATTTTAACGATTTATGCACGCATAATGACTGAACCTCTTTATAATGATCGCTGTATTAACGATATATGGGTGAGAAAAACACAGGTCATTGTAATTTTGACCACGACATTAACAATTTATAGGCATGAAACCTCACTGCATGTATCTTAGCCAATCTCATTTTTTTTTATTTTATCTAAAAGCTCTCCCTTCCCCTTAGATAATCACACGCAGGGCCGAGCAGTACTTTGTTAGGGGGCTCATGAAAAAAATTATTATTTTTGTCACGAAATTTTTACTTACGTGTTTTTTTTTTATATTCTTATTAGTTATTTTCATATAGTTTAAAATAAAGTATTTTATTTACATTTTTCTTTTTGCATATAAAATGCACTTTCTGGTCCCAAATACGCTGTAAAAGGTATCAGGGCCCCACTCGGAAGCGACCGGCTAGCTAACGATATATGGCTGAGAAGCACACACGGCCCCGTTATTTTGAACACTGTATTAACAATTTATGGGAGTAATATCACAGTGCCCATTTACAATGATCGCCATGTATCTTATGCTATCTTATTTTTGTATATTTTATCTGAAAGCGCTCCCATTCCCATGGGCAGTGCCGAGCGTGTCTTTGTCAGGGAGCTAATGGAGAAAAACGTATTATTGATGTCGCGAAATCTTTATTTATGTGCTTTATTGATATACTTATTAGTTATTTTCTATAGTTTAGAATAAAGTATTTATTTATATTTTTCTGTTTGCATGTAAAATACAATTTCTGGCTCTTAAGCAAAGTCGGGCTAAACGCTGCAGAAGGAAACTTGGCCCCACACGGAAGTGACCGGCTAGACGGGCAAAGACCGGCTTGTTAATAAATGTTTCTTTTACAAAAATTAGAAAAAATTGTTGATAAATATTTTATTTTCAAACTTTAACTAAGCCAAATAACAATTACAATTAACTGATACATTAATTACATAAATTAAGCCTTTATTTTGACAAATAATATATATATATATATACACTGCTCAAAACAATTAAAGGATATTTGAAGTTTTATATAAAATAAAGATATAAACGAAATTTTTTTTGCCGAAAATAGAAGAAGAGAATCAGAAATGCAAATTTTTCTGGTTTTCAAACTGTGGAGTATGCAAATTTTGAGTTCGACGTCAAAAACGTCGCTTCAGCGGCAGCGAATGAAATTTGACTTTCAACTGGATAAAAGAGAATGAAGACAAGGATGATCGGCATTCAGTGATTGCTTTGTTTCGATAAGTACTATGTCTCAGCGAAGTCATTTGACAGATTCAGAAGCTTGGAGAATTGTTGGTAGGTTAGAAGGGGGCCAAACTCAAGCCGAAGTAGCGCAAGCCATTGGAGTGCCACAAAGTGTCATTTCCAGGATCTGGAACCGTTTTTTGGAGAGTGGATGTGCAGGCCGAAGACCAGGGCAAGGTCGTAGACGGGCAACAACGCCCAATGAAGATCGGTATTTAGCGTTAACAGCTCGGAGACACCGAAACATGAACGCTACTCTTCTCCAACAACACCTTCGCTCGGCTACAGGCACCACGATTTCAACTCAGACTGTCCGAAACCGGCTCCATGCTGTAGGTCTGTATGCTCGCCGACCGATGGTATGTGTTAGATTAACATCAAGGCATCGTCGCGACCGCAGGGAGTGGTCAACCGAGCATGTCAACTGGAGGAGAAATGAATGGAGCAATATTCTGTTTTCTGACGAGTCCCGTTTTTCTGTGCATCCGGATAATAGGTGTATTTTCATCTGGAGGGACCGTGGCAGTAGGAATAATCCTGCGTTCGTGCACGAAAGTGTCAGAGTAGAGGAGTGTTGGTGTATGGTGGCATCTCCATTGACGGGCGCTCTGACCTCTACATCATTCGAGATGGAGCTCTGACTGGTCGCCGATATAGGGATGAGATCGTCAGACTTATTGTAGTCCCTTACGCTGCAGCAATCGGAGATAACTTCATTTTAATGGACGATAACTGCAGGCCACATCGTGCAAACCTGGTGGAGGATTTCTTTTTCGAGGAAGGAATCGTTCGAATGGAATGGCCAGCGTGTTCTCCAGACATGAATCCAATCGAGCACGTTTGGGACGCTCTAGGAAGACGAGTTTCAGGCCGCCAACAACCCACACAAACTCTCCAAGAACTGGAAAGAGCTCTTCTGGAAGAGTGGGGCAGAATACCCCAACTCGTCATTAATAGCCTCATTGAATCCATGCCTCAAAGGTGTTCAACGTTGCTGGCCGCCCGTGGAAACCATACCCCCTACTGAAAATGATTTTCTTTGAAGGAAACACCTTTTCTTATTCTTTTTTTCTCATATGCACAAATTGTGTTTTTTTTCCTTTTGTACACAAATGCGCAATAAAATGCATTTTTTTCTGCCAAACATGTGTAATTTATTCTCATATAACCTACTATGTCTGTCGACCATATATCAATCAGCTAAAAAGTTTCCCAGATACAAAATCCACCTAAAACTGCAATATCCTTTAATTGTTTTGAGCAATGTATATACTTCTATAGAAAGTAACAATCATTGCTTTGGCAACAATCATGGCTTGGCAGTGTACTGACAAAAGCCAAAGCACTACAAAAGCTGCCAACACTTCTAATTGGGGCTCTCTCTACCAGATTTAAATCGGCGTCTGGCAGTAATTTAGCAATGGAATTTCGGTCTGGCAAATTAATTATAGCTTATCTGATAGCCAAAGTATCACATACTAAAATTACAACTTTGCTAAAATGACGTGAATTTGACACCTTATTTTACCTCTAAATCAGGGTCTGGCACGGTGTTAGCAACGTTAAAACGGTCTGGCAATAATGGTTTAATATCACGAATAGTTAGCAGAAACTTGTGTTATAAACAAAATCCATGCTAAAATGACGTAATTTTGTCACTTTTTTATCTGCATTTCCAAATAACAATTACAATTAATTGATACATTAACTACATAAATTAAGCCTTTATTTGGACAAATCATATATATATATATATATATATATATATATATATATATATATATATATATATATATATATATATATATATACTTCTATAGAAAGTAACAATCATTGCTTTTGCAACAATCACGGCTTGGCAGTGTACTAACAATAGCCAAAGCACTACAAAAGCTGCCAACTCTTCTAATACGCGCTTTTTCTGCCAGATATAAATCGGCGTCTGGCAGTAATTTAGCAACGGAATTTCGGTCTGGCAAATTAATTATGGCTTACCTGATAGCCAAAGTATAACATACTAAAATTACAGCTTTGCTAAAATGACGTGAATTTGACACCTTATTTTGCCTATAAATTAGGGTCTGGCACGGTGTTAGCAACGTTAAAACGGTCTGGAAATAATGACTTAATATCACAAATAGTGAGCAGAAACAAGTTTTCTAATCAAAATTCTTGCTAAAATGACGTAATTTTGTCACTTTTTACCTGCATTGCCCCTCCCCTCACAGGTAAACGCAACCACTTCCACCAGCCAGACCGGCCGCATTCGTACTACACAATAAAGACGGATATTATATAGAAAAAGGAGCCTTGCTAAAATCAGATGACGAAAACGTTGCTAGCTCGTAAACTATTCCTTGGTGATGTTTTCGCTTTCCATTCACTTGACTGACATTTTGTCTGAGGGTCGAAAAGAAAGCACCATGTATCATCTGTATCATTTTTTCATGGCGTCGTTTCCGTATGATTTCTTCAGCATCTCTAGCGTCTCAGAAGGTGATTTCTCGAGCAAAACGCAGAATTTGATGTTTGCACGCTGCTCTAAAATCGACATTTCAAAATCCGATGAATGAAAAAGTCGCTTTGTCAGAAATATCCGCAGCTAATGCCGACAGTACCGGAAATGAATTCCAGATTCCGGTGTGTTTTCCTTATCAATGGTACCAACCTCCAAAAAATATATTTCCCCTCCAACGAACACCCGCGTGAATATAGGCGACAATAATTCCGGGAATTTATTGACTTTATCTCGTAGATTTCATGTTACTAAATTAGAGTATGGCAATGAAATTACTGAATCACGTACCATTTCTTAGGGTTTGCTTTTTAAAATTAAGATATTTTATATCTTGCTAAAACATAAGTGGAAATTGCGTAAATAATAAAATGTATATATGACATGTAAACTAACTATAAAACAATGAATATCATTACCGAAGTTGCAGCTGCATGAGGAGTGAAAATATATTAGTGTATAGCAAATAGTAAATTCAGACACGAAAGGCGAGAGGAGACACCAAAAAAAAATACACGATACAAGTGTCAACAAACTAGATTTCCATGCTATATTTATATCGATTTGATATCTAAGACAGTGAAAATACTTTTTTCATTATTTCAATTTTATCTATCATCGCTAATTAATATGATAATCCTTCACTATTTGTTATTATTATAAAACTGTTTCACGGAAAAATTTTACGTGCTGGAGCAATTTGGATGTCATATTTAGATTTAGAAATATTTGTTCTGTACAGTTTACATATGTGTTTTCCAGGAACGATATTTTTATATATTTTTTTTTGCCGATCAGTGTCGGTAGCTGTGGGAGTGTTGGTGATATGGTGGTTGAAAGTGGTCGCTCTAGGGCATTTTCATATAGACGTGTGTGCCCCTATGTTTCAGTTTGCAGCCACAACTATTCAGCGCAAGCCACTGGTGTTTGTGTGTGGTAGTAGTCACGAGTCTCCCATCGTGCACTATGGTGATTGCATGTTGGTAGCTGTGGGGTTGAAAGTGGTCTAACTAGGGCACTTTCGTATAGACATGTGTGTCCCTATATTTCACTTTGCAGTCACAACTACCCAGTGCAGACCACTGGTGTTTGTGTGTGGTAGTAGCCCTGATTCTCCTATCTTGCACTATGGTGTTGAATGTCGGTAGCTGTGAAGGTGTGGGAGATAGATTGGTTGAAAGTTGTCGACCTAAGGCATTTTCATATTTCACCAAAGTGTTCTAAAAAATGTTTGGAATCTTCTTCAACGGAAATTGGTTTCCTTAACATGAACTAATTAAAATATAGATAAATTCAAGTAAAGTTTTGAAATTTATTAAAAGCGTGCTTTTGCATTAACCGCATGCCAGGAGTTAACAGCCGAAGAAATCGTCAAAAATTTCACACCTTTACAGCAGCATATTTGAATCTGATAATGTTAGTAGTTTAAGAGTGTAATTCGATTACGTGTTTGTTAAATTTGTGTTTTGTTTACACTATTTTATTATTCTATTTATTTATTGACGCAACTTTAATTTCCTTATGAAATGTAAAAACGGGTTTATCCTTCCTAATCTGGCTGCACGCCATAGAGGTAGATTTAAAAAAAATCAGGCTTTAAAAATATTTAAAAAAAAAAAATCTGTAAAATGAGATACAGTTTTCAAACAAATTGCATTTGAACCCTTTTTACCTATTGTTGCCACCGTGAATATGATGTCAGCGTTACTAACGGGATCTTTCAGCTTTATAATATTAGATTTACAGCATTTATCGCATCCAATAGCATTGCCTATAAGAGCTCTTATATCTACATAATAGTGAAGTTTATTTCTTTTTTTTCGCAACTTTTTACTAGATGTTAACTCTCTAATGTTCCTTGTAGCACGTATGCGACCATCTGTATTGACTATTGGGCTGTTTTTTTAAATTATTATTCAAACTGTTTTAATGCTATAATTTTTTTTAAATACAGTATTCGCCTTATTTAATGATAGATTATGAATATTACAGTTTCATTGATGAATATTACAGTTTCAAAAAAATGGTGTCAATCAAACAATCTGAATAAAAAAAAAAGTCCAAATGGCAACTCTTATGGCAACACAAGAGCATTAGAGGGTTAAAGCTTTAACCACATTATTAGCCAATTAATCAGAAAGAAAGTTATAAAATTCGTTTATATGCATTTTGTATCTATGTCTATCCATGAGGTTTGAACTGATATTCCGATTTTGATATATATTTTTTTTGCAGTTGTAAAGGTCTTGCTTTGGTCCAATATATATTTCATCAGGATTTGTAAATGATATGTTTATCTGCTTGTCCAATTTCTCGACTTTTTACTATGCAACGTTTCTAAAATCTAGCCAATTGCCACAAATTTCCAATGTATCGTTAAGGTACACAGTACTATTTTGTGTTTAAGACAGTCGTCGTACGGTGCATTGTTTCTTACAGGGACATGTCAAAAAATTTTAAATATGATAATTTACTTTTCGCTAGAATGAAAGATACTGGAAACAATGTATATTAAAATGAATGTGAATAGCAATAAACGGTTGTTGCAAAACAGAGTGCTTTAAAACAAATATCAATGGAATAATGTAAAAACAATTCCTTGAATTTGGTTTAATTTTATTTTTTAAAATTACTTGTTCATGTACAACTGATATCCACAATTACATGTAAGAATTACAGATTTATCATGTAATAAGAGATAAGTACTAGATTGTACCCGTAAAGATTTGACGGGTTGAAAGTTCCATTAGAAATATATTTCAATGTTTAAATTAGTTGCTTTTAAATTAATTAAGTATTGAAAACTTGAAGTATTGTTACATAATGTAAGCGATTCCTATAGATATAATGCGATAGATGGCGTTGTCAGTCAAACCTACTCAACTAATGAAGTAAAAGAATTTTAATCTTAATTTATAAATTATAGTTGCTTTTAAGCATGAGTTTAACTAAAAACATTAATTTAATTAGTAGGGAATTTATTTTTGCTTGCTACAATCTCTCTCTCTCTCTCTCTCTTTTTAATATCAATATTTATTATTTTCTAATTTATTTAAATTACGCGACATTTAAAATTTTTCATTAATTTTATTTTTATCAGTCTGACAAAATAAACCATGAACTTAAAAATTTGCTGTTTGTCGCTCGCGATTAATAATATATATTTTTGAATTATCGGAATTTTATTTTAAATTTTCATACATTATTTATGTATTAAATAATGGATATCAAGTTGATTTCTTTTATAGTTCTTATATTAATATATATATATATTTTATTTAAAAGAAATAATCACATACTTTTCTTTGTATATCAAAATATCTTCCTGATAATGTGCATACAAAATATAGATAAAAGTTTAAATCAATTGATTTAGTCAATACCTACTTAAAAAAAAAATTTAGTTTAAATAATTTTAATATAAAATTAGTAATTTTTAAAAATATACTCGGGTGTTAAATTTTACTTTCCACAGTCTAATATTTTGAATGTATATAACAATATACCCGCCTTTAAACTTTTCCGTTAATTTATTTTTATCAGTCTGATTCTAAAACCATGAACAGAAAACTTGCTGTTTGCAGCTAACGATTTATATTACATATCTTTTAATTACGTGAATTTCATTTTCATTTTTATACAAAATTTAATTATTAAATCATGGATATCAAGGTAATTTCCTTTAAAGTTTCTGTATGGATATTTTTCCTACTTTCTGTTTTCTCTCCTTTTATTTTTCTCTTTTTTACGAAAAATAATCACATACTTTTCTTAATATATACATATAAATATATATACGATATCTTAGTATATATATATATGACATCTTGATAATGGCCATACCAAATATAGCAAAAATTGTAGATCAATTCAATTTATTTAATCGATAATTACATACACAATCGTTTAATTTAGGTATTTTTAATATAAAATAAGTAATTAAAAACTATTGTTGGGTGTTAAATTTTACTTAATTGTAAAGCATTCGAATTTAAAAAATACAAATCATATAACTTATCCTCCTGAAGTAACATATGACATCATTGAAATGAATTATCTTATCGCAATAAAGTAACAAAAATCATTCTGTCCGGAGTGGGTATCGAACAGGCGATCTCACAAGCTTAAACCCAGCGTCTTAGACCACTTAGTCATATTGATCTCGTTCTGGGTTACTCTAAAAGATTTTATGTGAATCTTACAGATAACCCTTTTCGTTTTAAAATATAGGATGAAAGACACTAATTATTCTAAAATGTCAAAGAAATAATAAATATTCATAAAAGCTGAAGTGTGGTTTTCAATTTAATTTAAAATAAATATTAATTCCTTTCACCTTAAATTAATTCATTTTCTCGCTAAGTAAACTTACTTTAATATATGATATTCAAGTGGAATTCTCCTTGAAAACCTCATTAAGTTGAGATAAGTTAAGAAAATCTCTTAAGCTACTTATTTGCATGATTTGAGATCCCTTAATCCGAAAAGCCACTTCAAATATCCTAGTAATGTGTCTTTAAGAAGAAAAACATTTATCACGATGCAGATGTATTAAGGCATTAATCGATCAAAAGGATTTTGCAATCATTGGAAGATGGAGTTGTAATTCTTAATATCTCAAATGCATTCTTAAAAGTACGTAGAAAACTTTATTAATGAGTAATTAATAAAGAAATAAAATTTCGATGAAAATTTGTATTAATTTGTATTTACTAATAGGGATTTCAAATTTGGCAAATTAATATTATTCAAGCTACATTTAGAAATAATTTGTACAATGACAGAAATAATAAATTTCTTGTCTAAAGAATTATTTTACAAAAAGAGTTTAAAGAATTTAGTTTTATTATGAATTGTGCGTTAAGATATTCATTGAAAAAAAGGTATCTACTTTATGTATATTTTTATGCTAATAGTGAATGTTTTGAATATTCATAATTTTCAGTTAGCTACTATTGAATGCAAAACCTTTCATAACAATAAACAATTTTGAAAGCAAGAAACTTGATTGACAAAATAAAAAAAATAAATTTCATTTGGTAAAAACATTAATTGTACAAATATAGCCACTAGCTACAAGTAGCAACATAAGAGAAGAAGCTTAAGTTGCGAAAAAAACAGACAATAAAAATGTGTTTGCTTCATAACACTTGCGAAAGCTCTTTGCGCTTAAATTGCAGGATGATTTGTGCTCATAGTCATATTTTCTATCAAACGATATCGTAATTGGAAAGTGGCGGAATCTTTTAAATTAAGGGCATTCGTTTCTTAGTTCAGCGCAATTTCATAAGCCCTTATTGTATATTCCACTTGCTGCTGAAATAACGTTGAATATGAATGAAAGATACAGACAGAGTTTAAATTTTCGCCGTCAGTCGACCTAATCATTGGACTATAATAAAGATATGCAGCAATACTTACTCTACTACGAGATATCTAAACCAAGGTGTATAGAAATATCTACACAAGTCATCAGATGTATACTTGCATAATATTTAAGCACGGAACAGGCACTCATTGGTAAGTGCTTCATTGGACCCATACTACGATTTTAGGAAAGCAAATCTTCATCTAAAACACAATCTGATAATAGATGGAAGTTTAATGTATTACTGAATAAGGTGGGTATCTATTTCAAGCTCTACTCTCACGTGGATTTGTATATCCTATATTTACATATCAGTTTGTCGAGGGTAAGTGGTCGCAAGTAAATCCGTGAAATTGGCGGTCCGTGGAGTTCAAGCTACATGACATTCAGAGTTGTTACACTTTTTTGGTAATACACCAGTATGTATGCGTTTTATCATTCTCTGACCCATGGATTATACCCGTATATAGACATTTTCATACTTTACTTCATGAGGAGTAAGAACGTATACAGTAGTAACCATAATTGCGGACATTTTTGAAATTTGAATGTTTTTCAACTTTGAATGCTTCTAAAACCTGTTACGTTTCGTGCAGTGTAACAAATAGTACAACAAGTGTTACAAGTGGTAGGGATTTTAATGCTGAATTCAATAGAATAAACAGAGGTCAAATATATGCATTGCAAGGGAAATTATGCGGCGAAAACAACACAAGATGAAAGTCCCGTGTACTTATGATGCCGCTGTTTTATCAGTATTGCACTGGCTATCCTTTATTTCTCCAAACGGCGACAGAACGACGAGGCATCTAGACAGCCAATGTTTGGAGCTATTTCTTCTTTATTGTGGGGTACCTCGAAATAATTATTGCCTCAATTAATATTCTCTTTCATTGGATGCACGCTTCGTATGTACTAGTGTTTTCAAACGGAACCATAAATGTTCTATGGTGTTCAGGTCTGGGCTGTTTCCTGGCCATCCCAGCACCTGTATACCATTCCCCGAGAACCATTGTTTGCATATCTGTGCAATATGGCAAGGAGCTGAATCCTGCTGGTAAAAAAATGGTGTATTATCTGGTAAACGATCCCTTGATATAAGGTAGAAGTTTTAGTTGTTGGGTAGTGTGAACGTACTTTCTGCTGTTCAGTGTGCCATCTATTACATGTAGGTAGCCTACAGCATTTGCGGACATAGATGCACAAATAATAACATTTGTAGGATTTTTTTATCGCTTGAATTCAATCTGGATGTATCTTTTCCCCGATGTGTCATCTCGATATTTTCTCCTGTCACTACCAGATGGTGATATCTTAGTTTCACCACTCTATTTTACACCTTTCCACTGACCTTCTGAAAATGAAATGTATTCTTTTGTCCACTCTATTTGTTTCTGCTGCTGCTTTTTATTAGAAATGATTTTTTCAGAGAATCTTATATTTTAAGCCAACTTCCATTAGTCTTCTCCGTACAGTTCTGGCAATGACAAGGACACCAGTTGTATTCAGCTCACTGCTAATGGCCGCAGATGTCAACCATCTTCCCCTGAGTCAAATATGTTTTCTTATCGTGTCATCAAAAGCTGTTATACACTTTTACGGCTATTTGCTTCTTTCTTTTGTATAGATTATGTTTTCTCATAGAGTAAACAAAACTTTCGTATTCCTGATGTTGTTATATTCTCACAAACGTCTCTCGCAGTTGCTCATAGGAAAGACCTTTTGCACCTAACACAACAATGCTGGATCTCTTTCTGGGTGACTAGTCATCAGTCTGCCTGGATGGCATTGTTTTATTTATCTTTACACCGCCAATAGCACTAAACAGTACTCACAAACATCCAAGCGTAATTTCCCTTTATTCTGAAAAATAAAACAACCAAACTTAACCTTTCCCCCTTTGAACACGATCTTGTCTCTGGCTCATAAACGACAGCTAATCATTGGTAAGCAGAACGATGATTCCGATTGGATAATAGTAGTTGTTTTTAAAATCCGCTTTTTTCTTTTTCTTTTCTTTTTTTTTCTTTTTTTTTTTTTTTTTAAATCTCACGCATTTGTGTTTTTTTGTCTGACTTAAAGTAACCTAACTCTTCTCGTAATGCAAATATTTAGCGTCTGTTTATTGTATTGAAATGATTATTAAATTTACCATCATTTAATATATGAATCATTGCATTGTGTGAAGTGAAAGATTTTAAAAACATTCAAACTTGAAAAACATTTAAATTTCAAAACATGTCCGCAATTTTCGTCACCACTGTATGTACATTGTACTTAAGTTTTATCGCAGAGCTAGTACCCCTTATTGGGAATGCTTTAACCTTCTGACCGCCGAACAAAAGGGCAAAGTTGTAATGTTGGTTTCTCCTCAATTTTTTTTAAAATGCTAAAAAAAGCACATTATTTCAAACAAAATATAAAAAACTTATTATGTATATGAATATAATCCTTGAAACTATTAATCATTACTTGATGTTTTAAAACTACATTATATTTGAAGAATTATAATAATTTAAATAATGCTAATATTACAGTGAAACCTATACCATAGCGAACGGATATATCAGTTCATGGCGGTAAGAAGTTTAAAACATTTTTTTCACATGGTAAACATGTAGAGCCTCTGCAGTTCAGAAAATTACAGGTACAATCTTCAAAAATTGAATTTCCTCCCACGATGCGATGAATAGAAAGGTACTCCTGAAAAGATTAAGCGATTTCAGTCATTCGCAATATAATTAAAATCACTTCGTGAGAATCTTATAACACCCGACTAGAATTAGGCTTCTAAACTTTTCTTACCCACACGTGCGTTCGAGATGTTACCACTAAGACACAAAATGTTATTTAATGCTGACATTTCGGTCTCAATACGTAGCCATTTGCTTGAATGTAAAACCAACATTTCTATATTCAAATTGCTTGTCACAATTCATTCGCGATACATAATGTTAACTTGTACATTGATGAGCAAAATTTCTGCCACAACCAAGCCTCAAGTCTTGAAACGATTTCAACCAGAATGCTCTCCGATTTCTCCTGATTTTGTTTTTAGGCTTTATCACCGCCTAATCATTTTCACACGTCGTTATAATTAGAGCTAACGGCTTGGAATAGGATCGTTTACATATAATAACGAGTATGGAATTATCAGCAGTACAGATGTGACATTTGCCCAAGTCCTATATTAAATCTTCAAAAAATCTATCTTCTTGAAGTTTACTTTTATTTAAAATATATTAATTATAAAAATAAAGTAATTATTTCATTTAACGGGATTTCTATGCAAAACGTTAACATATGACAGAACAACCATACAGCCAAGTTCACTGATGTGTCTCAAATCATTATTTATCAGAGACATCATTGCATATGTCACCAGAGCAATATTACTAGAACATCTAAATATATAATAACATTACGGGTTACATATGAATTTATGATTAAGCACATATCGAACTTCAATTCTATTAAATAGTTTAATCTGTATTATCCAAAATACTAGTACTTTTACTAGGTTTGTGTTTCCATGGTGTTGTTCGTGACAATTTCAGCATACAGAGTATGTTAATTCTATCTGTTTCGATACTTTTTATAATATCACGCCTATCTAATCATGAAAACGTCAATTGATTTCCTTCAAATTACATATGTAACATTATTTTTATATATTTTATTACATTTCCTGTCGAAAACGCTTTAATATAAAAGCGGAACTTAAAATTTTTTTATTTGACCTGGGCCCAAAATTGTGAAAATCGGCCCCTGATATATGATTAAATGTACACGTCCACACCTCTTTACGATTTTTCATTTTCGTTGTTGCAATTTCAATATTAAGAAGTGTAACTGAGTTCTTCTTCGAGCAGAGCGTTTTTCTAGGAAAGGAGTCGATGCAAGTTTTATTCTTAGGTTGCCATTTTTTTCCGTGAAATGTGTCATTTTTTTGTGAAAAATAAAATTTTGTACCGGAAGATCATATCTAATTATTTCAATCCAAAACAACGAATTTTACGAACATATTTACATCCTCCTGAGAAAGTTTTATTTTCTGGTAAAGTATATTGTTTCCAATTTATCCATTACTAAATCTAATAAAATATAAAATATATCATATATTATATATAAATATATAAAATTTACATATGATATGAAGTTTACGAAATATATAATTTGTAGCTTACGAAAAATGTATGATTTGAAGATTATAAAAAATATTTGAAGGTTTTTTTTTTTTTTTTTTTTTTTTTTTTTTTTGAATGGAATTTGTAAAGCGTTTTGTTTTATTGAGAGTAATTTAATGAAAAGCTCTCTCTTTTTTAATAATTGGTAAAATCCTCTTTTACTAAATAGAATTTTGTAAAAGGGCCACAAAGAGGTCCCAAATTTTATCTGAATCGACAACTACACATAGCAATCTATACCCACACAGATACATTGAGATGTACAAATAACAGTAACAATAGAACCCATTTTCCTATAAATGAAAAAAAATATATCAGTTTTATTTTTCCCCATTTAAAAAAAAATTCTATTGAAATTCTAGACTCAAACACTTCTTTTAATTATAATGCAGTTTAATGGTCATTAAGCGGTCTCTAAAATTTACAATTTTGCAGTTTGCGTTCAAGACATATTGCGTGATCTTTTAAACTATTAAATTGCGTTTCCTCACGGGTCTTAGAAACATACATAAAACAGCTTTTACACGTGATTTGAAGTTGAAACACACCTTTCTAAAACACTTTTTACACGTAATAAAGGTATAAATTATTCCACGAAAAGGAAATGTAAGTGCTAAGTGTTATCATAATTTTAAATTAACAAATTCTCTAAGATTTATCGTGCATTAGCCATGGTTAACTTATAATTATGTTATGGCACGAAATTTTCGAATTGAGTAGGTTTTGGAGTGTTTTAATATTTAAGTGTATTAATTGAATTCAAAGTAAAACTCTTTTGAAAATTAAATATATAGCAAATAGTGAAGAAGCAATACATTTATTTTGAGCGTATTTTTTATTGTAAATTGATTAATGCAACACAAATGGGATGCAAAATTATTATTACATTTTCAAGTATGTTATACATTCAAACATGGATATGTGATTAAAATTTTTAAACGTACGAGGGAAAGTCATTAAGTAAGTCACAAAAGATAATTAAATAATAACTTACAATGATATTCACTAACACTGTTTTTATTTCTCAACATATTCTCCACCAATATTTATGCACTTATATCACCTTTTACCACTGTCCCAACACCAGCTGCAAAACATTCTTTGGGTTTCTGTCTCAGTCACATTAGGACTTCAAGTTGAACCTTTTTATCATCTGTGGACATCAACTTGCTTCCAAGATGTTTTTTTAGTGGACTAAACAGATGAACGACTTGGGACTAAGTCGAATCTGTATAGTGGATGTTGAAGAAGTTGCAAGATGATGTTCACAGATGATGAAAAGGTTCAACATTAAGTCCTAATGAGGCTGAGACAGCAACCCAAAGATTTGCATGCAGCTGGTATTGGGGCACTGATAAAACGGTGATATAAGTGCATAAATATTGGTGGAGAATGTGTTGAGAAATAAAAATAGTTTTGAAGTGAATATCATTGTAAGTTATTATTTAATTATCTTTTGTGACTTACTGAATGACTTTTCCTAGTATATATATTTGTATAAAATGGCATGAGTGAGAAAAGTATATTAGAACATTCTAGACAAATACAAGCTTTTTAAGTTTCATATACTTATTTAATAGGTTTTACGATATGTCCTGGCATAATAACATGAACTCTGTTCAACGAGACTTTCGTTCAAAGTACACCAAAAATGAGACAAAATTCGTGCAACTACGATCGATAATTTTAGTGAGGAATACGAAAAATAAATTATGATATAATATACGAGATAGTGGAAGTGAGCTACGTATGAGAATATTAGCATCTGAACATTAATTTGAACACATCTGAATATTAGCAACAAAAGATAAAAAATAACTTTGTGGAAACGAAAATGTTATTAACACTGTCTTAGATTACTTATATAAAATTATCTGTAACAACGAGTTCTCTCACGTTCGTATACACAAAACTCGTGTAATTGAACCACTAATTTTTTTTTAAAAGTTTGATTGTTATCAGAAATCAGGAATTTCTCTTCCTCCGTACTCTTTTTCTGCATCCAAAACTCACATTGAAAAGACTTTCCATATCACCGATTTTACGTACGTATACATACATTGTACAATCGTCCAAAAGATAAAAAGACAATTCTTACACTATATTTGCTAAATTGTCTCTGAAAAAGACAAAAATAGCCATTCGAATGGAAATTATACCTTTGTTCAATTTATATAAAAAACAATTACAGGCTTAGAGAGTCGTAAATGTACCAAACTCGGAAATTTTCAATACGGATAACTAATTTTGACATCAAATCTGGGTTTTTCGGTAAATTTCACGTTTGGACATTAAAGTAGAAATCATTCGGTTAAGTAGTTTAGGAATTATGAAGATTTTAAAGTTTCGAATTCTTAATTTTAAATTCATTTGTAATAATTTAAATTTTTTAACGCAAAAAACAGTAATTAAAAATTTTGTTAAAAAAACAATTAAAAATGCCTTTAGTTGCCAATGGGAATAAATCCTTTTAACATTAAAAAATTTACAGATTTTTAAAATGTAAAATAATTAACTGAAAAAATTACCTTGGAAATACAATTAATATAAAAGTTCCCCCATTAAACGTTCAGCCCTTTTCCGTTCATTGTGTCTTTAATATTGTACAGCACGATTTAAATTCATTTCGAAAAACTCTTGGAAAAACACGACGTAATAGCATGATAGTTCAATATAAACCAACAATCATCAACATATAAAAATTGATATTAAAGTTTGTTCGACGTAAAAAATACAACATCTCTCAGATGCTTGGCAAGTTAACAAAACGTAAACAATACGTTTTCTGCTGTGTCTAAAATAAATTCTTGATCAAAAAGTTGATTTGCTGAATGAATCACGAGATCGTAAAATGAACCAATGACAATGGCTATTCATTCACCGGCAGCAAGATCGTGCTGTGTTTAAAAAGAGCTCCTGCTTTGAATTTTGATTTTTGAATGGATCATGTGACCGTAAAATGAACCACTGTGAATAGAATCTACGATTGTTGCCAAGCGGCAAGCTACAAATTAAGCCTTATTTTTGCGCCACGTAACAGAAATATATATATATACTAGCAAGCTACGCCCTCTACGCTGGTCAATTTCTTTTAACGAACCTTTAATCCAACAAAATATTGACATTTCATAAATAACTTTTATATTTTAACAGAATAATAAGGCTACTATAATTTGTGACTCGTGCTATAGCCAATATACACGTCAGGACACGTCGCCCTATCATTATCTTTTTACGCATGAAGGTTTCGCTATGGTACTCCATTGGAAAATTTGGTAATTTTTGAAATTCAATATTTGAAAAACGGCATAATCATTAGATTTGAAATTTATATCAAGAAAAATACAATTTTTTACCTTTCAAACGCAGTTTGTCTAACAATTTTCTGACAAATACTTTTTGAGCTATCATTTTTTTCAGTAACTTCAAATGTTTCATTTTCCGAGATTAATCTGTTGCAACAATTAGCGAAAAACCCAGTCGTCAGCAACGCATAGTTTTTTATTAAAGAGGCTGTTGGAGCAGGGATTGTCACCACCAATTTGCCACCATCACTTTTGAAATCGGTTCCGTGGTTCCAGAGATTCCATAGAAATTGTAATTTAGAATGACTTCAGAACGCTTTTCGCTCATTTCACCCATTTAAATTTCGTTTTTTTTTTCAAATTTATTCTTAGAGAGCATTTACATCTTATAAGTAACTACAATGCTAAATTTCAAATTTCTTGCCCCTTCAGTATAAAAAAGTCGCAATTTTCGAACATTTTTCGATCCTGCACACCATTGATGTTAGTGGCACCGACATAAAATATAGCCTATGTTGGAGTAGGGATTGTCCCCATCAATTTGCCACCATTATTTTTGAAATAGGTTCTGTAGTTCCAGAGATTTCATAGACATTGTAATTTAGACTGTTTTTAGAACGCTTTTCGCTCATTTCACCCTTTTTAAATTTCGATTTCTTTTTTATTTTGTTCTTAGAGAGCATTTGCATCTTATAAGTATCTACAATGACAAATTTCAAATTTCTCGCTCTTTCAGTACAAAAAATATAAATAAAACTGCCCAGTTAAACTGAGGGCATTGAGTTCACAGGCTATTCACACTAATTGTATACTATACTCTTATTTCAAAGAATTTGAAATAAGCCCATCGAAAAATAAAGAAATAAACAATATATTAAGGGGGGGGTCATCCCCCCGTTACCCCCCTCATAGTTAACTAATGAACCCCTTAAACTAATCAGGTAAATCTCTAATTACAATGAATACATATGCAAAATTTGAAGAAAATCGGATAATTCTGCATGAAAAACCCATTTATATAAATTAAGGCGGGATTAGCCCCCTCCGTTCCCCCCCTTTATACTTAACCAATCAATCCCGAAAACTAATCAGGGAAGCGTCTTAACCCAATGAACCTATAAACAAATTTTGAAACAAATGGGATAATTCTGCATGAAAAACCCATTTGTACAAATTAAGGGGGGGGGGGGATTAGCCCCCCCCCCGTTCCCTCCTTTATACTTAACCAATCAATCCCGAAAACTAATCAGGGAAACGCCTTAACACAGTGAACCTATAAACAAAATTTGAAGGAAATGGGATAATTCTGCATGAAAAACTCATTTATATAAATTAAGGGGGGATTATCCCCCCGTTCCCCCCCCCTTTATACTTAACCAATCAATCCCGAAAACTAATCAGGGAAGCGCCTTAACACAGTGAACCTATAAACAAAATTTGAAGGAAAACGGAATAATTCTGCATGAAAAACCCATTTATATAAAATAAAGGGGGGACTAGCCCCCGTTCCCCCCTTTACACTTAACCAATCAATCCCGAAAACTAATCAGGGAAACGCCTTAACACAGTGAACCTATAAACAAAATTTGGAGGAAATGGGATAATTCTGCATGAAAAACCCATTTATATAAATTAAGGTGGGATTATCCCCCGTTCCCCCCCTTTATACTTAACCAATCAATCCCGAAAACTAATCAGGGAAGCGCCTTAACACAGTGAACCTATAAACAAAATTTGAAGGAAAACGGAGTAATTCTGCATGAAAAACCCATTTATATAAATTAAGGGGGGGATTACCCCCCCCCCCGTTCCCCCTTTATACTTAACCAATCAATCCCGAAAAACTAATCAGGGAAGCGCCTTAACACAGTGAACCTATAAACAAAATTTGAAGGAAAACGGAATAATTCTGCTTGAAAAACCCATTTATGTAAATTAAGGAGGGATTACCCCCCCCCCTTCCCCCTTTCTACTTAACCAATCAATCCCGAAAAGTAAACAGAGAAGCGTCTTAACCCAATGAATCTATGAACAAAATTTGAAGATAAACGGAATAATTCTGCATGAAAAACCCATTTATGTAAATTAAGGGGGGATTAGCCCCCCGATCCCCCCCCCCTTTATACTTAACCAATCAATCCCGAAAACTAATCAGGGAAACGGCTTAACACAGTGAACCTATAAACAAAATTTGAAGGAAACGGGATAATTCTGCATGAAAAACCCATTTATATAAATTAAGGGGAGGAATTAGCCCCTTGTTCCCCCTCTTTATACTTAACCAATCAATCCCGAAAACTAATCATGGAAGCGCCTTAACACAGTGAACCTATAAACAAAATTTGAAGGAAAACGGATATTTCTATGAAGAGTTATCGCATTACGTACGTACATACATACATACAGAACCGGCTGTCAAGCTCTCATGGCTTGATAGCCAGTTTGATAGCTAAAAAATGGCAATTTTAGAACGTTTTTTGCTCCTGTACCCCCTAGGGTTAGTGGCACCGACATAAAATATAGCCTATGTTGGAGCAGGGGTTGTCACCATCAATTTGCCACCATCACTTTTGAAATCAGTTCGGTAGTTCCAGAGATTACCCCCTACAAACAAACAAACAAACAAACAAACAATCTTTACTCCTTTATAATATCAGTATAGATATATATAGATGTTGCTCATGATTTGATACCGTAATTGATACAGTAATTGCACCGAATTTGATACTGTATATTTTGAATTTTTAAAGTATTTTGTATGTTTCTACATGTATCTTAACACTTTATATCCCGACGGAATTTTGAAGTTTTTTTAAAGAAAATTTGACGCAAAAATTGTTTTAATACATCTATTAATAACGAAAGATGTTAGATTCATGCAAAATACTTTATTTTACTATGTTCAGTAAACACAGATAATTTAACGAAATAGTTTTTAAAAATGGATATTTTCTTAACGAATTACGTATGGATAGCTTTTCTACTGCACTGTAAAAAAATCTGTTCCTTTTACAGAAAAATAAAACTGCCAGTCAAAACGCCAGTAAAGAACAGTTTTTTTTTTTTTTTTTTTTTTTTTTTGGGGGGGGGGGGTGAAATAATCTGTATTTCTTACAAATTTACGTTCAAAATCCTTCTATATTAAAAAAAAGTAATCTGGAACTGAGCCAAAAACGATTTAGAAATGGACCAATCAAATTCTGCGTAGATATTCCGGGTTATTCTCATAATTCCTACGGATTCGAAAATCATACCACCAGACGCGAAATATAAAAAGCTTTCAGAAATTAAAAAAATATATCACGGTCGGGCAATAAAAACTCAAAAAATCCTTAAAAATCGAGTAAAAAATCTTTTATTGAAAGAGTCATTTTTTTATATTGTTGCCAATTTCTAAATAAGCGTAAAGGATTATGTTTTATCTCAAATAAAAAATGTATTTGCGCGAGACTATTAAAAACAATAATGAAAGTTTAAAATAATAATTAAATGATCACGTGTTGAAAGCAGGAAATAAAGAAAATTACGTCAGAAAAATTGTGTTTACACATGAATATTAAAAATAAAAAAGATGAATTAAATGAAAAAGGATTATAACCAGTTAAATGAAAAAGCATTATAACCTGATTACAGAAGATAGTCGCCGTTCATGATATCATCACCATCATCTTTTTAAAACAGGATACATTATCAGGTTTTAAGAGGCTGTGAAATAAGAACAGGAGTTGGTGAGCGTAGCGAGCAGGGGGCAGAGCCCCCTAGTTTGTTATAATAAAAGTAAGTTTAATACAGATTTCATCCGTTAAATAAACAGTTTTTTACTGGCGTCATGACTGCCAGTTTTTTTTTCTGTATAATCAACAGATTTTATTTTTTTTAGAGTATGTTGAATGATATATATAGAAAACCTGAGAGTCAAATAAATAACTCATTTGCAGACAAAAACATTATTCTTTTACTTTTATTACTTTATGAGACTAGGGGGCTCTGCCCCCTGCTCGCTACGCTCACCAACCCCCGTTCTGATTTCACAGCCTCTTAAAACCTGGTAATGTATCCTGTTTTAAAAAGATGATGATGATGATATCACGAACGGCGACTATCTTCTGTAATCAGGTTATAATGCTTTTTCATTTAACTGGGTATAATTCTTTTTCATTTAATTCATCTTTTTTATTTTTAATATTCATGTGTAACACAATTTTTATGACGTAATTTTCTTTATTTCCTGCTTTCAACACGTGATCATTTAATTATTATTTTAAACTTTCATTATTTTTTTTAATAGTCTCGCGCAAATACATTTTTTATTTGAGATAAAACATAATCTTTTGCGCTTATTTAGAAATTGGCAACAATATAAAAAAAAGACTTTTTCAATAAAAGATTTTTTACTCGAATTTTAAGGATTTTTTGAGTTTTTATTGTCCGACCGTGATAATTTTTTTAATTTCTGAAAGCTTGTTATATTTCGCGTCTGGTGGTATGATTTTTGAATCCGTAGGATGGCTAGAAAAAAAGTAATAGCTCCTCAAAAAAGTCCCTAGTAAAAAAGCGATGAAAATAACCCGGTATATCTACGCAGAATTTGATTGGTCCATTTCTAAATAGTTTTTGGCTCAGTTCCAGATTATTTTTTTTTAATATAGAAGGAATCTATTCTGGAATATTATGAAGGAATGCATTATTGAAGTGGAATTTCCTTCAATCCATAATTTGAGGCATAGTGGGTTAGATCACATTATATTGATGACTGAGTTTTTCAGGCAACAATTTCATTTGTAACATAAATGAATACATAATGGTGAATAAATATATTTTAATTTCAATAGTTCTTTTCAAATGATATATAGAGGAAAGCCTTAGAGCCAAATAAATACTCATTTGCAGATAAAAAAGATAATTTTTTTATTTTCATTATTTTGCAAGAATTAAATTATTTTAAAAACAATATTGTGTGGTGATTTCGTTTTGTCATGTTAGTATTTTTAGAAAATGCCTTTTTAACGAACTTAATATGTTATCTTTAATGAACAAGTCCTTTCTTAATGTCAATTTATTACTACACAAATTTCTTCATCTATCATATAATATTAAGAAAGAATAAATTACTGAGGTGTAATTTACTTTAATCCATAATTTGAGGCATAATGGCTTATAAAACATTGTATTGATGACTGAGATTTTTAGGCAACAATTTCATTGGTAACATATTAACTGGATACATAGTAGCGAGTACAAATATTTCATTTTAAACAGTTCTTTTTCACACGTTAATGCACACAACTCTTCTTTCTTTTAATAAGCGGGAACAAAAGTTACGATTTTATCTGATGAAGAAACGGGAAAGCTAGACATGTGACACGTGACTTTAAAGGAGCATCACTAGCGTGTTAATAAGAATCATTTGATCACAATGCTCTAAAATTAGTAGAAATCCTCAGATCAATGAATGATAACACACGTTTTCATTCTTCTTTGTAGTAATGGAATGAGGCCTTTCAATTATCTTGAATGAAAATTATCTGTTCTACATAATCAATTCTTTTCATCACCTAACAGAGTGTTAAGTGACAGTGAAAGCTTTTTTCTTGCTGAGTTGTTATGCATTGTGATTGTCTATAGTTATAAGAAAATTTCGTTTTGAGTAATAACACTGTTGTCTGGGTGATTCAAAATAACAAAATGGAAAACAAAATATTTCGTAAGAAAATATGGCCACAATCCACTTATTCAGTGATAATAAAAGGGTATATCATTTCTAGCGGAATTCAAATATTCGTTCATATTTTTTAAATGAATGATGAAAATTGAACGAAAATTTCAGCAGCCGTTTATTTGAAATGTGATAACATCATGAAAGATGCTGGAAGTGTCTGTCATCTATATAAAAACTTCGTATTTATTCATTGGAATGTAATTAACAACATATGCAGTGTCGATGAGCGAATTACAGTGTACTTCTTGTTACTTCATCGTATTTTGTTGAAAGCAAAGTATGTTTGTTTAATTAAAAAGTTACATTCTGTAATTTTGACTGAGTCAGTGGATTTCGGCACTAACATTTCTATGTAATTATATTAAAATCATTAAAATTACAGACATTACATTACACTTTCATAAAACATTAAAAACATATTAAAATTGGACCTTCACTTATTTATTTACCCTTTCATTTTGTCAAAATTATTTTGAATTCCCCTTTCCCTCATACATTATACCTTGGTGACTGACAAGTAGAAAAAGTACCGATCTCGGAATTAATTAGGGATAAGCAAGAAATTGAGGGGGTCGGGCAAGAGGGTGCCAAGCCACATTTTTGAACTTTTGAAATATTCCAATTTGAAAATTTGTCAAAAACTCAAATCAAGATATATAACCCAAAGTTTCTTCGCCAATGTCTTAGTATCATTTGAGATATTCTGAGTAACAATACGGCATTACTTTAATGATATTACTATTACGTTTTTTGTAAATTAGCTATCATTATTGAGTGCATAAACATCTGGGGCAAAAACGAAACCTGTCGCATATGCTGCCACCAAGTGACATTAGAAACAAATTATACGTTGGATATTAAAATTTACAATATTAAGCAACAGATTACAGTGTTAGATTTATTTCACCAAAAATGTGGCTTGGAACTTTCTTGCTCCGACCCCCTGAATTGTTTTAATACCTTTAATTTAGGTCTGTAATGAACATTCTAAATTTTACGCCTCCTACTAGAAGGAAGTTCGCCATAAGAGTATACTCAGAAAAACTTGAAAAAATTACAGAACATTCTTGTCTTGAGGATATATATGTCTATAATAAAATTTCCTGCGGAATCTTGACATAGCGTCTGCAAAAAAAAAAAAAAAAAAACGAACATTCTATCTTTCTAGTGATTTATCGTCGGTTGGCGGCACAATGAAATTAAAAAAAAAGAAATACGCTTTTATAATAAATACTCTTTAACAAAAAACTTTTTCTACTCTTCATACTGAACTAGTTTAAGTGAGTTTAACTTAATTAAATACACTTTTATAACTACAGTTTTGTCACATAGTACATTTATATGTATATGTAATAAAATTTAACCCCTTTATGATACGGTTTAGATAAAATTTTAAATTGTTTAAATTGTTTAAGTTCAAAATAAGTAGTGTAGGAGACAAGAAAACAGTGTTGTTGCCATAGAAACGACGTCTTATCCCCTACCAAAATTTTTAACGACAGCCTTACTTTTGAAATACACTTAAAACTTATCTAGCCGCTTAAACCGTGTAGAAGTATATAGTGAAATAAAGTGAATGGTTTGTTTGTTTATTGAGAACATACATCTGACTTGTGTGTTTGACATCAAGTGCCCGCTTATAAGTCATCGTCAATATACAGGGACGAGATAGCCACAAGGAAATTTACAACACCAGAGAGTTACATCCCGGAGCTCCACAAAGTGTGTGCAATGGAGCTGGCGGGAGTCGAACCCGCCGACCTGACTCCTACGCTCACAAGCGATTAGCGGAATGGTGTCTTAACCACTCGGCCACGGAGGCCCCAGCGAATGGTGCAATCCCTGACTGTGTTGTCTAAAATTTCTAACTATGCCGTCCGCAATCCCTAATTTTTTGAGATAGCAGCAATCCCTGAGTTGTGCAGTCATTCCCATACTTATAAATCTAAGGTAATTTTCCAAAATTCTATATACTGTATAAATAAAAATTAGTTTGTTTAATTTCTTTACACAATTTTCTTTAACCCTTAACTGGTGTCGTGAAATTTCTGTGTTCAAATGGTGTCATGGTGACATTTTGTCGCCAAGTAGTATTAAGTATATATATATAAGGATTTTTTATAAAAAGAATAGTTTTTGTTATATGACTGTACATGCCAATTAAATAAATCAACAGTATATTAGTTATTTACTTTAAAATTTTTATCTAACTTTTACTGATTGATAGGGAAATTACACGAGTAAAAATATACGAATAGCTGAAATGGCACCACACCACCTGTTAAGGTTTAAATTTGCTTCTTAACATCACTGTTACATATAAGTTAATGTGGCAGAAAAAAGTTATAAAGCGTCATGGTGCCATTTCGTACACAGGTAGTATTAAACCTTATATACACACACACATATATATATATATATATATATACATACACTTTATCATTCATTTAAAGGGACTAACAAAAGAATATATATATATATATAAATAACGATTTTTTATTAAAAAAATAATGGTAAATGGCACCACAGCACCAATAAGGTTTAAATTTGCATCATAACATCACTGTTACATATAAGTTAATGTAATAGAAAAAAAGTTACATATCGTCATGGTACCATTTCATCTCTAGGTAGTATTAAAGCTTATATATATATAACCTAATAATATTATAAATCTGATTGTGTGCAAATGTTAGGCTGAAGCCAGCGTCAAAATGGAGCATTTAATGATCCTGTATCTTTGCATATACGTTGATTATAACCCTCAAATGAACATAGGCCGTTTTTTGTTCATTTTATTCAAATATTTTTCTTAATAATTCAAAATTTAGTTATTTTCATAGAGAATAAATGGACATTTTCCCATAAAATTTAACCATTTTACTTTATCGTTGCTAAGGCTTTGATCGTTGCCAATAAATAAAAACACGGAAAAATAATTTTTCCTCAACAATTAATTTTCAATTGACCGATTTTCACGTAAAAAATGAAAATGAAAAAGAATTCCAAAGAAGATGCATTTCCGTGATGTTTGAAACAAAAATATGGAGTATTTTGTTATTATACATGAAGTATGAATATCGGTTACATTAAAAAGATCTTTTTCTGCCAAAAAACTACGTTATAATTAGAAGGAAAAATGAACAATAATTATATTCTTAAAAATAGATTTCGCTTGGACCTGGAAACTATGGAAACACCATGGAACTATGAAAAGGATCCTCCTCGGCTTGGACAAATATGACGTCATAAATAAAACATGTATTTTCAAATAGTCGTAATAACACAAGGAGCATGAATATCAATGTATAATGAAAGTAAAATAATGGACGTGATATTTAAGATGAAAAACTGAAATATTTTTTATCGATACTGATTAATAATTAGCATGAGTACCAGTTACATACAAATGTGAGTTTTCCGCTAAAATTAACGTCCTGATTGCCAGAAAAAGAAAATTAACAAGAATTATGGCATTAAAAAGAGATTTCTCTGAGGAAAATGTGACGTCATATTTGAAATAAAACGGAAATTTTCAAATGTGTTTTACAAGGCGCGGGAATTAATTCCGTACATTAATAATACAAGGATCAGTAAGTATAGAAAGTAGATTAGTTTCACGACATATTTAAAACGAAAAATTGAAATGTTTTTTTATCTATACCAATTATTAAGCATGAATATCAGTTACATACAGATGAGAGTTTTTTGCCAAAAAACACACCATGATTATTAGGAAGAGAAAAATAAATACGAATCTATTATATTAAAATCTGACCGCCTGTTTGTATTTCGCAACTGCTCCTTTCAGATTGTCGAACGCAGCGCGATTTACTTAACACCGGTTATCTTTCATCCGAGGATGTCATAAACTCTCAGAAGTTAAAAAAAATATTTAAATTCCGAGATATTATTAATAATATTATTATTATTTATTTTATTTTATATTATTTTTTTTGTATATTTTAACGAAGTTTCTCTAAAAATTTCAACTAAATTATTCCATTTTTGTGGATAAAAAAGAAGAAATAAAACGGATTAATATATTTTTTCTCATTAAAAAAAAAAAAAAATATATTTTCAATTTGAATAGATGGTGAAAGAAAAAAAAAATCTTGATTACAGTAAAATTTTTGAAAAATAAAAACGTATTTTCACATATTCAAACTTCATGAATCAATTTATTCTGGAGAACAAAAATCGTCTGTCAACATATTTTCATTTAGAAAAAAAGATTTTTTTCAGTTATAGATTAAATCAAGGAGGCAAATTTAAGCTCCATGCATTTCCATGCAAACAACCCGACTGCGTAAAAAGCGAACTAATTATTTCTCATTAATGTGAAACTATTTTTTATATTACTTACCTATTTTTTTTATTTACTTGTATTGATGACTTTTAAGTTGTGTTTAATTGTTAGTTCCTATCTATAAATACTGTTATGATGAGGCTTATAGATGTCTATGAAGGTTAGAGTTACAGTTCAGCTAGAGATCCTACCTACACAACTTTCAGGTTGTGTAATATTTAAACAGAGCTTCTGACTGTAAAATAGTCTAGGAAACATCGTCTTCATTTTGAAAGACCTATCCAATGATATGCCACTCAATATGGTGAGTAAAAAAAAAAATTCTTCGTTTCTACCGACATTTTGTATTTTACGGCCGCCATTTTGAATTTATGAAAACAAAACCTAGCCTATAACCATCGGATGGTTAAGACGAATCGATAGAGACCTCATTCATTAAAATCCATTCAGTCGTTGGGATGTTTCGAAGGTATAAAGAAATCCACATACCCACCCACACACACACGCGTACACACCTGCTTGACAGTCGGGTAAAAATATACGTGGCCAAAATTGCACAACAGCACCAGTTAAGGTTTAAATGTACATATTAACATCACTGTTATATATAAGTTAATGTCGTAGAAAAAAAAGTTTTACTAAAACCTCTTTGAAATTTAGCATTATTATGACATGTATGCAAAATATTCATAAATTCTACTACAAGCGTACTTGACTTCACTGAATTCGAATTTTAAAACGAAGAAAACTACAAAAGTTCCATTACTGATATAACAGCTACAATCGTCTTCTAACGGCCCCCTTAGCTGCAATTTTGAAAAGAATTTGAAAAACATTTTATCGTTTTTCATTTCTCGTTTTTGCAATAGCTTAGAATTTGCATCCGGAGAAAGGCTCCTTGAATTGAAATTGAACCTCTTTCCAGAAATGAAATGTATCTATATAAACGGTCAATAAAGGACGTAAAGAAATGAAACGTATAAAATTTCTTCCCATACTGCATAAAATTTATATAAACAAAAATACGTCTCAAAAAGAAGCAGCAACCTTAAACATAATATAATTAAAATTGGAAATGTACTTTGAATATACAAGGTGTTTCTAAAAGTGGTAGAAACTTAAGATTCAGTCATTTACACATTTTGCCAACAGATTTACAGAGCCCCTGAAAAAGCTAAGCATAATCACGTACGAAATTTTGTTCATTTGAAATGGATACACGTTCCCCCATACCTTATCGTTCATCCTCCAGATCTCAATTGAAGAAGAATTCTTTCAGATTCTCTTTTATTCTGGGAGAATAGCAACCATCCTTTAATTAGTTCGGGAATCAGTGGAGCTGCGTTTCGGGTTATCTCGAACGTGTCATCTGCGGTGGGAGAAAGTTGTAATTAGATAACTTTCGAATTTTCTTCTACAAACCCTTTAATTATCACGTAAATTAAAAGGAAGTAGTGAAATCTGAGATTACCTGGGATTTTGTGAACGAACAGTTATGGTTTTGATTCAGTTGTTCACGAAGAAACACGATATTTGAATAATTGCTCCGCTTTAAATAATTTAAGCGGAGAGAAAAAAGGGCAAGAAAAGCTGTAAGGTGCTTATTTTAAGTATTAGGCAGACTTTAAGGGGAGATAACTTTGTCTAATTCAAAACTAATTAACGAACTATTCAGACTGATGTTTAATGTGGTGTTTATGTGGGATATGAAGCAGAAAAAACATATGGTTTTATAAAGATGATTTTTAAGATATTTGTTCTTGACAGTTTATTAGTTTGTTTTTATAAACACTATGAGCTTGAACTCGGGCTTCCCGGGATCAAATTAAATTTTGAAATTTATTAAAAGCAATACCTTTATATTAGATGGATGCCAACAGTTAATAGGCGAAGAAATCGCCAAAGATTTCGCTACTTAAAGTAGCCTTTTTGATTCATATAATTTCAGCGGTTTAAGTGCGTAGTTCGATTAGATATCTGTTAATTTTTTGTTTTATTTCTATTTTTTGTATTATTTTATTTATTTATTGATGAAGTTTTAATTTTGTTATGGAATATCAGCCATAAACAAATGCTGAACTGCTTACATTGTTTTAAGTGCAAACGATTTAATCTTTCGTAATTGAGAGAGATTTTTCAAAAAATCATGCATGAAAATTATTTTAAAAACCATAAAAAACCAGTAAATTTAGATACAGTTTTCAAACCTTTGAAATCTTGTAAAAACCTTTCAAGCCTTTGAAATAACATTTATTTTCTTATTCGATTGTGCAAAAATTGAAATTATGTTCTATTTAGAAGTTTAAAAAATTGCAGTAAAAGCGAAATTTATTGGTCAGACTTGCCACCGTTAATACGACGTCTGCGTTACTCCCGGGCATGTTTTATCTTTATAATACAGATGTTAACAAACAATTCGAACAGTTCTGATGTTATATTATATGGATTTCAGGTCAATTAATAGTGAAAAATATAAGGTATTAAAAAAAGATTTTGTATGATCTTTATAGATTTTAAATTGGCTGTTATACAAATGCTAACAATCTGATTAGATTATTTTGATATTTTATGCAGTTTATAGGAAGATTTTATTTCTGAATAGGGGCGCTAAAACTCATACTCGAAGCCAAAGCAGCTTGGAAACATGTTATTAATTTTCTTATTTACATTTTTATCCATTTTAGCGTTCTGAGATATAGTTTCATGGTGACAGAAACAGCTGTTTGAACAATAACATTATTTTAAACATTTCTAATACAGGGTGATTATAAAAAAACTATCCCGATGTATGAGACCCTAAGTATTATACCGTTCACTGAAACTGAATGAAATTTTGGTTTAAAATATTTTGAGGAATGCGCTAAAGAATCATATGAAAAACAAGAGTTAAACTCTAACAATTACGGTTACAGTGACAAAATTTCGAAAATTTCAAATGGCAACACCTACCTTTTTTTAATTGGAATGTGATCTTCATAGTGAAAAACCATAAAAAACTTTGGAACAGTACCTGTAGCAGGAAAATCGTCAGCACTAGACAGAGTAAGAAGAAAAGTGAAAACAACCAATAAGGACAGAGAAACAACAGATAACAAACATTTTATTGTGTTTCACAAATTTTCCACTTCACACACCATGACACTTCGCATGCAGCAGAGGGTGAACAGCACTGAAAAATAAAATGTTTTACTTTGTGTTGCTTCTCTGTTCTTTATTGGTTGTTTTCACTTCTCTTCTTAGTCTGTCTAGCGCCGGCGATTTTCGCGCTACAGGTTTAAACGCTTTTTATGGTTTTTCACTATAAATATCACATTCCAATAAAAAATAGGTGTTGTTATTTGAAAATTTCGAAATTTTGTCACAGTAACCGTAACACTGTAACAGTTGTTAGAGTTCAACTGTTTTTTTTTTTTTTATTTGATTCTTGAGCGCATACCTCAAAATATTTTAAACCAAAATTTCATTCAGTTTCTGTGAACGGTTACGATAGGGACTCATGTATCGGGATAGTTTTTTTTTTTATAATCACCCTGTACGTCCTAGTTTAAAGAAAGATAAAACACTCCATTAGGTTGTATTAAAGCAGATTAACAGTTTAGTGTTCTAGATCTATACAACATTGTATTTTACATGATACATAAATTGTGATGATATTTGATGATGGGAATTCTCATACTTTCACTGTGTGGTCTATGATTCCAATAAAAGGTGACATAGGATTATCTTTACAACTGTGATAGCCGATAACATAAAAAAAAATGATAGCTATATTATGTTGTTTATACAGTCTTGAGGAATAAAAGGGACCAACCCCAACTAACTCTGCCACAAACCACTATATGAAAATGTGACTGGTACTAATCCATTATTAATAGCGCCTACTAATTAATACAATACTTATTTTTTTATAAAGATCGTCTACATATATAAATTAGTGATGGCATTACGATTATTTTGATTATTCGAATGAATCATTTGGGCATGCGCAGAAGCATATCTGTCAAACTTTTTTTTATTCAATTACTACCAGAAATTTTGAAAAAAAAAGAAGTTTCTGATTTTAATTTGAATTAGATTAGCTTCCAGATAAAAATGAAAAATGTGATTCGTTTACGAAACGCAGTTTTCATTTTTGACATTTTTGCCATCCTTGACAGATATGCTTCTGCGCATGCCCGAATGATTCATTCGAATAATCAAAATAATCGTTATGCCCATCACTAATATGAATTGTACCAAACTTTCAAATTTTCGATACTAATACCTAATTTTTAAATCATATTTGGATTATTTGGTAAATTGTACGTTCGGATACCAAATTGGAAATCAAAGTATTCGGTTAAGTAATTTAGCAATTATTCACGTTTAAAATTTGGAATTTAAGTGTTAAATTCTTTTCTAACCCTTTGATTACGGGTTGGGACTTATACGTCCCAGTGGACTGTTTGTTTATTTTATTTGTATCTTTTTAAGTTGAAAAATAATCTCTGCCATACACTTATATCTCTCCTTATTACTCTCTTATTACTCTGCAATACATTATGATATTTTCAAGAGAAATCTACAAGAAAGAAAAAAATTACTAGATCCGATTATAAAAATAAGTGGTCAATCCTGGCCCGTAATGAAAAGGTTAATTGTTGTAAAACAGACTGTAATGCAGATAGTTTTTTAAGCATAAACTCAAAAACTTTTCCGCGGAATAAATTATAATTTTGGATTCGCATATTTGAAGCTTCTATCAAAATCGATTTCCTTTAAAAATATTCATAGTTTACACTTTATATTTATTTCAAAAATTAGATTCAAAATATATAGGGTGGTCATAAAGTCTTTTCCTGATTACAAAAATTTATTACGAAATAACAATTGAATGTAATACTGTAAAATTTTTATTATGGAAAAGTCATGTTCTAAAATGTTTTTTCATATGGATGGATGATTCCTTAGAAAAAACAGCCTGGTCAATCCAAGGCTCCTTTGAAAAGCAAACTGAACATAGTTTACACAAAAATCCTTCACCCGACGCACTGTAATATATCCAATTATTAAGTTTATCGTAATTTTTGAATATTCAGGTGATATCCACTCAAGGTCAGGAACACAGATGCTGTGTCTAATTTGACAGCCCAAATATTGGGCAATACGTGACGAGAAATGGAACACCACCTTGACATTCCTCGAGCTACCAAGGGTGCTCACATAGAAATTTACTGACGTAAGTACTTGTATTAAAAACTTCATAAATATCTTTACAATAGATTGAAATAAGCATATGCCTAATTATATTAGTTTTTCTGCTATAAATTATTGTAATCAGAGAAAGACTTTGTGACCACCCTAATATTTACTTTGAAATTAATTTTTGAAAAAAAAAATGAAATGTAACCATTGCCATTTTTGGACAGAAATCGATTACTAAAAGCCTCTAATATGCGAATTCCAAATTACAGCATCAAGCAGCTTTTGAATTATGCTTAAAAAACTATCCGCATTGTAATCTGTTTTACAACGATTTAAAAGGAATTTAGGACCTTTTAAAAGGACCTTTAGAAAGTCCAAATTTTAAACTTGCATAATTACAAAATTACTTTACCTAATGTTGTCTCGTTTGGAATTGAACTTTTAAAGTTTGGTACAATTTATATATATTATGGTGGATCAAATGAAAACGGAACAGGGGCCACAGAATAAAATTACATAGATTATTTTAAACAAAATCTTCAAAGCTACACAAAAATTTGTACCACTGTTTCAACAAGGAATGAATACCTTTCTCGTAGAAGTCCTTTGGCTGAAATAGGAAACAGTTTCGAACATTGTCCGTGACTTCGCTGTCCGAGTAAAAACAGCAACCGTTCAATGCCTTTTTCAGCGGACCAAAGATGGAAAAGTCATATGGCGAAAGATAAGGGCTATACGGTGGATATTCCAACACTATCCACCGAAACTTTACCAGATTCCCTCGCGGAAGTGCTTGTGCCTGTCCTTCACATGAGTCAATGACAGTGCATGTTCTCCATACACTGCCTTTATTCGTCGATGCACTTCGCAAAATCCAACTCATTCTGCCACTAAATCAGAATAACACTGCGTTACTCTTTTTTACTTGCAAACATTCCAGAGATGCAGATGAATAACAATTGAGCATGTTTGGATCAAAATGAACCTGTTCTTTCTCAATTTTAAAACGTCACATTTTATCAAACTCAAACGAAACGAGAATTTTATATTTTGTAATGATTTATTTCATTCATGGCAGCATAAAAGATGTTAATTAATAGGAAAACAATGCAATATATCCTGGAAATAAGGGAATAATATTCCATTTTTATTCCTAGGAAGGAACTATTATATCGTGCCTCCATTATAATACGTAAGGTTACATAGCGTTGTTCTTGTTGTTATGAGTGCTTCGTACATTAATAGGCAGAGGTTGTCGGTCCAGTCTGTGCGCTGAATGATATGGATATTTGTGAAAATAAAATTAAATTCAAGATTTCCCCGACAACTTTGAAATTAAGTGCTCTCTGTCAATAATCTAATATTTAATGCATTTTTTTTCTTTTGTATGTAATCAGCTATACTTTCTGAAATGTTAAATTATGCACAGTGTTTTAAAATAATATAAAAGTGCTTGAAAACAACGCTCTTATCATACAAATATTTTATTTGGGTATCTTGATAATAATTTTATTATGTTCATAAATAAATAATCAATTAAATGTTTCTTGGTAATAATTTTGAGCAGGAAATAAATGTCAGTATGTTTTTACTTTAATCTGTAATAAGTGGGGCCAGAGGAGGTGGTTCGGGCAGAGCCCCCTTGACAAGAAAAATATTTTTTCCATTTAATTTTAGTTTTGAAAGTGTTCTTGTATCTTGTAGCCTACGTCTTAACCTAAATTGGGGTTTCCCAGGTGTTACTAATCGGTCATATTGGACACTATTTTCTTTTACTTCTTATTTTTATGACCAAGAGCATTGTTTTCACGCACTTTTGTATTGTTTTAAAATACTGTGCATAATTTAATATTTACATTAATTTTATATTTAGAGAAAGTACTGCTGATTACTTAAAATAAGAGGAAAATGTATCGAATATTTAACAGAGAGCACACAAAGTTCATATTTGAATACATCCTTGGGATAAAAAATGAGTACATCACATTTCATATTTGAATACATCTATGAGATAAAAAATGAGTACATAACGGTTCATATTTGTACGCATCAATGCAATCAAAATGAGTACATGTGTTTCTCAATTTTGAGAACATTTGGATCGGAGCTATTTTTAGTATGTGACGTATTTAAATTTGAGTACTTTTTACTCAATTTTGAGAACCCATGTTTTTTTAGTGTTGGTATCTTTTATTGCTATAAACTGTCAAGTTGACACTCTGCATTTAGTAAATGTGTACTAAATTAATGTTTTAGAATCAATGTTATATTATTTACCTTTTCTTACATTATTTATTATTCTTTCTTATTTATTATATTATTTACCTTTCATTAATTTTACTAAAATAATGTTAAGAACTAAAAAAACTTCTTAAAACACCATTAAAAACTTTAAAATGCGCTAGGCCTTTCGAAAGATCTGAGTCTTTCTTCGTCAGGCGCCAAAGGACGTGCGTCTACTATGAAAGCAGCAGCAAGACTCTTTGTTTTTGATGGTGTTTTAAGAAGTTTTTTTAGTTCTTAGTGTTTCACACCAGTTTTAACTTATTTTATTTAAAATAATGTTATTTACAATTTTTAACAATGTTTTGTATTTAATAAACTTACTCGTAAGTCAAATTACTGGTTTGAGCGTGAGAGGCTACGATAAACAAGATTGGCAATTGCTAATCCCTTTTGTCGATTTATCTCCTGTCCCGGATAATACGTAAGTACCTATTTGTCATATAAAATAAATTATGTTTATAATAATTGCTTCTTCGTGGGCACACAATCTTGTTAAAAGAACGTAGAAATAATATTTATTTATTTCATCTTTTGAATTTTTTGGCCGAATATATAATTTTTTGCTCATATACGAAAGTATGATGAATTCTAGTTAAAGGAATTTTTGAATGGAACTATTGAAAAAATTTTTGATATTTGACGTTTGAAACTATTGAAAAAATGAGAAATATTTTTAAAAATCTTATCGAAATTGCATTTAAGGGAGTCGATAGAAGACGATTGTAGCTGTTACATCAAAAATGGAACTTTTGCAGTTTTTATAGGTTTAAAATTCGAATTTAGTGAAATCAGGTAGGATTGTAGTAGAATTTCTGAATGTTTTGCATATAAGTCAAATAATAAGTATATAATCTGAATTTTGTATATAATGTGATAATAAGTTATATAATGCGAAATTTTCAACTGGCTTTTCTTGCTTCATATTAAATGTAACGATACAATTTAAAGTGATGGAAGTGACAACCACTCATGCATCCAAAGCGCTTAAATAGACACTTTACATATCAGAATGTAGTTTACATTATGTACGGTGCCACATATCAAATTAAGGTGAACTTCCAACAACTTCGGTGATGTACCGCATTTTACATAAAATTATTCTGTGGAGAATATTGATAAAGTATTTTCATTAATGTTATGCATTTTAATGAGTTGGGATAAGTACGTGGATTTTGACCTTGGTTAGCTACTCAAAAAATATTATGTTTGCTGTAACTCTTATATATACACTATATGGCCAATGATGACCGGTCACTTGTGATTTTAGACGTTTTGTTAAATATCTGGAAAGATACATGAGAAATTATCCTGAAACCGCAGGAGTGTAAACAACATGATAGACGTCATATATTTCCGCGAAGATTTTTCACGAAACCCCATAACGGGCCGTCAACAAATTGAAGAAAAATTACCATCTTTTGGATAACCCTGTAAAAACTAAAATCGCAAAAGCGTTGAAACGGTAGCACATGCTTAGAAGGCTTCTTTTTATAAACTATGTTCATTTTTATGAGGATAGCACGTATACTCGTGGAGAAATTAAGGTTTTTATAAAAACAATCCCAAATTTCATCAAGTGTTTTGCTTATAATTTTCAGAGTTCTTAATATAAAAGAATATTCTTTTCAGGAACGATGACACACAACATTATATACAATACCCTGCAATCAGAATTAAAAACTAGTAAATATGGGATGAAACATGAGTAGGTTCACTAAATATTGTTTCGCTGCGCATGCGCGAATTCAGTCAAAATATATTGTGCATAATATATTAGCTAAATGTGTAGACCAACTTTCGTGAAAGTCTCAAAAACATAGCTTGAAAATTCTGATAGTAATCGACGATAGAATAAGTTCGAAATTAGCTGTTCCCAAAAGGAAGCAAAAAGATGAGGGGTTGTATCCACATATACTGGCTTATGAAAGTTGACATAATAAGAATGAAGTGTCTCTCATCGTATATTTGGATATCGCCCCTCATCTTTCTGTTTCTTTTTAGGAACAGCGAATTTCAAGCTTATTCTATCGACTATCACTATTAGAATTTTCAAGCTATGTTTTTGAGACTTTCACAAAAGTTGCTCTATACATTTAGCTAATATATTATGCACAGTATATTTTGATTGCATTCGCGCATACGCAGTGAAAAAATATTTAGTGGACCTGCTCATTTTTCATCCAATATTTATTATTTTTTCATTCTGATTACAGGGTATTGTATATAATGTTGTTTGTCATCGTTCCTGAAAAGAACATTATTTTATATTAAGAACTTTGAAAATTATAAGCAAAACACTTGGTGAAATTTGGGATTGTTGTTATAAAAACCTGAATTTCTCCACGAGTATAAGTGCTATCCTCATAAAAATTAACATAGTTTATTAAAAAAATGCGTCCTAAGCATGTGCTAACATTTCAACGCTTTTACGATATTAGTTTTTACAGGGTTATCCAAAGATATTCGTTTTTCTTCAATTTATTGACGGCCCCTTATGATGTTTCGGGAAAAAATCTTCACCGACATATATGACGTCGACTATGTTGTTTACACGCCTGAAGTTTCAGGATAATTCCTCATGTATTTTTCTAGATATTTAACAAAACGTCTAAAATCGCAAGTGACCGGTCATCATTAGCCGTATAGTATGTATATATATATATATATATATATATATATATATATATATATATATATATATATATATATATATATATATATATATATGGGGATTCCTATTTCCAATGAATTCATTCCCCGTCAGTAAATGACAGCGCTTGTTCCCTTCGGTGGTGCTTGGCTCACTAGACAGTAGTTACGGATAAGAACGATGCGGGACGATGTTTGGATTTGAGAGACAAAGGAGAGGTTCCGAGGTCGGGGTCACAGAATGCGGTAAACCTTTGTGTATCGATAGAGTATAGTTAGTATATAAATATATGAAAGCCATAAAACGCATTACTTAGGCGTTCTTGAGAAAAAAGGTTTATGTCGCAGTGTATATAATTGTATAAATTTCTTCCTTTAGCTGGCAAGCGTCTTCGCTGCTTGGTTGGAGAACGCTGGTTTCCAAATTTTTCTGTTTGAGTTGGAATCCCAGATAGATTTATTTTTCGCAGCAAAGCTTTTTATCTCTTTCTTTCGAACTGCAATTGAAAAAATATGTATAATCATTGAAAATTAAGAAAAATTTAAATTAAATGTATGTTTTGTATCATATAAATACAGTTTTAACCATGAAATTCTGCATGTTTACATATTTAATGGAATGTATGGAGTGCATTATAAACATTGATGCTTTATTGCTGAATAACAGTATAGCTATTTTATTTAGTTGCAATTTTGCCATAATTTAGTTATGCTGTATGTCAGACTCATCTTTTAACAACGCAAATTTGTACTTTAAAATAGTGGAAATATCAGAACGTAACTCTAGACAAATCAGAGATGGAACTTGAATTACCAGAATGGAAAATAATTCGAGTCTAATTTGAAACCGATTTCACTGTGTCCAACGTCGCAGAATTTCAGAAGTTATGTTAATTGATATTTGCGCCCAAGTTTCTCACGAATGTCAGCAATACAGTGATGAGAAGGGGAGATATTTTAAACAATTGAAGTGATGCTTCATGAAAATGTTTGTGTTCTAAGGCATTTTAATCATAAAATGGTTGGAAGTAATTAAAGAAATTAAACTTAATAAGTGTTAATAACTAATGTACATGTACATTTTTGGAATATAAATGTCTGTGAAAGATTATATACAGAATTTAAATAAATTACCTGTTGCAGTGTCTTTGTTATCTATACTAATATTATAAAGGAGTAAAGATTGTTTGTTTGTTTGTTTGTTTGTTTGTTTGTAGGGTGTAATCTCTGGAACTATCGAACCGATTTCAAAAGTGATGGTGGCAAATTGATAGTGACAACCCCTGCTCCAACATAGGCTATATTTTATGTCGGTGCCACTAACCCCAGGGGGGTGCAGGAGCGAAAAACGTTCTAAAATTGCAATTTTTTTTATACTGAAGAGCTAGAAATTTGAAATTTGGCATTGTATCTACTTATAAGATGTAAATGCTCTTTAAGAACAAATTAACAAAATAATTAAATTTAAAAGGGTGAAATGAGCGAAAAGCGTTCTAAAAACATTCTAAATTACAATTTCTGTGGAATCTCTGGAACTATAGAACCGATTTCAAAAGTGATGGTGGCAAATTAATGGTGACAACCCCTGCTCCAACATAGGCTATATTTTATGTCGGCGCCACTAACGCCAGGGGATGCAGGAGCGAAAAACGTTCTAAAATTGCAATTTTTTTTATACTGAAGAGCTAGAAATTTGAAATTTGGCATTGTAGTTACTTATAAGATGTAAATGCTCTCTAAGAACAAAAAAAAAAAAAAAAAAAAATCGAAATTTGAAAGGGTGAAATAAGCGAAAAGCGTTCTAAAAACATTCTAAATTACAATTTCTATGGAATCTCTGGAACTACAGAACCGATTTCAAAAGTGATGAAGGCAAATGATGGTGACAATCCCTGCTCCAACATAGGCTATATTTTATGTCGGCGCCACTAATCTCAAGGGGGTGCAGGAGCGAAAAACGTTCTAAAATTGCATTTTTTTAATACTGAAACAGCTTGAAATTTGGCATTGTAGTTACTTATAAGATGTAAAAGCACTCTAAGAACAAATTTTTAAAAAAAATCGAAATTTAAAAGGGTGAAATAATCGAAAAGCGTTCTAAAATTACAATTTCTATGGAATCTCTGGAACTACAGAACCGATTTCAAAAGTGATGGAGGCAAATTGATGGTGACAATCACTGCTCCAACATAGGCTATATTTTATGTCGGTGCCCCTAATCTTAGGGGGGTGCAGGAGCGAAAAAGTTCTAAAATTGCAATTTTTTTATATTGAAAGGGCTAGAAATTTGAAATTTGGCATTGTAGTTACTTATAAGAATTAAATCCTCTCTAAGGACAAATTTAAAAAAAATCGAAATTTAAAAGTGTGAAATAAGCGAAAAGCGTTCTAAAAACATTTTTAATTACAATTTCTATGGAATCTCTGGAACTACAGAAGCGATGTCAAAAGTAATGGTGGCAAATTGATGGTGACAATCCCTACTCCAACATAGGCTATATTTTATGTCGGTGCCACTAACCCCAATGGGGTGCATTAGCGAAAAATGTTCGAAAATTGTGAATTTTTTATAATTAAGGAAATAGAAATTTGAAATTTGGCATTGTAGTTACTTATAAGATGTAAATGTTCTCTAAGAATAATTTTTTTTTAATCGAAATTTAAAAGGGTGAAATGAGCGAAAAGTGTTCTAAAATCATTCTAAATTACAATTTCTATGGAATCTTTGGAACTACAGAACCGATTTCAGAAATGATGATGGCAAATTGATGGTGAGAATCCCTGCTCCAACAACCTCTTTAATAAAAACCTATGCGTTGCTGACGACTGGGTTTTTCGCTAATTGTTGCCAGAGATTAATCACGGAAAATGAAACATTTGAAGTTACTGAAAAAAACAATAGTTCGAAAAGTATTTGTCAGAAAATTGTTAGACAAACTGCGTTTGAAAGGTAAAAAATTGTATTTTTCTTGATATAAATTTCAAATCTAATGATTATGCCGTTTTTCAAATATTGAATTAAAAAAATTACGAAATTTCACAATGGAGTACCATAGCGAAACCTTCATGCGTAAAAAGATAATGATAAGGGCGACGTGTCCTGACGTGTATATTGGCACGAGTCACAAATTATAGTAGCCTTATTATTTGTTAAAATATAAGAGTGAATTATGAAATGTCAATATTTTGTTTGATTAAAAGTTCGTTAAGAGAAATTGACCAGCGTAGCAGGCGTAGCTTGCTAGTTGTTGTATAAATAGGCATTTATTCTTGAAAAATTTCATCGGTCCTTATGTATTTAGTATAAAAGACAAAAAAAAGCTTTTTACGCTAATTATATTATAAGAATAAAGGAAAAAAGTTTGTCAATCAATATGTAACTTTTGATTTCTCTACATTAGTATTGCATATCTATATGTAATGAAGCGGTTCCATGACAACTTTTGATGTGTTCAATATACATTTTATGACCTGCGTTTTAAGCTTTCCCTTTTTTAATAATAATAATAATAATAATAATAATAATAGCAAGCTTCATCCTTGATGCTAGTCGGTTTTTCTGAACGAAACTCGAATTGATGTTAATTTCGTTTAGGTGAAAATATTCCCAAACGATCATATTTTTAAGCGAACCTAGAGTTTGGGCCCCATAGCTTTTGTTAGCGCACACCCGGCTGAACTAATGCATATTCTGATCTATTTTTGCGATCGAATCCGTTTTTTCATTATTTTTATATTTTTAAAGAAAATATCTCCAAACGAATGGGTCTCAATTTTAATTCTGTTTACATCGGTGAATTCGGACGATCATTTTAAACCAGAGTTAATGAACACGTATATGCGTAGGAGGCAGTGTCTCCAAACGAATGGGTCTCAATTTTCATTCTGTTTACATAGGTGAATTAGGACAATCATTTAAAACCAGACTTAATAAACACTTATATGTGTACCGATGATTAAAATTGAATTCAAAGATTGTGCAGCATGCACTTGAAAAGGATTACACTCCGCAATTCGCGAATGCCAGCATTGTCAAAATGAGGTGCAGCAATTAGTTTTTCTTGAGGGATGGTTTTCGCGCCAGGAGAAGTTCACATTGACTGAATCCAGTGCTATACCGAGTGAATATACCGTTTTATTTAATGCTTAACTGATTTTGTAACTGTTAATGGCCTATTTTCTGTGTTTTTGTGTGTCGATTGACTATAGATGATTGAACTGAAGAGGTAACACGTTGTGTTACGAAACGTCTTTATATTGTAATTTTAATTTGTTTTTATAGTGTTTTGCCATTTGATTTTATTAATTGTTTAAAAAAAGGTCTGGTTTTAAAAGCTTTGGTCTTTAATTGCATTTTATACACTTACAATGTTTTGATATTTTAAAAGATACTTTGTTTCAATTTATCCCACACATAACCATTGTACGACACAACAACAAGAAAACATCGTTTTCATCAACTACTTAATTAAAATGGTAGAATACCATTATGTAGTACAATGTGCAACAAAAAAAAATCACTAATCCGAAAACTATGTTATCATTAGTTCTGTATTTATAGGTAAAGTTTTAGAGAGGTCTAATGCCCGAGGTTTATGTTGATGTTGTTTACAATCTTGTAAGTAAGAAAGCAATGATACTAACAACGTAAAACTTAATTTCCTAAATTAGTATCGTGTTATTGAACTGTCAACAAGAAAATATCTTAAAAAGACTAGCATATATTTTTAAGATAATTAATTTTGTTTTCTTGTCGTCTTATGAAGTTTTGTTCCTTGTTCACCCATAGTTTCAATTTTCTGCATTTTACAGTATCTTTTTTCTTCTCATCATAGGAAAGAGATTCTTAATAACAAGAAACAAGAAATGTCAATACCACTATGATGCCAGGGAGATGATACTGTTTATATTTCGTATCGCAATCCTTCTCAGGATGTCGTGAGGAGTGTTTGTGTGACCATGAGTTGTGGTGACAATATTGCTAGCATTGTCCAAAACGCTGGACGTTTTTATTTGAGGCTATTTGAAGTTTAAGCAAATCAAAAACAATTAAGGCATATCAAGCTAATATTTTTGCTAAAATTACAAAGATAAACGCTTTTATTTGCAAACATATTAACTAGAAATTATGCCACTTAATTCTATGATCCCAGACGTAGCTGAGAAATACAATATCATACAATACATACAAGCTGTGGCACAAAGCATTAGCTGTATTATTAAATTCATGGCCGGTTAGTACACAGAATTATATAAATTGCATTTTATATATATGAAAATACAATAAATTTGTCAAACATCTTCAATAACAAGTGTTATACACAAAGTTTTTCATTTACAATATTTGTCTTTTTTTTTCACTTGATTTTCATAACTGTTAAATATTGGAAAGCTTTTTTTCTCTTGCGGAGCCAATGAAATGTTATTGTTCTTAGAGGAGTGCCACAAAAATTCTCCAACTTTGGAGTAAATTTAAGAGTGGGTGATATGTAACTACATCAGTGAGCGGAATTTATAGTTATCACGAGGAGTGGATATGGATTTAAAAAAAGACTTCTTGTGAAATGCTTGACTCAGATTTTGCGGAGAGTACTGGACAAATTGCCATCGCCATACCGAAATAATGTAATAGACCGGAAGACGGCAGCGCAGACAATCACCTCATCGAGTTCAGAGCTGAAATTACAGAATTAGTTAAAACTCGATTCGCATATGAAAACGCAATCGGTCTACCAAGTCATATCTTGGTAGAAAACACCTTAAAACCCAATTTTAGCGGCTGACTCGTAGGTTTACCATTGTGTTTTCCTGCACACAAAGGTGGGGAAACATGGAGGACTGGGAGCAGGAACACACAATGGTAAACCTACGAGCCAACCGCTAAAATTGGGTTTCCGGGTGTTTTCCACCAAGATATGACTTGGCAGACCGATTGCGTTTTAATATGCGAATCAAGTTTTAACTAATTCTGGAATTTCAGCCGTGAACTCGATGAGGTGATTGTCTGTGCTGCCGCCTCCCGGGCTATAAGCTTAGTTTCGTAACGGAGAAAGTCGAGTTAGAACAATAGTTAAATTGAATTTGAAAGTTTAAATTTAATGTTTGTAGCTGTGAAGGTATTCGTTTGAGGAATCTTAAGTTTCTATTTTGGCAATGACGCCAAGTGGTTGAAAAGTAGGTAAACAATTATAAGAATAAATATGAAAATGTGCTATGAATTTCCAATGAAGTTTATTGCATTGTATCAAAAAGTAACTGTTCATTAAGTGTTTAAGAATTATGCTTATACATTTTCCAATAAAATCTTTAGTAATATACAACAATATATCTTTCAAAATGAAATAGAATTTAGAAAACATTTCGTAGTGTAACAAAAATATAGCTTTCTCAACTTTTTAGAAGTACAAATTAAACGTATTTAGCCAGAATATTTGTGCAGGGATCAAATTCATTGTAAAGTAACGTCTTTAAATTTAGAGATATGAGTATGCTTGTAACATTTTTGAAAATTTAATTTGCCGCAAAAATTTTCTGCACATGTTACATTCTTCAACAATATCAATGCAACATAGTTTCTTAAAATGACTGCGATTTATGACACCAAAATTTTCATCACATCTACGGAATGCGCACTTAAAAAAATACAGCATCAAATACTGTCTACGAAACAAATACTATTTGAATGCAAGGTTTCCTGAAAACAATATTGAACAGTATTGAATTCTGTCTTTAACACATCTTAAAGAGTATTTTATTTTTTCAAAAAATTTGAATCTCAATTCTAATTTTAAATCTTCTCCGGTATTACTATGCTTATCTTTATCATCTTTATTTTCATCTATATATCATCTTATCTTTATTATTACTATGCTTATGCTTATCTTTTTATATTTAAAAAGTGTGAGAAACTCTCTTTTTTACATGTAGAATGTTTTCTCAATACAGATGAACAACCAACTGAAGTAAGAATTGCCATTAATTTTAAAATACTTTTTAAAAATTAACATTATAATATTTTTCTCAATTTCCGATCTCTTTCTTAGCTACAATTGTTAAACAATTCTTTCAGTCCACCATGATGAAGTACATACTGTTTATGTTTCCATTGCTTAAATCAAATTTTAATAAATTACAAACAATTTTGATAGCAGGATACATAGTAAAATCTTTTGCAGATAAATGTACGAAATTAATTATTTTACATTGAGTTTACAGATTGAAAAAAAGAAAAAAAGTCATATTTACGTAAAGTAACAAATGAACTCGCATATATTTCCACAGCAAAATTCACCGGTTCAAAATTCTCTTCATTTCCGCCTTCTGATTTTGCTGCAGTCATGGTTGATGTCATGGTTGTCATGACAACCGTCTGAGACCTAAAGTTTGTTGGACATCTCAACTCAACAGTTGCATCTCATTCTCATCTCTCTATTATAAAAAATGTTAACTAACACTGTTGCTGTTGCTGCCGTAATTGAATTTTTTAACGGAGGTCTTTCTTAACTTATATTAAGAAAACTATATTGCATATAAAAATATGAAAATTGGTGGATTTATAGAAAAAATGTTCGATAAACGCACGGAAGTAGGCAATTTTTAAATCGAATAATTACTTTAAGCTCTAATTAATGTTGAAGCCGGTCAAAATGGTTCCGTTAAAAAAGTTTTGTTCGATCAAAAAATATGCCTAGCAATTTAATCATCTTTCGAAGTGACAAACTTGGCGTGCTTGCGGTGAGCAATAATTTTATTTTTACTTTGAATAATTTTTTAAGGGTTTATTTTAAATACTTTATTTAAAATTTTCTCATTTCAACAGAGATTTATTTCATACTAGCAAGCTACGCCCGCTGCGCTGGTCGGTTTTTATAAATGAACCTTGAATCAAACGAAATATATCGTTTAATTTGACCTTGTATTTGAAAGCAATCTGTATATTTACCTGGAATATCCTTCCACATTACTGAAAAATGACGTGATTGCGTTATTATATTTTCTAATGTGCAATCAAAATTTTAGCTGTTAAGGACCAACTCTTTTATTTGGTCATTTACAGTTAAGGTTTGCTGAAGAATGATAAAACTATATGCAATATACTAAAACCATCACTAAAAATTGTCGAACTAACAATGCAAACAAATTAACTAACAAAATCCATTCAGTAGAAGTTTTTATAAAGGCTAATCTTTGACAATCGGGTTCATCTGATTATAGAACTTTTCCACATAATTCTAAAACTAACAGAACGATATAAAATATACTAAAACCATCCTTATAAATTATCTACTTAACAATGCAAGTCGCAAAAAATACGCCCAGTAAAAAAACTTTCAAAAAGGCTAATCTTTCGGAATCGGGTTCACCTGACTATACAACCTTCACACATAACTGTTTGACTAAGCAACGTAGAACAATATGTAGCACATTAAAACCAATCCTGAAATAGCATCTAACTAACAATACAATTATCATCAAAATCCGTCAAGTAGAACTTTTTCAGAAGGCTAATCTTTCATATTCGGAATCAAATATTGAAAAGGCTAACATTTGATTAAAAAAAAAATGGTCACCCGATTTTCGAATTTCCCCCTATAATTCTAGAACTAAGCAACATAGAATAATATGTTATATGATAAAACTTTCCCTAAAAAATTATCTAACAATGTAGGTTCCATTGAAATCCATTCGGCAAAATTTTTTAAAAAGGCTAATATTTCATAATCGGATTGATCTGATTATAGAACTTCCCAGAATAATTCTATAACTAAAGAACGATATGTTATACAATAAAACCTTCCCTGAAAAGTTATCTTACAGTTTAAGCTCTACGAAAATCCATTCAGCAGAAATCGAGTTATAAGAATCCGGAACGAAATTTCATATATGTAGAAGTAAATAGAAGTATATTGCCATTAATATAGTTTGCATTTGAATTTAAAAAAAGTTACTTTTCGGTTAGCCGGGCGCCAGTGATATATATATATATATCTGTATATATTCATACATATAAGTGTATATATATGTATGTATATACATGTATTTGTGTAGATATATGTGTATATATATACTTGTATATATATTATTGGCGCCCGGCTAACCGAAAAGTACCAAAAAAAAAAATACTGCAAAAATGCAGTCGTACACTTAAAAAATGAAACACCTTTTGGCTTAAAATCTCTCATCAAAACTGTTTTTCTTTTTCTTTTCTTTTCTTTCTTTTTTTTTAAATAAAATTTGTAACAGTTTTTTCTTTTATTTTTCCAGATGTATAGCCATTTCAATTCTTTCTGCAACAAAAAAAGACACCTTTTGGCTTAAAATCAAATTGTTTGGGGTCAAAAGTAAAATAAAAATAGCCAAAAACAAAAGATACATCGCCAAATATTGTTTCAATATAGAAATCTTGCCCTTTGAATATTTTTTTAAGCATTACGGACATTCCCGATCATGTTTAAATTAAATATTTTCGTTTTATAATATTCTCTCATCAAAACTCTTTCTTTCTCTTTCTTTTTTCTTTCTCTCTTTTCTCTTAACTTAAACAACTTCTGACTTAAACAACTTCTCTGATATCGCTCTGTGACGAGACCTGCCAACTTGTTTTATTTCCTATGACAAAAGGTTTTTTTTTTTTTTTTTTTTTTTTTTTTTTTTTTTTTTTTTTTTGTATACCTCCGAAATGAGAGAATCAGCAAACAGTTCTATGTTTGTTTTATCTCTCAAATTTAAATGTACAGTTTTAGAATAAGGCAGAAAAGTAGAAATAAATTTTGAATTATCAAAACTTTCTGATGAAAAATTGCTTAAAAAAATTCTCACGAGAATACTTGATAATTGCAACAGTCTTTTTTGAGAAAATATTTATATTTCTTTAAACAAACTCACAATACTAATTTTATGTACTTAAGATGTACAATTGTTTTTTAACGGGAAGAATATGTTTTGTTTATGGTGATATCAACAAAGTTTTCAACTTTATTCACCATTTGCCACTTCTGTATGCTTTTGTACTAGTACTATATTAACCCATGTTGAAATATATACTCCAGCATCTCACATCCGTCCAGCATGACTTCGCTACACTGTGCAGTGCTGAATCGATTCATCCAACATAAATTCCTCCAAACATCAATTAGCAACTCGCTAACCAAGGAAAAGCAACTTAAGCAACAAGATGCACTAAAGCCGTGTCGGCCTACAGGCTAATCAAACAGATCTTCCCCATACGGAGATCAGGCGAATCCTCACCTCGTTGCCAGGCATCAACCCGTTAAGCTGGGCCCGTCAGAATAGGTCAACGGCCTAAAAAAAAAAAAAAAAAAAAAAAAAAACATGTTGAAAACTCATAAGAAATGTCATAAAAAATTAAAATTTAAGCATAAGATTTTTTTTTTTTTAAATAAATAAACACAAAAGCTTCTGGACCACAGAATTTTTATTATTCAGAGATAAAAGCATACAGATATATAGGTGTTGGGAATTAAGACATAATCTTCGTTAAGTACAAAAGCTTTTAGAAAGTGTCATTTATAGAGGTTTTATTTTATATTTTTAATATAAGCATTATTTTTTAATTAACTATTTTTCTATTATCTTTTCAGATTTCCATTTTCACAATTTTCTTTTAGTATTCTTACTAATGCAAAGTCTTCATTTAGTGAAATTCGTTTTAACATTTTTTTTTTTTTAATGACAAATATTTCTGTAGCATTTTAAACTCAGGGGAATTTTGCATTAATTAAAACTTTCATTTAGGAAACCTATTTTCTATTTAGCAAGCTTTTAATTTTGGATCTCTATAAAACATTCTTTTTCTTGGAAATTCGTTGCTCCTCATTTAGCTCGCAAATACCTCCATAATCAAGTAAGATGAGAATTTTAACTCGTTTCCGGTAGGCATTGAACAGCACAGGTCCACCTCTAATGCCTTTTCTCAGCTGAAGAATGTATGTGCACGCTTCTCGGAATGCGTATGCAATTCTTTCAAAAGAAAATTATTGAACGGAGAAAACTTGTGCCTGTCATTTTGGTAGCGAGAATAACAAACAAGTTGTTTCATATTTTGTAAGTAAATCATATCCAAAGATATAATCAAGAGAAAATGTTTGTCGGTAAAACAGAAATCAGTAATCTTTAAAAAGTTGAACTACGTTTCCATAAGAAAAAAAGAAGAAGAAGAAGAAATAATAAATAAAGTATTGTTTTTAAACGATTTGTTAGGAATTTTTCCACAATAATTCGTTGACAATCATAAAAAAAAGGATATTTTAAATTATAGTATTCATACCTTTAATGCGTTTTAAATCTTCTGAAATATTAGTTTTACTAACTAAAATGAAATTATATTTCAAGAAATCCTTAAACAAATTTCACATAGTAAAGTGTAAGAAGTATAGTATATAATAAATTTTCTATGTAGAGAATGTTTTTACAGGATCTTAAGATATTGCTAAATGAAGACTAAACTGTAAATTAATTAATTTTATTTGTTATAAATTAGTTTTGTTACAAGATAAGAAATTTTAACAATTTCTTTCTTTCATAGTTTACTAGATACAAATGTAGATATAATAAATATCTATTTTTTAAATATTAAAATCTTTTTAAAAAAATTAAAAAAAAAACTCGTTGCGATTTTATACAATGGTATAAAATAAAAATTTACAAATTAAATGATATTTAAGTTATCTTAATTAATTATTTCTACGCTTTTTTCTAGTTATAAATGAATTAGAAATTTTATTGAATGTATATCATATGTTAAGCATTTTGATTTGTGATAAAAGTTTCAGATATGTTGCTATACAAAGCACAAAATATACGCATGTTTTCTATTCACTTGGTTTCATGCGAGGAGACAGAAATGCTTGAATCCCTTATAAACGTTTCTAAGGAAACAGCACGGTAGCGTAAATGGATAGGGTGCGTGTAAGTGTTCAAAAGTACCTGGGTTCAAATCCGAAAGTGGGAAAGATCGGATGTTTGCATCATCTGTTTCATCCTTGTACGTGGTTAATAAATGTAACAGATATCTGTTCCGTTTAAATCTGAGTCCAACTAAGTAGTTATTTTTTTAAATATGGTGCGTATTTATTTTTAAAATGAGTTAATTAAATACTTTTAAACACTAATATTTTCATCAATAAAATAATTGATACTAAATAAAAAATGATAATATAAAAAACAGATTTATTTACCTTATTTATTTATTTATTTGTGCGTGTTACAAACTCATTGTCATTTGACATTCCGTTTCTCACTTCCCATTATTAGAGCCTCCTGAGAAGGTCACACGGGGAAGCTCCCCAGGATCCTATAAAGCGGGCATTTACGGTTTCTGTGGACCTCCTGTGGCAGTTATTTTGTATCGCCCAGGATTACTGGTGGATTATAAGCATTTAATGACATTCCTCCTCACGATGTCCTGGGGAAAAGTGTGTGCTATATGGGATATAAGTATTTCTTGCCTACATTATATACAAATAAATACAAAAGCCGAAATTAGTATGTAAGTGCATCTAATAATATGATACATCATATATCAATATAAAAAATAATGTAATATACATAGCAGATCAAAAATGGTCATAACACGATGCATCATATCTACAGGACAGAGCAACTAACATATACTATGCATATTTACTATGCGAACTATGCGTATTTGAAGTATCAAGAAATAATATGCGATTTGTTAGTGGAGTTAGAAGAAAAAACTAATGTCGATTCTCAGCCCGAAATTCATTTGAATTCTCAAGTTAAACAGACTTCTTTGGTAAAATTACCGAAGTTTGATCTTCCGCATTTTTATGGCGAGAAAGAACATTGGATTTCATTCAAAGAATTATTTAAGTCGACGATATTAGAGAATGAAAATTTGTCAAATATTGAGAAATTGCAATATCTACATTCTTCAGTCCGTGGAAATGCGGCAAAATTAATTCGCGGATTTGCATTAAAGGAGGAAAATTTGGATCAATGTTGGGAGTTGTTATGTGAGAGATTCGACAACAAAAGACAACTGGCATTGAGCAAAATAAATAGAATATTTTCTGTTAAAATTCTCACAGCTAATAATTCAAAATCTTTATTAGAATTATTAGATACTTGTAATGAGGCAATTCGTATTTTGAAAACGTTGGGGTTAGAGTCTAATACGTTGAGTGATTTGATGGTTATAAATTTCATGCTAACTAAGTTAGATCAGCCGCTTCAACATAGATGAGAATTAATGTTAGACAATAATAAAATACCGGATTTAGATTCATTTCGAAAATTTATCGAACGTGAAGCTAGTAGTGTAGAAGAATCAAAGTTCATTAAAGTAGAAAATAAATCCAATTTTGTAAAAAGGCCTCTCGATTCTAACAGAGGAGCCACTAAAACCAACCTAGTAAGCAGCGCATTTGTTAGGAATAGTAATAGTTGTGTAGTATGCAATCTAAATCATGCGGTATTCAAATGTTCCGTTTTTAATTCTAAACCAGTAAAGGAGAGGTGGAAAATTGTTGAATTAAATAAATTATGTCAAAATTTTTTACGGCAAAATCATAAAGTGGAGAATTGTAGAATAAATGTGAACTGTAAAAATTGTTTACAAAAACATCATACATTATTACATGTGTATACAACTGTTCAAACCAGTCAGGAGGTTGTGAATAATAATGTACCAGGCAATATGTGTCTAATAGCGCGCAGTGTCAGTCATCTATGCAAAATTATAACGTCTTATTATCTACCGCTCTGATTAATGTGAAATCTAGCACAGGTAATGTCATTCAGTGCAAAGCACTTGTCGACAATGCTTCTCAAAATTCTTTAATTTCAAAAAATTGTGTAGAACGGTTAAATTTGCCTTTGCTTAGTACAAATCATAAGTTAGTAGGAATAAATGGTATTTCTGCTGAAACATGCCTAAATTTCACTGAATTTAATTTATCTCCATATTTTTCAAATGATTACAATTCTTTAAAAGCCCTTGTAGTTAATCAGGTTACCACCCCTCTTCCTAACTTCAGGCTAGAAAAGCATAACTGGCCGCATACATCGGAACTGCTTCTAGCCGATCCTGACTTTTATCATGTCAACGCAATCGATATCTTGTTAGGTGCTGATATTTTTAGCAGACTTTTATTAGGGTCACCTATTTATGGGCAGTCTGGTGAACCTGATGCAATCCCAACTAAATCGGGTTATATTCTAAGCGGTCCTGTTGCACCCAATTCAATCCCCTCCACGTCAATTGTTTGCCATGTTGTAGACTTGGCTGATTTTTTTAATATGGAAGCTGTTCCTCCAACTAAAGAGGTTGTGAATTCCGACATAGCTGACTCTATCAAAAGTCAACTTTTAGTATTTCAGAAGGCCGCTATGTGGTCCGATTGCCCCTCAAAGATAACTTTGCATTAGAAGACAGTGCTTTACAGGCATTAAAAACTTTTTATGCTTTAGAAACGCGATTCGAAAAGAAGCCTGCCTTAAAAGCAGAATATACTGCATTCATGGAGGAATATCTCCAACTCGGCCACATGGATCTCTTAAAAGCTGAGGACTTAAATATTCAGCCAAATTATTATTTACCCCACCATGCCTAATCAATCAAAATAGTACCACTACTAAATTACGGGTGGTATTCAACGCTTCAGCAAAGTCATCTAATGGTGAATCTCTTAATTCGGTCCTACATAAGGGGCCAAAATTGCAATCCAGTATATTCGAAAATTAAATGAGGTTTAGACTAAATAAAGTGGCTTTATCAGCAGATATTGAAAAAATTTAACACCAAATACTAATCGCTAATGACAATGTTCATTTGCAACGAATCTTTTAGCGAAAAAACCCCTCAGATCCTATTCAGTTGAATCAGCCCAAGTCCTTATTAATGACCTACAAAATTTATTTAAAAGTGGTGGTTTTCAATTAAGAAAATGGGCATCAAATGAACCACGTACTATTGAAAATTTGCCAGATTCCTTAAAAGCTAGTAGTCTTACGCATTCATTCAATCCCGACTCCTCACAGCGAATTCTAGGGCTAGCGTGGAACCGTGAAACAGATTCCCTACGAGTCCAAGTTGTAGAAAACACAATTGTACATACTAAACGTCAATTATTATCTGTAATTGCCCGATTATTCGACCCTTTGGGTCAACTTTCACCTTCCATTGTTATGCTGAAGATCTTATTGCAAGATGTGTGGAAGGCAAACTTAAATTGGGATGATATTCTTCCTCAAACATTCTAGATATGTGGAATAAATTCTATTCGGAAATAAGTGCGTTTAAATCTATGCACATTCCCCGATTCATGAATATTAGTGCATCAACAAACTTTGAAATTCATGGGTTCTGTGATGCCTCTACAAGTGCTTATGCAGCTGTTGTCTATTTAAAAACTATTAATCCTGTCGATGTAATGCTACTTGCAGCAAAAACCACAACTGCTCCCACGAGTGCAATAACATTCACCGTTTAGAGCTCTGTTCTGCCCTTCTGTTATCAGAACTCAGTCAGGTAGTGCAAGATGCATTGCCAGATACGGTCTATGAAACCTTCTTATGGACAGAATCTACAATTGCACTGAGCTGGATTCGGAAACCTCCTGCCAAAGACAATCAATTTGTGCTCCATCGTGAAAATGAAATTAGAGGCTTGACACCCACTAAAATTTGGCTTCATGTCCCTGGAAAACACAATCCTACAGATTGTGCAACTCGAGGAATATATCCTTACCAGGTACAAGATTGTAAGACCTGGTGGTCTGGGCCCACTTGGCTCTACGAGTCGTCTAATGCGTTCATAGATGATACATCCTCTATTTCAAATATTCCAGTTGAGTCTTTAACCCACAACAGTTCTTGTTTATTAAATCAACTTGATACTGATTGTGACATTCTTACAAGATTTTCGTCATATACAAAATGAATCCGAATTGTTGCCTGGATACAAAGATTTGCAAACTAGAGTTACTAGAGTTCCTTTGAAAGTGAAACACCCATTAAATGCCAGTGAACTGAATAGTGCTTGTAAAACTGTAATTAAATGTTTGCAAAATTCAGCGTTTTCTGCTGAGATTAATCTTCTTAAGCAGCACAAACCATTACCTACTTCTAGTAAACTACTTTCATTAAATATCTTTTTAGATTCTGATATGATTCTTCGTGTTGGTGGACGGCTTAGCAAAAGCAAAACAATGTCCTTCGATTCTAAACATCCAATGATTATTCCTAAAAATCATCCCTTAACAGACGCTATTATTCGTTACTTCCATATTTATAGTCTGCATGCTGGTTCGGAACAAGTTCTTTCTTTAATCCGGCAAAAGTTTTGGATACCAGATGGCAGATCAACAGTTAAAAAGGAATTAAGCAAATGTATTCGTTGCATTCGCTCATCTGCCCAACCGCTTACTCAAATCATGGGTGATTTACCTTCATCAAGGGTTAACATTTGGAGAGGCTTCCAGCAAACAGGGATCGATTTTGCTGGACCCATCAACACAAAATGCCAGCATAAACGAAAATATAATACCTTTAAATCTTATCGTTGTCTTTTTATCTGCATGTGTACCAAAGCCGTACATATTGAGTTAGTGTCAGAACTAACCACAGAGGCATTTCTTTTGAGTTTACGTCGTTTCATCTCACGTCGAGGATGCCCAACCGACCTTTTCTCCGATAACGGAAAAACATTCGTCGGAGCAGTTTCTTGCCTTAAAAGACTGTTCCAACTTCTCAAAGAATCAAAAGTCTAGGATTTCTGTTCTCAACGACAGATTCTTTGACATTTCATACCTTCTTATGGTCCAAACTTTGGAGGCTTATGGGAGTTTTCCGTAAAACTAGCCAAACGACATCTAACTAAATCATGCCAAGGTACTCTTATGACATTTGAAGAACTGTCTACTACCCTGTGCCTTATCGAAGCATGTATAAATTCTCGTCCACTTATTCTTTTATCCACGGATTCTAATGATTTATCCGAGCTAACTCCAGGACATTTCCTCATTGGTGCTCTATTACTTGCTTTACCTGATATTTCACCTAAGATTAATCCATCTATTAGCCTCTCTTCCAGGTGGAAGCTGTGTAACAAGGTTCGAGATCACTACTGGCAACGCTGGACTAAAGATTATCTCCAAACATTGTGCTTAAGACACAAATGGAAAAAGGGCAACCACAATCTCAAGACCGGTCAATTAGTCTTGGTCAGAGAAACATCCATTCATCCGACTCATTGGAAGTTAGCACTCATCGAGCAAGTCCATCCTGGGTCTGATGGTGTAGTAAGAGTCGTGACTATCCGAACCAACGAAGGTACGTTCAAGCGTCCCATTCAACAGCTGGCGCTTTTACCTGAAGTCCAAGCCGCCCCCCCCCCCCCCCCGGAGGTTATGGAGGAAAAAGAAAAGCTGATTCTTTCCCCGACAACTGACGGAGGCGTAACGTCGAGGTGTAATGTCACTGGCTGACGCAAGAGAAGAAAAGACTGATTCTGGGAAAAAGTTTGATATTCGAAAGTTTTTGTTTGCAGTCTTTTCAACGAATTTAATTCGAAGTGTCTTATTTGATTCTTATCGGTGTGAAAGGATTTGGCCCGAGATATTTAGCCGTTTTTATTCGCATTCTTTATGAGTAACTCTCAAAACAGATTAAAGTCAAGATTGATAATTTATTAAATAAGCACTCTATTCTAATTTTTGTAAAACCAGCAAAATGGCTGCGGAAGACTCAACTGTCAGAAATACAATATTCGTAAGATTTGTTGCATTAATTCTTCAGTGTTGTTATTTGTGATTAATAAAGTTCGTGTTTCAAGTTACGGCCTAATTCTTCATGTAGCCTGATCTTTATTGGGGAATTGGGGTAAGTAACAGTCTTCATTTGTTGAATAATTTTGAAACGAATGTTTTCAGTTAAATTTTAAATCTTGATTTTTTATTTAAATTCAATATTCATTGTTATGCTAAAATTAATTCAATATAATATTAATTATTCATTTTAAATTTCTAAATTATTCTATCCACTTTGAAAAGAAAATTGGCAAATGTCAAGAATATTCACCTCAAAATTATCCATGTCGAAAATGAGGTCATGGTTAGCGGGAAATAGTTATTTTAATTCTTAAAACTAAAAGATTAACTCGATTACCTAACAAAAAAAATGACGAATGTTAATAGTTCCATTTTTGTTGATAAAACCTAAACATTTAATATTATTTCGTTAAGGTAACATAATTTCCCCAATGCCAGTATTGAAATTAATTGCCTGAAAAGAAACTATTTTGGTCGAATTTTAATACTTAAAGCCGTTCATCTCATTAAATCTGAATAAAAATGACTTTATTTTTTAAAAACAGGTTGCATTTTCGTTCATAAAACCTAAAGATTTAATATCATTGCGTCAAAGTAACATAATTTTTTCTTTGTCAGTATTGAAATTAAGACTCGAAGGTTTGAAGAATATTGCTACAATCCAGACACATTTGTAAATCGTGGTTTGGCCACCGGATTTTAACTGTGCATTTCTTTTAGCTTTAAAAGAGTAAACAATTCGTTGCCATTTTTAAATATAGCCTTTTTTAATGTCCTTTTTATAATAGATTTTTGTAAAGTCTTATAGGATGAAAGAAAAGAAATAGCTTTTAATGAAATGTTTAAGTAAATTTAAAATGTTTAAAAAAAATAAAAAATAAACAATTCTATGGAAACGAAAATTAAATTTATCGAGAAATTCAGAGCAAAGAAGAAATGAAAAAGTCCTTCCGGCCTGTACCGGGAGGAAAAGCTAGCTTTCATAGTCCATGTTTTTAAAAATTCAACTCACACATACGAAGCTAAAATGCTTGGAACTCGATGATAGAAGTTTCAAACCCGGTTTTCGTTATTACTGAATTTGAATGCGAATTTCAGCATGAGAGATACAGAATAACAAAAATCAGATTGTTTCGAAATGTCAGTCACCCTAGAATTTTACACTGCCATATCTCAGCCATTTTTTAAGATAAAACCAAAACAAAAAATGTTCTGGAATTCTTGTATCACGACCTAATAATTAACGGAAACAACTTTTTCTATCTTTTGAATTTTTTAAAAAATTAAAAAATTAAACTTGCCGCCATTTTGAACAAGATGGCGCATGGAACTGGCCAACAAACTCGGTCGAGACATTGATATGTTCTGTACACATGATCAGTCACATTCATATCGGTTCATAAATACGAGAGTTACAGCATAACAAATATCAAATTGTTTCAAAATCTCAACCACCCTAGAATTTCAAACTGCCATATCTCAGCCATTTTTTAAGATATAGCAAAAAGGTACTGGCGGGCCTGATTCCAATACACCTACAGGTCAAATATGAAGCAACATATGGAACAATAACAAGGTTAAGAGAAACATGTAAATTATACGGTAATACAATTCAACCAACAGACTACGATAACAAAATAAACATATGGGAAACGCACCCAGCAGAAACAACAGAACCAAAGATAGGCTACAACGAAACAGATATAACAATTTATACAGACGGCTCAAAATTGGAATCAGGCGCTACGGGATCGGCTTTCGTAGCATACAAAAGCGACAAAAAAATTAAACTATGGTCAACACCATTGCGGAAACATAACAGTGTCTTCCAAGCCGAACTACTGTCGATACTAAAGGCAACAGAATGGGGCAACGAAACAGGGATGGATTATAGCATTCACTCGGACTGCCTATCAGCAATATTAGCACTCAGCAAACCATTCAACACAGTAAAACTAATTGCAGACATACAAAACAAAATAAGAAAATCAAACAACAAATTTAAAATTAATTGGGTTAAGGCACACGTTGGCATCCAAGGAAACGAGGATGCTGACGAATTAGCAAAAGAAGCGGCTAAAAATAAAAAAAATGATAGACCCTACCACATAGAAAGACCAATAACAAACCTTAAGCGTATATTAAAAGAGTTAACAATAAAACAATGGCAGTTCGAGTGGGACTATGGGGATACGGGTAGAACAACTCATGGATACTTCCCAAAAGTAGACACAAAACGGCTTATAAGCTGTAAATTACTGAGCCAAATCTACACAGATCATGGAGCATTCCCACAATACCTACATAGATTTACTAAATTTAGCTCTCCAGAATGCATATGCGGGGAATTAGGGTCCATAAAACACTATCTTATGGCCTGCCCACTCACAGAACCACACCATCTGGTCACCATCACAGTTAATAACGAAATACTATGACACAGACAACTTGCAAACAACAAACATGTACAAAACAAAGGTAGAGCAGTGATCAGATGGCTAATGAACAATGTAGACGACATGAAACAGACAAACATAGACTAATACAAAAAAAAAAAAAAAAAAAAAAAAAAACATAAAAGTCCCAGCAGCCACCATACCTCTATATTCAAAGTGTGTATAACCTCTGTCTAATTAATCTTACCTTCCAGGAAAAAAAAAAAAAAAAAAAAAAAAGGAAAATATATATATGTATATATGTGTATATATAATAAAATAGCAGTGTAAAGTATACCTCTTTCCTGCGAAAAAAAAATCGTTCTTTTAGCGTCTAAGAGGGTGGAAGTTAATAACTAATTAACGGACTAATGGCCAAGGAATATGCCCCACCCCATAGCGCACCAAGTCCTCAAAAAGCTTCATCGAGCTCATGAAAACAGCCATAAGGTATATATGGACTGATCGCCACTAGAGCGCATTCATGACAACAAATTCAACGGTTACCAGTGATGCAACAGAGTATAAAATCAACAGAGAAATATGAGAAACCCAAATCACAATGAGAAACCTGCAACAAATGAGAAACCAAAATAAATGCAACAAAAGAGAAACAACTGCATCACATGAGAAACCAAAAAGCAACGAGATAAACCTAAATGTGCAACAAAAATCAAGCAGCAAAAGAAAAACAACAGGTAACTGGAAAGTACGGTAGAAAAAGTAAGGGAAAAAAACAATCCAACACAGGTAAAAGTAATCATTTCTTCTATTTTTTATGTAAAGTTAAATAAACATGTATTAACCCCCTTCCCTTACAGGTTTTTTTTTTTTTTTTTTTTTTTTTTTTTATCATGTACGCTAATGGCGCCTGGTGCATGTAAAATCCGTCGTGGGTGTAAAGTCCTCCAAGTTCCCTGTGAATAATACCTCTGGGGGTGCCTAATCAGGTGAAGGTCTCGTCACCTGATCAAGGCTCTAAATTACGAGACCAACTCGCATAACGATGACAGGTCCATATAAAAAGAATAACATCAATTAGCAGCAAAACAAAATGGAAACAAAACTAAGTCCTCCACATAGCCGTCCTGTCAGCAACGGCCAGACGCTACGCGGCATCTCTTCAGTGGCGCTACGCGCCCCGGTACCAGGCACTAAACCCGTTTAAGCTAGGGAAACCTGGCAGGTAGGGGCCTGGTCGCCGGTCTCAAAAAAAAAAAAGATATAGCAAAAACAAAAAATGTTCCAGATTTCTTGTATCACTTTCTAACACTTAATATAAACAATTTTTTCAATTTATAATTTTTTGTACATGTTTTTGAACTTTGAAAAATTAAAAATTTTGTAACTGGCCACCATTTTGAAACACGATGGCGAATGAAGCTGACAAACGAACTCGGTCGAGACCTTGGTATTTTCTGTACACATACTCAGTCACATCCCAATCGGTTCATAAATAAGAGAGTTACAGCATGACATATACCAGATATATATATATATATATATATATATATATATATATATATATATATATATATATATATATATATATATATATATATATATATATATAATCAACATTTGAACGGAGGGTTGGTTTGTGGTCGGGGGGTAATGATCGGTGCAGATATTCCAAATTTTTTTAGAATTGCTTTCCTCCGAACGGCTGCAATAGGTAGCTTTTTGTATTGAAAGCTACCTAAAAGTAATGAAACTTTTCCTTAAGCCGAATTGCGTAGACTTAAACAAGCCGATCTTGCCAATTTCTAATATTATAAATGTAAAAGCGTTGTATATAGTAAATGTTTTTCATTTATAGTTAGAAAACAATCGATAATAGAAAGATTAAGCCCTGTAATCGGGTCCATAGCCAATTTGATTTTTTAGCAAGCAAAATGTGGCGCAAAAGTAAAGACATTGCTGTAACAAGGTTTGTTTTTTGCATAGTAAGCACCTAATGGTATTCTGGATGATCATTTCCATGCTCACCTTTGATGTCAGCTGTGACTGTAAAGCATATCTACTTATAATAAAATCCGAAGGCAAGAAAATGTCTGTAACACTTCCGGGTGCGACCACTCTGGTCTGCGAATCGACCATAGTTAGGCTTAATGAAACACCTATGCTACATCCGATTCTGCTGTTAAAATATTTGTAAAAGCATACTAAAGCTTTTAAATATTTTTATTTTGCTTAAAACCTTCAAAAACTATTTCATATAAAACATGTATATCAACATTTCTGTAAACATTTTTTTCTGTAAGCACTTTTTTTTCAGGAATAGCGGTGATTTATTTCGTAGGGAGGATTTGAGGTGACCGATCCACTGTATTGGCGCCATCTATCGGCGGATTTTGAAATTTGCTTCCATTATAAATAATGATTCTTTCTTATCAAACGTAATTAAAATATAAGGAATACATAGTATAGCGTAATTTGCATTTAACTTTGCTTATGTAATCAAACAATGAGTTATGTGGTGAGTCAAGCTATTTAGAAACTCATTGATAACACTTTTTCACAAAAACTTTCGCACATGGATTATTTGTTAATATTTAATTTGAATGTTTTGTCCAATCGTTGGATTATTTCAGAAATTTAATACTGAGTAAAAAAAGTATATATATATATATATATATATCCTCATTATTTTTATTTGTAGAAATCATTTGTCATTTTTAAAATGTATTTTTCTACAATACAAACATTTCAATAATAAAATCTTCCTGTTGTTTGTTTGTATGAAGTCTTATGAAAATGAAAAGCAGATCAACAATCCGTCATTTTTGACGGGGTTATATACTAGTTAAAAGATATTAGGCGATAATGTTCTTATTACTTCATGATATAAACAGATATTTTAGTTCAGCGTATAAACCTGAATCTGTCAAACCATCGTCGTCCCATTTTTATTCCTAAGCCTAACCCTATCATAATCCTAATCCAAACAACTACTTTAAAAAAAATGTTTGACGCGAATACACAAATTAAATCAATATCCCTAAATGTAATAAATGTAAAATAGAATAAATAGAAATGATAACTAGAATAAGAAGAAAGTAAATTTATTCGACACTTAATCTTAAGAGAAAGCGTATGAAATTTCAAGTTCATGAAAGAAATTTAAATAACTCTATAATAATGCACATTATTAATACATTATATATACAAACTTCACGCCATATACCACTTAAAATGCACTGTTGTAGTAGAATTCACCCAGTGTTGTTTTTTTTCGTTATACGAAGAGAAATTCGTCGACATTCACGATTTTATTTGGCCCTACTTTTCTCATTGGTTGCAGTTTTATTTTCACAATTTTTTATATTATTTAGCACACAATTTCACTTTTTTAAGCTGAGTTATGTAAAAGACCTTATTAAAAAGAAATACCGTATTGTGTCCTATAAAATGTGATAAAGAGTTGGTTAATTATGTATGATTTTAATTATCGGGAGTGAAATGTTTTGCTTAATTAGTACATTTATACTTCTTTTAATGTTACGCGAACGACGTCACGGGTAACAGCTAGTAAACAATATAGCTGGATAGTTTTCCAGATCACGTAAGAAATGAGTCTAATTTAAATTACAATAATCTCCATAATACAAACTTTGGCAAAAAAAAGCTCCTTCATGTTAATTTTACTCAGTTTGTTAATTTGGCAGTATTTGTCTAATTATTTCAGCCGTCTATATATGGGCTTATACACCAAGACAGCATATATTGATACACGTATTCCTGAAAGGCTATTTTAATAAGCAACATTGATACCCAATATTATTAATGGTGTATTACCGTTGTGACTACAACGCAATTCAGTCAAACGACAGTAATGCAAACAATATTACTTTAATTGTGCTAAATATCCTGCATATAATCACAATTAACAAATTATGTCAATAGCGTAAACGTATCTTAACGTGTAAAAAATAAGTTATTACTTTCAATTACCAGTATGTATGTGTGCTTGATTAACACCAATAAATTATCAGAATTAGTTCTTCAAATGCTGATCAATATCTTAACAAATCATACTCAAGTGCTCTGACAGTCCTTACAAATTTTCATTATTATTCATTATACGCTATCAAGGCTTCCTTAGAGACAAAAGCTTCGCTCCCCATTTTAAATTATTTATCTCGAACTAAACTCAGATTGCTCCCATACCTTTTGGTCTTAATGATCTTTAAGGAACTTTCTTTCTCCTTCGAGAAATTCGGAAGACAAATCATTATGCAAATTAGAAGTGATATTACCTGTCACTTTAATGACAGATGAGTCGGGGAGTGTGTATTAAAATGCGCAACGTATTAAATATGCTTTTTAAACTTCAAAGTAATGATATTAGCGACGGAAGCAGCTTTCCTTACTTGGGGGTATGGGAGATATATAAATTCATTACTTTATGATAGGAGTTTAGATTATTTTTCAATTTATATCTGTCGAGAATTTCAATATATGCCATCTTCTCATCAACGATTTCGTATATATGTAAAGTTAAAATGTCATTAAAGTTTCTAGGAGTGCCCGATTCTATACAGATTACTATCTCGATAATAAATGTCAACTTGTATGTGAAAAATATTAATGCGGAGTACAATATGCAATCAAAAATGTAACGATTAAAACTTTACTATATGGGAGTCTGTCATACATAAGGATATTTGCGTCTACGCACATTCATTTTTCTAAATTAGAGAAAACATTGTAGGAAAAAGAGATAGGCTCATAGCATGTGGACAGGGAAGCGTTAGTCAGCATGTGTCCAAGGTCTTTCCCCACCCCTAATTTCCTAAAGACAAATAAATACATCATATTTTCTAATTTTGATGATTGAAGTAAAATAACCTTCTTTAAAACTATTACCTTCTCTCTTTAGGTGCGTTCGTGATTTATAAATACGTAGCACCTATAGTCGTCGTTTGGTCCGTCCGTCCGTCTGTCCGCATATAACAGAGCAAAAACTACCCAACCGAATGGTTTGAAATTTAATATATGTATTCGTTGCAGAATTTTGTCGAATCATTTCAAATTTTATGAAAATCGAATCAAAACTTCAAAAGATATTAATAAAAGTATTTATTAAGTATTTTGAATTTTTTAATAAATGGTACTTCCTTGTTATAGCAGCTTCCGAGGAATAATCGTCCGAGATGTTTCGCCACGTTATCTGACATGCATGACGTTATAGTCATATATGACGTATATGACATTTTATAACCGCTGTGACTAAATTATAGTCACATTCTTTATATTATTAAATCTTATCATACGTAATTAATTCACTACTATCTCATGATAGGCAATGATTCTAGGTTGCTATGGTGATTACGTACTATTTAAGATGGAGTCCTATTATTTCCGTATTACTGAATTTAAAAACCGAATTTGTATACGAAAATTGTTTAATTATAGCAATCCAATAATCTACTGACAGTTTTCTGGATAGATGTTTTCGGGGAAATATATATTGAAATGCAAAAAGAGTCTACATATGGATTTCAAGTTCTGAAATTTTCAAAGCTAGGCTTAAATTTCTCACTGGAATTTTCAGTAAATGTCAACAGAAGATAAAATGTTGCTAACTTAAAATGTACTTATTTTATTACGAAAATTAATCGTATCATAATAGCAGTCGATATAATTCATTTCACTGAAATAATAACAATACGAACGCACCTTTTTTGTCACGTTTGACGTACAATTTCCAACTTGTTAAGATTTATTATTGATACTAAATAATTATAAATGTTTTAGTGATTTAGTTTTTATTTTTATTTCAACATACTCTCATGTCACATACACTTTACAACATATCCTCTGCTGCTAAACCGATGTACCTATGGACGACCTTCTTGCGCTCGCATTTACCATATACCTTAACTGCCTGTTAAGCGCAAAAGTCTCAATCAAATGTTCAAATGGTATTCACTATATAAACCTGACTGTCGCGATCAGGTCCAAAGATGTTACTAGTGAATATAATTTCAACGCTCGGGCGAGGTTTTGGCGTTTAAACAACAGTTAAGATATATTGTGACTTCGAGCGTATGTTCAATACGAAGATAAATGATAGACGAAGATAAATTTATTTTAATAAGAATATCAAGTTAAGCGGGTTTAATGTGTCCGGTATCGTAACGCATGATCCATTGCTGAATTGAATGAAAAGTGCTTGGAGAGAGAAAACTGTTAATGGCTCGTAATTTGGAATATAAGCGTTAATGGTTCGTAATTAATGGTTTGGAATATAAGCGTTAATAAAACAGTTAGTTTTTACAATTACAGGATTTTCGAAAAAGGGGGTATTTTTAAAAATGATTCCTTTATATAATAAAGGATACAAATTATTACTTACTACTCGGCGTATAGCCAACAGAGTGAAAAAAATTTCCGACCAGGATTGAACCCGGAACCTTTAGTATTACGCACCAATGCTCTAACATTTTGGAGCTATCCGGACGAAAACCAGTCTAGAATTTTCTCACTCTGACGCTCGTATTCACGAATAACTTCGACCAAGAGTTGAACCGACGGTCCAGTAACCCCAGGTTGAGGTTTTCAACCGAGAGTTGAAAACTCGTATTCACCGTCTACTTCGGACGAAAAGTTACCCAACTCAGAGTTACTCGACCCCGGTTGAATAAAGCGTGCTAATTGGTTAAAAAAATCAGATGACGTTTTCGGTTTCGCGTTGAAGCATTGTTTGTTTATATTATGGAAGAAAAGTGCCGGAAAAAAAGGGAAATTAAATGTAGTACTTATTTTATTTTTTACAAAATATATGCACAAAATAAAAACTTGTAATTACTAAATATGGATATTACTAAATATGGATATCAACTTATTTTAATTTCTTACAAAGTTTAATATTTTTTTTTTAACAATTTATTCAAATTTTATGTATTATTATTATTACTTTTAAACATATATGTGAGTTAAGAAAGGGATATGAAATGTGTTAGTTGCTAAAGTAAATTTTATAAGTTTATTTTTCAAATAAAATTTGTCTTAGTAGCTAAACGAAAACTTGATTTGACCAAAACAAAAATTTTATTTCAACAGCAATTATGTTGATTTCTATTATTAATAGCTATAATTAGTAATTAATTAAACAATTTCTAATTAAGAAAATATTAAAATGGATAAAAAGAAAAAAATCCGAAAAGTAGCCGCTAGTACTATTTTTATTTTGTCCAATCAATTTATATATTAAATGATATCCAGATGTATTGATTTGATTGTTTTTATTTTCAGCAATCTAATTAAAATGATTAATTTTAATTGAATTAAATAGTAATTAATATGCACATTGACAAAAACAATAACAACAAAAGATTGGAAATAATATCAACAGAGCTGCTTAAAAGGGGGTGTTTGTGGTTCTAGCAGTGCTCTGGCACCAGGCACCCAAGTTTTTCAGGAACTCCAACGGTTCCAAACTTGTTTTTAGTTTAAACTATCTACCATGGATATATTGCTATTTTATTAGATGTTATTTTAATGAACATTAATATTTTAAACCTTTAAAGCTACTATATAAATTTTCATTCAACACAGAATCGAGTAAAGTCTTTTCTAAATAATGGTAAATGAATTCTGTATACTACCTGGACATAAAACTGTAAAATATTACAAAAAGTTGATTTTTTTGCTTTTAGAAGCCCCCCCTCATCAAATCTTTTGTATAAGAATTTTTCCATTATCAGATTTACAAGTTCAAAGGTATTCACTTGACTGCCTTTGAATATTTTTTTATAAATTAGCCTAGTAATTACAAAATATTTTTACATGCATGCAGACACCTATTTTTAGATCCAGTGCATCATTGAAAAAGATTTATTTCTATAGAAAATTATACTTCATTTTCTATATTCTTTCTAGTTTTTAAATTTTATTTTTTTCACTCATTTAGATGACACTTCATAGATTCAATTACAATTTTATTTATGAGAGAGAGAGAGAGAAAAAAAGAGATTTTTAAATATTTTTTTATGAATGAATGGCGATAGATTTCTAGACTAGATAGGGAGAATAATGATAGTTGGTAATCTGATAAAACAATCTGAATTTGTTTACGATAATTTCAGATAATTTTATAGTACCGAATTTTAAGGAATATAACTTTTTTGAATGTGACTTAGTGGAGAAGAATAAGTGCCCCATTTGCCCCACTTTAACCATGCATTTCTCCGTCTATCTTACTTTTTTTTTTTTTTTTTTTTTTTTTTTTTGTCAGTGTCCTAAGTTAATTAAAGTAAATTAAAACGTGACTCAAGATTCTGTGTAAGATATAGAAATGGAAAGTTAAATGGAAAGTTAGAAATGGAATAAAGTATTAAAAGTAGAATGTATGTAATCTCATATATATATATATATTATCTGCAAACTCTTTAGCTGGTTTGTTTATATTTATACATACAACTCATATATTACATGTTTAATTATTTGCTTACATAAATATTCAAGATCATGAAGAGTAGAATTTATTTGCCTTAAAAAATTGTCAACATTACCTAAAGGGCTGATAAAACATTACTAAAATAACATATTTTGCATTTAAGGTTATTTATTTTTTTCAAATTTTCATTAAAAAAAAATTAGAAATAACGAATGTATTTTAACAGTAGTGAAATGACTCCTGTTTACAGAAATGAAATTTCAGATATCAAACTAATTAGTATTTTTAATTTACCAGCTAAAGTAAAAAACCCATTTTTTTTTGGGGGGGGGGGGATGAGGGGGAGCATTTTTGTGAAAAGTAAAAGAAGTTATTTTTGTGCAATGTATTATATTTTTGCGAAAAAAACATTTTGTAACAAAAAAGGAAATTCAATTATTCAAATTCAACCAAGCATTTATTAAAAATAACTTCTTAAGTCCTTCTTCTAAAGTTTTACTTTTTGGTGAATTTGTTTTGTTAGTAGAGTACACATTTTAAAAGCTAATACAATAAAAATAATTAATGAAGAGTATGTTTTTGTGGAATTGAATTTTGTGAAGAGCCCTGTTTTATTAAACGGAGTTTTGTGAATTGCCTGTTTTATTAAAAGCAATTTTATAAAACAGGCTCTGTTTTATTACATGGATTTTTGTGAAGGGGTCCTAAATAGGTCCCAAATTTTGTCTGGATTGACCCCTAGTATGTGTACATGTGAAAACATGATGGGAAAATGGGAAGGGGGTAAGTTTGATTCTGAAAGTTTATTATGTACAGCTGTTATAACTTTTTATATACCGTACAATCAATGGTGTAGGTTATATCAATTCTGTCATGATAGACAAAATTGGAAGTGACAAAACATTTATTTGAAGAGAAGCATTATTTTAAAACAAAGGTGTTGCTGGCTTTTTTGCCTGGTGTTATTTTTAAAAAAAATGAACAATTTTTTATCAATGAATTTCAACCCTTTACTTCTATTGTAATATTTTAAATTATATATAATTTTGAAATTAAAACACAGTTGAAACTTAAATGTAATTAAATAAATATTTCAAATTTCTCAAAAATTGGGAAATATAACGTAAAGCTCAAAAACAGAAATAACAATAGTATAGTGTTAATCAGTGATAGAGTTGTTTAATTAATATAAAGATATTCGTGATTTAAAAAAAGAATAAATCTACTAAAAATCTTCAATAGATAAATACAACTCGATGATATATTATTTAATTTTAAACCACAATATCTAATTTATAGAGCTAATCTTATATTTATGTAACAGATCGTACATAAATAATAATAGTGTATCTTTCACACAAGACCCAAAATTTAACTTTTACCCATATTCTACGTGTACCAAAATCGAAAACCTACATTGAATCGATGGATACTTGAACATAATCAAAGTATTTTTTTTTTACCTAAAGAAAAATGCAAATTAGTCTGTTGTCTCAAATTTTAATTAGAACTTACGTAAGTACGACATTTATTTCGCTACTATTAAAATACATTCATAAATTATTTTTAAGATCAAAATTGCAAAAAGAAATAACCTAAAATGCAACAGTTTTTATTTTAATAGTAATTTATCTGCCATTAATGTAATGTTCACTATTTTTTATGGCAAATAAAATTCTTCGCGACCATGCTTATTTATGTAAACAAACAATTGAACATAAAATATAGAGGATTTATACATAAATATAAACAAAGCAGATAAAAAAAATTGAAGCTAATACATATATATGAGATCACATACCTTTGCATATTGTTCTTTTGTTTTATATTAGCATTAAACTTCTATTATATCTTATTCACAGACACTTGATTCAGTACGTAAGCCGCCATTATTATAAAATGTGACCGGACTTGCTCTCTTGTCTTGTTTTTTGTTAACTACGCATGCTCGGTTGAAAAACTTGAACTTCAACCCTCTGTAAAGCCATGTTCAAGTAACTGAACCCAGCATTAGATTTCGGCTTCAAACCGGTCCAGTCAGGTAGACGATGAATACCATTTTTTTTTTTTTGAGACCGGCGACCAGGCCCCTACCTGCCAGGTTTCCCTAGCTTAAACGGGTTTAGTGCCTGGTACCGGGGCGCGTAGCGCCACTGAAGAGATGCCGCGTAGCGGCTGGCCGTTGCTGACAGGACGGCTATGTGGAGGACTTAGTTTTGTTTCCATTTTGTTTTGCTGCTAATTGATGTTATTCTTTTTATATGGACCTGTCATCGTTATGCGAGTTGGTCTCGTAATTTAGAGCCTTGATCAGGTGACGAGACCTTCACCTGATTAGGCACCCCCAGAGGTATTATTCACAGGGAACTTGGAGGACTTTACACCCACGACGGATTTTACATGCACCAGGCGCCATTAGCGTACATGATAAAAAAAAAAAAAAAAAAAAAAAAAACCTGTAAGGGAAGGGGGTTAATACATGTTTATTTAACTTTACATAAAAAATAGAAGAAATGATTACTTTTACCTGTGTTGGATTGTTTTTTTCCCTTACTTTTTCTACCGTACTTTCCAGTTACCTGTTGTTTTTCTTTTGCTGCTTGATTTTTGTTGCACATTTAGGTTTTTTAGCTTTCGACCCGGGTTTTCGGCTTAACTCGGGGTCGAAGTTATTCGTGAATACGAGCGTTATGTATTGGCACGGCTGCGACTTTGCAGCACAAGATGTAAAGTCAACCAAGAGCACACATCTTTAGTGGTATGCATGAGACGAATTAAACCCAGCAACTGACTTTACGTCTTGTGTTGCAAAGTCGTAGCCATGCCATTACATAAGAGTGAGAGAATATTAGACTGGACGTCGCGTCGTCCGAATAGCTCCAAAATGGTAGAGCATTGGTGTGTAATACCAAAGGTTCCGTGTTCGATCCTCGGTCTAGGCATGTTTTCAGTCTGTTGGTTATACGTTGAGTAGTAAGTAATAATTCACATCCTTTGTTATATAAGTAAACTAGAACGTAATTTCAGCTCTGCTGGAAAATTTAATTAGCATGTATGTTTCTTTTACTTTTTATAGGTTTCAACTCAATATTTTGATACTTATTTCCTTTAATTCTTTTATAGGTTAGATTATTTCAACATAAAATTGAGGTATTCGGTAAACAAATTTCCCATAACAAGAGTCAGAATTATCTGACAGAGAGACAAGTATAAAAATTAAATCAAATAAACATGTGAAAGCAGGATGTCATATAAGAACTCAATGAAAATTGAGAAAATTGAAACTAACTGTTTTCAATGGAAATAATGTATTACGATCATTAAACTTGACGGTATATAATGTCAATGATAAAAAAAAAAATAATAATAAATAAAAAATCGATTATTTGAGAAAATAATGATACGTGCAATATCAATACATTCACTCAATAGCAAAGAAAACGCTTAATTTCAATTAAAGGGTTATCCAATGAAACATAGAATTTTCCTCTCATAGATCGCAGAATCTTCTAGGATAAATATAAAAACAGAATGATTGCCTAAAACATTCGTTTTCACTATTAAACTTTTTATGTTCGATATCAGAAGACCGTGTTCTTAAAAAGAAATTTCCTAAATTTTAACTATTTTTTAAAAAGCACAAAAATATACAATTTTTACTTGAGCAAAATTTTCAAAATTTATTGTCACTTTAAAGTATTTAAAAATGAGTATAAAAGTAAAAAATAGTTTTTAAAAAAAAACACTCTTTTATAAGCGTTCAATGTTAATCTTAAAAATTATACTTAATTTTATGAGTGCAATCCATGTTGTTCCAAAAAAAAATTCGCTACAGTATGTTAATATGGCATGGGTCACGTTTATGGAAAGTTCACATTTGGAATTACGCTTGATAGAAAGCGCAAACTGATTAGCTTATTAAAAAGAAATATAATTTTTATATAGTTTCTCTTTTTAAGATATGGCAACAGGAAAGGACAGAAAAATATTATTTAAACTATCTATTCGGGATTTCTAAATTGTTTTCAAAATGTATAATCATAATTTTGCATTAAACTGTTAACTGATTAAAACGTATTAAAAAAAAATATTTTTGTTATTTTTTATTTAAATATTTGTAATATTTTCTACCTTTTACTTTCTTAAATTATTTCATTGCTATTGTTTCATAGCTAGTTGGTCTATTTTGGCGCATAATGAACTCCATTATTTTAGTAACTCGTGTATAATTTTGACCCTAAAGAATATTTGACGATTTAACACTCGCGGCAGGATAACTGAAAAATGCCTTAAAATTAATTTATTAAATTAAAATTAAGTTATAAAAATATTAAAATGCATGTTGTACTGTCACCAGAAATTATACATGTGTACACAATTTTCATAATTCTAGCCTATCAGGGAGTGGAAAATTGATTATGAAATTCCCTCTTTGCATACAGAAACCAAGTTGAGTCAAATAAAAGAGTGTAATCCTATAGACAATTAAAAAAATACACTAAACGTTGCAATTGACGTCAGCTTTCTGATAGTGAAAACAGAATGCTGTTAAGTACAAGGCGTTCCCACTTATCGCGAAACAACAGCTAACTACTCAAACGTTGATTTTAGAGATATGCTTCCAGTTACTAAAGTGTTTCAAATGCTGTTCCGCATCATGTTAAAATCCATTTACGTCAATAAAGTTATTTTTGTACACGTTACAAAATTTTATTATTTTTTTATAATGTTTCGGCATTTTATTAATTATACTTAGAAAAATATTCATTCACTCTAGCAAAACCAAAAACAATCCCATTCTTTTCAGAAAAAGAAAAATTCTGAGATAGTATACATTGAAGTTTTTGAACTTTCAGCGTTTCCGAGGAAATCCCAACAGTGATGAACTAAACTCAGCATATATCGGAATGTAACTGACATTACACACCAAATTACTGCGAACTTTCAGCATTTCCTATGAAATCAAACTTACTTCACATAAAACAAGGCAAGTGTATTTTAAAACTTTCATTAACCCTAAATCTTCCGACGATATATTTAAGTACCATTAAAGAAAATTTTATGTAAAATTAATTTAATTCTTCTATTAATAAAAATAGATTATTAATTCACAAAATAATTTGTTCTCTCGCACAACGAAACAGTCGACGTTAAATATTTTTTAAAGTTTAAACCATTTACATAGGTGATTTACCGTTCGACTTATGACACAGGCTCAACCATTTACATACAACTATTTACATATTATTTGTTCAACAATTTACACTGATGTAGCTTTTCTCGTATTGAGAAATGATATATAAAAAATTTGCAACTACAAAAAAATTTCTATTCACAGATATGGACAAATTTATTTACATTGTTTTTATAAGAGTTATGAGATTTCCTTAACAGAATTTTTTGTGAATTAATCTATTTATTCTTGTTATATTATTCAAAAAAGTGATATAAAAACCGATTTATTAAATCAATTTTAATTTTAAAAAATAATCTTAAGTTATATTATTATTTGTATATAAATCAGAGAATTCAACCCGGGCTTCCTTAGTTACAGAACATACTGCTCGGTATACAGAACATAGGTGATTTTTTTTTAATTGAAAACTCTAATAGATTTTTTACATTTAATATACTCTATTACATTGCCCAAAAAACACAAAAAGGATTTTTATAAGAAAAATGTCAATTATGCAATTACGTATTCAACTAAAGTTTTGAAATGTATTAAAAGCGAGCCTTTCGTTATTAGCCGCATGCCAGAGGATAATGGACGAAGAAATCGCCAAGGATTTTACTACTTACAGACGCCTTTTTTATTCTGATTATTTCAGTGTTTAAGCACGTAGTTTGATTACATGTCTATACATTTGTGTTTTATTTATATTATTTTTTTTATTAATTGATCATGTGTTAATTTCATTATGGGATATTAGACGGAAACAAACGCTTTTCACGATTGTTTTAATTGGAAACAGGTTAATTTTCCGTAATCGAGCTGCATGCGATAAATATATACTTTTAAAAAAATCGTAAGGGAAAATTATTTTAATGACCATAAAAATCAGCCAATTGAGATACAATTTTCCAACAAATTTCATTTGAAAAGACATTTTTTTCCTATTCGACCATGTACAAATTAAAATGATACGATATTTAGAAGTAATTGAATTTGTGGAAAAAAGGTGACCTCATGCAGAAACGTAACTTATTTTCCCCCGTCAAGGTGTACCGGCAGAAGATACGGTCCTATAGGTTGTCACCGATGATTTCTGCCCAAACATTGATGAAGGATATTATGGCATACTTTTCACGATGGATTCATGATGGCATACTTTTGCATATGAGTACTTCTTCTTCCCCAGATGCATTTGCATTTATGGTATTCTTCTCCCGGTAACTTACACCAGGAAGGGCGTTTTAACTTTGCGGTGCGGTAGTTTCCGAACACACTAGTGCCTTTGCACTTCATTTCCAACCATGCATGAACATCGTTTGTCTATGATGAAAATCGTTTGTTTTGATGCGTACAACCATCTCTTACAGTTTGTCCCATATTTTTCAATCACCTTTAGAATTGGGTCAACACGTGAAAGCCGGCAGTACTAATGCAACCGTAAGGGGAATATGTAAAAATAGCTGATCAGATAAACACAGATGATACCAAATGATGAATACTCAGTTATTTCTAGCTGTATCATAATGCCTAGCTTCTCTGTTATGAAGATAGTCCATGAACGGGTGGAACTTGACTTTTTTAGGCGATCGTGTGGCCCTGATTTCTAACATTTGTGCGTGAATGAGTTCCCTATTCTGTCCTTTCTTTTACTTCCGCAATGTGTGTCTGAATCTCTGGGAATCTGATTTTCGTGGTTATTTTGTGCAATATGATAATTATCTAATCTGTGGTTGTATGGTTGTTATACTCACGTTGGTAGGAGCTACATTCAGCGGATTGTGTTGCATCTCGCCTATTGTGGACATCAAGACTGTATTTGCGTATATTCGAATCACCTACGTTCTGTGTTTGCCAGTGAGCTTTTTTTTTTTTTTTTTTTTTTTGTAGAATTTTTAGTTGAGGGTTAGCCGGCGTGGTAAAGTGTTACAATTTGATGTTTCAAAATAAAAGAATATTGCAATCCACGGGGTTCCCTCGGTAGTGCTATTGTAATATTTCAAAGTGATATTTTATTATATAGTGCTATTACTGAGTATTATTGGTGAATTTCTCGTAGAATTTTAGAGTGATACTCTTCTACGTTCTGTCATACAATTAGCGTACCCATTTTATTTTTAACTTGTGTTAAAATTTAGTGAATTGCTTGGGGATAGTATTCCCCGTCTCATTCTTTTAGTGTTCAAGCTTCTAATTGGATCATATATAGTTTAATTCTGTCCGCGCCACATCCAACCTTCTTTATTTTTGCTTTTAAATAAAATATTGTTATTGTTAATCATGTGTCACGCCTACTTTTTTAGATGACGGGCGCGAAGGGTCCACCCCATAAAGTTAGTTATTTACCGTAAATCAAAGATATTTTATAGAAGAATATAATGAAGAGCGAAATGAGACTCGAGAAAGTGTGATATCAAAAAATAAAGTGGTGCTTTAAAATGCAGCCTGGAGCTATGCAAATCTTTTGTAATTTTCTTAAAGTAAATTGCAGTAAAGAATTAATTTTAGTTATTAAAGCAAGATTTACAAGGCAAATTCTTTTAGCTTAATGCTTTCAATAAACAGTTATAAATACTTATATTTTTGTATTCCTTGAAATGTTTTAATGATATGTTATATATTTTATTAAATTAATGCATATTATTGATTTAATTAAGTTCCAATATTTTGAATTATTCTTATCATATATTTCTAGCTGCTTCTTGAATCTTTTGATTAGATTTAAATTACGCAACGAATGGTTTCTACTTACACTGCTCAAAACAATTAAAGGATATTGCAGTTTTAGGTGGATTTTGTATCTGGGAAACTTTTTAGCTGATTGATACATGGTCGACAGACATAGTAGGTTATATGAGAATAAATTACACATGTTTGGCAGAAAAAAATGCATTTTATTGCGCATTTGTGTACAAAAGGAAAAAAACACAATTTGTGCATATGAGAAAAAAAGAATAAGAAAAGGTGTTTTCTTCAAAGAAAATCATTTTCAGTAGGGGGTATGGTTTCCACGGGCGGCCAGCAACGTTGAACACCTTTGAGGCATGGACTCAATGAGGCTATTAATGACGAGTTGGGGTATTCTGCCCCACTCTTCCAGAAGAGCTCTTTCCAGTTCTTGGAGAGTTTGTGGGGGTTGTTGGCGGCCAGAAACTCGTCTTCCTAGAGCGTCCCAAACGTGCTCGATTGGATTCATGTCTGGAGAACACGCTGGCCTTTCCATTCGAACGATTCCTTTCTCGAAAAGGAAATCCTCCACCAGGTTTGCACGATGTGGCCTGCAGTTATCGTCCATTAAAATGAAGTTATCTCCGATTGCTGCAGCGTAAGGGACTACAATAGGTCTGAGGATCTCATCCCTATATCGGCGACCAGTCAGAGCTCCATCTCGAATGATGTAGAGGTCAGTGCGCCCATCAATGGAGATGCCACCATACACCAACACTCCTCCACCGCCAAATCTGACACTTTCGTGCACGAACGCAGGATTATTCCTACTGCCACGGTCCCTCCAGATGAAAATACGCCTATTATCCGGATGCACAGAAAAACGGGACTCGTCAGAAAACAGAATATTGCTCCATTCATTTCTCCTCCAGTTGACATGCTCGGTTGCCCACTCCCTGCGGTCGCGACGATGCCTTGATGTTAATCTAACACAAACCATCGGTCGGCGAGCATACAGACCTACAGCATGGAGCCGGTTTCGGACAGTCTGAGTTGAAATCGTGGTGCCTGTAGCCGAGCGAAGGTGTTGTTGGAGAAGAGTAGCGTTCATGTTTCGGTGTCTCCGAGCTGTTAACGCTAAATACCGATCTTCATTGGGCGTTGTTGCCCGTCTACGACCTTGCCCTGGTCTTCGGCCTGCACATCCACTCTCCAAAAAACTGTTCCAGATCCTGGAAATGACACTTTGTGACACTCCAATGGCTTGCGCTACTTCGGCTTGAGTTTGGCCCCCTTCTAACCTACCAACAATTCTCCAAGCTTCTGAATCTGTCAAATGACTTCGCTGAGACATCGTACTCATCGAAACAAAGCAATCACTGAATGCCGATCATCCTTGTCTTCATTCTCTTTTATCCAGTTGAAAGTCAAATTTCATTCGCTGCCGCTGAAGCGACGTTTCTGACGTCGAACTCAAAATTTGCCTACTCCACAGTTTGAAAACCAGAAAAATTTGCATTTGTGATTCTCTTCTTCTATTTTCGGCAAAAAAAATTTCGTTTATATCTTTATTTTATATAAAACTTCAAATATCCTTTAATTGTTTTGAGCAGTGTATTTCTTACACACTTTTATTTAACTTGACTTTGTTTTTGCATGTAAAGATGGAATCTTGTAATCGATTTTTCACTCACTTCCAGATAGACAAAATTATAAATATTATGTAAATATGCGCGCTTCTGATGACAATACAACATTTCATATATTTTGAAAAATAATTATAATTAATATATTAATTTATGACTTTTTTCCGATAACCGGCCGCGGATTATAATTCGCCAAATATTCTTTATGGGTATATCTGTTTACGTGAGTTATAAAAACAATGGAGTTATTTATGCGCCAAACCATGTTTGCAAAATATGCCAACTTGCTGCGATTCTGCAACAAAGAAATATTTAAAATACGAAAAGTAGAAAATATAAATAAAAAAATAAAGAGTGTAATAATATTTTAAAAGACAAGCCGTAACCTATTAATAGTTTAATATTAATTAAATTATAATTATACGTTCAAAAAATAATTGAGAAAACCTGAATATATAGTTTAAATAATGTTTGTTTTTCCTTCCTGTTGCCAGAAAAAGTAAAATTTTTACAAATAAATTCACTAGTTTGCGCTTTCTACTAAGCCTAATTCATTGCAGTGAATTTTCCATTTTCAGGGCTCACGCCAAATCAACGTATTCTAAAAGATTTTTTTTTTTTTTTTTTTTTTTTTTTGGAACAAGATGAATTGCAGTCATGAAATTGGACCATATTTTATAGATACACACTGAATGCTTATGAAAGAGGGTTTGTTACAAAAAGATATTTTTACTTAGATAATTATTCAACAATATCGCCTAATGAAAGCCACCTCTATTTAAGAGACAAATTTTCTAGTCCCCAAGCTGTCCCTTATTGGCCGGTTTTACATTGTCTTCATAATTGTTTATGCTGTAAACAAAACCATGGACTCGAAATGCAGTGAAACAGAGCTCGCAGCCTATTTATTTTCATTATCACTATTTCTTATAATAATCTTCTTGATAAATTTGTATTGCTCATATTAAAAAAGAAAAGTCAAATTAAAATATTTATTAGCAGATACATCCGAAGATTCTGGAGAAAACTATAAAGATTTAATGGAAGTCAAAATAAAAGTAGAAAAAAGACCAAAATAAAGGAGGAAAGAAAATATATTAATTTTAAAACTGTTTTGTCGGCCTGCGAAACATCAGTTTTAATATTCTGTTAATTTGAATTTGGCAATCACTCTGTCAAAATTGTAATCTGATTATTCATCTGAAAACATTTATATTCCTAACAAACTTATTTTTTCTCATTAGACTACATTGCTAAAAACATAATTTTCAATAACAATCCACAAATAAAACTTTGTTATTTGAATTTTGTAAATCAGCATGCTTTCAAACTTTAACAAGGTCAAATTTAAATATGAAGACTGAGTTATCCGGAGGCGTAAGTAAAATATTTATTAGCCGATACATCGGAAGGTCCCGTATGAAAATGTAGAGATTTATAAGGGTGATAAAAAAGATGAAAACAAAGACGTAAAGTAAATTACGTTTGTTTTTGTCTATTTAACAGCAAACCCCGCCTATGAGTATCGCAATTGCATTTAACAAAATTAATTTTTGCATTCGTGGTTTATATTACAAATGGATATACCGGAGGATCCAAAAATCGGGAACAACTTGAAAAGTTAATTAATTCGAAACGAAAGAAGATAAAAAGGTGCGGTTTGCACAGAACGCATGGAAAAGAAACCGGATTTTTTATAACGAAAACAAACACGAATGATTGAATAGTTCTTTTTTGAATAACAAATGACTTACAAGTGACAAGTCATTTACAAGTTACAAGTAAGCTTACAACTGCTCAATGTGTTGTCAGTCATTCAGCATCACAGCTGTATAGACGAGGAACAACACCGTTCACAGCGTTAAGCAATATTCCTTGTGGGTTTGGTATGCACATACACTGAGAAAAATGACACTTTCAAATCTGAGTAAATCGATGTTTTCATTTTGTTATGAAACTTTTTGTTTCAAATACGACGACCCCAATGCTTTCAATTCGGAAATACCAGAAATACTCAGAATATTGAAACATGGACATACTCAAAGCTGATTAGAATCAGTTCAAACTTATTTTTGAAACATGGAAATACTCAAAAATGAGCACATAGAAGTTAGTTCATACTCATTTTTGAAACATGGACACACGATAGGAGCACATGATGTTTTATTCTTGAGTGTGTACATGTTTTCAGAAATGAGTATATACATGTTTCAAACTTGAGTAATCAAAACTTTCATTCGGAGCCATTTTGACTATGCGACATACTCAGATTTGAGTATTTTTTGCTCAGTTTTGGAAATGTCGTTTTTAGAGTGTATTGTCGGATGGCCTCTTTCAAAGTTGGCAACAATGGTGGTTTCAAGCATTCTTTTCCCTCAAGCATTTGCATTTATTCAAGCATTTTTGTTTCTGCTTTCGCCGTAAAAAATCCGTCTTTTCCATCCATCCGGTGTAAACTGCATCTTTAAAAAAAAAAAAAAAAAAAAAAAAAAAAAAAAAAAAAAAAATTATTCGTTTACGAATTATTAATTTTCAAAGTTGTTCCTGAGTTTTGGATATAATAATAATGTTACTGCCTCTAGCCGATGTTTTAAATACATTGTGCAACTGATTGTGTTAATACGAATATTGCGTATATTTTTAAGAAATAATATAACATAAAAAACACAACTGAAACGCAAGCAGCTGGAGTTACAGCTATCCAAAAGACGTGAATTCCAGTCATATAGGTCGGTTTTAATTTAGTTAAAATCTACTTTTGGTCGGCCTTTCTGTGAAGCGTTATTATTATTGCACGGATTTGTTTGAATTCTATAATAACTGTCAAAATTTGGAATTTGAATGTTCAACTGAAAGAAATAGTATGTTCATTAAAACATTTCTTCTGGTAGCAAATCTTGACGAAAACACAATTTTCCATAATAATCCACAAAATAAATCTTTTATCATACGAAATTTGAAAATCAGCATACTTTAAAAATTCATTTTAAAAGTATGCTGATTAAGTTTCTTTCCAGACGCTCTTATCGCACCTTCTAAACTTACGCTATGGTGTTGAAACAAAGCAAGATCTTGCTTAGCTTCCCTTTTCCAGACTGCGTAATGATCTCAAGAAAAGCTTTCCCCTCTTTCAGAATTTTGAAATTCAAATCATTATGTAAATGGCTTCTGATAAGACCTGCCATAAAAATGATTGATTAGCTGGGGGCCAAGATGTTTCGTAGCATAAGTAAGGAAGCATATGTTTTTATATTTTATGTAAATGACTCGTGCTCCAGGAACAACTTTTCCAGGTCAAGAAGCATGTGTGTAGAAATATGGAGCAAAATAAATCAAGGCAGAAATGTATATTGATAATTACTGCACGTGTAAGAATTCAGGGGGAAAAGGAAATCAATGGAAGGTTGAGTTATTCGTAAAATACTCCGTCTAAAGAATGTTTGAAATTTTAGGTGATAGTAAATAACTCGGAATTGATTTTAGTCATATTTTTACTCAAATAAATTAAACAGATTGGGACATCCAGCTTAAAATGGTTTATTACCCTAGTATCAAATGATGAAATGGCAATTAAAGTTATTTCGTCTGCAACCAATCAAGCGTCAACAATAATAAGAATAAGATGAATGTTCATTCAAATCACATAGAAAATGTCTCATGTATCCCTTAACCAAGCGGCAGAATGTAATTTGCATGGGAATGTCATAAGTGACCGTGAAATGGATCCGTGGCAAACCGTGTTGGCCGTGCCAAGATGTTTCGTAGCATAAGTTAGGAGCCATATGTTTTTATATTATATGTAAATGACTCGTGCTCCAGGAACAACTTTTGCATGTCAAGAAGCATATGTGTGTAGAAATATGGAGCAAAATAAATCAAGGCAAAAAATATATACTGATAATTACTACGCGTGTAAGAATTCAGGGGAAAAAGAAAATCAATGGAAGGTTGAGTTATTTGTAAAGAATGTTTTCTAAAGAATGTTTGAATTTTTAGGTGATAGTAAATAACCTGTAGTTGATTTTAGTCACATTTTTACTTAAATAAATTAAACAGATTGGGACATCCAGCTTAAAATAGCTTATTACCCTAGCATCAAAAGATGATATGACAATTGTCTTTCGTCTGCAACCAAAGAAGCGTTAAACAATAATGATAGGAAAAAGATGAAGGTTCATCCAAAACACATTGGAAATGTCGATGAAATTCGCATACAAACGTCATAAGTGGCCATGATGTTGAATCGTGCCAAGCCATGTTGGCCGTGCCAAGATATTTAGTAGGAAAGCATGTGTTTTTATATTTTATGTAAATGACTGGTGCTCCAGGAACAATTTTTTCAGGTCAAAAAGCATGTGAGTAGAAATATGGAGAGAAATAAATCAAGGCAGAAATGTGTATTGATAATTACTGCGCGTGTAAAAATTCTTGAGAAAAAGAATATCCCACAACATAAAATGAATTCTGAATGACTAGAAGCATCCCAGTCAGAACTTTAATACAGAATGGAAACTAATTACATTGTACCTTGTATTTTTCATCATTATATATTTTAGTAGAAAGTCGATTTTGGTTATATTTAGACCAAATATTGTACCAATATTAATCGGAAATACTACCAATAAAATAACAATAAAGGTTAAATATTGCAGAAAAGTTGGCTTTATATCGGAGTTATTTTCAATGAAAAAGGTGAAGTATATCTTTTGGTCAGCATTCGCAAAAGTAAACACCCGAATGTTGGGATAATATTGTACGCCAACCGCCAACGTTGCCAATATTGAACAAGATATGCCAAGATGAATCAAATATAAACGATATTAACCCAGTATTGCTTTCTTAGCAGGATATTCTCATATACGCAGGGTTACATTACTATATATGAAGGAGTTAGAATGACAGTGGAGTAAGTCAAAATTTAGTGATTTCAGAAATGAAGGGTTTTTTTTAACTTGTTGTATCACCGTTGCATTGAGTGGTTTGCCCTCTAGCGACTCCCTACGTGAACTATGACTTATTTAACTGGCACATTGAACAGAAATTAATATGCGTTCAGTGAAAATACGGTTATCTCGATTTTCAAATTTTTTTACTTACTCCACTGTCATTCTAACCCCCTCATATATTTCAACTACTGGATTTCGTTACTTTGGGAGTCAATTGGATTGATTTCGGGCATTCAAAATGTATCCTTTTAAGAGGACTTTAGAATCCTTTAAAATGGTCTGGGACACATTTTTACTTTTTAGACTCACAAAATAGTTTAGAGGTTTTAGAATACAATGACGCAAATCGCGTGTAACTACAATAACTAGAATAAAGATATAGTAACCTTTTTTTGTTGTTTTGTCTATGGAGGCGTAGTTAAAAAAAATTAAATTCATTTATTTGAGAATGTTTTTTACACGATTCGTCATATTCAAATTGATATATCTATTTCTGTAAACTATTTATATTATATGAAGTATCTATATTTTATGTGGATTCGTACAATTATTTTCAGTTATACAAGGGCTGTTTTTTTTTCAACCTCCGATGACCTATAAAAAAGAACAACTTTACATAACATAATTAATTTATTACCAAAAGTACAGAAGGGTCTTACTTATTTTTCTATATAATCGCCAAAACAGCTGAGGCATTTGTCATATCGCGACGGGCAATTGAAAATGGCCACTATGATCGATACTCCCGCCAAATGTGAGTTACGAAGTGTAATCCGTTTTCTGCAAGCAGGACGTAGTGCTGGTGAATTCCATCGCAGAATGAGCAAAATTTACGGTGAAAATTTTATGAGTGGTGGTAGTGTACGGGAATGGTGTAGAAAATTTAAAGAAGGGCAAATAGACGTCCATGATGATGGTGAACAAGGGTGTAAGTCTGTCGCTAGTGTAGGCTTCGCTCAGCGTGTTGATCAAGTAGACAGAGCCAAACGAAGGTTTACAATCAGTGAACTTTCTAAAGAATTTCCAGAAATTTTAAGGTCTGCTTTGTACACAATCGTACGAGACGTATCTCTCCTCACTGGCGGCTGACTTCTTTGAAGAAGGCATCGAGAAGCGTGTGTCACGATATGACAAATGCCTCAACTGTTTTGGCGATTATGTAGAAAAATAAGCAAGACCCTGCTGTAATTTTGGTAATAAAATTACTATGTTATGTAAAGTTTTTTTTTTTGTATAGCCCATGGGAGGTTGAAAAAAAACAACAACCCCCGCATATTGATTAAATTGTGTTAATTTTTTTATTTTTTTGGGGGGGGGTGGGGTAGGAATTCTAAAAATATGATTCTTGTAATAAAAAATCCTTCGAAAAAGTCACTTTTCTCTTTCAAAAATCTTTAATTTCTTGAATATATATTTTTGTGATTCCTGAAAATAAATTAATATATATATATATATATTTTTATACTCAAGAATTGAAATTTTTTTTAAAAAAATCGTTATTCTTTCAGAAGATCTACCAATTTTTAAATATGGCGAAAATTATTTTTGATTTTTAAAATATTAATTTTTTTAAAGGAATTTACACATTAAAAGTAATATATATTACATTCGAAGAAAAAAAAATAGTAAAAAATATTTATAAATAAAAAAAAATTAAACTTTGCGTTCCGGACAACCTTAAATGAAATCACATGAAGTGAACTTGTTTTTAATGCTTCGTGATTTTAAATAATTTACGCAAAAGGTTAAAAACTACACACTAATCTATAAAAAAAAAATCGTATAAAGTTCAGCTTAAATTATTATTAAAATAAACTCATTTTTATAGCAATACGCACTTAAATTTCTATAAAATCTCTTAACTTTTTTAGACTTTGTATTATTTCAGGGACACATTAGTCCACCAGAAGTTCGAAATACATCTGTGAAAATAATTAGTTCGCTTTTAATCTTTGTGTTCTGCTGGGCTGAAATATCCCATATTCAGCAGGAAATCAATAATTCTCTTTATTTTTTATGGAATGAGGCGAGGGGAAAGGGAGTGAAAAAAAAGAACATTTCCCTATTCACAGTATGAATATGAGTCATATTCTGTTTTGAATTTGACATTTATTATGTAAAAAACTCTCTAACCAAGACCAAAATCTAATTAGAGAGCATCAGAAAATAAATATGCATCTAGGAAAGAATGAGTTCTGTTCAGATATTTAAAGAAAAAAAAAGACATTATGAAACAAAAGGGTTTTTTTTTCTTTTTTTTTTATAAATGCATAGTAGATATCCAGGGGTTATAATTAAAACTGATGACTGTTTTTCAACCCTACTACAGCAAAAAGCAATAGTGAATCTATATGAAAAAGCAGATAAGAGAACATAAGGGATTTTTGGAGAGCTCTTTATCTGAAAATGAGTACATTTATATAAAAACAAACGCATAACATGTAATTGCAAAGAAATTGCTTTACTTTTTGAATGTGTAAATTCAAATTAAAGTTTTCCTGTGTATTTCTTAAGAAAAAGCAGTGATAAAAAGTTACATATAATTAGATTAAATGATTTTGACATAAGGTGGGTGAACCAAAGGTGGTGTTCCTGTTAGCCCCTCCCCCCCTCAACAATAGAATTAATTTAATTTTTAATCCCAAAATGGTTCTACTGCATTGTCAATCATGTATTTGCAGTGCATGTGGCTAAATTTAAAGATATCACCTTGATCTTCCGACATTTCATGCAGTGATTTCGCTTTTGAGGAGTAGTAGTTCAAATTTTCGGATAAGAAGATATTTTAATTTACACGTGTTTAAATTCTTAGAACTTTGAGTTATGATACATTTTCTGAAAGCTTATTTCTTTTTCTTTAACCACATTTACTTGAATTCTAAAAAAATTATAAGATTAACACTTTTGCGTCGTGCAAATGTCAACCACACGCATGCTCCCAAAGTGGCCACCTTAGAAAACAAATGTAGAAATCAGTGTAGTAAGGGTGATTTTCAAAATTGCTACATAAATATCTGAAAAAAACTTATTACCATTTATTGTTAACAAAAGGCATCACTCAAAAGAAGTCAGTAACTCCCAGAAGAAAGTCCCTGAACTACCGTGCACAAAAAGTACTTGAATATCTTTTCCTGTTATAAGATAAGAAGATTAAGAAGAAAAACTCGAAAGATATCAAAAGAAAGAAAGGATTATCAGAGCATAATAGCAAGCAAAATAGTCTGCCGAGTATTTTTTTACATTTTAATAGTGAATTGAATACATGGGCGACCTTTAGTACACTATGCGTCAAAGCCGGTGGGTCACAACCTACAATTTTGAAATTGTATTATAAAATAAATTAAATTTTATTTTACAAAAAAAAGTATACTTGATATGTGTTAGATATAAGTGTAAAATTTTACAAACAAAAATTCAGCCACACACCCAACCAGAAATCTATATGAAATTCTTAATGCTTTTAACTATGGCCACCTTTGGTTCACCTACATTACAACTAATGAAGTGTTAAAGTTTTGCCCTTCAATAAAACCGGTGAAATATGAATTTAAAGACTTCGCTAACATTTATTGTAAGCAAATTTTACACCTAACGAACCCTCATTAAAATATTTGCAAAAAAAGAAGTTTAGAGTAATAAGTATGCAATAAAAATCAATAACTACGGGTAGAAATTTTTTTTATTCATTATTTATAAAAATATAATATATATATATATATATATATATTATTTATAAAAATATAATAATTTTATTCATTATTTATAAAAATCTTAATTCATTACATATATATATATATATATATATAGTTTCTGTTGGTGTTTCGGTAATGTTTCATTAATGGTTATATATATATATATATATATATATATATACCCTATATATATAAAATCCTAATGAAACGAATTTGTGAAACGATTTTATGAAACGACTGACTAAACGACTGATTATGTTTCAGGGCTATTTTTAATAAAATATTAAACGCTTGATGGTGAAATTAATACCAATTGTCCATAAAAATCCGAGGATGTTAAAACTGGTAACAGAATTTTGAAATTGGAATTAGTTTTCGAGATATTATTTTTTTTTCTAAATTTAATTACATTTCTGTAATGATGGCAATTAATTACTCAGTTTTTTTGTGACAAAAAGGGAAAAAAATTGAAAAGGATCCCGATAGGGAATATTGATTTCTTTTTATTCGTCATTTTCAAATTGAAATTGAATTTATCTTTTATTTCAATCGATAATGAAGACAAGATTGTGATTAAATTATGTTTTTCAGGAAAATTTGAAAAAAAAAATCACATTTCTATCGTCAGGATTCAATCGTCTGTCAGCATTTAATTTAATTTATAAACTGAAAATATTTTGAATGAATTCGTCCAAATGACGTCATTTATGTAAACGCAAAAGAAAGGGGGGAAAAGGAATTAATAGTAACTATTATTTATTGATATCATTTTGTTATTTTTTTTGTAAAATTTAATTAAACGAATTTATAAAATCACTAATTCGGATATTTGAAACGAATATATAAAATAATAATTGCCCAACTGAACGGAAGGAGAATAAAATATCCTGCTTGGTTTTCTATCCGCTTGGTTTTCTATCCTGCTTAGTTTTTTTCCGCCAAGCTTTTTAAAAAAGCGTCAAGACCCCTATAATAGAAAAGCAACAAAAGTTCATTGGGTTTGTTTTCATAACTTTTGGCAACAAATCTATGTATATTAATGAATGTATCCCTTTTTGAAGCTCGAATTACGCCAAACCTAAAAGCAAAGGATCCTGAAATGGAAAAGTACCTGATTTTCTTATGAACAATATGCAAGTGACATAACATGGTGTAAAATTATCACGGATAGCAAATTTGTTTAAATATCTCATCAATTGATGCCGAATAAATGCAGGCAAGCATGCACAAAATATTTTATTAATTTTGTATGATAAATAATTATTAGAAAATTCATATATACATATTAATTAAAATAAATAATTTACATATTTAAAATAACATGAAAATATGAATGATGGTGCACTAAAATAGAGAGAAAATTAAAACCTGTTACTGAAAATGTCTATAACATAGTACTTTTCAATAGCGTGGTTCTTAATGTTATTCACAAGCAGATGGAATTTTTCTCATCCTTAAACGCAAAGGAAGAATAGAATAGAGATCGTTGTTATAAAAGTCCGAGAGGTAGCCACAATTTAAACCTAACCATTTTATACAAGCTGGTTTTCAAGTTGTAATTGATTTTACTTATCAATCCCGAAAACAGTCGTCAGTTATCGCAACTGCTGTGTATGAGGCCATGATAATCAAAAATGTCCCATTAAAACGTTAAAAGCATGGCAACCAAATTACAGATTTACCAATATTTTTAAAATATAGCACGCTGTCATGTTTTTAGAGGCCTCGAAGTCTGAGCGGGGGTTGGCGAGCGTAGCTCGCAGGGGGCAGGCCCCCTAGTATATATATATATATATATAAACTTATTGTAAAAATTAACCATTGAAACAGAAGCAACTGACCATACACTGAAATTACCATACCATATTATATATAGATTGAAAATAATTTTCGAAAAAAATGAAATTGTAACCCATAATTCTTTTTAACAGAAATAGATTCAAATACCGTCAACCGGGTTGACTTTGTACTTTTTTTTACATTATGTTGCCTTTAAAGATTGAAAATTTTTGAAATTTTCATTTAAACAACTTCTAATTTTTTTTCTAGTTCTCAGATATCATTTGTAAATTTTAAAATTCCCATTTAGTATTTTTAAGAAAAAAGTTTCTTTTAATTATTCTTTTTTAAAGTGGGACAAAGTCACTTGGCTTGGGGTGGTAAAGCTTGTAAGACGTCTACTTATAGGATAAAGTTTGTAAGACAATGTAACTCCACTATTATGATACAGCAATAAAGCATAAAAAAATATGTCATTTCTTTATTGGAAAAACACAAATTTTGTGTGAAAGCGAACAGAAAAACGAAATTTTATTAAAAAATGGCCATTATTCAATCATGTAAAAAATGAAAAATTAAGACATGATAGTTCTATATTTAATGTTTTGAAATTTTTCAATAGAAAATATCCCACGTCTTGCATTTATAATATTTAACATTTTAATTGCTTAAAAGGTGTATAGGCAACATAGTGAAAATGTATCCAAGCCGGGACTCGATCCCGGGTCATCAGTATATACTGATGATCTGGGTTCGAGTCCCGGCTTGGGTACATTTTCACTATGTTGGCTATACGCCTTTTAAGCAATTAAAATTTGAAATATTAAGACATGATAGGATTAATGTTTTTCAAGAAACAAAATTTTTGCTATATTAACTTATTTCAGGCACTGAGAAAACATTTCTTTTAGAAGAAATGGGTCTTGGAGGGTTAATTTAATGAATCCTTTTATCTTATTCTTTAAAATAGTGATTAGAATTTGGAATTGAAAATTTTCAGCGGCTTTTCTTTGGCTTAATACATGCTGTAGAGTAACATCTACAGCTTCCTGCAGCGTTTTATCAGTATAATATTTATAATTAAAGCTACCTATAGGAGTTTTATAAGTGCGAGATATTATTGCACCAGCACCTGTACGAAAAAGTAATACATATATACTAGTACAGCGTTTATATTCGCAATAAATGTTCCCTTTTATGATTATATTTTCAGAAAAGTTAAATTTAATAAATTAATTAAATTTGTGGTGACTTTGAACCGAGATAATCTCACCGCAAATTGACATTCAAAATGCCTGTTGTGAATAAAGTCAATGTAAAATCTGAAATATCAAATAATGTATATAAATCTCATTGACTTGTTAAGAAAACATTTAAAAAAAAAATGTACTTATGGTGTTACAGCCTCGGGTATAAATAACTTTTCCTCTCATAAGTTTTCCCCAGTAAAATCATGCGATAAAAAGTAAACAAAAAAACAACGGAAGTGATGCTCAATTCAATTTGTAAAATAATGAATTAAATAATTTATGTTTATGCTACTGCACCAATCTATCAGAATTTGGCATTACTAATTAGTTTTATTGTAACAAATTTTATTTATTACACGTTTTTAGGGTTTCGTTCATCTCACGAAACCCTATTACTCCCGCTCCGTTGTCTGTCCGTCACAGAGCCGTTCTCAAAAACTATGTAACTTACAGAGTTGAAACTTTGTGTACAAATCTGAATAATAACTATGAAGAGCTCAAAATACTAAAATTTGAAAAACTCGTATTATTTTAATAAATAGAGATAAAAAACCAAAATTCTAACAGCCTTTTCGTATTAAATTTAAACATTTTTCGTTATAGCCGATGCCAAAAATTAAAATTCCCGATGAAATTCTTTCTACAATAATTAATTTTCTATCAGACGATTTCCACGTGAAAAATGAAAAAAAAAAAAGTTTCACCAATTGAAAAAAAGATTAATATGAAACAAAATTGATTGACGTCATAGTGGTAATAAAACGGAAACATTTTTCAATAATACAAGGAGTATGAGTATGTGTATGTGCACAAAGCAGATTAATATCACGTCATTAGAGGATTACAATGAAATCTGACGTCATATCGGAAGTTTAACAGATTTTTCAAATGTTTCATTTTAATACAAAGCGAGTATCAATATGAATAATAGAGAATAGTAAATATATTATATAAATGCTGGACGATTACACCATGAAACATTAAAACATCACAAATTTACTGAATGGCGTATACAAACGTTTTGTATACACCATTCAGTAAATTTGTGATGTTTTATACTCACGTCTTTAATGTGGTAAATATATGAGTTTGAGGAACGTATTGAATCATGATAATAATCCGATTACGGAAATATTCGCATATTGTAACATTTTGAAGGTGTACAACATGTTAATTTTGAAATTATTTTTTTTTAATATCGCATTTAGTCCACATGACAGATATTATTATGATAGAATATATGATAGAATATAATTATGATAGAATAAAGGCTTCGCTCGCTATCGGGCTGGTTTAGATATTCGAAAAGACGAGAAAAATAGACCGGTAAAATTTTACTTTATAAAAAACATGACTTTTTTTTTTTGGTTGCTAAATGAAATTTATTTGGATTTATTAAAAAAAGGATAAAGTGTTTTGAAAGGATTATTAAATGAAACCCTTAGAACGATCTTTGATCACACTTACCACTTGTTTCTTTATCCGCTGGATGGGACAAAGTCACCTCAGTTTGCACAAAGTATGACGGTATGCGAATTACGAAATTACGCCAAGGAGGTGTTGAGTTTTTCTTAACAAAGCACTTGCATTGCAATCTATTTTTCAACGATAAAAATAAATGTAGCATTGGAAGTTCTAAATTTTAAACCTGCATAATTCCTAAACTACTTGACCGAACGACTTCACGTCTGATATCCGATTGTACAATTTTCGAAACAATCCAAAGATGAGGTAAAAATTAGGTGTTAGTATTCGAAATTTTAGAGTTTTCTGCAATTTCTATATGTATACAATCCTCCAAGCAAAAATTTACGTATTTCATTAATTAGTAGATGTTATTATTAAACGATTGGTTATGATAATTTGTAGAAGAATTAGCAAGGTATAGTGCGTTATTTTTTTTTCCCAGGGCAGAAACTACTAAAGCAATTTCAACAAATTTTCCTTTAATCTTTTGACTATATTTAAATCGTTTTGTTATATGGAAAATAGATTACTTTTTAGTAATATTAATTTTTAAAAAATATTATAGAGACGTAGTTATTTCTTGCCAAACAATATAAGTTGACATTATATTTGTTTGACCAAACATTATAATGCAAATTTATAGTTTAGCTTCTGTGAAAACTATTTAAAAACTATTTTATGAAATCACTCTAGTAGTTTCTGAAAAAAAAAATAAAGATATTTCAATATCTGCTATTTTTCATAGGATTCCACAATGGTTGTTATCATCTTAAAAAAGACTGAATTTCGATAGTCGTCATAGTTTATAGTATAATAATATTTTACTATTAAACAATTTTAATGTGCAATCTTGATAAACGAATATTACAGCTATTAGAACAGTATCTTATTAAAATGGTTATTTAAAAACACAGAAAAGCTAGTATTTCAAACTTAGCTGGTAAACTGTAATGTTATGAAATCTAAATGTATGAAACATATACTATTTATTCGATTAAATTTTCATTAATAGTGATTTTAAATGCGCTAAAAGAGTTGTTTGTTTAATTTTAAGTTCATTTTTTAAGAATATTAACTGTATTACTTTTCTGTTAATAGTTCGTGTTTTGATTTTATTTATTACGGAAAATGTACGTCATAAGCGTATACCGGATAATTGAATATGACGATAATTAGAATAAACTATCATTAAAATATTTTTTCTTGTTGTTATTTGAACAAGCAGCTGAACTTAAAGTAAAGGTGTATTTGCTAAAAGCGATACATGTCACCAATTGAGAGTACGAAACCTGTCTATCTATATATATATATTAAAAGGTATTTATGTTGTATTGTGTATCACTTTAAGGCTCTTTTCAAATCCAAACTGGATACTTTATGACACATTTTTTAATTCATTTTTGTTCGCAAATGTATGAAATTGACAGGTGCTCTTCTTTAGAAACTATGTAATCAAAGTACTTTTTCCATTCTTTGGTACTGGTAAAATGTATTTCAGAAAATACTGCCAAAGTCAGCGTTTTGAACCGAATTCCTGACGCAAAATCCCAAAAGGGAGAAAAAAACGTATCGTCACGTGACCAGAAACACTTATAACGCCATAAATAATTTATTTAGCAAAAAATTGAAAATTTATTTCGATTCGAAATCGCTTGCATAGTCAGGCCAGCCAATTTTATGCCTTCGCGTTTAAAAATGAGACAGAAAATGTGTCAGAAAGTTTAGCGTTGTCGAGCAGGTCATTTGAGAACCACCCTAAGCAAATTAATCTTTACTTTAATGATAATAAGCGATTTTCTTATATAATGAAGTAGCTGAACTTAAAAAAAAAACATTTCAATCTTATGTAAATGTGATAAAACGCAATAATATTAAATCTAAATGACATAAAGTAACTTCGGTTAAATTTTAATGAGTTGTAAATTCAATGTACTGAAAGATTTTTTTTTTTTTTTTTAAACTAACGTCTGAGTTTTAATATCTAAAGTAGTTTAAGTTTTCTTTTCTTTTCTTTTTCCTTTTTTTTTCTTTTTGTTAAAATTGTGTGTCATAAAATAGACCTAGAAAGATAAAGTCTCATAATATGGGTACACAGAAAAAAAAACCCAATTTGGGTCGAAAGAGTCTTAGGTATGTGCCCAAATTGGGGCATTCCTGTTTTGGTTTTGAAAATGGGTATTTAACAGTGCTCAAAATGGATACACAGTGGTAACAAAAACAGGAATGGCCCAATTTGGGCACATACTTAAGAATCTTTCGACCCAAATTGGGTTTTATTTTTTTCTGTTTAGATCCAGAAAGAGCATAAAATCATGATGTTATAAAAAGATGAAGACGCACAACTCTTACCGTAGATAATTCATACCCTGATTAATATCCGAATGCCTCTAAACTAAAACTTTCAATGAGCGTTTTAAGAAAGAAGTGTGAAGGCAATGAAGTTAGAATAAAATTTATTAGTAAAAGAAAACACATAGCCAATCATCAATAAACAAAACATAACAGAATTATTGGTTGTGAGTTCTAAAAATAGAATACACACTGCAAAAAATAACTGTTGATTTTACAGTATAAAACTGGCACCCAGCTGCCAGTATTATACCGTAAAATTAACAGTATTAAACAGTAAAATAAGCAGTAATACGCTGCCGTGCAAGCAGTAATACGCTACCGCGCATACTGCTTGCACGGCAGCGTATTACTGCTTATTTTACTGTTTAATACTGTTAATTTTACGGTATAATACTGGCAGCTGGGTGCCAGTTTTATACTGTAAAATCAACAGTTATTTTTTGCAGTGCAGATAAGCCGGATCTACAGAAAAACAATTTAAAACAAGATTAGTTGCGAAACGGTGTTTACAAAATCCTGAAATTGACTAAACTTTTTTTTCCACCTATCATCATAAGGAGATCTATCAAAACGCCGATTACATTTAGTATAGAAAATGGTTCCATAGCTTATCAGCTGGATTTTATAATAGCATATGTAAATGGTAACTTAACTGAAAAAATATATGTACAGTTACTTGAAGGTTTTAAAAATGCATCTATTTTTATTAAAAGTAGGGAAAAAGAAGGAGAATACACTTTATACGGATTAAAATACTCAGGTTGGCAAATTTTTATTTTTTTTTCTTCCTCTAAAAATGTATATAAAATGTATGTTCACTGATAATTGAATATTGCGCTTATTACGATAACATATCTTGTTAAAATATTAAGTCTAATGTTCAACTAGATACTGTAACGAAATCCATTTCAGTCTTACATAAATCTGATAAAAGATAACATTATCAACAATGAATGATTTGAAACAGATATTCATAATTCTATTAAACATAATTTTCCTTATCTTTTTAAAAACACTTTGATACGGACTTAATTTTCTTTTTCTCAGAAGCAACTTAATAAAGGTCAAAGCTGATATACTACCTTTGTTCCTTACCCAAATGATAATCTGAAACCTAAAACCATCTGAAAAGCTTGTTAGCAAAGTCACTATCGAAAACAGACATGAAATAAAAGAAATCTCTTCTCATTAATTCTGATATCTCCCTCCAATCAATGAAAATATAATAGATCTACAATTGTTTCTAATCTGAAAAATAGTCATTTTTAATTATTTTTTCTTATGATGGGTTGAAATTATTTGTTTGTATTTTCATTTATTTACAGATTAGTGCAAAAAGTTTTTAGCGTTTCATGAAAGCGTTAAAAAGTAATTAAAATGGAATGGACATTTATCCCTGAAGATAAATTTATCTTTTCAGAATGGGAAATAAATGTTCTTCGTATAAATGCTTATCAGATAAAATGGATTAAAATATTGTAATGAAATTTTTAATGAGCTGTAATTTCACTGTTGTGTAATAATTTTAATGCATTATAATAATTTTAAATTTTAAAAGGCTGTAACTTAATGTTTAAAAATATCTTTTTTAACGTAATAGTTCACTATTTAAAAGTAATGTCTGGTTTGTCAAATTTATATATAAATTGTAAATTAGAATTTCATTCCGGCTGCTTATAATTAGAGTTCTGGTGAATAATTTTGATGGGCTTGGACTTGAGTAAGGTAATTAATTTTTCTGGGAAGCTTTTAGTATATAAGACATCGTTCTACGTTGCTTAATTATTGAATTATGGGTTAAAGTTCTGTAATCAGGTGAGCCCGATTAAAAAAGATTAGCCTTTATAAAAAGTTCTACTGGACAAATTTTGATCAGACTTGCATTGTTAGTTAGATAATTTTTCAGGGATGGTTTCAGTATATTGTGTACCATTTTATCGTTTTTACCAAATCCTACTGTAAATGATCAACTAAAAGAGTTGGTGCTTAACAGCCGAAATTTTATTTCGTACATTACAAAATATAATTGCGTAATGGCTGGCACTCGCATCGTTTTTAGCAATGCGGAAGGATATTCCAAGTAAACGTCCATATTGTTTTAAAACACAAGGTCAAATTCACCGATGTATCTCGTTTAATTCAAGGTTACTTTGAAGAAATCGACCAGCGAAGCGGGCGAAGCCTGCTAGTTTTATTTACAATACTTCATATTTTGATATTTTTCCAGCTAAAAATGTTTTTGATAAGCTTAATCGCAAATGATCTAACATTATGCGAATTAGTATAACTTTTTATGCTAAAATATTTATTCCAATAATGAACTCAACTAAAACAAAATCCACTTCAGCTTTATATGAAATCTGATAAAAATAATATAATGTTATTATTTCTAAATGATCGAAACAGATATTCATAATTCGACTAAGTTTCGATGAGTTATATTTTTAATGTTCTGAAAGAATATTTCGTTAAAATATTAATTTATTACTTAAAAAAAAAAAAAAAAAAAAAAAAAAAAAAACATGGGTGGTATTATATACACTACAAATTCCCAGAACACGTTGGGAACACAATTGGAACACTCTGATTAAAAAAAGGTGTTCCAGTTACCTTAATGTGTACTGAAATGTATTCCGAATATGCTCCGCTATTATAGAAAGTGTTCCGAAAGTGTGCTGAACGTGTTCTGCTCGGGATATTTGTTAAATCTATACTTGGGAGCACATTTGGGAACAGATTGGGAGCACATTTGGGCACACATATGAAAACATCGCTTTCAAAAAGAGCGCTAGAAAGCGTGCTGAACAAAAGCAATGTTCTCTAAAAACTGTTCCAAAAAGTGCGCTTCAAAGTGTACTAAAAAAGATGACAAAATAAGTGTTCGAAAAAGTGTTCTGAAAAGTGTATAAAGATTTGCAGTGTACATTAGACATGAGACGGGCTCAGCCCGAGCCCGAAAGCCCGACCCCAAGCCCGGGTCCGAAACGGGCTCGGGCTCAATTTTTATACCAGCCTTCGGGTCCAGGTGGGCTTGGACTCATTCCTTCTCAAACTGACAATTTTATTTATTCTCATACAGAAAAAAAAAATAACTTTTTCCTCTAAAAAATTACAAATTCCATTTTAAGTAATTTTAATGTTATTTTGAGCAGAATGAATAGAAAGGGAAACAGAAATCTTATTTTTCTTTGCTAGTATTAAAATGTTACTTTAAAAGAAAATTTACGATGTTTGCGACATGCCGATACTGGGTGATATGGCGCCAATGCGAAGTGACGCCAATAATATTTGTTGCTATATTTTCGTTTGTGAAGTAGGACATTTTTTAATTGGAACGTTTATTTTATTTTATTTTTTTATAGATCTAATGCGAGATGAATATTTTTTTTTTAATTTTTAGTCAATCAGCATTAGTTTAGGTTTGCAAATTTTTAGTCTTTTATTGTGTGTGAGTTATACTAGCTCTTCATATGAAAACAACGTTAGTGATTCTATTTTTAATTATGAACTCTGCTCCTACTAAAGCTCTGCTCTGCACATTTACGAAGTTATTTTCATTCGTAAGTACATATAATTGTCATGTATTGTTATTCCGATAGAAAACAATCGAAGAGTGTTTCAACTTTTCTGTAAAAGCACAGGATCTTTCAGATAACGGTGTCAAATTTTTAATTTCAGCTGTTTTTCATGAACACGAAATATTGTTTTAATTCAAGAATCAATTATAAGTTACGAAATACGCCTTTTATAGAAAATAGAAAACGTTGTTCGATTCTTCTGCATAGAAATAGTAATTTCTACAAATTTCATTTATTTATTTATAAAACGCACTTAGTTAAAGTGTCTATCAGATTTACTTATTGGGAGAGAAAAATATTTACATCCTTTTAAGGAACTATATTTTATTTGATATCAAACTTCTCTTTTGATAAGATAGAATGTAAATTTCCATAAAATTAATTAAGTGTGCGGGATGAACAGTTATTTTAGCGTACGAAGTTATACAAAATATGACATTCCTTTTAAAACAATTTTTAAATATTATGCAATTTTTTTCGGTATCGGGCTCGGGCTCTAATTATACAAAATGTTTCGGGCTCGGGCAGGCTCGGATTTAAATTCATCGGGCTCGGGAGGGCCCGGGCTCCGAAAAGGGAGCCCAAACTCATCTCTAGTGTACATAAGCTCATGCTGTGATATTTCGTATTGTCAAAAAGTGTGTATCATATGTTTTTTCTGGCATAATCGAAGTTTATGTTAAAAGGAATGCTAAAAGGAACCTATCTTGTTAGAATGTTTATTCTTATAAGCATTACGACAATAACACAATGCATTTGAGCTTCATGTAAATGTGATAAAATGTGACGTTATTAAATATAACTAACTTAAAACAGATAGCCCTAATTCGATTTAAATTGTCGTGAATTGTTATTTTAATGGTTTGAATATTTTTTGCAATAGTCTAATAAAAGATAACTTAAACGTAACACCTGAATCTCATTATTTATAACAGTTCATATTTTTACACATTTTTATTGCTGAAAAAGTGTGTTATACGCGTTATAACGCATAAAAACTCTCGTTAAAACATCTTTTCTAACAAGAACCTCAACTGTAACAAAATCAATTTCAACTTTTAAATAAATCTGATAAAATGTGATGTTATTAATTTAAAAATTATTTAAATCAGATATTCATAAATTCGTAATTTTAATGAATTGTAACTGTAATCTGTCGAGGCATTTTTTTTAATCTATCAGTGCATTATTTAAAACAAACGTTAAAATTGCTCTATTTACACTACTGTATAATTTAATAATATTTTGTTACTAAAAAAGGTGTGTCAAATGTGCAATCTCAATAATCGAATATTTTAATAAGTAAAATAAGAATAACATCTTTTTAAAGTGTTATTCTAATAACCTGGGCATGAAAAAACAAATTTTTTTATACGGCAATCAAAATATTTTATCTTTTTTTATTTTATTTATTTATTTTTACTAAAAATTTACTTAAGAAATGAGCATAAACGATATATTTTTTCTCGTCCCTACTCATGCACGTCAAGCAGAGATCTTCCTCTACTCTCGTACTTCTAATGGAAGAACCAAATTTAACAGGCGTTTTTCATCTCATGCGCAGAAAACGCCAATCTTTTCCGCTCTAGCCAGCTAGCATGTCACGTGATTAGAATCTGGAGGTAGGGGGCGCAGGTTTCAATAAAACACTAAGAAATAGCATCAATCCAGCGTCTGTACCATCTAAAATTGGATAGAATGCTTTATTTTTTTAAGTTTCAAATCAGATTTTTGTGTTCAGAATTAAAACTGATTAATTTATCGCATTCAATTAAAAATATAATAACATAATTGATTATGAATAATTCACTTAAAGTAAATCTATAAAACTTAATTAAAAAATCAAGAATATAACCATAATACTAGTTTAGTAATCGTGTAATTTAGCTTTCTAAACTATGTAACTAATAATTCTGAACTATGTTTGTTATTATTTTTTTCTCAATTAATTCACAAAAAAGGTTTTTTTTTAAAAATGAATAACGGGGGGTGGGGAGGTGTGTGTGTGTGGGGGGGGGGGGGTAAATATGTTTTACTGGCAACTAGAATTTTTTGCCAGCTACCACATTTAAAATTTGTAAAGCCCTGCTAATAACTAAATCAATTAGAAAACATTTTCATCTCAACCATGCATAAATCTGATTAAATGTATGCTATCAACATCACTGATTTGATACAGATATTCATAATTCGATTGACATAATTTTGCTACGTATTTTAAAGCATCCTGAAGACTCACTTGTTTAATTTTCTCTTAATCATTTCCCTTTTCTTACAAAGGCAACTTAATGAAGGCTGGGGGCTTATTTACTTTGTTTGTTGCTTTCGGAAATGAAAATCGCAATTCTAAAGCCGTCTCGAAAGCTCGTTTACAAAGTCATTATCCAAAAGAGAAATGAGATAAAAGAGAACTGTTTTTATCATAATTAATGTTTCACCGATCAATGGGATTAATCCTGTTATTTCATCTTGCTGATAATAGTTTTTCGTATTTTTACGAAGGCCTAAAACTATGTGCAATAAGTTTTCTAATCTATAGGTTTGAAGAAAAATTTCTGCAACAATTCATGAGAGCGTTGATTTTGTCTGCTAAAACCTTAATTACAACCTTAAAACTTAATTGCATGCTAAAGTTAATAATACATATATAAATGTGACGATAGTTTTATAATAAATTAAAATCATTAATAATTAAAATGGCACCATTTTTTTTTTTATGTTTTGTTTAAGAAAATTGAAAAAGCTGCAAAACTATATAATAAAGCCATTGTTTTTCCTTAGTTGCTTTTAACTGCTTTTCTTTTCCTTTTAATTTTTTATGCATTTATAATACATTTTTACGAGAAAAATTAAAGAAATTTCACACCAAACTGTGCTTTTCATTGTTTGCTTGGTTGTCAATTTTTTATGTAAATCAAAAATCATTTTTTTTTCTGGTCGCATTACATTTTATAATAAATTTTTATGAGAGAAATTAAAGAACTTTCACACCAAACTGTGCTTTTCATTGTTTGCTTAATTGAATTAAAATTATATTTTATTTAATGACTATTTCTGGAAGCTTATTTGACAAATTTTTAAATGAAAGCAAATGGCAAAAATAAAATAAACAAGTTGGAAATAGTACGTCAAACGTGACAAATGAGGTGCGTTCGTACTATAGCTAGTTATATAAATATTCACATCTTGATGATTTTTAATTCTGTGAAATGAATTATATCGTCTGCAGATTAATTTCTGTCATAAAATAAGTATCTCGGTCGCTTGACGATGAAACCTCGGAAGCTCCTATAACAAGAAAGCACCAATTTTTTAAAAAAATTCAAATTTCTTAATAAATATTTTTATTAATATCTTCTAAACTTTTGATTCGATCTTCATAAAATTTGAAATGTCTCGACAAAATTCTGCAAAGATAATATATCTTAAATTTCAAACCATTCGCTTGGGTAGTCTTTGCGTTGTTATATGCGGACAGACGGACAGACAAACGGACGGACCAGACGACGACAATAGGTGCTGCGTATTTATATAATTACGAACGCACCTAAAAACTCCTGTTTTATTATACTTAAAAATATCTATATTTTAAAAATAGTAGTAGGAAATTACTAAGCATGTTATTATTTTTTATCTAACTAAAAAAAAAAAATGATAACTGTCTAACAGTGTATATAAATTTCTATAAAAACACTTCCTACACTGGATCTGTGTTTCTGGTATCAATTTAAATAAATTACATTTTTTCTATTTCTTTAAATCATTTTAATGTAATTGTGTTCCCGTTTTATGTCATCTAAAGCATTGTGTCATGGATGAGAAAAGATAATTTCCAAAAATGAAATACCATTTATTGCCTTTTCGTATCTTTAATGTCACTTTAGTTCTTTTATTTATAAAATCGGAATTTTAAACAAATGAAAAGTGGTACAATGTACGAATAACATATTTAAATGATGTAGCTATATTTTCCCCTTATGTTAAATTAAATTAAAAAAAAAACATCATGTTACGTTTTGCAGAAAAGGAATTTCTATTTTAAAAGTACTTTTACTTAAGCAATTTTTAACCACTAGGGGAAAAAAGTTATTATTATTTCTTGTTTCATTTAAACTGATGCACATCTAATATTGAAGGGAACTTTTAACAAAAGGGAAATTTTCATTCAGATGGAAGAACAATCCTACAATTGAAGGGGTCGGGGCAAGAGAGTGCTAAGCCACATTTTTGAATTTCTGAGATATTTCAATTTGAAAATTCAATCAAATACTCAAATCAATATATATAACATAAAGTGTTTTCGCCAATGTCTTAGTAACATTTCTGATATTCTAAGTAACAATATGGCATTACTTTAATGGTATTACTATTCGTTTTTGGTAAATTAGCTATCTTCATTAGGGGCATAAACATCTGGGGCAAAAACGAAACCTGGGACATATGCTGCCACCAAGTGACATTAGAAACAAATTATATGTAGGCTATTATAATTTACAATATTGAGCAGTAGATTACAGTGTTGTATTTATTTCACCAAAAATGTGGCTTGGCACTTTCTTTCCCGAATCCCCTCAATTCTGTGCAGTTTGCAGCACTTGAATTAATTTGGTATTTCAGGTAATTTGATATTTAGTTGATTTATTTTGACAGAAGAGAAAGACTTCTAGAACAGAAGACTTCGTTATTACCATTATATGATTTTTCGGCTTCATATTTAGCTAAAATAAAAATATAATGTTCAGAAATCCCCATTTCCTTTATATAAAAAAAATCGATTTAATCAATGTAATTTCGAATGCAATTACATAGATATCTGCTGAAGGACTATTTATTTTCTGTGACTTTAATATCAGAGGAGTCTCTGAACTCTTGAACCCCCAGTTGTCGCATTAACATATTTCTGTAGAATTCAGTATATTAAATATTCTATCTAAATTAATTTAAATAATGATTTTGTGATAATGACATCAATAATTAGTTTGAATGATTAATGTTTATCATAAAGATTTTTTTAAATTATTGATAATCGTAATTGTTCAAGTAATTTGAAACGGCTACTTGAACCTACCTCATAAATTCTGTGATCCACCCCCCGTGGGCACTTCCTCAAAGTTTCTTAGATGACAATGTCTATGAGCATTGAACAACAGTCAAAACTTAAATTGAGGAATAATATGGATGTTCAATGTGACAAGATCGGGTTTGAATGTTGGATGAATCGACTGATGCCACGCGAATGACCTTTGAAATTTACACTGAGAAAAATGACACTTTCAAATCTGAGTAAATCGATGTTTTCATTTTGTTATGAAACTTTTTGTTTCAAATAGGACGACCTAATGCTTTCAATTCTGAAATACCAGAAATACTCAGAATATTGAAACATGGACATACTCAATATTGAGCACAGTAAGTTCATACTTATTTTTGAAACATGGACATATTCAAAAATGATTAGAATCAGTTCAAACTCATTTTTGAAACATGGAAATACTCAAAAATGTGCACATAGAAGTCAATTCATACTCATTTTTGAAACATGGACATACTGAAATAGGAGCACGTGATGTTTTATTCTTGAGTGTGTTCATGTTTTCTGAAATGAGTATATACATGTTTCAAACTTGAGTAAATTTGATTCGGAGCCAACCTTTTTTTGACTATGCGACATACTCCGATTTGAGTATGTTTTGCTCAGTTTTCAAAATGTTGTTTTTAGAGTGTATCTTGCCATACAAAATTTTGGATTTCCCACCCAAGTATAGTGGGGTCTTGTACGAACATTTAACTTAGATATCATTTCCAGTGCATGATTTGCTGTAATTTCGCTTCCGATTTCTTGGAGCGTGGGAATGGTCTTCCATGACTTATATCTCTTCTCCAGCACAATATGCTTATTTGCATCTTTTTTTGATAATTTTACCTTGAGTTTCAGACAATCTGCAAATGGATGTACTTCGTTTTAAACTTATTTTTGTCATTTTGTTTATTGATCTACCATGGTCTGATTACCACCTGAGAAAACTTCCACCATTTTTTTCGAAAAGAAATTATATTCGCAAGCTTCTAACCTTAACTAAAGTGAAAATTACTTTTCAAAGAAGGTGGTGGATGTTTTTATAGGAAGAAATCAAAACATGGATTTTCTCTGTGTGATTCTTAATATATAAATGCTTCTCGTATTTCATGTGATAATCCTATTTTCAAGAATGGTTTTTGGGCACTATATTTGTGAAACCTTTACAACACTACTATTTTTCTGAGTTATCATTTAATACTCTGTTTTTAAAATGTATTATTATTATTATTATTATCATTAGAAAGACAGTAGTCATTAATTTCGTCTGTTGAAAAAACATTCTTACAAAAAATTTGAAGAAACTCCGATTAATCCATGTAATAATAATTTTTTTTTTGCCATTTTACCTTAATTAATTAATTCCAAATTCTTACAATATCTACCTTTTCCCCTGTCTTTTAGTAATATCTTAAATAAAATTTATATTTTAATTCCATACCTTTAATTAACATATTCGTTTAATTCTTATTCTAAAAACTTTAATCTGTTAAAAGCGACACTTCTATGTAAAAACACCTGATTTATTCCTTCATATTTGAAACATTGAATTTTTATTTCTTTGGAATATTTCTTAATATCATTTTTATTTTTATTAAAATTATCATTCGATATCCCAGCATTCTTTGCAAGTAAAGGCCATGTCTAATTATTCACTTTTTTTATTTTTACTCTTTTAATAAATAATTCCGACTTTACGTCAGGATTTGACCAACTTGCTGATCCTTTTCAACCAATCAATAAGCAAGCCGCACCTCTCTCTTCCCCTTTCCTTCCTCCCCTACCTCCCTAACATCCCGTTGACGCTTCCACGGTACGTCAACATATTCTTGAGAGAATTGCTAGTATATAACATGCCTACACAGCCTTCGAGAGCATATTTTTTACATTTTTCTACTTGCGAAATAAAACCCGTCACTTGGAGGATCCAAATTGGTGTACCTCTAATATTCTAACATCTTCGTTATTTTTCTATGGCGTTACACAACCCAGATATAAGTTTTAAAATGGATGATTGGTGGAATTGTCTCTGCTTTTGTGAAGTCAATAAATTCATTGATGATAATGCAGTTTCCTTTTATTTTGACGGGAAAATTTCCAATGATTTTATAAACATCGTCTTCCATCTTGATCACTTCGACTGCAAAATAAATGATTCTGCCAATAAATTGCTTGCCCAAAGTAATATGTCAATAGTTTTTCAACACACTTTACTATGATACGGAAAAGTATTTCATGCATATTCTACTATATAGATGTTTGTTAAATCAGGTTTAGTTGTATAGTTAAATCAGGATTTTCCTAAACACAGGTTAATTATTTTGTAATGTATTAGAAATATGTTGTGTTTTTCATTTGAGATGAGTTATAAAACTTTCTTAAATATATAACAAATCCGAACATCTAGAGATCGTATATTTCATTAATTGATAAAAGTGTTCAATAAAAATAATTAAAAAGCTTTATATATCAATGTTTCGACTTCAACGAAGCCCTTTTCAAGACAAATGAGAATCTGTCTTGAATTTGTATGAGAATACATTGATAGTACTCAATTTGTACTATCAATATAATGCAATATATGTTATCGGTCGTATAATGCAATGATCTGAAACACCCTCATTCACGTTTTTCACATTTTCTCTCAAATTATTCACGCTATTTTACTTGCATTTTATTTTTACTTTGATGTTAATTTCTATACTCGTAATTGTGGAACTCAATACATTAGCAAGTGTAACTTTAGCAAGTTAAATGATACTCTATCGTTGCACATTGGAGTTTCACGTGTTACAAATTCAATGGTGTCCCTTACAAAAAATGTATCGTAGATATTGGATTTTTTTTTTTTTTTTTTTTTTTTTTTGGATGCTGTTTTTTTTTTCTACAACTAAATTTTCTGCTAGTCATTTTAATGTACACTGATTTCCAAAAATTAAGGAAAAATCACAAAAATAGCGATAACTCTTTCAAAAACAAGCAAACCATATGAAATTTGCATATATTGTTAAATAAAAGATGCTGAATAAAAATACCAAAAGCAATTTAGTGGCGCTGCAATCGCATTGCGTCATCTGTGAGGAACATAAAAAGACACGTTAGAGAGTAATGCTGCATTTGTCACTGTGATAGTGATATTATAAATCTGGGATAGCCAATTCATTACAATGACCTCGGGGCATTATTTTCCCGCAGAACTGCGATTTAGAGCTATTGGGAGATTGGAGGCAGGGCAAAGTCCGGCAGAGGTGGCTAGAGGGCTAAATGTGAGTCCTTCTGTGGTTTATAGGGTTTGGCAACAATTTCAAACCCCTGGTTCGGGCTCAAGAAGGTTCAGCCAAGAATGGCCAAGAGTTTCGATAAGCACCGATGACCGATATTTGCAGTTATGTGTACGAAGGAATAGAACCGCAATCCATCTCATCTTATATCTTCCCTTTCTGCAGCCACTGGAAGGTTGGTGTCAATGTGTACTGTGTGTAGAAGGCTTCACAAAGGTAGAATTTACGCGAGGCGACCAGAAATTTGTTTAACGCTCACCTCAAGTCACCGGAGGGAAGTTTTGTGTGGGCACGTCAACGTGTCCACTGGACAGCTGATCAATCGAGGCATGTTCTCCTCACGGATGAGTCCCGGTTTAGCCTTCAAAGCGACAGTAGGCGTTGTTTGATTTGGAGAGAACAGACAACACGTTATCATCCATCAAACATTTGTGAAACAGATTCATACGGAGTAGGAAGTGTCTGCGTTTGCTGTTGTATCTCTTTGGGTGGACGCACACATCTCCATGTCTTTCCACGTGGAACCGTGAATGCTTACGTCTATAGAGATGACATCCTTCATGCTTATGTGCGCCCTTATGCCGGTGCAATATGTAATGATTCCCTGTTGCAGGACGACAACGCTAGACCGCACAGGGCTCGCATCGTGGAAGATTAACTTCAGCACCAGACAATTCAGTGCATGGAATGGCTAGCTGGATCACCGGACTTGAATCCCATTGAGCATGTTTGGGATGCTTGAAGAAGACGTGTTGCTGCTCTCAATCCCCTCCTCAGACCCTTGCCACGCTTACAGCTGCATTGCAAAAGCAATGGCTCGTACTTCCCAGCGAACTGATCTACTGTATAACTGACAGTATGACACATCACTGAATGTGCTTCAATGCTATTAGGGGTGATAATACGGCATATTACAGGTACTTTTCCTATACCAAACTGAAAAATTGATTTTGCTAATTTTATAATTATGCTATTTTTTGAAACAACATAATTGTCTGGTAATTTCTTTTCATGTTATTTTATACCTTACTATGCGTTGTATATTGTGGCTGAGTTTCATTAAAATCTACATGTAATAATTCTTTGATTCGCCTGTTTTATTAATAAATGGGCTTTCGCATACTTCTGAATAATTTTCAAAAAAAACTGGGTCAATTTTAGAGCAAATGATATCATTTAACATTGGAGGAGGGTTTCGCTACTAAGCAGATATCAAAATATTTAAGACTATACTTTAATTTCTCAAAAATAGCTTGGAAAATATTGATGAGTATAAAGTTTGTTATAATAGAAAAACCACAGCTTTTTCCAGATTATATCAAGAAAAGCCATCCAAATAAATTTCAATGAAAGAAAGTTAATTTTTCCTTCCAATGTCTACTATGCTCCCATTTTAAGTTAAACCGTTGGAGTTGTAACACGTGAAAATTCAATATGTATTGAAAATGCAATATGTCATTGCAGTATCATTTAACTTATCAAAATTATGGGTTTAGTTACTCCATGGTTACGAGTATGGAAATAAACATAAAAAATAGAGTGAGTAATCTGAGAGAGAATAAGAAAAAACGTGAATGATGGCGTTTCAAATAATTACATTATAGATCGTGCAACTATAAAAAATTCTGATTTGTCTTGAAAAAATCTTTGGTGCAGCCGATACATGTAGACAGTTTATATATAAAATCTTTTTTACCATTTTTATGGTTTTTATTTAACCCATTTTAGCAATTAACGAAGTATGTAATTTAATTGTAATTACGTCATAATGACACTTTATTTTATTTTTTAACAGGTATATTCTATTTACCAATTAATAGGACAGAAAAGAAATACGGAACAGGAGCACTTATGGAAAAGGAGCATGCACAACTCCTTCGAAAAGAAACGAAAGAAAAGTTAAAAAAAAAAAAATGGTGATTATAAATCGGAAACATTTGAAATCAGTCTTATATGCAAATTTGATTGATGTGGCAGCAGGTAAAATGTATCTCTCAAAGTAAAAAAAAAAAATTCATATATATTAACCTTAGCTATTATGGCGTGTAAATAAAATCTTCCAAGGCAGATTTCTTATTATTTCTTTTTGCTATTGTTAGTGTTATTGCTAGTTAGAAATATTCTTTTTTCTTCATGAAAAACACATACAAAAGTTTACATGCACACTATAAAAAAGAGAGAGATTTCTTAACCTAGGAAAGTATAATATAAGGACTGTTTCCTAGCAATACGGACAAAATTTTATTGATGGGAAAGCTATGAAAAAACGAGACAAAGAACACAAATGGGCACTGTAAGGTAACTTTAATAACAACATTATTTTGAAAAACAGTTACCGGGTTTCAATTAAGCCGTTCCGTTGGACAGTATCGATTTTACTTTTGGTGGTACTTGCTAGACGTTGTACAAAATCTAGGTCCGTAATTTTGAGACAGTACTTCATTAGATTGATCAATTTCTGGATGTTATCTGCTTTCCAGCCTTTAGAATACACTTTAGATATAAAATACGCTCAGAACTGCTCAATTAGTCGAATTTCGGGAAGGTTGGCCGAGTTGTAGGACTTCTCTACGAAAGTTATGTTTTGTTGGCGAAAGTGGTTGAGAACAATTTTACAGTAGTGACTGCTGGCCAAGTCTGACCAGAAGTCGTAATCACCGTCGTTGTAATTGGCACGGATGTAGGAGATGAGACGACGGCGAATGCACTCGTTCAAATATCGTTGCCCATTGACTGCGAACCCAGACTTTCAGATGAACGGACGACTCAAGCCTTTCGGACTCATCGCAATCCTTGTCTTCGAATTTCGCTTTAGTAGCGAATTTAATGACAGGCTGTGTCGTGGAGACGTCAGATATGTAGCAGTCACCATTACCGTTAATAGTGGAGTGAGTGAGCGTGAAGTATGTCTCGTCATGCAAGTTGAATGTTCGATCAGAGAGTTTTCTGAAAAAGCGACTACACTTCGTTTTCGCGGCAACCATTTGCTTTTTTGTTCGTTTCGGTATGACCGTTTTCTTGTGATATTTTATGTTAAGCTTCATGGTACGATACTCCTCTTTTGACTCCATTGTCGGAAAATACAGATTACTCAATGAACTCTGCGCTCAAGGCGTGCCCTTATATACGATAACGCAACACTTCACGCGCAAGTTTCGCCTGATACTTATTCCTTTGCTATTTTGCATAACTGCAAAGTTTGTGCGGATTTCTAGGATACAGTCTTTAACTACGAAAGAAAATATACAATAACCTCCTGTAAGTTACCCACGATTCCGAAAAGGCGTTCTTTATCTTCAGAAATCTCAGAAACCAATATATTTCGAGATTTAAAGAAGCCTTTATAAAAACAAAGTCTCTTCTGCGGCCACGGATTTCCGAAAATGTTTCCGAGTAGCTTTTATAGTGTATAATTTCGTACTCTCAACTTTGAATATAGGTTTATAGGATGCTATTCATTCTCAGGTAAACATTTTCATGTTCAACAAACATGTTTTACAGACAGACCTCGTAAATTAACAGCATTAGCATTAACATTAACATTATTTTTTTACTCTTGCATGTATAAATACAGTAACGCATCTGAAAATATGTCACGGAGAAATTATAGCATCCGAAAATCCGCTATTCTGATTTGAGAAAACTGATTAGTGTACTATAAAAAAAATCTATTTGGAAACGTTTCCGAAAATCAGTTGCAGGAAAAGAAACTTTGTTTTTATAAATGCTTCTTTAAATCTCAGAAATATGTGGGTTACTGTACTTTCTATAGATAAAGAATGCTTTTCGAAATCGTATGGAACTTAGAAGAGGTTATGCTACATTTTCGTAAGTGGTTATATTATAGTTTCGTAGATAAAGAAATATTTGTATTTTTTTCATAGTGCATGGTACTTATCACATGTTGATTCTTCCAACACTATAATTAAAATGTAAAAGAAATTATTTTTTAACCCGTCATAAAACACAAATAAAAAACATATTTTTTAATCTTTTTAATATTTTGTAATCTTTTTAAAAACTACGCATCTTATTAAAAAGATTCTCGTTTTACAAATGTTCTTTTAAAGAAAGAAATACAAGAATATTATTTTCATATTTTGAGAAAAATGTCGTAAGCTAAACTTTCAGCAAAATTGCCTATATATTTCCAACATTCTCTTTCTAAAAATTACTCTCATCTTTTTTCACTAGAATGTTTTTCCGACGCTATTAGACGTCATTTTTTTTTGTTGTTGACAATCCGGAGAAAATTTGCTGCATGACAAAAGCTATTTTTCAATCCGCAGTACCATTTATTGAAATTTATATGTAAAACGCTACTGCTGGTTCTATTGTCAAATGTTTTTGGAGTATACAAAAATGCATATATTTTGCAGAAAAGAAGTATAAGGCATTTTTGTTTATTGAATACTATACGAGGAACGTTTTAAAAGTATTTTATGTTTCAAATGACTTTTTTTCTGCATATTAGTTTTAAATGTTATCAATATTTAAACTTTCAAATATATCATATTTGAAAGTTTATTTCCCACTTCATATTTACTTATATCAATTCTAAAAAGTATCTCATTTTAAAATCCTGCATATTAATTAAATTAATTAAAATAGAAAATATATTGTACGAATGGAGTACAATTGAATTTTGTATATGTTTTTTTTTAATTAAAATTTGTTAAGATATATTTAAAATTAATGCACATTACTATACCAGTAGCAAGAAAAACAAAAAAGCTAATATTATTTATATTAACTGTATAATGGCCAACATTGGCAATAGTGGTATAAAATATTTCCTCATAGTTGGACTGTGTACAATTTTTTAATATTGGTGCACTAGTGGCAAGAAATATTTTGCTCTTTCAATGCACATATTTCGAATGCAAAACCATTATTTGGACAATATTGTCTTTCTTTGCAAATATCTTCAAGGAAAAACCAATTTTTCTTTAACAGTATTATTTTATTGCAAATATTTCCAATTTAAAGCCAATATTTAACCAAAATTGGATATTCATTGTAAGCATTTCCAATGAATGCAATAATTGCACAATATCGGACAGCAGTCCTACCCATGCAGTCAATATTGATTTGTTACTAAGATACGTTACTAAGTTACTAAGATATACTAAGATATACGATATATATATAATTTTAAAATACTTTAAAAATCTTTGAAAAGAATAAATGCGTAAAATTAAATGCACATCAACTGAATATCACAGATATATTTAAAAAAAAGAGTATTTTCATAACTTGGATATGATATTATAGAGTTAGGATTTACGAAAAATGTTGTTTAACACATTGACCGCCCAATGAGTCCATATGGTCTTACACCCACGAGTCCATATGGTCTCTTTCCCTGGAGTCTATATGATTTCCTGCGTAACTTCCATTCTGCGCACCGTGAGACCATACGGCCGCATGGCAGATTATTATTGCACTTGTCGAATCCGTGTACAACTCGCATGTATAAATGTTGCTGATGATGGGAATGCATAAGGGGTATTTTGGTTGGTTTCGAAAAACTAATGAATTTCCAAATGGGCGGTCAACCTGTTAACCCTTTCGGGTCTGGCGTCTTATTAAGAGGACATGTCTTTTCATTGAGTATTATTTTGTCTTAACAATTATTTTTGTTTTACTGCGTGTAGTAATGGAAGTATATGTCTATACATTTATTATTATAACTTCATTTATGCTTCAGCATTTAGAAGTAGTAATAATAATAACAACAGCAATGAACATTTGCTTAATTATATTTACACAGTTGGCGATTGTTTTATTTCCATCATGGTTCACTCTTTAATATTAAAATAAGGGCTACTTTTCCAAACGATTAATACGTGATAAAAAAAAAAAAAAGAAAAAGAAAAAAAATATATATAATTTAACAAATTACAATAACCATTGGGAAAATGTTCCAAAAGCTTAAAAAAAAAAATACCGTACTTTCGTGTTATAGCGACCCCCACAATTATGATTATGCCAAGGTTGCAGTTATGATTTAGCCAAGATCATCGCAAAGCTTATATATGCATCCTATATACGCATATGTATATTCCAAACACTCCTATAGGTGCCATATACGTCATTATACAGATATTATTTGCGTCTTATATGACGTATATGCAACATATACACATGTCATATATATACATCATATATGCATCATATATGACTATAACTTAGCCACATACGTCAAGAAATGTTATTTATATATCATATATTAGGTTTAGGAAAAAGTAATTTCGTTTTTTTCATGTTTTTTAAAGAGAATTTATTTATATAAATTTCAAAAACTAATCGATGATATATGTGCCGTTTTGATCGATGACCTTTTGCCTCTTTTCCGGTAAAACCATAATTCCGTCACTGTAGAACTTCTGAGATTTCAGGGCGAAAAACTGAACCAAGTGATTTTCACAAACCTCTTTTGAAGCCAGCCTTACACCATTAAGAGAGTTCTGCAGAGATCGAAACAAATGGTAGTCGGACGGAACAAGGTCCGGGCTATAGGGGGGATGCTTCGAAACTTCCCAGACAAGCTCTCTCATTTTTTGCTGAGTCACTAAAGATGTGTGTGGTCTGGTGTTTTTGTGATGGGAGACAACGCCTTTCCTATTGATCGATTCTGGACTTTTTTTAAACGCCGGCTTCAATCGCTTTAGTTGTTGACAATAGAAAGTCAAATTAATGGTTAGGCCAGGTTCGAGCAGCACAATGCCTTTCCAATTCCACCAAACACTCAGCATCACCTTCCTTGGCGGGCTATATCACCATTTGTGAAGCTTCTTCGGGCTTCGACCACAATCGTTTTCGCACAGTATTGTCGTACGCTGTCCACTTTTCATCGCCCGTAATCATTCGTTTAAAAAATAGCTCGATTTCGTTTCGTTTCAGCAACAATTCACAAATGGAAACTTGGTCCATTAAATTTTTCGCTGCTAATTCATTTAATGTGGAACCCAAGTATCAAGCTTCTTTTGGTATCCAATCTTATATAAATGGTTCAAAACTTTTTTTGCTCGATATTTAGTTCCATAGCGATGTCGCGAGATGAAATATGTCGGTCTATCTCGATTTTGTTAAGAATTTCATCAACTTTTTCAACGATTGGCCGGCCAGGGTGAGGTTCATCTTTAATATCAAAATTTCCGAAACGAAAACGAGCAAACCAATTCTGACACTGGCGTTGATTTAAGCACTCATCACCATAAACACCCTACAATTTTTGATGAGCCTGCGCTGCATTCTTTCCTTTTCGAAAAAGAATAGAAAAGCAAAATATGACGAAAATGACCTTCTGGAATCTCTATTTTCAAAGCACAATAACTTTTGACTAAGTAAACAGATAACACAACCTTTATATCTAGAATGTTCTATGGACTGTTACCTTTCAAATGGTCTATAGTATGGCTTCATTGAATAAGCATTACTAGAGATATGCTACTTTAAAGTCATCTATTGGGAAAAAACGAAATTACTTTTTCCTCACCCAATATTATAATAATGTCATACAGGTTTTATAGTTTGGCGATAAATCTTGGTCACTTGGCGATTCATCCTTAGGGCCGTTATAACACAAAAGCACCAAATTTACAATATATTAATGAAACCAGTGTCGTGTAGTTATCAGCCGAAGCTTATACTTTCCTGATAATTAAATAAAATCTCAAGATTATCGTATAGGACAGGTAGTACATTATACGCTACCAGCAAGAACCCGAAGGCTCTCATCCCGTGAAGAAACATATCGGAGACTTCAGGATTCCATGGAAAAACATTTTATTTGAAGAAAAGTAATTGCAAAAAAATGAGGCGGTCCCACGGCACTCAGAACGTCTATAACTTCACATCATGAAAACTCACAATCAAATGAGCCGTTTTATGACTTCACAAATTTTATCAGCGTCGACCCATAGCGTACAGAAGAAAAATTCGTTAGGGAGAAACACATTCTAATTTTGAACGCAAACCGCCAAACTAAATTACCATATCAGCATCTTTATAACAACAGAAAACTAGCTGTCCGAACTTAACATCTGCGGGAATTTTAGCATGCAGATGCATCGAGAAATAGACAATACATTTACTTTTCTTTATATCTTCTGTGAACTTACATGTTTGCATTAGGAAGGTACGCAGATGCCAAACTGAAAATGGTTTCATTTCTCATATGAAAACCGCAAGCACATACGAAAGAAAGACTTTAAACATGTACATTAATTAACTAAGGTCATTTCTAACTGCGATAAAAGAGTATGAGAATTGTTGAATTTTAAGTAGAAAGGAAAAAGATTTTCATTTCACAGAAGCGTGATACAATTAAAAATAGCAAAAGAGGAAACACAATTAATTTATGAAATTTTAATGATAAATATATGAATCTACATCATATATTTCTCCCCTTCAACAAGAAAAAAAATGGCAAACTATGGCTTGACACGAACGTTAAAAAATGACAATCAGACAAAATAAAATACACAAGCAGTACTTACACGTTTGTCCTGGGTGAGCACCTCCACATACATAGAATGTTATAACATGTTACAATCGGTATACCATTAATTAGTCATCTGCAAATGACATTATTATTCGTTTCTTTCTTTGAGAAACAGCTGCAGCAATAATTATAGTCTTAGTGAAAATCTTTCATTTCGCCTTAAATCAGACGTGGATCTGTTTCCATTTTTTTTTGTATATCTATAGATGAAAATGACGTCAGGCCTACATTTCAGGTCAAAATATGGCAAGTGGCATACAGTATAAATTTGACTATATGTAAATTTGTCAATATATAAATATGACAAACAAAGTCCCATTAAAGACATCAGATCAGTATTAATATAAGCAAAAAAATTCAAGCAAATATATATCTATAAGATGCAAAAATATACAATTAACATAAGAGCATTGTAAATGAGTAAAAATTATATTTTTTATAATATAAACACATAAATTTTAAAGTCAAACTCTGCTTTATTTTGCAACAGACAACAATCTTTTCTTTGAATTTATATAAATTTGTAATTTTAAAGTAAATGCCAAAAATATATGTAGGGTGTGATAATTACGTGAATACTGCCAAACGAGCCATCCAATTCCAAAATGCAAAAATTGAGAGTGTTGAAAAATGTAATTAGCCTTGATGTGTAATTGTGTTTCCAAAAAGTTTGTGAATATAATTTGAGTATCTTATCAACATGATTCAACAAGAAAGATGGCTGGCAAGTACAAGTAAGTGTGAAGTGGAAAACCATCTGCATATAATAATTACAAATTGAATAAATTAAAAATAAGCAATTGTGAAAATATTGAACGCCTGAGAGAATAAAGACCATGAAAAAACGATGAATAAGTAAAAGGTTAGTGAACCTTGATAAGAATAACCAATATTTATGTGTGACAAATTTTGAGTTGAACAGAAAGCTGATTAGGCACAATGACAGTACAGGAAATACGTGTGTAAAAAAACGTTAACATTGCAAAACCTACCGTTCACCACATACAGGGACCCCAACCTGTCATATGAAAGGTCTGCAAACAGAATTTGTGTGTGTGTGTGAAAGAGTATCCCTGCAAGTCAAAAGTATCCCAATGAAACTACTGCATGTGTACATAGATTTTTTTTAAAGGTTCGATGAATGCATGTCCGGCATGTAAAAACTTTCAATGTTTCCTTGTACATGTCCGTGACACTGGTGAAATTTTTTTTATGTGAACAAAAATATAAAGTGTAATCATGTAAACATTAAAAAAACTATAGTTCAAAATAAAATCCTCAAAATATTTTACGAAGTGTTGAGCAAATAAATAATTAAAATTTATATAATGAACTTACCTGCACCAGCACATCTACTTCGAATCAACATGTAGTCCTGATAAGTGATAGATAAATCTCAGAACGTGAAATTAAATTTTATTAGTATTTAAGGGATTTATCAAATATATAAGAATGGTGATCGAACACATAAAAGAAATAACTCCTGTAATTACTGTAACCTAAAAAACAATTAAAATGAAGATATTGCCAAAATGCTGAAACTACTATTGCAAGTTAGAAAAACATATGAAAATCGTACTATCTCCTACAAATAAGTGTGTAATAAGTATGAAGTATGAGTGTTTAATTGACAAAGTCCCCAAAATATTGTATCAAATTATGGAAAAGTAAAGGCCTAAAATATATGCTTTGAAAACATTGCACAAATAGAAAAATGTAAATAAGCATTGCAGTATCTGTAAAATGATTTTCGTTGAATTTGAAAAAAATGATCATAAAATAGTAGAAAAACTATGTGTGTAACCGAACAACTCTACATACAGTACTTATAGAATAAAACTTTGTGCGAACTTTGTGAAGAGAAAACATTGTAACCTTTGTAACTAAGAAACCGCATGTAACGCTGGACGACGAAAAGGAAGATCTCGAGAATGTTCACTAACACTCGAAACTGAAAAAGGAAAAAAAAAAAACTTTGTACTATGTAAACTTTGTAAGTTCAAGCACCAGCAAACACCCACAAAATCGAATGAGTAGTCAAAAATGATCAAAAATTTAATAAATTTAGCAAAATTTAAATAAAAAAAGTGAAAACATGAGACATCAAAACAGTACCCAGCATAGACTATAGCAAACACAAGACCGAGCACTCGCATGAAATACCAAGTGTCACGATAAAATCCAACCAGGCGTGTGTAAAATATTTGTAAATCGTTGAAAATTGTTGCCATAATATCCATCCTAATACTCTTGATTGTGTGTAAAAAGGTGTAGAGCCTGTCGAATAATCACGACAAAAAGGGATAACACGGAATGCCCTAACCCATGCAAGCTGACCTATAATTGCACCAAAAATGTCTTGTCACAAAATGTGAAAAATAAAACGGCAAAATACTGCATGAGTGAAAGTTAAATTACCGCCAAACTGAAAAAAATCAAAATAGTAAAAAAATACGACCTTAAACATATATAATTGTGGCAGTATTATTTGTATATATTTTAACATGAGTGTAAGTAAACACATTTCATATCCGAGAAGAGTAAGTGGCCATCTTACTCAACTCAGACATGAAAAATAACATTCAGTCATAGGCCCATCTCTAGAAAATAGTCCCACGACAGAAGTAACCACACTCACGAAAAATGCAATAGGAAATAAAAAATAAACTAACATATCCTACTGTGAAATGACCTTTACGAATATTATGCATTTAATAAAATTTTCAAAATGAGAAAAAGGTGTAACTGAACTATCATCAATAGAAACATGTCGAAGTGAATCTAGTTTCTATGTGAAACTGTAGGGAGATAGCAGAAATGATAAATTTGTTTAAAAACCTAAAAATTATGAGTTTCGTTCCTTATTAATATATACATGACCAATAAAAGCAGAAGCATGTAAAGTATAGATTTTTTTTTTTACAACAGTAAAATTAAGAAAAATATAATAATGTACCCTTGTTGGTTTGAATTACTGTGTAAATGAAATTGGACGCATGGCAGTTTCACCTTATTAGAAGCACATACAAATATGAATTAGTTATGCATTTGGAATTTAAATGAATTATTAAGATGTTACACAATAACCAAATTTAAAGCAGAAATTAAAATAAAAGTATTCTTTATAAAATCACTATGCATAATCTCAACTTTAAAGAAAGTCATAATATATGGAAATTTAACATGCGCAAAAACGAGACGCATTAAAACAATGTCTTTAAAGATTTTTTTTTTTCTTTTCTTTTTTTTTTTTTTTTTTTTTTTTTTTTTTTTTTTTTTACCAACACATAATATACATCACAGAAAAATTTTAAATAATCAGACATTAGCTTATACCTGCGATGACAGTCATTCTAATTATATCATTTTTTTTAATATGCAGTCAAAAAACACAGTAGAATCAATAAATTATCCTTAAAATGTACATCATAAAAAGGTAACCACAATTTACATGAATTAATTTAAAATAATTATCACACACCTATCTATATTTTACTGTTACCATCTTTTATTAATATCAATATTACCTTAAAGCATTCAGATTGTTTACCATATCATTTCTTATATGATTGTTAACATAATAAAATGATAGCAATTCTAGTAACTTGATATATAATTAAAACATAGTTATATAAATTTCAGTTTTAAATTCAATAGTTTTTTTTTGAGAGATGGTGCATGTTTGAAGAAGATATTTAAAATATATCATCACTCCACCAGAAATAAAAATTCAGCAAATTAAAAATTTTAAATATTTCTACCCAAAATCAATTGAATAAAGCACTTACAGAATATAATTGACTGCAATAAAAAGCCATAAAAAATACTATTATCTATTCATGAATTTTTGTAACCATTCTCTAATGACCAACATTAAAAATAAACACTTTGCTTACGTTAAAATATTTACATGCTATGAATAAAAATTGAAATATAAAATTTTAATATAGTATGTATTCAAAAATATCAACTTTACCTGTTATTAAACATGAGTAAAATCTGCATACAATAAATGACTTTAAAAAATATATTTATGAATCTATTATGCAAAATCTTTATTTTATTTTCTTTGCCTTTTTGTTTATTTGTTCATGTTGTTGCAAGTAAAAAAAAAAAATTATTTCAACAGGAGCAGAAATAAAATGTTATGCATGTCCATGCACAAGTATAAATTCTAAATTCTTTAAAAATGCTTAAAAATAATAATATGCAAAGAAAATGTGCAATCAGTTATTAGCAAACGCAAAAGATTAAAATAACTGCAAAAAGTTATTTATACTTGAAATGGGACTGAATAAAATCACAAAAATAATATTTCTTGTTTATCATTACCGTTAATATTATTAATATTACTATACAAAATCCTCTCTCAAACCTCTTAAAAATATTTTATGAAAAATAAGTATAAATATCTAGCAATATAGCAGAAAATTGTATGTTCAAAAACTATATTTCTACAAAAAGCAGTAGAAAATGCTATATTAAATACTATAAGTCCCATATTTATACATATAAAAAAGTATTGTATACAATATGCATGCGTGCATGATCAAATATCTCTCAAAAATATAAAATATTAATGAAAATTATTAGTTAAAATGTTTATATAAGATACAAAATTATTTATTATTATTATTTTTAAGGAAGCAGCTTTATATTATATTTAAAGTATCCAAAATTATTTCAAAAATAATAATCATATGTGAGATGTCATGCATACATGCGAATATATAAGCATAAAATGTACCTTACTTCAAATACACGATAAATGGATGATCTATCCGTTTGTAAAAGTACACATATATTTTATTTGTGCCTACGTATTGTAGTTACGTGCACGGGAAAAATATTAACACTTGTCCCTATATACGTGAGTACCCGCAATTAGGCGCAATTTCGTAATGAAATCTTCCATTCCACTATAGTTCTAATGTATTGTATTTCAGTTTAAACAGTACTAGGAAATACGCATCCCCCCAAAAAATTTTTGCCGACAATACACATCCCGGCATAGCAATAAAGTCCGAGAACCGCAGAAGTCTGGAACAGGCGGAAAATGCCAATCGAGGTAAGTCCGGTAATAGTCCGCAAAGATAAACACTGAGATCCATCGGAAATGTCCAGTACGAGTCCGCAAAAGACAGCACTACGAGAGGTAAACAAGGAAATATCATTGTAGTTTTTTAGCTCTACGCATAAATGCCCGAAAGTATTTGTTTGAAAAATATTGGAAAATCAACGGCCATTTTAGGGAGTGGCAATAATCAGTTTATACACGTCTTGGAATAGCAAATAAGTCTGGGATCCGAAAAAAAATCTCGAACAGGCATATTACATTCATCGGGACAAATCCGGTACTGTTCCGCAAAAAGCAGCACTCCAATGCATTCCGCAGGTCGGCAGATTTATATTAATAAAGTTTATTTGATGACGGTGTCGCTATGAAAACAAAAGCATTCTTTGAATTTAATCCGGAGCATTTTAAAGTTTTCGACGATCTTTAGCGCATGATGCATCAAGGGCAAAATATCCAGGGAAACACCGAAACCTGGTATCAGCAAAAATCTGGAATAATCAGCAGAGGTCCATCGAAAAAAACTGGTATGAAATTCCAATGCAATCGGCATGTAGGGAGACATGAAGACAGCTTCTTGTATCCGGGTCGAATGCATAAGTTCTTTGGTTACGTTTGATACAAAATTATTTTTAAGTTTGTAAAATATTTAGTGGATAATGGCTTTAGAAGCTAGCACGTACAGGGGACGACCTCTTGTTTCTTCAAATTAAAACACGGCTCCAATATTATGTCGTGTAGTTATCAGCCGAAGCTTATACTTTCCTGATAATTAAATAAAATCTCAAGATTATCGTATAGGACAGGTAGTACATTATACGCTACCAGCAAGAACCCGAAGGCTCTCATCCCGTGAAGAAACATATCGGAGACTTGAGGATTCCATGGAAAAACATTTTATTTGAAGAAAAGTAATTGCAAAAAAATGAGGCGGTCCCCCGGCACTCAGAACGTCTATAACTTCACATCATGAAAACTCACAATCGAATGAGCCGTTTTATGACTCCACAAATTTTATCCGCGTCAACCCATAGCGTACAGAAGAAAAATTCGTTAGGGAGAAACACATTCTAATTTTGAACGCAAACCGCCAAACTAAATTACCATATCAGCATCTTTATAACAACAGAAAACTAGCTGTCCGAACTTAACATCTGCGGGAGTTTTAACATGCAGATGTATCGAGAAATAGACAATACATTTACTTTTCTTTATATCTTCTGTGAACTTAAATGTTTGCATTAAGAAGGTACGCATATGCCAAACTGAAAATGGTTTCATTTCTAATATGAAAACCGCAAGCACATACGAAAGAAAGACTTTAAACATGTACATTACTTAACAAAGGTCATTTCTAACTGCGATAAAAGAGTATGAGAATTGTTGAATTTTAAGTAGAAAGGAAAAAGATTTTCATTTCACAGAAGCGTGATACAATTAAAAATAGCAAAAGAGGAAACACAATTAATTTAGGAAATTTTAACGATAAATATATGAATCTACATCATAACCAGAAACAAAAATATTTCATCCTTGGGGGCCGCTATAACACGAAAGTACCAAATTTCAAATTTATTTTTCATATGTGATAATTTACATCTATCCTTTTTGTAACTTTAACATTTTTGTATCGATTTTATGCATTTTTATTGCCTATTCAAAGATAAATTCTTCTAAAATTACAGAATTTCGTCAAAAAAGGTTAAAATAGTAAAATGCGAACATCATTTGGTCCATTCTAGACCGAAAGCAATAACCATTTTCCCAATGGTGAAAAAAAAATACTAGAAAGTTGTAATGGTTGTTTTATCCTGCTGTAACACGATATTTTTAAACGTCTTCAAACATTTTCCTTACCTTATTGTCATATAAATATAGCCGCAAAATAACTGTATTCGTTAGATTTCAGTAAATGACATATTCGTAGAATTTCAGCAAACCAGCAAGAAGGTTTTGCAATTTAGATTGCTACTTTTCATATTATGAACGTAAAAGCAATTATTTCCCAAAATTGAAAAAAAAAAAAAAAAGAAATCGGACTCGAAAGCGTTAAACGAATCTTACAGAAAGATATGAAAATTGCCAAAATCGCTTCTACATTTCTTTAAAAAAAATTGCATTAATCTTTTTTCTTCTTCCTGAATATTTCTAACGCATTATTTGAATGCTCCTTTATATTGTTTTTGATCTTCTAAAATCAAATTTATATCTTAACAGAATTCATATTTCACTCGAAAGTAATATTTGCCGTTTGAATTTCAAGTTACAATTACTTCATATATCAGCTGCCAAGATATATGAAATTTATTTGTATTTATTTTTTACGAACAAAATATAATGAAATTTCTATACGGTGTATTTTTATTTATTAGAAATTTTATTGAAGTGTGCATTTTCAAAAAGATTTGTGCAAAGTGAAAAAAAAGTCACGAATATTTGAGTATTAAACATAGAATGCTTTTTTCGATTTTTTTTTCATTTTGAATGGAAAATACATAGATTTATGTCTGCAATGAAACTGTAATGCATTTTGTTTTTCTTGGATGTTTTTTAAATTGTTAATTTATTTTAAGAATGAAAAGTTGAATATTCGTATCATAGAATTCTGCATTATGACATGTTACAATGTTATAGTGCAAAAACAAAAAAAAAATTGTTTATTTTACAGTATAATATTGGCATTCCAGCTGCCAATATTATACTGTAAAATCAACAAGCTTTTTTTGCAGTGTACGCGTATAGATTTTTTTCGAGACATATTTATTTCGAGTGCAAAATGTCTAGTGCATCATTTATTTATGCAATAAAATTTTAATGGAAATTTTCTTCGATATTTTCTGAATTGCTAATTAAATTTTAAAATGAAAAATTCAATATTACCATCATATAATTCTAGATTATGACATTTTACATGTGAACATTATTAGTATTTTACTGTTTTTAAAATGTTGCAAAAAACTTATGTTTTTACACATTTTAGAATGTTTGATAACGGCAATAATAGTTGGTAAATTCTGCTAAACATTCACATTTAAATAAACTCATCATTTCAAATTTTGAGTATTTTTATTTCTAAAGTATTTCTATAAACAAGAAACGTGAAAAAGAATTTCGGAGAAAAATAATAAACAATTTTATAAATTTCATGATTATACAATTATAGTTTATTTGATTATTCATCAAATAAGTTTAATGTTGATAGCCTAGCTTTTATTTTATTGAAATTTTAAAATTCGTGCCAATATCTGGTTATCAACAGTAGCAGTATGATTAGTTTGCCACATTAACTATACTAGTATATCATATAAAAAATATGAGTTCCAGTATATCGTCTTTAATATTATAGTTAGATTCAAAATTTGAGATAATTTGAAAGAAAAAAAATAGTTATGCAAATGTGAAAATTTTGAACATATATGCCAGCCAACATGTAAAGTATTTTAACACTCTACCTTTAGTAGATTTTATAAAAAAGTACATATAGAGTTGTAAAAAAAAAGAAGAAGAAGACGATTTGCACATATATGAGTCATGAGTAGTGTGGTTAGTTTATGAACTTAAAAGTTCAGTCTAGAGGTTTATATATATATATATATATATATATATATATATTGTGAAACTATAATGAGTTAGTTATTTTCAGAAGTGTTTGTTTTTTTGTTTTTTTAAACCCTCAAAACTGAGGTTTTTGAAAATATGAAGTGTTTTTTGCGTCTATATCTATTTCATTTTCAAAGCGTAAAACATATTTTTGAAAATATGAAGTATTTTTTGTGTCTCATTTATTTTTAAAGTGTAAGTTTGAGAATATGAAAATTTAAAGTGTTTTGAATAATTTATCAAATTTATTGTGTTCTTAAATTTAACTTCCAGAAGTGTTTCTTATAAAGACTACTTTATAAGCAAAAAATGGTAGTAGCATCAAACAAAACGCAACAGTTTTCACAAATATGATTTCTGTTTCCTTCTAGTTATATACATTATTTTCGGTTAGTATTTTAAATTTATTGCATTTAAACTTTATTATATTATTATTACAGTGGTTTTTTTGTGTGTGTTAAAAATTTATTTCCAAAATATATTAAATTATTAATATTATAATTCATACGAATATTATTTCAAAAATTCTTTTTTGATTTTTCAAGAAGTTTAAATTCATATATCAGTGCAAAAATAAAATAATAAAATTTTAAATTCAAGACAATAGTTTATGAGGACAGAATTAATTTCCAACAATTTTGTATTACCTTTATTTTTTAAATTAGTTTATTTACTTGAAATAGACATTTTTATTTAAGAGTAAAATTTTCTCATCTTTTGAATAAAAGCAGATAATATATTCGTATTTCTGAGGGATTTACATTCGTGTTCTTTTCTTTCTTAAAATAAAATCTTTTTCACCCTTCTTTCACGGTAGCGACACTGATATGTTGATTTTGACAGTGAACCATTTTCGTTTCGCTTCTTTTGTGAAAGTGCCATTTATAAAATTGGAACTAAGTAATACTCTTCAAACCGTCATGTTTTAGTTCAAGATTTTCTTCCACATTTTTCCCACTTTTCTTTTACGAGTGATTAAATCGAAATCATTTATCAATTTTTCTTTAAATCTCACATCCTTGGGAAAAAGGATTCAATAATGTACATTGCATATGTATGTTTAATTTTATTTTAAATAAAGTGTAAGGAATATCTGAAGTTTCGATTCTTTATTAAAGCTATATCAAACGGAAGAAGAATAAACAACAAATATTTCCCCAAGAAGATCTATGCATAAGTTAAAACTTGGTTACGATTTTTTTAAGAATCATCCCAGACGTCTGGTTATATCAATTTATCGTTAACGTTTAAATAAAACTGCAGGTAAAACATGTGATTGTTTAAGTTCTAGATAGGATTTATGCGGTTATTCCCATCCAATTAACCTGAGAAATTTAATTAAAAAATTAATAAAATTATTGCGTTGTGTAACTTCGGTGAAGTCTCTGCTTATGAACCGTTAAGTTAATGACACAAGTAAAAATTGAATTTAACATTAACTTAAATGAAGAATTAACTTAACCTGCAGATAGTCAACATGATAAAAAAAATAGAAACTTTTAAAAAGAAATAATTAAAATATATTTACAAATATAAACATAAGTGCACGAGAAAAGTATCAAATTAAAATAACTATCCAGTAGCTTATTCATGGCTCACTTTGATCCTAACATTTCTGAATTTCACTAACTCCTTATAATTACTTGACATTTCCGTATATTTTGAATTACACATTTTATTTACAATTCTAGCTATTAATTATTTTTTTATATTATTAGTTGCTTTAATTAAATTCTTACAGTTATTTCCATCATTTTTATTCAATTACTTTTACAGTTACAGTATTTTTTTAAGAATTTAAACTCAGAGAGTCCTTGCAAATTAGACACATGTATCTTTACAAAACCGCTATTTCAAAATCCCTCAGACTGCTGTTTCGTTCGGTCCACGGACATCTCTGGAAATATTATGTCCTCTTTTGATTAAAATTAGTAACATGAACCTTACGGTCAAACGTAAAGTATTTGTTCTTACTCTTTATAAAACATATTAATGCTTCCATACTTCACAAAGTATGACATAAGCTTTGAGACTTACGTATAAGGAACATGAATATAATGTCGTTTTAGAACATCAATCACTCTCAGAAAAATCAATATTTCTCTAAGTGCAAAAATGCAGAAAACATCCTGCCAAAAAATGTTTTCAGAAGTCATCTCCTGCAATTCTAAAAAACTCAATAATAAAAAATCTACGCTCATGCCTCCTCTTCTCGTGTATATTAATTTAATTTGAGGTACACCAAACTGAACCTCATCCCCTCCTTGTATTCATCGGTTCACAGCATAATGGTCAACTGATTCGACTATTTTAGGTTCGCATAGATTCGTCCTGTATGCCGAGTGGAGGTTCCCTTTATGTCATATATAGAGGTCGCTCCATTTTACCACCCGAGCCTTTAGACCCTGTCGTAAATAACTCTCCAATAAAACCGCCAAAAGCATTTTTTTCCTCTAAAATGTAGACTCCATCGATAAAAAATCCCTTTACATTAGTACTCAATGAGAAACACATATTAATTACATAACACATACTTAATATTCTTAAAATAACATAAAAATTGGTCCGCATATAGTACTTAGTAGAGAGAAAATGGGGATCCGGCCTCAGGAGGAGGTGTGAGGTGCGAGAAGGGAGGAGGGCTCCTCCTCCCGAAGTGCCTCCTCCTCCTCCTCCTCACAAAGTGCCCTCCTCCTCCCGAAGTGCCCTCCTCCTCCCAAAGTGCACCTCACACCTCCTCCCGAAGTGCAGCTCACACCTCCTCCCGAAGTGCAGCACCTCCTCTCAAAGTGCCCTCCTCCACCATCTAAGATAAGGGGGTTAATTAAGGATTAGTGTTAATTAATTTTAATTGCGAGACTTAGAAATTTTTCGAAGCAATTTTTTTTTTCAACTAGAGTAGGGTGGGAAATATTTTTTCAGTTTGTGAATTGTATTTAAAAATTGTAATTAAAAAGGGTCATTAATTTTAATTGGAGAACTTAGAAATTTTTCGAAGCAATTTTTTTTTTTTTTTTTAACAACGAGAGTATGCAGTTTGAATATGAGTGCAGTAGAAGTGAATGATTAATTAAAAATGTTAATTAATTTTAATTGGGGAACTTAGAAAATTTTCGAAGCAATTTTTTTTCACGTAGAAATAGCTATTACAGTACAAGGTGAATTTTAACGAATTACAAATTTAATTAATTTTAATTGGGGAACTTATAATTTTTTCGAAGCAATTTTTTTTAAAACTAGAATAGACTATTCAATATATATATATATATATATATATATATATATGTTAGAAATAATGATTCATACATTAAAAAAGGTATTAAGATTTTTTTTCTTTTAAACCAAAAATAGAATTTAGAGTTAAAATATAATTTTTAGTTTTAAAAGTCGCCAAAAGTAGGATTTTCAACTGAAAGTAATCTAAGATATAAACTCTCAACTGAAATGAATTTTGCCTTAAGGTGTGAGCTTTTGGCTAGAAGTGACCTAGAGTCAAAACTTCCTGGTTCCAGTATTTAAAAATATTAATTAAAAATGTTCATTAAATATTAATTTATTTTAATTGGAGGACTTAAGAAATTTTTAAGATTTTTTTTCTAAACTAGAGTAGACTATTCGATTCTCAACGAGAGTACGTAGTTTGAATGTGAACGTAAAATAGTAATTAAGAAATAATTAAAAATTGTAATTAAAAATGGTCATTAATTAATTTTAATTGGCAGACTTAAACATTTTTTGGGGCAAACAGGTCAGTTTTAATGAATTCGATACAGGTTAAGGTAAAAAATATAGGGCCCCGTATGAATTATACAGTACTAAATTTAACAACTCGCCCCCTCCCCCTCCCCCTCCCCCTCCCCCTCCCCTTTTTTACCCAGAGGAGCCCTTCGATAGCCTAACAATACACACTTCAAAAAATACAGAGTGCTACAAAACGAAGAATTTTAAGTGTATATAAAATAAACAAGAATGAAAAATCATGCGTAGCAACATAATTCATTAATCACTTTCCAACATCCTTGAAATGTTATGTGAACAAAATATAATTTTACCAGCTAGTGTATAGTTAATTAAAATAGTGAACAGACCCCCTTTTTAATAAAAAGGATCCCTTCACAAAAATCCAATTATGCATAAGGATCCTTCCTAAAATCAGATAATTTACACTTTCGCCTTTTTTTTCAATTCAAGTTAGGCTAAAAGTACAGCTTGCGCATCGATAGGTTGGAAATACACGGACCCTTCGAAAGAAACTTTGAAAAGTTATAGATATTAAACCCTGCTCACAAAATAATACGACTATTCCTATCCCAGAACACTTCACAAATAATATAACCCTATTCGAATCTCAGGTCCCTTCACAAAATAAATCCAATAGATTCATATTATATTACAACGACAGAAATACTAGGGACATTGACCTTTCATAAAAATCTAACATCACTGTTTGAATGAAAAGGACCCTTCACAATATACCCTGTAAAAATATTATGATTCCACAGATATTTTAAGAAATAGAGTACTAATCTCAAATGAATACGAATTCAGGCAATGTAGAAATAGGTTTTACACGAATACATTTTTAGTATAACGTTCAAAATATAGATTTTTTTTTTTAAAGTACATATTTCAACAAATTTATCATACAAGTCTGTAAAATAGGGTAGATCGTTTCATGAAAAATAATTGAATTTTCGAATGATTATGCTTTAAAATACATATTTATAACTGCAACTAAGATTTGAGTGTTACCCCCTCAACATGCATAACGTTCAAAATATAGATTTTTTTTTTTTTTAAGTACATATTTCACCAAATTTATCATACAAGTCTGTAAAATAGGGTAGATCGTTTCATGAAAAATAATTGAATTTTCGAATGATTATGCTTTAAAATACATATTTATAACTGCAACTAAGATTTGAGTGTTACCCCCTCAACATGCATAACGTTCAAAATATAGATTTTTTTTTTTTTTTTTTTTTTTTTTTTAAGTACATATTTCACCAAATTTATCATACAAGTCTGTAAAATAGGGTAGATCGTTTCATGAAAAATAATTGAATTTTCGAATGATTATGCTTTAAAATACATATTTATAACTGCAACTAAGATTTGAGTGTTACCCCCCCTTAACATGCATATCGCTGATTCATAATGAGTCATATTATCAGTTAAGCGAAGATCTTGCTTTGACACGGTGAATCACTCGCGATAAGAAATATCTGATGCTCGAGTTTCTATCACATTTTGGGTAGGAAATGAAGGAAATGAGCTATTAAAACCGTCAATGTATACGAATTATTTCGTGTAGTCCTATATAATTATTAATCTGTTAAGTTTTAAAATGCTTCAATGAAAAATAAGAACTAGTCATTAAGAAATATCCCTTAAGAATTTTGAGTATAAGACACGGGTTTAAAGGAATTTGAACCTGTTTAAATGTACCTGTGTTTAAATGAATTTGATACAGGTTATGGTAAAAAATGTACAGGGGCCCCTATAAAATATAGGAATTAAATTTTAAATAATATAAAACTAAATTACATTAGTCTATGCTTTTTTTTGTATAGAAAAATTATACTAAATTGAGTTTTTAGTATTTTAACTTAAAAACTTCTTTTGAGGAATGAATAGAATAACTAATCTTTGTTTTTATAAAATATATATTGTACTATTTAGTTAGGGCATTATTTAAAAAATTTTTGTTTTTAATATTGAAAAAAAAATGTATCTTACCTAAATATTTAAACCATAATGTACTGGAATTCATCCAAATTTGATCGACTGCATGCATGTCTTAAAAGAACTAAACGTGTTCGCTTATCTCTTAAAACCACGGTATATTATAACGTTATGGATAAAGCATAGGGTAGAATACAGAATGAATAGGTATTATAAAGCAGAATCATAAATTTTGCATACTTTACACTTGTAGTATGTGAAATGATGGCTACAATTGCCTATATGAGAAAATGAATCATCAACGAATCTTATTAGTGTATGTTATATTTAACCAACAGGCTTGAAATGCGTGAATTTTGACTAGAATTAATCATTGAATGTAAAAATGATTTATTTTTAGATCTAATATTTATATCGTTTAACATTTTAAAATATATACATAAATTAATCTTACCTTTTTCACAAACTTGCAATCCCGTCTTCAATATATGACTACAGCATGAAAAAACATGCGTGCTACTTGTATAGCAACTAAGACCAGAAATGATTTCAGTACAAGTCCATTATCTTATCGTTAATCTATAGATTAGTAACATCACGTGACTGATTGCGATAACATTCTATACAAGATTTACTGATAAGAATACATTTCAATTCATTTCTCCCAAAAGCAAGTGTATGAGTTGGTTGTAAGATCTAGGTAAGTATCCTTACTTTATATGTTTAAAGTTATAATATATGAATAGATATAATATTAATGTATTTTTTCAATATGTATGGTAGGCAAAAATGAATAGGTAAGCAAAAAAGAATAGGTATTATTGCATGTATCCTCTAATTTATTTTAAAAATAATTATTTTAAAAATACATACTAACAATTTATGCGATGAGTCACACAGCATGATGGGACGATATATGAAATTCATTTTTATATTATACAAGCTCCTATATACAATTCATATGCATGAGCAAGATTATTTTTAGACTAGAATTATTCACTGAATGTAAAAAAAAAAAATTTATATTTAGATCTAATATTTATATCGTTTAACATTTTAAAATCCTATTAAAAGTATATACATTAGTATGCTTGTGAAAGGCCTATTGTTAATACGAAACGTTGTGTGAAGTGTCCTGTTTTAGGGTTAAAAGTTTCGTGAAGGGGTCTGTTTGAAGGAGCTTGTTTCGAAATGACTTAAGAACGCACAATTTATTCCTAAACATTCAACTCGATTCGTTATATATGCTTTATTAAGTATTCAATAAAAAATAATAACTAAGAAATAAAATTAAAAATAGTAATTAAGAGATACCCTTAAGAATTATTGCGATATCTAATTCGATACAAGTCTTGTTAAAACAGAGATTATAGTTAAAATACACATTAATTATACAGTATTACACTGTATTACACAATGCGCTACCTCACCTATATTATCACAGAAATACCTTCGATAAAATTTAGACTAACAATACACACCTAAAAAAATATATACAGAGTACCCAGAACATGATAGGAATGAATGAAAAATTTTAACGTAAATTATAAAATAGGATCTACAATAAGTGACAATAAATAAATATGAAGGAAAAATCATGAGTCATGGTATACTTTATGAAACACTTTCCAATGCTATGTGACTATCGTTAAGAATTTGAAATAAGTGAATTAGATTTAATAATTCATACTGGAAATGTATTTAAAAAAAATTAGTAGCTTCGCCTACTTTTAAATCATTTAAGATATATGATGAAGGCTTGGCTGCTGTAGAAAAGCTTAATACTTGTATCTTAATGAATCGACCTATTTATGTTGGATTCACAATTTTAGAATTATCTAAATTAGTTATGTATGATTTTCATTACAATTTTATAAAGAAAACATACAAAGATCGTGTAGTTATACTCTTTACGGATATAGATTCCTTAACTTATCATATTCAAACACATAATATTTATAAGGATATGGAGCACCATCATGATTTTCTCGACTTTTCTGAATACTCGAAATCCCATCATCTAAACCGCACAAGTTTCGAACCCACAAACATATAATCAGACTTGTCATTTTATAACCAGGACGCTAACCACAGGGCTAAGTGAGCCCCCGCTTATTTTATAGTCACCACGCTGACTATTGGGCTTAGTAAGCCCCAGGCTAATTTATATCCACCACGCTAACTATTGGGCTTAGTGAGCCCCAGGCTAACTTATACCCACCACGCTAACTTTTGGGCCTAGTGAACCCCCCGCTTATTTTATAGCCACCATACTAACCACAGGGCTAAGTGAGCCCCCGCTTATTTTATAGTCACCATGCTAAATATTAGGCTGAGTGAGCCCCAGGCTATTTTATAGCTACTACGATAACCCCAGGGCTAAGTGAGCCTACCGCTTATTTTATAGTCACCATGCTAAGTATTAAGCTGAGTGAGCCCCAGGCTATTTTATACCCACTATGCTAACTAATGGGCTGAGTGAGCCCCAGGCTATTTTCTACCCAACACGTTTACTGGGCTTAGTGTGTCCCCGCTTATTTTATAGCTACCATGATAACCACAGGGCTAAGTGAGCCCCCGCTTATTATATAGTCAACACGCTAACTACTGGGCTGAGTGAGCCTCAGGTTATTTAGTCGCATGAATATGATTTCCAAGGTATATGTCCTAACTTGATTTAGACCATTGCCTATAGTAAGATAAAGCTGCGAAGTAAATTGGTAAACTATATGTACATTTCCCATGAAAACTCACTTGTGTTTTCTTAAATATCTGCAGAAATCAGCATAGTTTATTAAAATTATATACATTCTCATTAGTTTATGAATCTACTAACTTGTAATATCTATATGGTAACTTGGATTATTAGTATTCCCACTTAAAAATTTCTTTTGTAGATTTAATATGATAAACACTATCATGAGACTGACTAAACTTTTACCATTTTCATTTCAACTTAGTTTTAGGAAATTTATCTACATAGCTTTAAATTTTACTGTTTAGTAAGTCTATTATTTCAAAGTATTATTTTTTAGTTCTAATATTCAAAACATATTCATATCGTTTTACATAGTAGGTATCAAATTAATTTAAAGTCATATTAAAAATATATATACAAATACTATTCTTACCTAACACGCCAGCTAGCTAAGCACCCAACCGTCTCACACCAAGGCTCTGAGAAAAGTGAATGCTTGTTCAGGGCCTTATCAGCTAATATAATCACTGATAAGACTTGATCACGTGACATGTGACGTCACTGTTTAAGTGATATCACGTGACCATGTGGTATCATTCAATACGTCACCAATGACGTCAGAGATCACGTGACTAGGTCATAAAAGAAACAATTGCTAATTGCAATTAACAATTTACCTTTAATTGATTTGTATAATATATATATATATAGATAATTTAATACATGATTTTTCTATGTATTATTTCGTAATACATAGTACATGTACCTTGTTTTACGAAATAATAGAAAAATCATGTATTAATTTATCTATATATATATTATACAAATCAATTAAAGGTAAATTGTTAATTGGAATTAGCAATTGTTTCTTTTATGACCTAGTCACGTGATCTCTGACGTCATTGGTGACGTATTGAATGATACCACATGGTCACGTGATATCACTTAAACAGTGACGTCACATGTCACGTGATCAAGTCTTATCAATGATTATATTAGCTGATAAGGCCCTGAACAAGCATTCACTTTTCTCAGAGCCTTGGTGTGAGACGGTTGGGTGCTTAGCTATATGGCGTGTTAGGTAAGAATAGTATTTGTATATATATTTTTAATATGACTTTAAATTAATTTGATACCTACTATGTAAAACGATATGAATATGTTTTGAATATTAGAACTAAAAAATAATACTTTGAAATAATAGACTTACTAAACAGTAAAATTTAAAGCTATGTAGATAAATTTCCTAAAACTAAGTTGAAATGAAAATGGTAAAAGTTTAGTCAGTCTCATGATAGTGTTTATCATATTAAATCTACAAAAGAAATTTTTAAGTGGGAATACTAATAATCCAAGTTACCATATAGATATTACAAGTTAGTAGATTCATAAACTAATGAGAATGTATATAATTTTAATAAACTATGCTGATTTCTGCAGATATTTAAGAAAACACAAGTGAGTTTTCATGGGAAATGTACATATAGTTTACCAATTTACTTCGCAGCTTTATCTTACTATAGGCAATGGTCTAAATCAAGTTAGGACATATACCTTGGAAATCATATTCATGCGATTAAATAACCTGGGGCTCACTCAGCCCAGTAGTTAGCGTGTTGACTATATAATAAGCGGGGGCTCACTTAGCCCTGTGGTTATCGTGGTAGCTATAAAATAAGCGGGGACACACTAAGCCCAGTAAACGTGTTGGGTAGAAAATAGCCTGGGGCTCACTCAGCCCATTAGTTAGCATAGTGGGTATAAAATAGCCTGGGGCTCACTCAGCTTAATACTTAGCATGGTGACTATAAAATAAGCGGTAGGCTCGCTTAGCCCTGGGGTTATCGTAGTAGCTATAAAATAGCCTGGGGGTCACTCAGCCTAATACTTAGCACGGTGACTATAAAATAAGCGGGACTCACTTAGCCCTGTGGTTAGTATGGTGGCTATAAAATAAGCGGGGGGTTCACTAGGCCCAAAAGTTAGCGTGGTGGGTATAAGTTAGCCTGGGGCTCACTAAGCCCAATAGTTAGCGTGGTGGATATAAATTAGCCTGGGGCTTACTAAGCCCAATAGTCAGCGTGGTGACTATAAAATAAGCGGGGGCTCACTTAGCCCTGTGGTTAGCGTCCTGGTTATAAAATGACAAGTCTGATTATGTTTGTGGGTTCGAAACTTGTGCGGTTTAGACGATGGGATTTCGAGTATTCAGAAAAGTCGAAAAAATCATGATGGTGCTCCATATCCTTATAAATATTATGTGTTTGAATATGATAAGTTAAGGAATCTATATCCGTAAAGAGTATAACTACACGATCTTTGTATGTTTTCTTTATAAAATTGTAATGAAAATCATACATAACTAATTTAGATAATTCTAAAATTGTGAATCCAACATAAATAGGTCGATTCATTAAGATACAAGTATTAAGCTTTTCTACAGCAGCCAAGCCTTCATCATATATCTTGAATGATTTAAAAGTAGGCGAAGCTACTAATTTTTTTTAAATACATTTCCAGTATGAATTATTAAATCTAATTCACTTATTTCAAATTCTTAACGATAGTCACATAGCATTGGAAAGTGTTTCATAAAGTATACCATGACTCATGATTTTTCCTTCATATTTATTTATTGTCACTTATTGTAGATCCTATTTTATAATTTACGTTAAAATTTTTCATTCATTCCTATCATGTTCTGGGTACTCTGTATATATTTTTTTAGGTGTGTATTGTTAGTCTAAATTTTATCGAAGGTATTTCTGTGATAATATAGGTGAGGTAGCGCATTGTGTAATACAGTGTAATACTGTATAATTAATGTGTATTTTAACTATAATCTCTGTTTTAACAAGACTTGTATCGAATTAGATATCGCAATAATTCTTAAGGGTATCTCTTAATTACTATTTTTAATTTTATTTCTTAGTTATTATTTTTTATTGAATACTTAATAAAGCATATATAACGAATCGAGTTGAATGTTTAGGAATAAATTGTGCGTTCTTAAGTCATTTCGAAACAGGCTCCTTCAAACAGACCCCTTCACGAAACTTTTAACCCTAAAACAGGACACTTCACACAACGTTTCGTATTAACAATAGGCCTTTCACAAGCATACTAATGTATATACTTTTAATAGGATTTTAAAATGTTAAACGATATAAATATTAGATCTAAATATAAATCATTTTTTTTTTTACATTCAGTGAATAATTCTAGTCTAAAAATAATCTTGCTCACGCATATGAATTGTATATAGGAGCTTGTATAATATAAAAATGAATTTCATATATCGTCCCATCATGCTGTGTGACTCATCGCATAAATTGTTAATATGTATTTTTAAAATAATTATTTTTAAAATAAATTAGAGGATACATGCAATAATACCTATTCTTTTTTGCTTACCTATTCATTTTTGCCTACCATACATATTGAAAAAATACATTAATATTATATCTATTCATATATTATAACTTTAAACATATAAAGTAAGGATACTTACCTAGATCTTACAACCAACTCATACACTTGCTTTTGGGAGAAATGAATTGAAATGTATTCTTATCAGTAAATCTTGTATAGAATGTTATCGCAATCAGTCACGTGATGTTACTAATCTATAGATTAACGATAAGATAATGGACTTGTACTGAAATCATTTCTGGTCTTAGTTGCTATACAAGTAGCACGCATGTTTTTTCATGCTGTAGTCATATATTGAAGACGGGATTGCAAGTTTGTGAATAAGGTAAGATTAATTTATGTATATATTTTAAAATGTTAAACGATATAAATATTAGATCTAAAAATAAATCATTTTTACATTCAATGATTAATTCTAGTCAAAATTCACGCATTTCAAGCCTGTTGGTTAAATATAACATACACTAATAAGATTCGTTGATGATTCATTTTCTCATATAGGCAATAGTAGCCATCATTTCACATACTACAAGTGTAAAGTATGCAAAATTTATGATTCTGCTTTATAATACCTATTCATTCTGTATTCTACCCTATGCTTTATCCATAACGTTATAATATACCGTGGTTTTAAGAGATAAGCGAACACGTTTAGTTCTTTTAAGACATGCATGCAGTCGATCAAATTTGGATAAATTCCAGTACATTATGGTTTAAATATTTAGGTAAGATACATTTTTTTTTCAATATTAAAAACAAAAATTTTTTAAATAATGCCCTAACTAAATAGTACAATATATATTTTATAAAAACAAAGATTAGTTATTCTATTCATTCCTCAAAAGAAGTTTTTAAGTTAAAATACTAAAAACTCAATTTAGTATAATTTTTCTATACAAAAAAAAGCATAGACTAATGTAATTTAGTTTTATATTATTTAAAATTTAATTCCTATATTTTATAGGGGCCCCTGTACATTTTTTACCATAACCTGTATCAAATTCATTTAAACACAGGTACATTTAAACAGGTTCAAATTCCTTTAAACCCGTGTCTTATACTCAAAATTCTTAAGGGATATTTCTTAATGACTAGTTCTTATTTTTCATTGAAGCATTTTAAAACTTAACAGATTAATAATTATATAGGACTACACGAAATAATTCGTATACATTGACGGTTTTAATAGCTCATTTCCTTCATTTCCTACCCAAAATGTGATAGAAACTCGAGCATCAGATATTTCTTATCGCGAGTGATTCACCGTGTCAAAGCAAGATCTTCGCTTATCTGATAATATGACTTATATGAATCAGCGATATGCATGTTAAGGGGGGGGGTAACACTCAAATCTTAGTTGCAGTTATAAACATGTATTTTAAAGCATAATCATTCGAAAATTCAATTATTTTTCATGAAACGATCTACCCTATTTTACAGACTTTTATGATAAATTTGGTGAAATATGTACTTAAAAAAAAAAAAAAAAAACTATATTTTGAACGTTATGCATGTTGAGGGGGTAACACTCAAATCTTAGTTGCAGTTATAAATATGTATTTTAAAGCATAATCATTCGAAAATTCAATTATTTTTCATGAAACGATCTACCCTATTTTACAGACTTGTATGATAAATTTGTTGAAATATGTACTTTAAAAAAAAAATCTATATTTTGAACGTTATACTAAAAATGTATTCGTGTAAAACCTATTTCTACATTGCCTGAATTCGTATTCATTTGAGATTAGTACTCTATTTCTTAAAATATCTGTGGAATCATAATATTTTTACAGGGTATATTGTGAAGGGTCCTTTTCATTCAAACAGTGATGTTAGATTTCTATGAAAGGTCAATGTCCCTAGTATTTCTGTCGTTGTAATATAATATGAATCTATTGGATTTATTTTGTGAAGGGGCCTGAGATTCGAATAGGGTTATATTATTTGTGAAGTGTTCTGGGATAGGAATAGTCGTATTATTTTGTGAGCAGGGTTTAATATCTATAACTTTTCAAAGTTTCTTTCGAAGGGTCCGTGTATTTCCAACCTATCGATGCGCAAGCTGTACTTTTAGCCTAACTTGAATTGAAAAAAAAGGCGAAAGTGTAAATTATCTGATTTTAGGAAGGATCCTTATGCATAATTGGATTTTTGTGAAGGGCGCCTTTTTATTAAAAAGGGGGTCTGTTCACTATTTTAATTAACTATACACTAGCTGGTAAAATTATATTTTGTTCACATAACATTTCAAGGATGTTGGAAAGTGATTAATGAATTATGTCGCTACGCATGATTTTTCATTCTTGTTTATTTTATATATACGTTAAAATTCTTCGTTTTGTAGCACTCTGTATTTTTTGAAGTGTGTATTGTTAGGCTATCGAAGGGCTCCTCTGGGTAAAAAAGGGGAGGGGGAGGGGGAGGGGGCGAGTTGTTAAATTTAGTACTGTATAATTCATACGGGGCCCTATATTTTTTACCTTAACCTGTATCGATTTCATTAAAACTCACCTGTTTGCCCCAAAAAATGTTTAAGTCTGCCAATTAAAATTAATTAATGACCATTTTTAATTACAATTTTTAATTATTTCTTAATTACTATTTTTCGTTCACATTCAAACTACGTACTCTCGTTGAGAATCGAATAGTCTACTCTAGTTTAGAAAAAAAATCTTAAAAATTTCTTAAGTCCTCCAATTAAAATAAATTAATATTTAATGAACATTTTTAATTAATATTTTTAAATACTGGAACCAGGAAGTTTTGACTCTAGGTCACTTCTAGCCAAAAGCTCACACCTTAAGGCACAATTCATTTCAGTTGAGAGTTTATATCTTAGATTACTTTCAGTTGAAAATCCTACTTTTGGCGACTTTTAAAACTAAAAATTATATTTTAACTCTAAATTCTATTTTTGGTTTAAAAGAAAAAAAATCTTAATACCTTTTTTAATGTATGAATCATTATTTCTAACATATATATATATATATATATATATATTGAATAGTCTATTCTAGTTTTTAAAAAAATTGCTTCGAAAAAATTCTAAGTTCCCCAATTAAAATTAATTAAATTTGTAATTCGTTAAAATTCACCTTGTACTGTAATAGCTATTTCTACGTGAAAAAAAAATTGCTTCGAAAAATTTCTAAGTTCCCCAATTAAAATTAATTAACATTTTTAATTAATCATTCACTTCTACTGCACTCATATTCAAACTGCATACTCTCGTTGTTAAAAAAAAAAAAAAAAAAAAATTGCTTCGAAAAATTTCTAAGTTCTCCAATTAAAATTAATGACCCTTTTTAATTACAATTTTTAAATACAATTCACAAACTGAAAAAATATTTCCCACCCTACTCTAGTTGAAAAAAAAAATTGCTTCGAAAAATTTCTAAGTCTCGCAATTAAAATTAATTAACACTAATCCTTAATTAACCCCCTTATCTTAGATGGTGGAGGAGGGCACTTTGAGAGGAGGTGCTGCACTTCGGGAGGAGGTGTGAGCTGCACTTCGGGAGGAGGTGTGAGGTGCACTTTGGGAGGAGGAGGGCACTTCGGGAGGAGGAGCCCTCCTCCCTCCTCGCACCTCACACCTCCTTCTGAGGCCGGATCCCCATTTTCTCTCTACTGTACTTGATGCCTTGAAAAGTAGTATTTAAAGTTTATCTTTGTATCTCAATTCTAACTTGAAATAATTTATTTACAAAATGCATTTACGTTGAAATCGCGCTAGCGATGAAAGATGTTGCGCAGAGTAAGTAACATACTGTTTCTCTACCAACACATTTTACAAAGCATGTTCACACAGTTTCTTTTTTCAAAAATTGCAGAAGCTGAGCAAATATGTTTTGAAGGGTTAACTATCGTGTCTCTAATTTGATAGGTTACTGTATAATTACGTACTTTCCTACCTTTATACCGATTGATTCAGTTCAGGAATAATCAACAGTGCTGGAAAAATGAGTAACATTTCGGATCTGACACCAGTCGTGATGGGTAAGCAATAATATGTCCTCTTTCAGCAAGATAAAGCAACTTCTACTGACCAAAATGAAGTGTTGGGTGAATTGCTGCGCGAATGACTGTTGTATGCTACCACTATTTTCGTATAATCTGGATAAACTTTTATGTATAAGGACTTTTATAGACTTAATAAAAGTTACAAATTTCTTTAATATTCAAGGTGTCTACGCTTATCGTTGCCTAATAGCTCATTCCTAAACCATTCACTGTAGAGGTATAGTTTCAAATTGAAAAATGTTTCAAATGTGTTGTTCATCATATTAAGAGGGGCTCACGTTAACATATTAATATATTTTTAAAATTTCGAAATCGAAATTTTTACATGATCCTCTGATCTTAAAAGTTATGTTTTAAAAAACTGTCCCCATTTACTAATTAGTAATACAAAAAAAAAATTGTACGACAAAATTTACCAAGTTATGATACTTTGAACTTTATGAGTTTTCAGCGCTTTTTGGCAATAAAAATAGAAAAATATTTTGTAAAGCGTATAGTTTTTATTTCAGTGCTCAGAAAAAGAAACATTCCAACTTCACGTTTGAGTTAGTAAATGACACTTGTGTAGTCACCAAATTGTTGCTTGTACTGTCACCAAATGACACCTTTTTACATAGTGAATATTTGGAATTACTAAGCCGCTAACTAAGAAAGCCACATTTTAGTCCCGTTGTGAATGTGTGTGTGCTATAGTGCACAGGCTGTAATTTTAAAAATAAAATAAAATTATTGCACATAAAATATTTTTTTTCTCATTTTGTAGGACCTTTTAGTTAGAAAATAGCAAATTTAATGTTGGGGCTTTGCCAGTTTTAAAGTATGCAACAAAGGGATATTCACCTATTCAGGACTGAGGTTAGAATAATCGCAATTTGTCCACTTGCAGCATCCTTTATATCCTCTGCAGGACACTCATTAAACTTTCTAGGTACCCATGTTCATTTTTGCATTAAATCACATCATTTTTCAATTTGCTTCAAGAGCATTATAATCACTTTTCTAAATCTATAGCAATATGGAAAGCATTGTATAGAAATATTTTGCCTGCATAGATGCTCTGAAATACATTCAAAATGACGAAACCCAAAAATTCGGAATTCGAGCAGATAATAAGGATATACTCAAGCTGCAGAGACTTGAAACAGCATTCATGGCAAGATTTTAAGGAATACTGCTATGCCGCTCAGATTACACCACGTGAATACGTAGAGAATGTCGATCTCACTTTATGCGAATAATTTTCACAGTTAAATTCTATGCATAAATTCCGCATTTCTTGCAAAATTTTGACTCTATTGGACAGCTTTGATCTTCGCTGTAGCTTTGTCTAAAAATTTTCGTCAAAGAATTTTTCTTAGTAGTTTCGAAATCTTTTCACTGTTCATGAATGGGGTTTTCTCGCTCGCTTTAATAAACTAAATGCAGAAAAGTCCACGGGGGAAGTTTCAAGTGAATATACAAGTATTTCTTCAAGTGGGTCATAATTTATTCCCGTTTGTGTTTATTTTTTCGCTAAATATGATTTGAACGTGGGACTTAACTTCCTCCATATCAAGATCGATTTTATTGGTGTCTTTTACATATAAGACTGAAATTTCTTCTCCGAAAATCAGTTCTAAAATATTTTGCTGATGATAAAATGAATTTATTTTAACTGTACTCGATACTTTTTAAAGCTTTAACTTACTTTCATAACAAAATCGAGCAGCAATCATGAATATGTCCATAAAGTTTTCCTTACATTCATGAAACATTTCGTTGTTTTTTACTTTCACTCATTGATTAAAAAAATGCACTTTTTTTGTTCCAGCCACCTAAATAAAGCTATGCTTTATACAGTTGCATCACAAAACTTTTATTTAAAATTAGCTAGTTGTTTGCAAGAGGACCAGTCAAATACCGTAAAAACTCAGAAAGATACCAGCAATATGGTGAGCTAATTGACAAATTCGTGGGGAAATCCCATTGGATGATATGGGATTTCCCCTCGAATTTGTCAATTAGCTCACTGTATTGTTGGCATCATGTTATTTGACTGGTCTTTTAATATGCGTTACTCTATAGAAGGGACTACCAAATCATGTAAAAAAAAATCTTCGCATAGTTCGCGCATGCGCAGTTATAAATTATTTCATATAAATGCCCATATTTCATAAAATATGCAATATATTAGTTATTTAATTGCAGTATACTGTTTCTACTGTTCTTGAAGTCAAACATGGGCTTTACATTCTCGAATTTCAAGAACAATTTCTCAAAAATTTCAGTAGATGTTCGACAAACCGTGTAAAAAGCGAACGCGTCCGGTCACTGCTCCTTAATTTTTGGACAACAGTGTAAAATTAAATAGAGGATCCAATCTGGACTGCATTTTCAGAAAGTCTCACGTTTTCAGCACCAGCTTGGCGAATTGGCGGAAGAGAGAATGCGCAGCCAACTCTATCATCAGTCGTCGTCCATGCTTTTCATTTGATCTGAACTTGAATGTGAAATGGCGGCGGGCCAAATAGCCTCTGTGTACACACAGTGCATGTGCGTGTGTGTGTGGAGGAGAGGGTAGAAAGGAGAAATTTAGTATGATTATCCGTTTTTACTTGAAAGTAAAAAAATAAGATAAATAGAACAATTTTTTTAATTTGTATGCTGGTGAAGGGGGAGACCGAAGAAGAAAAAAAAATTAATTGTGAAATAAAAAGCAAATGTAAACCACGGTTAAATAACATCTCCTCATACTATCTTCTCCATTTGATAACATTTCTTGAAAAAAAAAAAACTTATTTTTTCGCTGCAGCAAAGGAATGGCGTTGTTGTTTGATATACGTTTAACGTCACAAACAAGAAAGGGGTTCATATTCTGTACATGACATTGGATTCAGTACCACGCCAAGGTGCTGAAAACATGAGTCTTTCCGAAAAAGAATCCGGGCTTCCTGGGTTAAAGAATACAGATGAAAATCAACTTATTTTTAAATTTGAAAACTCTAATAGATTTTTTTATTTAATATATATATATATATATCTATATATTTATTTTAGATTGGCTACTAACAACACGAAAAAGCCTTTTTATATGAATAATATCAATAATGTATTCAAGTAAAGTTTTTTAATTTATTAAAAGCGATACTTTCGTATTAGCCGCATGCCAGAAGTTAACAGCCAAAAAAATCGCCAAACAGTAAAATCTAAATTTATTCGTCATGCGTTGCCACCGTCAGTATAATGTCAGCGTTATTCACGGACATGTTTTTTCTTTATAATATAGATATATTTAGAATAATATAGAAAAATGTTTTGTGCTAGCTATAGTATAATAATTTTAAAGTATGTTAATACATCATTATTCTTTTTCGTATATTCTACGTTCCTTCCAGTAATTTGAACCTTTTTTTAGTCATTAAAAAAATATAATTTCCAATTTAACTGATAGAAATCAAATTAAACAGAGTAGCCTTATATTTTGTTCATATACTTAAATTTCTGTTTTTCTTTAGTTATTTATTCAGTATGCAGACTGCATTATTAATATACATTTCACGTATAAAAAATAAATACATACCAGTGAAGGAATAAAAACAGAGAATTACTTTCCTTACAAGGTTTTCAATCACGCTATTTTCCGTTCATTATTTTTTAAATAAAATGTTTTATACTCAATTTCTGTAGGAACGTCATTGTATTTCGATGATCATATTATAATAGTTTTAAAGTTTCTTAATATGTCATTATTGTTTTTGATATTTTCTACGTTCCTTCCACTAATTTAAACCTTTTTTATTCATTAATAAAATATAATTTCCAATTTAACTGATAGAAATCAAATCAAAGTAGACTAAAACCTTACATTTTACTCATCTACTTAAACTGTTTTTCTTTAGAGTAAATAGACTTGGTTCAGTTTGCATACTGCGTTATTAATATGCATTTCACGTATAAAATATAAATACTTCCCAGTAAATGAATTAAAACAGAGAATTGCTTCCTTACAAGACTATCAATCCCGCTATTTTCCGTTCGTTACTTTTAAAATAAAATCTTATTTACTCAATTTCCTTACGAACGTCATTGTATTTCAACGGCCATAGTATAATAGTTTTAAAGTGTCTTAATAGGTCATTATTGTTTTTGATATTTTCTACGTACCTCCAAATAATGTAATCCATTTTTATTCATTAATAAAATACAATTTTCAATTTAACTGATATAAATCAAATCAAACAGACTAAGGCCTTACATTTTCTTCATATATTTAAACTTCTGTTTTACTTTAGTGTACATAGACTTGATTCAGTTTGCATACTTTGCTATTAATATGCATTTCACGTATAAAAAATAAATACTTCCCAGTGATTGAATAAAAACATAGAGAATTACTTTCCTTACAAGGCTCTCAATCACGCTATTTTCCGTTCGCTATTTTTTAAACAAATTCATTTTTTATCAATTTCCTTAGGAACGGCATTGTATTTCGACATTAAAACTGAACCATTTTTGCCTCTGTAAAACTGCATTTGTGAATTTGGAAAGAGATAATATTCTTCCAACTGTCATATTTTTAGTTCGAGATTTTGCACTTCTTTTTTTTTTTTTTTTTTTTTTTTGCATCTATATTACAAGAATAAAAATCGTTTTTTTTTTAAATCTCTTATTCGAATGGGATTAACTAATAGAAAATTTTATTAGAGATACAGAATAATTTCATTTATTTGTTTCAAGGGCAATAAAAATCTAATATATCAGTCAATTATTGGGTTAAAAATTTCGGATTTACTGTTTAGTAACTAACATAGCAAAAATGCTTAGTTTATAATTTCTATTTAGCTGTGAGATATTCAAGTGCATTTTTAAAAATAATTTTCTTGGATTTTTATTTGAAATAAAAAAAAAAAGTTAGGAGTCTCAGCATTGGATAATAGTAGTTCTCACTGGGTTTTTAATCGTACTGCTTTTTCAAAAAAAATTATAGATGAAAAAGAAAATCTTTCCCATTCAGTTTCATGTATCTAGATTTCCAACCATTTACATTTTCTTCTTTTGTGTAATTACGATTTGTCAGTTTGGAAGCAACTAGTATTTTTCAAACTGTCATGTTTTCTGTTCCAGATTTTTTTACTTTTCTTTTCGCTAACATTTTTAAATAATAAAAACGAATTCAATTTTTTATTTCTTGTTGTAATTCTTCTACACTGGAACAAACAATCATGATATTGGATGACAACAATTTAATTTTTTTTTCGAATGCAATAGAAATTTTATTAAAATTTCAATGTTTCTTAAAATAAGAGTTTCTTCAATTTGTATCATTTTATGATTTTTGTGCTATGGTGCTATGTTTCTTAATTATTGTAAATTCGTTGTAATAATTTTAAGTCATGATAAAAATGATAAATTGATAATTTGATACCACAAATTATATGGAAATAAAAGTGTTCATATTGAAATAAATACCAGACCAATAAGTTTTTTCATCTATTCTATATCGTCTGCCTTTTTGTCTCAAAAATTTCATTGCTACCCCCCTGTAAAACAAAAGAAAATATCAGACAATTTGGGCCTTTCAGAATTCTGGCATTTTAGAATTCGTGTTTCATGAGTAAAAACAAATAATAAACCGTCGCAATATCGCAAAGCATTTGAACAGTATTTGCTTTGTTTTAGTTATTCTACACCCTGCATGCCATTCTAAAGATTAAAATTCTGCCGTAATACCGTAAAAGCATTGAATATATTTTTTTCCACAATATTAACGTAGGGGAAGGTGGCCTCAAACGATCCCCTTAAGGTAAAAACTTGTGTAAAATGAGATAACTGTTTAGATAAATCTTTGGCCTTTTGCTAGTATGTTTTACACTATATTTTGCATTGTAAAATGTTTTAATACTAATTTAAACCCAAATTGAGTAATGAAAAAAAGTAGGTCTTTTAAAATGTGTTAAAAGGATCATTTTACCCTCACCAAAAGGGCAAAATGATCCTTCATTTAAAAATAGTTGTAACTAGTTTTTTAACGGCAAAAAAAAAGGATATAAAAGTAATTATGACAGTACATACTTGTAATTCACATCTCAAAAAAAGGCTTCATTAATATATTTCTTTTAAATGCTAAAAGTTGTAAATTAACAACATAAAATAACTTTTATTAGTTTGTTTGACATAATGGCTCACTCCGAGTCATTTTCAAAAACAAATGAGATAGTGGTGAACAAGTGAGCCAAAACATGTCAAACAACCTAATAAAAGTTATTTTATGTTGTTAATTTACACCTTTTAGCATTTAAAAGAAATATATTATTACAAGGTGTTATAATTTATTATATTGTTATACTCCATTAAGTAAACCAAGTCATATTTCTGTACATGAAAGACTTTATATCTATATAAATATGAAAGTTTAGTGCTTACCTTATAACAGATGTTATAAAACCAAATTTTTCAAAGAATTCTATTCAGACGCGTAATACTGCGATCGCTTGAATACCGCCATTACTTCTTCTTCGTTTATTACAACTAGTTTATGTGTTACCCTGTAGATAGCGCGACCTGTCTGGAAGAAAACATATGTGGATCGTTTTGCTCGTTAGGATCATTTTAGGCCACCTTCCCCTACATTTATTTAGTGCAATTTTTCTAAAATTAAATACATTGGCTTAAATTCATTCAAATCCTTAACATTCAATAACTGCATCAAAAATATATTTTTCACAACATTTAAACTTTTTATTTGCGGTGGTTTCAACTGGCTACCATGTAATTGTAATTCCCAACTGTCAAAGTTGCTGCCAGAAATTTTGAAAAAAATTTTGGTTTTATAATGTGCATGAAGAAAAGCATTTATTTATTTCCTAATCAAGTTCGTAAATTCTCTTGGCAGTGAATCATTTCAACATTTTACCAACACTGTTACTTTTCTCCTGAAAGGATTAAATGGAACATGGATAGCGTTTCCGAATCTCGTTCAAAATTATTCTTTCGCTATTTCTCTATTCTTTGGGTGAAAAAAATATTTTTTTTCACTCTATTTCCATGTCAACGTCACTAATGTCTCAACTTTGACACGGAACAATTTCCGTTTTTTATCCTTTTGTGAAACTGTCGTTTGTCAATTTGGAAGCAAGTAATTTTCTTCTTGCTGTTTTTGGTTCAAGAATTTTATTATTTTTATTTTCACTGTATATCGTTAGGCATAAAATCTAAAGGAAATTCCAACTATCTAAGCTGAAAATTTGGATTACCATTTTGGATAAATATATATATGTTCTTTTTTTAAATTGCCAAGTGTGATAAAAGTACCCCGATCACGGTAAAAACCCCGTTTTTATAGCGATTGTTGTATAATAGAATAGAAAATATTTTTGATGACTATTCATTTCAAATAAATACTATACACAGCCATCATTTCCACTGACAAACCAGATTTCTGAAGTTTTAGTTGAATCCTTATTTGTTACTGTTATTTTCTGAAAAAGGTTTGTTTTATGCATTCATAGCTGCCAAACTTCCTTATTTTTAAAGTCTAATAGAAACATTTTGAACAATAAATAAAATCAAATAAGTACCGGATAGAAACAAGTCACATAATTGAATAATATTATGAAATAAATTTTATGGTACAATGTATACTTCTTGACTCGAAAAAACCAGAAAGTTGACAGAACAAGTATGTATTGAAAATTGTTTTAGATACTTTTCCGTTATACCAACACCATGCCAATGTGTATGCTATTGTGCCATTTATTTCAACCTTTGCCGTGAAACTGCTTTTTATTGCAAACAGTGTCAAACATTTTGACTCGCTATTTATCGACATTAATCATTTCATCATTATTATTTAATCGTAACCCTGCAAAACATCTTAACTTCCTGTTATTTGAATGGAAAATATTTTTCATTAATTTATAACTTACGTTTTTCGCTGTGCTGAGATGGGTTTTACCATTTGGCAGTAATGATGAAGAATCTCCCATAAAAATGTTTCAGGGCTATGGAAATATATATACAGAAAATCTTTTGCGAGATGGCCGGTACGAACATTTGACAGAAATCACGGATATAATTGTGGTTGAAATTAACTTTGGATGGGGGGTCATCCCCAGTATAATGAGAGATTCTGGAGCATTGCAAAATGGCGTAATAAAAGACGGCGTATGTGTATAGCATGTGTATGGCACAATAAAAAACGGCGGCACTGTTCGCCATTATTCACCATCCTATCTCATAGAATTCACGTGACAGACGTCTTTATTAATAAAATGAAATGTTTAGTGCAATTCTAATAGACATTTTCAATTTTATGCTTGCAGTTTAAATCGAGTTTCATTTTATTATTTTATTGTATAATTAATTTATTTGTTCCTTTGTTTTAAGAATATATTTGTTTTAAAATAATTCAGTAATATTTTTTAAATTATTACTTTTGCATAGACAATGTTATGTAGTTTTAAATGTTCCATTAGGTGCCATTTATTACGCTTGGCAAGAGTGATGCTGTTGTAACAGAAAAGTACATTGTTTTATGTGTCTATGTTACGAGATTTGTGTAAAAGTATGTATGATTGATGTAAAGTATGTAAAATGAAAAATGATGCTTGAAAAAATGAGTTGTTATATATACAGGAATTTTTTTGTATGTAAGTATGCATATGCAGGTTGCCCACTAAACTTCTGTCCACCCCCATTAACTTCAGAACCATGACAGCTACATAGTCATAAAGGGTTTGTCTAGGTATGTTAAAATGGCTATGCGTTATGCAATAATACTACCAACAGCGCTTGATTTAGTATATGATTCCTTGATTTAGTAGTGATATAGTAGTGATTCTTTGATTTAGTATAAAAACATGTCTTTAATACAACAATAACTTTATTGAAAGCCTTGAAATGTATTTTTTTTATCTCCAATCACCAACTTAAATCAGCAACCAATTCCGTAATGAAGCGTGGTATTATATGACAGATGCAATTTTCTTATAAAACATGTGAGCAAATTACAGTTTATTTTGATAACAGAATTAAGTTGTGTATACTCAATGTGTTCCTCATCAAAACGCATACAGAATGTATCATGCATTGCTGCTGATAGTGGACACATTGCGCATACTTAACTTGCTTGTCTTATCAAAATAAACTGTACCATGGTTACATATGTTAGTTTTATTAATAAATGTGCGTCCGTCTTATAATGTGACACTTTTACAAGCAATTAGTGGCGTATTTATGCTACTAATTGAATATTAAAAAATTACATTTTAGTGTTTGTTATAAAATTATGTATTATAAGATAACATTTCATTTCGAAGACGCCATATAAATTTGTAGTTGATTTTTTTCATGTATATTATGCTGTTTTCGATATAGGGACTCTAATTTCATAGTTTGCGGCTAAGTGGTGATCTGAGCAGTCTCATCAGATACTGCATATTCACTTTACTATAACTAGAGACGACATTTATGATCATATCTGTCGCTTTTTCTGAAGTTAATGGATTAATCAAGACTTTAGTCGGCACCCTGTATGTATGTTATTAGATGTATGTAAATGTGTAACAATGGTTATGAGATGTAAGATGGATATATGAAGCACATAAGTAAAGAAAGGATATATGTAATTATAGACGTTATTGTATTAATTATGACGTATACATTTGAAGGCAATTTAATAATTGAAAAGCGTTTATTTGTCTTAACATCTCTGCTGGCTAAGTAAATCGTCTAGTAAGACAGGGTTTTTTTAATCATGATTATTTTTCTTTATTTTCTTAATAAGTATTTGTAATCCATTTCAAAATTGAGACAAATTATTTTATGACTCTTAACTTAATATTCATTGCACGCATCAAAAATATATTTTTCACAACATTTAAATAGAAAGAAAGATTTCATTTCCGAATCGCTTTCAAAATGATTCTTCCGCTGTTTCTTTATTCCTTGTGAATAATAATAAAAAAATATATTTTCCACGCAATTTCCAAGTCATCGTCACTGATATCTCAACTTTGACACAGAGCCATTTTTGTTTTTTATCCCTTTGTGAAACTGTCGTTTGTCAATTCGGAAGCAAGTAATATTCTTCATACTGTCATGTTTTTTCTTGAAGATTTTTTTTCTCCTTTTATTATCACTTCCGTTTATAGAACGTAATCCTTCTTTTTCTTTTTCTTTCTTTTTTTTTTAAAAAAAAAATTACGAAGCTTGGAAAAAAAGGGTTTCATTTTAGATATTTGAATTTATCTAAGATTTTGTCTTTTTTTATTGCAGTAAAAAATTGATTGAAAACATTTAGTAATGCCTTATAAGTAACTTCGGAAATTAAAACAGACTCCTTAAAAAGGACTCATGATTTGACCTCGCTAATATGTATATTTCAAATACGCGCAAAGTTTGCTTTGTTTAATATTTTCAACTTATGGCTATTTTACAGGATGCTAAATTCATTTTCATAAAAATTTCATTATTACTTTCTTCTATTTTTACAAGAAGAAAGCATTGGATTCATGAAAATTTTAGACTTCCGGTTTTCAATGCATTTATACATTTTAGAAGTTCCTGAACATGATTGGACTGTTTTTAGGAAATGTCTGTCTATGAGTCTGAGACTCTGTCTCTCTCTCTGTATGTATGTGACAAAAATTTTGTGGGCGTTCAATCTCAAGAACCAATGCACGAAATTTAATGAAACTTTATATTCAATTAGTCCCTGATATAAATTGGTGCTGATTAGTTTTTGTTGAAAATCGCCCAACAGGTGACGCTGCTATGCTGCATTTTTCACGATTTCCGCAATAGTTATATCTGAAGAACTAATGTACTTATTTTCATCAAACTTCAGATTCAGTTAGACATTGACATAAATAGACACTGATTACCTTTTGGTGTAGATATCCTAACAGCTGGCACTGCTATACCACTTTTTCATGAGTTTTACGATAGCTGTATCTCAAGAACGAATGCACAAAATTTCATCAAACTTCAGATTCTGTTAGACCTTGACCTAAATAGATGCTGCTTACGTTTTAGTGTAAATAGAACAACAGGTATCGCTGCTATGCTACTTTTGTCATTATTTTCACGATAACTATGTCTCAAGAACTAATGCACGGATTTTCATCAAACTTCGGATTCAGTTAGACGTTGACATAAGTTGTTGTTGTTGATTATATTTTGGTGTAAATCCCCCAACAGGTGGCGCTGTTATGCTCAAATTTTCAAAATTTACATGATTTTAGCAACAGTCGTACTTCAAGAACTAATGCACGTAATTTAATAAAACTTTAGATTCAGTTAGATCTTGATATAAATTGGTGCTGATTCTTTTTAGTGTATGCGAAACCTGTTTGAGATAGAAGATTTGGGATTGGCACATCCGACTAGTTTTTCTTTCTTCAAATCAAAAACATATTTTTCATAATATTGCAACAAAACGACAATTTAAAAGTATTTTTAAAACTTTCCAAAATAGTTGGAAACTGTTTATGAATTCGGTTTGTATGCCCGTCTGTCAGTGCTCCATCTCATATAAATATACTCGACTTGCCATGTAATTTTTATATGTTATTTAGATTTACTATCGAATGTTTCGTATTGAAAGTGAAGTGTTTAGTTATAGTTCGTTTAGAGCATACAGAGAAAAATTCCGTTACATTATGATCTGTGGTGAAAAATCGTTTGCGGTGCATTTTATCGATGTTACGATATTTCAAACATAATGAAATTAAATTGGATCACTGGGGTGAACTACAACACGTCTTCTTTAGATTATAGAATACGTAGCATTTATCGTGCATTTACAGAGACGGACAAAATAAATCGGTTACAGGATTGACTGTTATCGATAAATGCTGGAAATGCGTTTTTTTCGCTGTGTTATGCAATTATGTGTTATTATGAGTATGCTTGTTATGTGTTTTTTAAATTCCTTATTTAGATATCTCATTTCAATGGATGAGAAAAAAATGAATTTTTTTTAAATATTCTATTAGAGATGGAAAGTGTCTCATAATCATTGTTTGATGCCTGATTTTTTGTTCTTGTTTTAATGGAGACAGTAGACATTCAAAATGACGAAAATCGACTAAAATATCGTTTTCTTTTATTAGACGAATTATGCAGCAATAGATGCTCAAATTTATCGGATGCAAAAAGATTTGTTCAATTCTGACGCGTCTTCGCAGAGGTATAATCTTTTATATTTGTAAAACCTCCATATATCTACACAGTTTTATTTTTGCTTAAAATGATGCTTTCTCAAAAGCGCATTCCTAATTATCAGATTCTTTTGCAATTTATGCTGTATATCCTCTATACAATCTACTATATCTACTTCTACTATAAATATAAAACACAAACGGAAATTTCGTTCCGTTCCTTTATAACTTGAGTTCTGCCGAATAGATTTTGATGGAACTTACACTGTTCGATAGATAATTTGTCAGGGAAGGTTTTAGTATATAACACAACGTTCTACGTAGATTAATTATAGAATTATGATGGAAAGTTCCATTTTTTTGGACGAAAAAATTACCACTGGTTATTTTTTGGCGACCATTATTGTTGCAGAAAAAATTGAAAAAGCTATACATCTAAAAAATTAAAAGAAAAAACTGCGCTAATTTTATTAAAAAATAAAATAAAGAAAAAAAGAAAGAGAAAGAAAAGAAAAAAAAGAAAAACAGTTTTGATGAGAGATAATATTATAAAACGAAAATATTTAATTTAAACATGATTGGGAATATTCGTAATGCTTAAAAAATTATTCAATCAGCAAGAGTGCTATTGAAAAAAAAATTGGCGATTTATCTTTTGTTTTTGGCGATTTTGATTTTACTTTTGACCCCAAATAATTTGATTTTAAGAAAAAAGGTGTTTTTTTTTCTTCAGAAAGAATTAAAATGACTATACATCTCGAAAAATAAAAGAAAAAACTGTTAATAATTTGATTTTTTTTAAAAAGAAAGATATAAAATAAAAGAAAAAAACAGTTTTGATGAGAGATTTGAAGCCAAAAGATGTTTTTTCAAGTGTACGACATCATTTTTTCAGTATTTTTTTTTTTGGTACTTTTCGGTTAGCCGGGCACCAGTGATATATATTCATGTATATATATACACACACATATCTACACATATACATATATATACACTTATATGTATGAATATATATATACATATATATTTATATATGTACATATAGGACTGGCGCCCGGCTAACCGAAAAGTACCTTTTTTTTATTCAAATGTAAACTATATTAATAGCAATATACTTCTATTTACTTCTACCTTATATATGAAATTTCGTTCCGGCTGCTTATAACTCGAGTTCTGCTTCATGTATTTTCGTAGAACTTAAACTGTAAGAGAGATAATTTTTCAGGGAAGGGTTTATTGTATAACATATCGTTCTACGTAGCTTAGTTATATAATTATTATGAGAAGTTCTATAATCAGATCAATCCGATTATAAAAAATTAGCCTTTTTAAAAGATTCTGCTGAATGGATTTCGATGAAACCTACAACGTTAGTTAGATAATTTTGTAGGGAAAGTTTTATTATATAACATATCATTCTACGTTGCTTAGTTCTAGAATTATAAGGGAAAATTCGAAAATCGGGTGACCTTTTTTGTATCAAATATTAGCCTTTTTAATATCTGATTCCAATTATGAAAGATTAGCCTTCTGAAAAAGTTCTACTGGACGGATTTTGATGATAATTGTATTGTTAGTTAGATGCTATTTCAGGAATGGTTTTAGTGTAATACATATTGTTCTACGTTGCTTAGTCAAACAGTTATGTGTGAAGGTTATATAGTCAGGCGAACCCGATTCCGAAAGATTAGCCTTTTTGAAAGTTTTTACTGGTCGTATTTTTTGCGACTTGCATTGTTAAGAAGGTAATTTTTAAGCATGGTTTTAGTATATTTCATATCGTTCTATGTTAGTTTTAGAATTATGTGGAAAAATTCTATAATCAGATGAACCCGATTATCAAAGATTAGCCTTTATAAAAACTTCTACTAAATGGCTTTTGTTAGTTAATTTGTTTGCATTGTTAGTTCGATAATTTTTAGTGACTGTTTTAATGTATTGCATAGAGTTTTATCGTTCTTTAGCAAACCCTAACTGTAAATTACCGAATAAAATAGTTTGTCCTTAACAGCTAAAATTTTGACTGCTCATTAGAAAATATAATAGCGCAATGGCGTCATTTTTCAGTAATGTGGAAGGATATTCCAGGTAATATACAGATTGCTTTCAAATACAAGGTCAAATTAAACGATGTATTTCGTTTGATTCAAGGTTAATTTGTAGAAGCCGACCAGCGCAGCGGGTGTAGCTTGCTAGTCTACTATATATATAAAACACAAACGGAAATTTCGTTCCGTTCCTCTATAACTCGAGTTCTGCCCAATGGATTTTGATGGAACTTACACTGTTCGATAGATAATTGTTCAGGGAAGGTTTTAGTATATAACACAACGTTCTACGTATATTAGTTATAGAATTATGATAGAAAGTTTTGTTATTTTGGCCGAAAAGGTTACCATTGCTAAATTTTTGGCGATCATTACTGTTGCAGAAAGAAATGAAAAAGGTTATACATCTCGTAAAATAAAAGAAAAACTTTTGCTAATTTTATAAAAAAAAAAAGAAAGAAAGAAAGAAAAACGAAAGAGAAAGAAAAAAAAAGAGTTTTGATGAGAGAATATTATAGAACGAAAATATTTAATTTAAACATGATTGGGAACGTTCGTAATGCTTAAAAAATTATTCAAGGGGAAAGATTCCTATTACAATATTTGGCGTTTTATCTTTTGTTTTTGGCGATTTTGATTTTACTTTTGACCCCAAACAATTTTATTTTAAGCCAAAAGGTGTCTTTTTTTGTTGCAGAAAGAATTGAAATGGCTATACATCTGGAAAAACAAAAGAAAAAACTGTTACTAATTTTATTTTTTTAAAAAAAGAAAGAAAAGAAAAAAAAAGAAAAACTGACTGTAACTTTCGGTGAGTGGAGTGGAAACTCTTGGAAGGTTCAGGGGTTTTTAGTTTCCTAAATACTACAATTATGGGTACTCACTGTTCTATTGAGGCGGAAATGTGCCTCATCGCTCCACAGAATCTGCCATGACCCTGATGCATCCACTTTAACTTTTCACCTTTTCTTTTTTCCATATTTTCTTTGTACTTGATAGCGTCATCTATCGGTATTTCTGGAACTATTTTTTTTCGCCTAATCCGTTTACCCATGTTTTGAGTAGTATGTTGAGAAACATTGAAGCCTTTATACGAGTAGCTCGATACATAGAGCGGTTACTTCTGGCCACCCGGTACTATAAAAATTATTCGGGAACGTTTTTGAAAATCAGTGGCAGTAAAAGAAAAATTTTTACTTTCTTCTATCTATAATAGAAGAAAGCCTTGTAGTCAAAATATTTCTCGACTTCCTGTTTTCGACGGATTTTACGTTTTAGTGGTCAGAGATCCCCCAAAACATGTCTATACAAAATGTCTGTCTGAACGTCCATATTGTATTATCGAACTTCGTATGAAGATATACATAGAATTGAACCAAATTTCATTTATAGGTTTTTGACTATTTGACTATCCTCTGTTAGTGAGCAGTCGGGTAAAAAGGCAGATGACTTGACACATTTTTCACTGTAAAGGATTGCTGCAGAATTTTCCTGGTGTAAAAGGTGTGTTTAAAAAATTCAGTGTAAACTATTAATTATGAGCGATTTCAGAAACATTTATTTTATTTCCAGAGTCCACATTGCAATAATATTAATCAGAAACCCTAAAGAATAAAAAGTTTCCGAGGTTTATGGAAATGTTTCTAAAATAAATGAACCCGGATTCTCGAAAAGACATTTCTGTTAATTTTGGAAACTTACTGATATCGGAAGTCCTTGACTGATTCTTTTCCTAAATTTCCTGATAACATGGAAAATAATTCTAGAATAGTGAATAACTATGCGTGTACACCAGGTGCCCGTTTTTACGTGGGATGCCATCATGTCTAGGTATCCCAGTGCATGTCCCGCTTACTCCCGTGTGTTATGCAAAATGTCCCGATTATTCCGTAATGAGTAAAGTCTTTTACATATTCTCGTATTTTGTGTTTATTCCCCTACGTTGAACTTTTAAATATTTATTTCAAAAAATATAAATAAAACGATTTTTTTAACATTAGATCTTGGTGGATTTTGGAATGGTATTTTTGTAACATGTTGTTATTGTGACAAAATTTGCAAGAAGCCGTTTCATGATTAAGACACGTTGCATTACTTGAATTTCATATTAAAATGTTTGATTCTCATTTATATAAATGCTATTAATGAAAAATTTGCTAAAGTAAAATATTTGCATTGGTGCTACATTGTAGCTACGGGAGGGGAATGATCTTAGAAGTAATATTGCTTAACTTTCGTTTGTGAACATCTGCTATATATATAAGAAGCAAATGAAAATTTTGTTCCCGCTGCTTATAACTTGGGTAAAGCTGGATAGATTTTGATGGGACTTGCACTGTTAGTTAGATAATGTTTCAGAGAAGGCATATCGTTCTACGTTGCTTAGTTTGAGAATTCCGGGGAAAACTCTATAATCAGGTGAACACGATCATGAAAGATTAGCCATTTTAAAAGTTTTACTGGATGGATTTTGTTACTTAATTTGTTTGTATTGTGAATTAGATACTTTTTAGGGATGGTTTTAGTATATTACATCGTTCTATCGTTTTTTACGAAATCCTACTGTAAATGATCAACTAAAATAGTTGATCCTTAAAAGCTCAAATTTTGTCTGTACATTCGAAAATATAACAGTGCAATGGCATTCGTATTGCTTACAGCAATACTGAAGAACATTCCTGGTAAAGATCCATATTACTTTAAAACACAAGGCCAAATTCACCGATATACTCGTATTTCGTTTGATTCAAGGTTTATTTGAAGAAATCAACCAGCGTAACGGGTGAAGCCTGTTAGTATTTACTTATTCCACAGATTATCTGTATTTTACTAACATCTGGAGTCTTTTACGGGTTATTTAACTCGCACTATTTTAATATGATGAGTGAAAACTACATTGTTTATGCATATCCCGATGAAGAAGCAGTTGTCCCGATTTGTGTCATATTAAATTTGGCAGAACTATATTGTACACTGACGTTTCGAAAAGGCTTCTTCAATATCAGGAAACACTTCTGCAATTTTTTTCAGTACAGAAATTCTGCGCTCAATAATAGAAGTCACTCGCTTAAGATGCAGTTGCGCAATCAAAAAAAATGTTGTTGTTTTTAAATTTTATATGGTTAAAAACTTTGAAATTCAAAACTTAAAGCTTTTATCTAAGAGAAAAATATTAAGTAATGATACATTAGACTGAACACTGGATTTAGCAAGTAAGCAAAAAATTTTATATTTGAAACTTAAAAAAAACTATGAAAATTAAGATTTTAAGTTCAAAAAGCTTAATTGTTTTCATAGAAAAAATTACTTATCTGATATTAATAAAGGTAGATAAAAGCTTTTTAAAAATTAAAAACAATTATTGTGTAATATCCTTTTTATTACAAATACAGTAATATAGATCTGTATTATATAATTAGCATTATATTTATTGTACATTTTTATAGTGTATTTTTATGTATTTTTGTGTTTTTATAGTTATTTTGTATAAATATAGTACAGAATAGTTTAGTATAGTGTAATATAATATAATATAGTTTAGCATAGTTTGTATGTTTTATTGCATATTTTTGTATAGTAATATAATTTTATATATCTTTGTATCTTTTTTTTTGTATATTTTGTATATTTTATTTTGTTGTATATTTTTATTGTATCTGTATTATACATTTATTTTATATTGGATAATATTATATTTATATATAGCTTTTCTTTATCTAGCTTTTCTAAATTAAAAATAAATAAATATTTAAACAAAAAAGATAAAGGCTGCTTTGAAAAATAAAATATTAAAATTGTATAAAAAATAAAGAAAGTTTTTTACCTGTCTTTTATGTTCAGTACAGATTACTTTTTATTCAAATGCGAAAATAATAGCTTCATTCTTTAAGCTTTGAAAGCGTTTTCTTTTTCTTTTGTGAAATCGGAATCCTTTTTGGATATTTTATGTTAGTTTATTCATTTTGCTCTCGCGTTCTTACCAGACGCTTTAAAAATGTTACTTAAAAAAATCTTCATGTCACGTAAATCTTTTTTTTTTTTTCAATCAGCATTGAACTATTTATAAAATTACTATATATAAAACAAATACTAATTTATTTTATTTTTTATTACTTCTAGAGCTTTAATCCCTAGCAAAAACTGTTTGGTTAATTGAAATGGCGAGAGAATAAGATATTTTTATTTAATTTCAAAATTCACGCTTTTGCTATCCAATTTTTTATTTTCTACCATGTATCTTTTTATACCTAGTATTGACAGAATAAAATATGTTGCAAAATGGAAGAGAATGTTTCAAGAATTTACTTCATACAAACTGTATATGACAGAAACACATTCCACCCATTGAATGCAGAAAAGTCTGTTTTAGTATATATATATTTTTTTAAACGAAAGTTAATGAAGTTTTGCAAATATTTTGAACAATGAATTATACGAACTTTTCCAAATAACTTTATATATATATATATATATATATAAGTGGCGGTCAAAAGTTTCCTGCCAGCGTAAAATTTTTGTTAATTTAGTAAGTATACCCATATGAAGAGGAATATCAAAGTGATACTTATACATTTTGTTGACATAATAGTTAGGAACTTATTTATGGAATAACAAATAAATATCAATAAAATTAATTGACAAAATTAATTGCAAAGGAAAACGCATGTTCTCAAAAGTTTCCGGCCATCTTTGCAAGTTTATAAAAAAAAATATGTTATAATAGAAAATAACAGTGATCAACAACATTTACAATTAGTATTTTCTTGTCATACCTTTAGCAATGAGTACTGCGGCGCAACGACATGGCATCGATTCAATGAACTGTTGAAGATCGTGTATGGTAAGTTTTTTCCACTCTTCTTGCAAATTTTGGGAAAATTCTGCTGAATTGGAATATTTATAATTCCGCAGACGTTTGTCAAGTTTGTTCCAAAGATTTTCTATTGGATTCAGATCGGGTGATTGGACTAGCCATTTCAAAAGCGGAATTTTTCGGTGCAAAAGCGACTACTTGACGAGATTGCATGTATGATTTGGGTCGTTATCATGCTGAAACAAATAGTTGCGACCACAATTTCTCCTTCAACAAGGCAGCAAATGTTCTTGTAAAATATTCTTATACATTTCATCATCCAGCTTGCCGCGAATTTCAACTAACGGACCGACAACTTTTCCAAAAAATGCTCTCCACAGCATAACGTGTCTTCCGCCATGCTTCATTGTAGGAATAACATATCTCGAATCATATTTGTTAATTTTAGGTCGTCGGACGTAGTGTCCGCTATCACTTCCAAAAAGGTTGAACTTCTATTCATCGGAAAATAGTACTTTTTTCCAGTTTTCACTTGACCAGTCTTTGTGTTGCTTGGCAAACGCCAGTCGGGCCCACTGATATTTTTTTACTTATGAAATGTTTTTTAACACCAACTCTTACATAAAGTCCTACGTCATGTAAGCGTCTTGACACGGTAGACCGACTTATTTCAGCAATATTTTCACTCCCTAAACTGCGAAATATTACAGCGGCCTTTTTATGCGGGTCATCAACTGCTTTTCTCATGATAATTCTGTCCACACGAATAGTCGTTTTCCGGGATCTGCCGGACCGTGGCAAGTCTTAAAGGCCATGGCCATATTTATATATTTTTAAAATATTGTTCTCAGTAGATTTTCCGATCGATAACTTTGCCGAAATCTCACGAGAGGATTAGCCCTTTAGCGACAAACAAATCACTCGTTTGCGCACAATAATTGTTAAACTTTTCATTTTTGAATTTCAACTACGTTTTACACGTTGATTAATTAACAAACACGGCCAAAACAACACTTTACCGATAACAAAAACTAAAGAATGACGAATGGCCGGAAACTTTTGCACACGCGAATTTCGAATTCCACGCCTTTGCATCAAGTGTCTTCAGTATCCAATCAAAATGATCACGTGGTCAGAGGTCATTTGCATATTCCTAAGTTTTGGAACAATTTAGCTTCTTCTTCGCTGAAACGTTCTGGCAAACAAATCAAAGAAACTATCTGGCCGGAAACTTTTGACCGCCACTGTATATATATATATACACTCTGTATGCACCCGGAAAAAATTTAGCCACGACCATGAAACTCGGCATGTACATTGTGCTTGCGTCGATGAACAAATGATTACAAAATCAGAATAAAAAACATTTTATTGACTAGTATCAGCAAAAAGAATGTCAGTTCAGTAGGTTGTGAAACCACCCCAGGCAGCTATACAAGCCGACACTCAGTGGGGCATGGAGTTCGATGTCCCTCTGCGATAGATTCTGCTATAATTGTAGCAATTGATCAACTAGTTCGGCGGTATTCAGCGACGGCTGAAGACGCCTTCCCAACATATTAATTATAGAATATATATACACCAAGTAATATTAAAAATAGTTGTTAAATTTACATACGAATACCACAATTGGAAACGCATTTCCGGCAATTATCCCTCATAGGCAGTCATATCACTCATACGTTAGGCACACCATATGTTACAATAAGCATTTTTTAGTGCACAGCATTGACGTATATCAATTTCAATATGTTTGAAAGACCGATAATCATTGCAAAAGATTTTTCCCCCACAGAGCAGAATGTGACGGAATTCTTTTGAATGTCCCTGTAAATGAACTATAAGTACTCCACACTTAATTTTCAATAGCACACATGCTACAGTAAACCTCAAAACATATATAAATTATGTAGCAATCCGAATATTTGTCCGCGAGTTAAAACATGGCTAGACAGACGTCCAGACAGATGAACAGACAAACCAAAGTCATAAACAGTTTTCAACTATAAAATGAACTTAGAAAGATTTATGAACGATAAAGGATTTAGATTTAATGCACGACTTTCCAAAAAAGGAGAAAATATGATTTTGACTTCATGAAGAAACTGCTTTCCAAAACGACAAGTAAGGGAAAATTTCGCGCAAGTTTCGCGAAATAAAACAATGTTTTTTAAGAATGTATGTCACTTCTTACAAAAACGATACGAACAGTTTCTAAAACATTCTGTGAAAAAGTTAACACACATAGCAACTTTAATATTTTTCTTGAAATCGAAGTTTTTAGTCATATTTTTTAGAAGAAAATATGCTATAAAATAGCACAAAATCAAGCAGTAATTACTACACTGAAACTTTAATTTTTTAAAAGTGCTTTATTTTATTTATTTATTTTTTTTGCATATCTTACTCTTCTCCAAATATTATGCCCATTTATATTCTATATCAAAAATGTGCATCTTCATCAATTTATATTTCAAGAGCTTTTCCAAAATATATTTCGTTTATTCTGAAAAATGAGAAAAACCTCTTTTTTCTAGCATTTTTTGTACTAGCGAAAATGTAAAGAGACCTTTGTCATGAAATTGCCTTTTGTCAATTTCGTGGCAAGTTATATTCTTCAAAGACATTTTTTTTCCTACTTCTATTGCGTTGGTTCCTCCATGATAAAATCGAATTCACATTTTCCCTTTGTTCAAAATTTGTGAACTGAAGAAAAGATTTTATCGTAGAGTAGATTTTTTTAGGTAAAAAATAATAAACTTTTTTTTTTTTTTTTTTTGCTAAAAGTTAAAGGCGTTTTGCAAATATTTTGAATAATGGATTGCATGGATTTCTCCAAATAACTTCTAAACTTTTTTTCTTGTGTATGTGTGGATATAAAGACCTACAAAGAAATCACAGAAGCCAATGTTGGTTTCATGTTTTAAAAAAAACTGAAAACAAAACCCCAAAAACTGATTACATTTAAAATATGATTCAAAATAAAATCAGTATGCTATATTGATGAAATGTTGGAAATATTTATGATTAACCTTTCACTGTAAAAGTGCGCTCTCAATAATTGTGTATGTGTCGTAGGCTAATTGTGGTATTGGATTCTTTGCAAAGAGCCTAGGCTGTTTGCAAAGAGAAGTGCTAATTGAAGAATAATATTTCTTTTCCAATCAGCTTGATATTTTTCAGGCTTATTGCAAAGAGCCTAGATATCTTTAGACTAATTCAAAAATGACCACTTGTTTCTCAATCAGCCTGGTTATTTTCAGGCTTATTGCAATGAGCCTATGCAGTTTTAGAGGTTAATTAGAAAATGACCAACTGTTTGTCCAAATATCGTGTTGTACCCGACCCGAAAATAGAAATTCCATTTGAAGTCAACCCGAACCCGACAAAAAAATTTCTAGCAAACTGCAACCCGATCCTAAAACGACAAAAGAAATTCCAATTTATATATATAAGTATGGTGAATAGATTTAGAAATTAATATATCAAAATTCGGAAAAAATATTCAGTAATTTCCGTAACCAATATTCTAAAATTTTCACAAAATCTATTCTCTCATAAATGGAGTACATGATGTCACAGAAAAAAAACTTGTTCATTCTCTAAAATAATGAAACCTGTAAATATTATTTTTTTTTTGTTTCCCTGTATTTTATGATCAGCACCTACAATGTTTAAATTTACTGAAAATGTTCGCAATGTACACACACACACACAAACACACACACATATATATACTCTATCTAAATAATTAAGAATAGTGCAAAAATAATCCATGTCATGAGGGGAAAAAATCAATATGAGTTTATTGCTGGATATTGGCGAAATAGGTTTTCTTATTCAGTTGATATTACAAAATATGTAAATATCTTTTAATTTTTATCATGTACACACGTTTATACCCTGACTTTCCAGAATTAGAATAGAATATTTAATTTTATATGCAATTCTGTTATATTTCTATATGCTTATATATTTCAGATCAGCATCTATGATTGTTAAATTTATTGAAAATTGTTTACAATGTACATATACCGGGTGGTTATAATATAAGTATCTCTATTTGGAGCTGTCTGTAACTTGAAGGAGTCACCGGAATGAAACCAAAATAGGTACACTTACTATTCGAGAAGGGGAGAAAGGAGAATGGAACAATTAAAAAATTAATTGCAATAATCGCCGACAGATGGTGGTCTTGAGTGTGAAATGTAATGTGTAATTTTGTGTACCGTGGAGGTGTCGCAAACCTCAATGACTTTACCGAATATCATAACATGTGCGAAACATTACTCCTGATGCATTACATTCCACAGTTGAGCATGTCGTGCACCGCCTGGATTGTGTTTTCCAGCACAATGGCCATGTGGAACCGGAACATGATCGGCACCGTCTTGTGAAAGCGTAACCACATTCACTGTGACATTTTCCAATAAATTAGGTGTGCCATCCGGTTTGACGCATTAATTCTTTGTTCTTGTATTACACTTTACATTTCAAACTCAGTAGCGCCATCTGTCGGTGATTATTGCAATTATTTACTTTTACTGTTCCATTCTTCTTCCCTTTTCTCTAATAGTAAGTGTATCGATTTTGGTTTCATTCGGGTTATTCCTTCGAGCTACAGACCGCTCCAAATAGAGATACTTATATTATAACCACCCTGTATATACATATTTTAAATAATTAAGAATCGTGTAAAATTAAACCATGTTTTGAGAAAAAAAATCGATATGTGTTGCCGGATATTGGCGAACTTGCTTATTCTCTTAATATTGTCAGACATGTAAATATATTTTTTTAATTACATTTTTATACTATGATTCTGTCCAGAATTCGAATATTGAATTTTATATTTGCCCCCCGTTTTTTATATTTTCTAAACAGAAGAACATTAGAAATCTCTAATTTTTTTTTTCTATTTTCCTGTACACTTCATCTTCAATACTAGTAATATTTTAAAATATCGAAAGTTTTCCGCAATCAACTTTATGTACCTACATTTTTTATCCAAAGTGTGGCGCAAATATAATTAATGTTCTGAAAAGCTATCCTCATTTGAGTAGACTTTGATATTTAAAAAAAAGTTTTGCTTAATTTTCTTACTATTGTGAAACTAGTAAATATTTTTTAAATTTTTATTGTGTATTTTACGCTCAGAATTATCAACGTTTCATGTAATCAAGAATTTAAATGTATATAAATATAGAAATTTACTTATAATATTTGTTTTGCATTTTATACTAGTATGTTTTGTTTATAGTAGCGTGTTATTTAAACTATTTTTAATTGCTTAAAGCATTGTATTTATTTATTTTATCTCTAAATCTTTTAGATTTCCCTGTTTGTAGTCAAGAAAATGCGGAGGCAAAAGATACATATGTTATATATACATTTTATACCGTATATATTGCAGAGATTTTTGTATTTTTATGTAGAAAAGTAACCATTACTAAGCATTATTTACGGTGGGTATTTGCGCCCTCTACCGGTTAAAGTAGCCCTTTAACGATTCCGAAACTAAGGGATCATTGTGAAGACCGTATAAGAGGAAAGATCAAGTTGGGCCGTTATAAAGGTAACACGTGACAAGGTGTGAATGACATTTAAATTCTGGAGGGAATAGTGATCTATATTTTTAATAGGTGTGTGCTAATGGTAATGCTTTCTGATATAAGGGATTCAAATAGTGATCAAATAGATTTGAGATTTCGTCTTATTGTTAAAAATACTCTCGCCATTTGATGTTTACTTCTTGATGTTTTCAATAGGGAAGACATTCAGTTCTAGTGACACATTCAGCCCCAGAACATAGATTATTGAACCATATACATACATTGTTGATTTGATATTGAATCGTACTGACAAAATCCAGTCAATCACATGTTATTATACAGTTTTATACACCGTATTTCGTGTATTGTTATGAGGTTTGGTACATACAGAAGAAACTTTTGAAGTATTCTTTAAAAATTAAAATTGGTAAAAAATGTAGACAAAATTCGAAACGTGTGATAGCCAGCGGGCATATGTAATTTTAGGGATAAAGTTTGAAAAATGTTGACCGTCCTTAGAAAACCTGATCGTACGGTCATCTTACTTTGGAGGTTACTAAGCCGGAGGACAAAAAGAGAAATGTATACAAACAAAATGTTGAACATCTGTTTCTGATAAAAGATGACAGACATCAGAGCTTGCTTTACTCAAGTCATAGTTGTAATTTAGGTTTAAGTGTAAATGTATGTTAGCGCATAGTGTATCGGTCTTTGCCGGATGTCGTAATACATTTCTCGAATACATTCCTCAGATAACCCAACCCATAACCATAATTATGTGTCTAGCAAAACTTTGAAAATTGTGATCGGACTTTTAAATAATGGAGAAACGTAGCCTGCTGCTTTATAAATCAGAATTATTTTCAACTTGTCGATGGCAATTTCATAATTGACATCTTCTAGGCAAACGTTGCTCCTCTAAAAAAGTATCTGGTAGAACGTAGCCCGCAGCTGGTGGTACATAATATGCTTTGATGTACGTTCATAGGGAATGCACTGGGATCGGTGGTTTGTTGTAGAATTAACTTTGATAGCTACGGGCTATCGGGATATCATTGCTAATCAGTTACTGGAATAAATTGCTAGTATATGAGTTCAGTCCTCTCACAGAAGTTGGTATCTTTCAGCCGGTCAAAGCCATTTTTCACAAGGCTTATACTGTGGAATAGTAATATGAGGCACATACTGATGAATTCCAATTCTTGTCCTTTCATCTTAACTTCACGGACATTTATTCAGTTAATCACGACTAGGATGTCTTGGAACACTCTCTAGCTTAAAATTCAAAGTCTACACTCCCTATAGTCTTGTAGAAGTATCTATATTCCCTCTATGCACAAACTTGATACATTTCTCTTCCAGAATAGTGGAATCAATGCCATGACGGTTTAAAGATCTTTTGCGTGCCGAAGGTAGAGCAATGAAGCATCTATGAAAAGAATAATCATAATATTTTGTCTCTTGTGTTATGTACTGTTATGGCAAACAGCATCTCAATCATTGAAACACTCCAGCTTCAATTGCGTACCTTGATGACCAATAAAAAGTATAATGATTTAGTCCAGATGACTAATGTAAAATACAAAATGTCCATGTTCTTTAAAAAAGCTTATTACATACCATGATTCTTGAAAGAATAAAGTATTTTCTATTCTATTTTTTTATGTATTTAGAAAAACACATTCAAGCAAAAGCTAACGTAAAATGTTCGCCATATTTAAAAATATGATATTACACAAGCATGATGCGAAGTTTATCTTTCTTAGTTTGCTTTAAATTAATTATTTTTTGTTATAGAAAATGCTTTTCATTTATTTAAAATTTAAGTTATTTGGGAATGTTTTCCGTCTAAAATCCTCTTTAAAATATTCCTTTCAAAGTAAAACAAGAAAATTAAGGCTTTAAGGTTTTCAAATTAATTCTTTCATCCGTGATATTTCGAAATGAATTATTTATTGGTGACGATAAAATCAATTCAACTGCAGTCCTTAGAAGCTAAAATGAGAGGAAAAATCATACGTCAAGCATAGATTAAGAAACACTTTCCAACAAGTCCAGAATTCTGTAACGAAACTTCACCAATTAATAAGATAAAAGAAGATATCTTTAGTAAACAACTGAAATTAAATTAAATGAAGTGAACACATAAGCATATGAACTGTTCTCCACGAGGGGTAATATTTAATGAAAACTCATTTTAAGATTATAGATGTTGAATATCACATAAGCGATTAAAGTCTGATTACAATATTAGTTCAAATTTAATTTTTACAATTCAAGTTCAGTATCACAATATTTTCATAAGGTAAAAAAATAATAATAAAAGAGACATCTCTGCACCCATGAAAATTCTTGGACCATTTAATCAAAACAGAACTCTACATCAAGTCAAACTGCGATAACTAAAGATTTAAAAAAAATTATTATTAGAAAAGAAAAAGAACAAAAATAGATATTAATTAATTATCTATTTAAAATCTAACTTAAAATGTCTACGAAAAAGTAATGTAATGCATAACACATAAAGCTCTGTGACACGTATTACGGGACACATGGTTTGTGATACCTCTCTATCAAACCTGATTGCTTCATTTATTTGAGTTGTCATTATATCGGTACTCGGCAGAAAATCTGAAGGTAACTGACTTCGTGTTGTGAAACTTCTCCGCATTGAATTACGATGCGCAAGTCTTCTCATTTCAGCTGATTGCTTTCTCTTAGCTGGGATTCTTGCAAATTTTATATAATAAAAACATATAATCCGTTCACATATAAAACGTTTCTTAATAATTTTTTTAATCCTGGATTGGCTGGACTATATCAAAATAAACAGATTTACCCTCATAATTCGCTTACACAATAAGCTTGAAAAGAAAATAACATATTTTGGTATGTAAACACAGACTTGAATTACACCGATTGCTGAGTTCGAATAAAAAAAACTAAATTCATGTACTAAATACGATTTAAACTTCATTGTACGTGTTTTCAGATTACAATTTATGGGGTCCTTTTTTCAGAAAAGTAAAATACATCTACTACTTAAAATTACGTCATTAATATGTATTTTAATTTATAATAGGTATATCGATTTTGTCTTAGAAACACTTGTTCCAAGGCAAAACTTAGAAGAGAGAATTAAAAGGGTAAGATTACGTACATACTATAACAAAAGAAAATTTCAGTCAACTCCGGATTTTAACTACTTCCGATTTTTTTTATCTAACCCATTTCTCACCGCACATTTGTTTTTGCCGAGATGAATTTTCGAAGAACTGTAAAAAGTGCTTAACTCATTAGAACGGATTTAGTTGTTCAGAAGTATTATGATTGATTGATGGATCTATTAGCAAGCTGACTTGCCCTGAAAATATCTCACTATAATACTGTCCATCGGAGAAAATCACGATTGTCATTCATTCATTGATATCTTTCCTTTTAACATTTCGTAAAAACTTTAATGGGGAAAAAAGTTTAAAAATAAAGAAAAAGAAAGAGCTATTTTTTCGTCATAACAATGAAATATATTACATAAAAAAGTATGAGCACAAAGAAAAATGTCTATTTAAAACTGTTTAGGAGTGTAACGATCACCCCCATCGGTCCCCATTGGATCCGCGACTGGGCATGATTTGAGAAAAGAAAAAGATTTTGTTTCTTAAAACGTCAGTTAGGTGGCGGAATCATTATGACATGGGGTTCCTTTTCATTGAACGGCGTGAGGTCATTTGTATTTTTTCAGGATAAGTTAATTCAAATGCATATCTAAAAAGTCTTTCTAACCATCTTTCACCTGTTGCAACACTTCTGGCAAGGAAAAATGGATTTATCAGCAAGTTAATGCGCCTACAAGCCGTAGTACAAAACTCTCGTTCCAGAAGAAAAACATTGAAGTTTTGCAATGGTTACAAAGACGTCCTGAACTTGTCGAGAACTTGTGGAGAGATCTAGCAAGATGAGTTTTAGAAAAATGGAAGGCATTTTCTCTCAGCTTCAGAACTTAGATCTACGATTGAAGATAAATAATGCAAAACTACACGAAAAAAAAGGGGGGGGGGGGAGAAAGAAAGAAAACTGCCAAAAAACTGCAAATATTTCACCTAATATACTCAAAAACTGCTCTGGCGGTAATTTACAGCAATAACATCAGTAATTGTGAAATGTCGAAAGTGACATCTGTTGGCGTTTTGATCACATCTCAAATGAGAAGGGAGGCAGGAAGGGCAGGTGCAGTGGTGACGGTATGAGATATGAAAATGGCCGCAAATACATGACGGTGTATGCATTCTCAAATATAGCATAATAATTACAACAGTTTCTTAAATTATTTTAAAAATATTGTAAAGTAAGTTTTATCTTTATGTTTTCTTATATATTTGTTTTAATAACATCATATATTTTCTATTATATATTTGAAAGATACGAATTTAGTTTTTAAGCTACGTGTATATCAAGATAATAGCTTTCAAGTCATTTGCCTAGAATAAGTATTTTATCTTAAATCATTAAAAAATAGATGATTTTGCTTGGGTTATGCGGTTGTTTTGTAGTTTACTTTACCTCTCAGTATTTTATCACAGGACTTTGTTATTATTTACGTATAATATGTGTCTAACTAAGTATAGCAGGTAAACTTTATGCATGCAGATTTTTTTTTAAGCAGATCCCTGTTCTTTAGCTGTTTTTTATTTCGATATTATTATATATTTTTCAAAATTCCAGTTTATGCGTTGGTATTCGAATATACTTATATATATATAAAATATATATATACTATATATATATATACTATATATATTTTATATATCTATATATATAAAAGCCGTTCTTGGAATGTATGTATGTATGTTCCTTATACAAATCTACAGTTTTCGTTGGATTTGAACGAAACTTTATGTACATATGCTTTAGAACACGAGTAAAATTACTGTCAACTTTAAAAATTTCTCAGACCATTATTTATCACTGTTTTCAAACATTTTCCATAGGTTATCATTACAGAAATCTAATTTTCTTTTCAATTTCTAATGCAATTTCTTTCCCGTTGCCATTCAAAGAAAATGCGTATGGACAATATTTTTATAAATAAATCAATTTCAGATTAACTCACTGTAATTTGAAATGCGAAACTGACGTCAATTTTGGCATATATGATTTTTTCGCATATTACAAAGATTACTATAAGTGCTTTAAACGGCACAGTGCGTTTATTTAAATGTGTTTTGAGATAAAAATGAATAACTTAGCTCCTAATTTTACAAAGACAAATTGTTTCTACTGATTTGTTACGATTAAAGTAAATTTTCGGTACTTCGCTATTATCCCGTCGACCACGTTTCATAACAAAAAACTATCGCCAAACTGTAAGATTAAACGCCCAAAATGCAGACCCATTAACTTGATTTCAGAAGCTTTATACGTGTTTGTTATGTTATCAAGTGGTTCTTAATTCGACATTTGTGTGTATTTTTCATTATATTTTACTGATTTATTAGTTATTTCATTAATTAAAATAAAAATTGTGTCCTTAAATTCTTATATTTTATTTATTTATTTATTTTGATATTCCAATGGCAACGTTCTCCCGTTTATTTGGTGTTACAGTTTGGCGATAGTTTTTTGTTACGAAAAGTGGTCGACGGGATAATAGAGAAGTACCAAATTTTCTAAGAAATAAAAACATATTTTTGCGCATTCAAATTTCATGATTCAATTTATTCAACATAATCAAAAATCGTCTGTCAAATATTGAAATTTAGCAACCATTACATCGTAACTTTTTTCAGCTTGAGCCTCAACCAAAGAGGCATATTTAAATTGATCTTTAAAATCCATAAGACATCAGTAAATTGAGATACGCTTTTCAAACGAATAACATTGAGAATACATTTATTTTATTCGACCGCATAAAAATTGAATGTGCTATGTTTAGAAATAAATGTCTACTTTATAAAGATCAAACAAGTTAATCTTTCGTAATTGGATTGGACAAAGATTTAAAAATATACATATACATGCTTTAAAATTACTAATTAAAAAAAATCAGTAAATTGAGATATAAGCTTTTCAAACTACATTTGAAAGTGCACTTTTTTCGTATTGATAGTTTAAAAAATGAAATTATGCGATATTTAGTAGTTACAAATATGCAGTTCAAGCAAAATTTAATGGTTAGGTCGGTGCTACCGTCCATATGATGGCGACATTACTCACGGATATGTTTTTGCTTTATAATATAGATAGATGCCATATGAACGCGAATTTCGCAAAATGTTACGACATTTGGTAATTTTTTTTTCAATGTCAGTAAAATCGTATATTTTTATATTATATGCGCAAAGAAAACGTGCATTCTCATTTATAAAGTTGAAAAATTTTACTACGGTTGAGTTAAAGTAACGCTTTTTTTCTAATTGTTTTTTTATCGATTTATGGTTGAGTATGCACAAATCATATTGTCGTTATTGTTATTGTCGTATTATTTTATTTTAATTTATGTTTACCCGGGCAAAGCCGTGTGATTCTGCTAGTATATGTATATTAACAATACAGTTTTACAGCTATGCTGTTAATAATGCTGTAAAATTAACGGCAAAAACTGCTGTAAAACTAACAAATTTGCTATAAAATAAAATAACAGAACTGCTGTAAAATTAACTACAAAAAATGCTGTAAATTTACAAACGTGCTGTTTACCCATGAAAAACAAAAGTGCTTTAAATTTACAGCAAAATGCGATAGCACTCATATTGTCAGCATTTTTAGCTGTAAAAATACTGTTTTTTTTTTTTTTTTTTTTTCAGCGAAGTCTCAAACTGTGCCAAAAATTAATAATGTCCATGAAAGATAGAATATCTGTGGTCATTAAAAGCAATGGTGGGGTCCACAGCATAATAATTATTTCGGAACAGATGCTTTACACTCAGGCAGCGTTGTTTGGTGATTTTTTGGTTGGCGCGATTTTCAAGCCCGCGCCAAACCAATAACTTAATACAATTGCTAGGTTGCCATTAAAGGAAAAAATCTCCTAAATTTGGCGACTTTTTTCCTTTTTATAACCGATTTAATAAAAAAAAAACTGTGTGTGAGTGTATGACATCATAGCCAGTATTTCTATCTTCATTACTGAATTGTTTTTATTTTGCTGCCCTTAAAGTTTTTAGACAGTCGGAAATAGTGTTTTTATGTATGATTAATATATTTCGTAATAAAATACTTAGAGATAAATTTTGTTGACTTTTTTATTAGCTTTTCAATTTTGTGACACGTATTATAGTAAATCTTTTTTCATCTGATTTGAAATTTATCAAACAAAGTAACATTTTTTGCTGTCTTTAATGTTTTTTTCACGCACTGTATATATGTATTTATTTTAAAGATTGATTTATATTCATTTTTTGCTAACATGCAGTTCTTCAGCAGCATAATTTTTAACAATATAATGTGATGTTTCTTATTATTACAGATACTCCTTGTGAATTTTATAATTTTTTAAACAAATACTTTGCATTTAATATTTAGTTTTTGATATTTTTTTAACACAACAAAATTAGTGCGCAAATTACAGACTTTACAGGCATTTAAAACAGCAAACTTTGTTAAAATAAATGTCTATAGCGTCGGCAAAAAGAATTATACAACTTTGCACTTAAAAATTAATCGCTGTAAATGTAATATACAAAAAATTAAAATTTTTAATAATGCTTTTTTTAATATAATGCCACTGTCTTATTTAATACTCCGGAAAAAAATTCAAGCAATCTAAAAAAAAAAAATAAACCATGTAAACGAAAACTCAATACAGATTCTTTATATGCAAAATACACTTTTTCATTTATTACTGAAAAATAATTCTTTTTGCTACTTTTTACGCACTGACATGTCATCCAACACTAACAAAGTTAACTAATTGGATGTGTATTAAATTATAAATAGCGAATGAGTTAATTAATCTTGTTTAAACAGTTTTCAACTTAATTCACCATAATACTGTATAACAAGAGTTTGCATACACTGTAACATTGCATAAGAACATTCCCATTATGCTTTATTTCCTTTGTTAAACAAGCCACAAACTTATCTTAACAATAGCAAACATATTTAGCTATTGTTAGCGTGCAATCAATATCAATCGTAAACACCATTACATTAGGAAAAAATGAGTCCCTTTTTCAAAAGAAATTCAAAGGAATTTGGTATTCTTTTGGAAAGAAATATTGCAAGAATCTAACTAATTAGTATGTATAAAAAGATGTAGTTCCTTGTATCCATTATGAAAATATGACGACAGATGAAAGAAAATCAGCGAAATGTAGCGGCATGAAATGTTAGACAAAAGGAATCTAAAAATGAGATTCCTTACAATCTGTTGCGATGCGCTAAATGATTAATAAAAAGCTTAAGTTATTGTGTTTAGTATTTGTCTTCTTTAATCATCATGAACATATTGTTGCAATGAATATGAAGGAAAAGATATGTTTGGACAGAATGGTGTAAAAAAAAAAAAAAAAAAAAAAAAAAAAAAATCGAAACAGCTAAAATTCAGTCATAAAATTCAATTAACACATTACGCTTTCTTCTCACGAGGTACTAAAACATGATATTTACTAAATGCGATTTTTAAATTAAAATTAAAATGTGAATTTTAAATTTATTTTATTTTTAATTTAATTAATTTATTTTTTCAAACTTGCTTCTAACAAGAGAAGCTATCGGACTTGTCGGCGATAATATTCACGAAACATTTAAGGTCCGTTCTGATCACAGTCACGGACGTCGGCCTTTTTTTTTTTTGGCTTCTTTGCTGCGGAAAGTTTTCTGTTGCGTTGCATGAGAGGAGGCTTCCTACAACAGAGAGTTAGGACATGTTTATCACTTACCCTGGTGAGAACTTCGTTTGTGGATTTTGTGCGCTTTGCTTCCAAACATTTGAAGAGTAATAAGAAGGGCACAGCTGGCCACGGAGTCTTTGGAAAAGAAAGCCCGAAGAAATAATTTTGAAAATGTGATCTGCACGGAGCCTAAGAAGTGAAAAATAATGTGGATAAAATTACAAGTGCAACATGTGACATTTCGAAAAGTTTCGCAATCCTTGGAATAGAGCATGTAAAATGGGAGCTCCCTCCCCCCTCCCAGCAATAGTTTAAAACATAATGCATATATGAGCCATGTGGCATTCTAATATCCGATAGACCACATTACTCATAATAAAATGTCCATGTCATGAATATTCGTCACTCCAATTCATAATGTAGAGCGAGGAGGTAAGTCCATTAGGCAAATGTGCACAGCACGAGCAGGTAATCAAAGGGATGAAAGACATTTATGCAGATTATCTCTACACGTATGTACTTACCGAAATTTGGAGTTAAAGTTATAGATATTTAAACCATGCATCTCCGATAGTAGTCTATTCTCATTTTCTCTGCATTAGTTTGGACGTTGTACCAAGTCAGACTTAAAATCTATGGTTGCAAATATTGCGGGCGGACGCCCACACTACATGCCCTATTTTGGGATTTGAGGAGGACTGCGAAATGCCACGCATTGCATCTGTGGTTGTGTTTTCGTGCTTGTTCACCTCTAAAAATTACGTTACAATTCTCTTTGATAGATCCGATAGCTTCTCTTCTAAAAGATGTATAAGGTTTGGAAAGAATTACTTTACCTTGAATAAGTTGTGTGGTCACCAAATTAATCAATAATAGTGTGTTAATGTCGCCTTGTTAAAATAACAAGAAATATTAATCGTCTTAGATTATAATGATATATATACTGATGTATATTGATGTTTTAAGATTGTGCATTGAACACAAACTATTTAAAAGAGAATAACACAAATATTCCTGCTTAAGTTGCATAAAATTGTATCTAAATTAGAGAATATTGTACAAGCTTGACCATACGGGGTAAATATAGATTTAGTATTCAAGCATGACATTTAGTAACTAACCATTCAGTAATTACCTGCTAAACACAAATGATGTTTTCACGTGTATTGTAACTTTCTTTTTTTAATACTTTCCAACATAGTTGAAAAGTGTTTAGGAATTAGATTTGTCTGTCTGTCTGTCCGAGTTCTAACTTGCGTAAATATATACAGCTTGTCATGCAATTGATATAGGTTATTGAGGTTTAGTATGGCATGTTCGGTATTGAATATGAAGTGCGTAGTACTAATAGTTTTCTTACAGGAACACTCAAAATAGTTCCGTTACATTGCGGTCAATGGAGAAAAATCTTTTGCGGTTTATTTTAATAATGTTTCACTATTTCAAACATATTGTAATTGATATATATCACTAAAGAACATTACAAAAGGCTTACTATAGAATATTATGTGTATAGCATTCATCGTTCATTTACAGGGACACTAAAAAGTTTTCGGTACTGTCTGTTAACAATAATTGCTAGAAGTGCATTTTCAGTTGCCGAACCTGTTTTTAAATTGTGTCTGTTACTTGATGTGTATAAATTCTATAGATCAGGGCAGCACAAAAGTTCTCGAGTACAATTACATTTATTGACGGAAATTCTTGAAAGAGAATTTTAAACTGTGCTACACGTTTCCTAACTGAACTAAAACTTCCCATTCTATTTAATATATATTCAAATCTATAGATCATATGCAAGGCTGCACAAAAGAGTTCGGATATGTTTCCGAATATTGTTGGTAATTGCTGGAATTATGTTTTTAAATATACTATGCGTTTTCCAACTTGTTTACTTAGACTGGGCGGGGCTAGTTTATCCTAAACCGAAAGGTAGCTATCCCCGCACGGTTTGGCCTTGACCTTGTTTACTTAGATATCACCTTTCATATTATTAAACGGTAAAGATTTGTAAAATTATTTTGGAACTGTTGGAATGTGTTACATAATTTAAGCTTGACGCATAACATTTCATTTTTGCTTCTTAAGAAATTAGATGATCCAACCCAGACTTCCCTGATTTCAGAAAATACTGCATGGTTACAATTTTTTTTATTTGAAAACTCTAATAGATTTCTTACATTTAATATTATGTTTTTGGATTTTTCACTTACAGCACCAAGAAGTATATTTATAGGATAAATATAAATTATGTATTCCAATAGAGATTTGGAATTTATTAAAAACTATAATTTCGTATTATCTGTATGCCAGAGGTTAACAGCCGAAGAAATCACCAAAGATTTTGCTATTTACTGCAGCATTTTTTATTCTGATTATTTTAATATTTAAGCGCGTAGATCGGTTATATATCTGTTAAATTGCTGTTTTATTTATGTTATATATTATTATTTTTATTTTGTTTGATGAAGTGTTAATTTTGTATGGAATATAAGGCGGAAACAAACGTTGAACTATTTATATTGTTTTAAGTGCAAATGGGTTAAATTTCCTTAATCAAGCTTCACGCGATCGAGATAGATTTGTTTTTAATTCATGCTTGAAAATTATTTTAAAAACTATAAAAATTCTCTAAATTGTGATACAAGTTTTCAAACAAATTGCATTTGAAAGTTCATATTTCCCTATTTGACTGTGTAAACATTAAAATTATGTGATGTTTAGAAGTAATTAAATTAGTGAACCGAAGGGAAATATATTGTTTAGATCTTTGCCACCGTCGCAATGACGTCAGCGTTATTCACAGATATGTTTTTGCATTATAATACAGATTTAATAAAATAGAAAGTAAAACTGGAGTATTGTGAATAATCTATTAATTTTAGAAAAATAACTTTTTTTTTAAACTTTAGTTACAGAATTCCATATATATTTTTATTTTTTAATATTATGTATTCAAGCGATTTGAGAATGATTTCGAATTTTGGTAACCTGAAGAGCCGATGAAATATTGCAATATTATATAGGAATGACAACTAGGAAGTTTAAAACAAGAATAAAAGAGCATATGGCAGAAGAACTACAGCTTTGGCTGGACTACATAGAACATAGACTTTTAAATTAGTAAAATAATTTATCCATCAAGACTTTATTTCCCATATATTATCCGTGAATCAATAAATATATATATTGCATAACGAGAACATATGCAATGAATCATCCTCTTTTGAATTACCTAAAATTTGGCACGAGATGTTTTTCAATTTCCGAAAAGCAATAAGGAATTATTAAATTTTACGTTTACAGTTGACTATTTTTAAGCACCTGCTACTATTACACATACCTCGTGGCTTATGTTTTTCTAGTTTATTTTAAATTTTTGCGACAATAGTTTGTTTATCGTCTAGATCTTGATAATGGCACCGTTTGTGCGTTCGAAACATGTAAATCATTATATTAAAAGGTTTTTAGAAGCCTTTTTGAGTTCTGTTTTTATCACTTAAGTATTTATATATGTATTTTAATGGTGATTAGTGATTTTATTATATGATTATGTATTGAAATGCAGTTTAATTTTTTACCTGTTAGAGATCATCTATTAGAGTAACTAAAGTGCAGACGTGTGCCAAATAGTGTAGGAAATAAGATGGCGTTAATGAAACAGGCATTCCATTAATTCCTAAAAAGTTAAACTTTTTAAAGTTTTATATAAACTCTTTAGACCTAAATAAAAGTGTTCAATTGAAAAAATATATTTATTTTGCTGCCACAAAAGCATAACAAAATTGCATAACTGTTTTTCAAAAATTGTTAACTGAATTATAATAAAAGAGTAAAGTTGAATTATAGCAAAAAATAGGGATCATGCATTAATTGACGATGGTGTTCTTTAGGTAGGAAATATATTAACTAGTATGAAAACATTGCTTCACAAATACATCTAAACCAGTGGGACCCATGAGAGGATTTCGCACTGCAATCCAAGTTTTTTAGCATTGTAGTATTTTTTTATATAGATTTAAACTTCTAAAGAAACATTAAGAATAAAAATACCTGTAAACTACATTGATACAGATGTCGCAAACGCACCGGGGGTTTCTTTTTGGCGCCAAAATGGCGATTTTTTGCCTTGCAGGTTAACATGGTGACTTTTGCTTTGTATGGCAACTTGGTATTTTATAATAAAATGAAATGTGTATGTAAAAATAAAATAATACAAAAATAATTAATAAATAAAACTAAAATATGTGTAATAAAAATAATGTGAGCGTTAAATAAAAACTGTGTGTAATAATACAATTTAATGTGTGTTTTAAAGTAAAATTATAATATAATTTTATTTTAAAATAAAACTAACATGTTTTCGCAAGCTAGGCCTAACAGGCATTTGAAAATGAGGTTTTCTCGCCAAAATAGCATCACAAAAAAATTGCGCCAACCTCGTTGCGTCTGCTATATCTGCTCCCTAACATTAATTAGTCAAGCCAGAATATCAGCTCATTTATTCCATCAAACTTACAAATAGGCACGCGCGAGGAAAAAAAAATTAACAATCGTATATTAACTGCATCGAAAAAAAACATGGGACAATCCATGGTGTCTTTTTCTCCTAACCATTGCAATTTCAATTTTGATTTAATCATAAATATAGAATAAACACGTGCGTAGATGTCACACTTTATCTTTTTTTGTGCTATTTATTTTTTTATAATCATTGTTGAGCATGATATAATCCGGAATTTTATTTTTGTGGCAACACTAATTGGAAGAAAACCTTTCATTTCATTTATGAAAACAATGCCGATTTAATTTTTAATTATCAGCAAATTTTAATCATGTTTTAGGAAAATGTAAGGGAACTATGTCAGAAGCCTGTTCAAAATCCCTTCGTATAACATCTCATTCGTCTTTCTGCGTTTCGTATTTTCTTAGAAAAAGGGATGTTGAGAGTAGAAATAATATATATGATAAATGATTAACACAAGCAGAGATATTATAAAAACACATATGTAGTTTAAAATCCTAGAAATATGATTCAAAGAAAGACATTCTTAAACATTCTTGAAAAGTTTTTCCTCAGCTCCAATACTTAAATTAGATCTTTTAACAATGTTTCTGAAAATATTTTGGAGTTCTTCGCCACTAATACTGTTGTGGTTATCTTTTGTTTAAGATCAGCTGCGCACGATTATACTATTTTTTATAGCAATATATCATAGATTCATATTTTTAATTTGATACATAGCCCCAATTTTCAATGAACGCTTTTTAGGTGCGTTCGTAATTATATAAATACGTAGCACCTATTGTCGTCGCTTGGACCGTCCGTCTGTCTGTACGTCCGTCCGTCCGTCAGTCTGTCTATCCGTCCGTCTGCATATAGCAACGCGAAAACTACCCAACCGAATGGTTTGAAATTTAAGATATATTATCTTTGCAGAATTTTGTCGAGACATTTCAAATTTTATAAAAATAGAATCGAAACTTCAGGAGATATTAATAAAAATATTTATTAAGAAATTTGAATTTTTTAAAAAATCGGTGCTTTATTGTTATAGGAGCTTCCGAGGTTTAATCGTCAAGCGACCGAGATACTTATTTTATTACAGAAATTAATCTGCAGACGATAAAATTAATTTCACAGAATAAAAAATCATCAAGATCTGAATATTTATATAACTAGCTACAGTACGAACGCACCTCATTTGTCACGTTTGACGTACAATTTCCAACTTGTTTCTTAAGCCTAGCTCAATAAATTTTAAAGATATACACATGCATTTTTACTTTCTTCTATCTTTACAAGAAGAAAGTATTGGATTCATGAAAATTTTCGACTTCCAGTTTTCGACGGATTTATACGTTTTAGAAGGTTCTGAACACGATTTGACCATTTTTAGAAAATGTCTGTCTGTGACTCAGTCTGTATGTGACAAAAATTTTGTGGGCGCTCTATCTCGAGAACTAATGCACGAAATTTAATAAAACTTTATATTCCGTTAATCCATGATATAAGTTGCGGCTGATTAGTTTTTGGTGAAAATTGCCCGACAGGTGGCGCTGCTATGCTGCATTGTTTGCGATTTCCGCAATAGCTCTATCTCAAGAACTAATGCACTTATTTTCATCAAACTTCAGTTCAGTTACACCTTGACATAAATAGACGCTGATTACGTTTTGGTGTAGATATCCCAACAGGTGGCGCTGCTATACCAATTTTTTCTCGATTTTTACGATAGCTATATCTCAAGAACTAATGCGCGGAATTTCATCAAACTTCAGATTCTGTTAGCCTTGACATAAATAGATGCTGCTTACGTTTTGGTGTAAATTGAACAAAAGGTGGCGCTGCTATACCACTTTTTTCTCGATATTTACGATAGCTATATCTCGAGAACTAATGCACGGAATTTCATCAAACTTTAGATTCTGTTAGACCTTGACATAAATAGATGCTGCTTACGTTTTGGTGTAAATTGCCCAACAGGTGGCGCTGCTATGCTACTTTTTTCTTTATTACCCCGATAACTAATGCACGGATTTTCATCAAACTTCAGAATCAGTTAGATGTTGAGATAAGTTGTTGTTGATTAGGTTTTGGTTTAAATCTATCAACAGGTGGCGCTGCTATGCTGCATTTTACAGGATTCATGCGATTTTAGCAATACTCATATCTCAAGAACTAATGCAAGGAATTTAATAAAACTTTAGATTCAGTTAGACCTTGATATAAATTGGTGCTGATTCTTTTTAGTGTATGTGAAATGTGTGTGAGATAGAAAAAAGTTTTGGGATTGACACATTCGACTAGTTTTGTAATGCTCTTGTTGCCATGGAAGGAAATATTTTTTAACTGGTCAGTTTTTTTTTTATATTGGAAAGGAGGGTTTAGTAATATAAATAAAGTGTAAATTTAAAACAAAATAATGGCAGGACTCTTTTATTAACATAATATTATTTCTTATCTAATTTTGAACACTTTTGCAATTTAATTTTCTCACTTATCTCCAACCGGTAAAAACATTAAAGAGCGTTCCATTATTTTTTAAGACATTCTGTATAGTGTTATTTTTCGTCTTCTTTCTCTTTGTGATTTAGCAACTTTATATAAAAAAGTAATAGAAAAATATGCCTATTGGTTATTGAATGCAAAGAATATGTGTTTATTCAGTAGAAAAACGTATAACTAATTTTTCATGCACTCTATTTTCTTTTTATACCAAAGAAAAAATGCATTCTTTATTGCATTTCGAAAATGAAAAAAGGTATGTTTACCTTCTGAATAGATTCTTTTTAAGTATGAATACATTCTTTGGGAACAAAAAAAAACGTTTTTCTCTTAGTTCTTGCTCCAGTTTTTGTAATACAGTGGTATGCAATTTCATTAAAAAAAGAATAATCACTTCAAAGCAGAGAAACGCTTTTTTAAAATAAAGAAGAAAGAAAAAGAATGCGCCAAGCCTATAATATGAAGCGCTTTTCAACATATAGAAAATACTTTAACAAAACTTCCACGTTTAATAAGATGATAGATCATATCTAAAGAAATAATTTGGAAAACGCGTAACACATTTGAAAACTAAATTTCAGCAATTACCGTCTATAATCGTAAAAGTATTCAAATTATTTTGTGAAGTCCTGTATACATTGTAAAAACGATATTTTAAAAATTGAGCAAAAAGTACTCAAATCTGAGTATGTCGCATAGTCAAAACGGGCTCCGAATCAAAATTACTCAAGTTTGAAACATGTATATACTCATTTCTGAAAACATGCACACACTCAAGAATAAAACATAATGCGCTCATGTTTGAGTATGTCCTTGTTTCAAAAATGAGTATGAAATGACTTCTATGTGCTCATTTTTGAGTATTTCCATGTTTCAAAAATGAGCTTGAACTGATTCTAATCCTTTTTGAGTATATCGATGTTTCAAAAATGAGTATGAACTGACCTCTATGTGCTTAGTTTTGAGTATGTCCATGTTTCAATATTCTGAGTATTTCTGGTATTTCAGAATTGAAAGCATTGGGGTCGTCCTATTTGAAACAAAAAGTTTCATAACAAAATGAAAACATCGATTTACTCAGATTTGAAAGGGTCATTATTTCTCAGTGTAATGATGTAAAGATTTGTATGTAGGGTAGACCGGGGCACGTTTACGCATGGGGCACGTTTACGCAGTGCCCTTTTTCCGAAACGAGTTATAACTGGCCACCAATCATAACAGATTCATGCTGCTCCCTAGCGGGTATTCTCACAAGATTTTGAGCGTCAGTCGAGCTTTGGTCTAGCATGTGGAAAGAATAACATGTTTTCTGTCAAGGTGAGTAAATTTTGTGTTGAACATGTTATAATTTATTGTGAACTAATAATACTTAGTTAAGGATAAACAAATATATGAACATTAGCAGAATTTTATCCTTTTTTGAGAACTGTATTTGTATGAACAGAAATGTTATTAATTTTCGTTGCACGTTAAAAATAAATAAAAATATGGCGACGGGACACGTTTACGCATTGACATCGGGGCAACTTTACGCACGTTCTTACTGTGATTACCAATCCAAAAAAGAACAAGACTGGGTTCGTCTTAGATGCAAAAGGTGGTCCCATGACAAGTGTGCAAAAGGAAATACTTTATTTTTTGTTTGTAAAACCTGTAACAGTGATGATGAAAATGTCTAAATCGTTTCTGTTTTTAACTAGCAATAAGCACTATGTTTTCACTTTAGCCTACAAAATGTTCTTTAATTAATTCTCTTTAATTTTTTTTTTTTTTTTGCTTTTAAACAGTGTTTTAAGTTATAAATAAAACACCTCAATTTGATTAAATATTTATTTCACTTACTCTTTGGTATCACTTAGATACTTAGAATATGCGTAAACGTGCCCTGTTCCCGGCGCAAGTTTACGCAGATGACTTGGACCAAAAAGATTTTTTTTTTTACGGTTAAAAACACAAATAGGGTAACAACTGAATACACAAATTTTGACTTTATTAACTGCTGTGTAAAACTACAATGTCTAAAATTTCCTAAGTTCAAACATAAAAATAGAAAATTCATTGAAAAAAATCCGCGTAAATGTGTCCCGGTCTACCCTATACTACATAGTATCCTATAATTTAATTCAGTTAGGAAACGCATAACATAGTTGAAAATGCCTTTTCAGCAATTTCGTCAATAAGCGGAAACGTATACTCGAATTATTTTCTGCCGCGGTGTATAGCATCTATAGAATTTATGTACACCAAGTAATATGAAAAACAATATTCATATTTAAAAAGGCACACAACAACTTAAAACGCATCTCCAACAATTATCGCTCATAGCCAAGTAGTGCAAACCGAATTATTTTGTGTGTCCCTGTAAATAAATTATAACTGCTACGCATACCATATTCTATAGTAATCATTTTGTAGTGCACCTTACTGATATACATAAATTTAATATGTTTAAAATAGTATAACATCATTAAATTACATTGCAAAAGATTTTTCACGATAGACGGAATTCTTCTGTGTGTCCCTATAAACGAACTACACTATATTGCCAAAGGTGATTGGTCACTTGCGATTTTAGACGTTTTGTTAACTATGTAGAAACATACGTGAGGAATTAACCTGAAACTGCAGATGTGTAAACAGTATAGTGTAGCTCATATATTTCCGTGAATATTTTTTTCCGAAACCCTATAGGGGACTGTAAACAAATTGAAAAAGAACGAATATCTTTTGGATTACCCTGTAAAACGTAATGTAGCAAAAGTGTTCAAACTCAAGATTATTAATAAGTGATTTATTGTAATATACTGTGTTAATTTTTATGAAGATAGCATGTATACTCGAAGAGAAATTAAGGTTTTTATAAAAACCGACCCAAATTTCACCAAGTTTTTTGCTTATAATTTGCAGAGTTCTTAATATAAAAAAAGTTATTTTGAGAAAATATGTCAAACAACATTGTACATAATACTCTGCAATCGGAATTAAAAAATAATAAAAATTGGATGAAAAATGAGCAGGTTTACTAAAAAATGTTTCGCTGCGCGAAATCAATCAAAATATAATATGCATAATGTATTAGCTAAGTATATAGAGCAACTCTTGTGAAAGTCTCAAAATCATAGCTTGAAAATTCTGAAAATTATCGTCGATAGAATAAGGTCGAAATCCGTTGTTCCCAAAAAGAAGCAAAAAGATGAGGGGTTGTATCAAATATCTGTTGATTAGTGCCAAGATAGCGTACACAATATTGCACGTACTACTATATTTGAATACAACCCCTCATCTTTTTGCTTCCTTTTGGGAACAACGGATTTCGACCTTATTCTATCGACGATAATTTTCAGAATTTTCTAGCTATGATTTTGAGACTTTCACAAAAGTTGCTCTATATACTTAACTAATACATTATGCATATTATATTTTGATTGCATTCGCGTATGCGCAATGAAACATTTTTTAGTAAACCTGCTAATTTTTTATCCAATTTTTATTATCTTTTAATTCCGATTGCAGATTATTATGTATAATGTTGTTTGACATATTTTCTCAAAATAACTTTCTTTTATATTAAGAACTCTGCAAATTATAAGCAAAAAACTTGGCGAAATTTGAGTCGGTTTTTATAAAAACCTTAATTTCTCTTCGAATATTCATGCTATCCTCATAAAATTTAACACAGTATATTACAGTAAACCACTTATTAATAATCTCGAGTTTGAACAATTTTGCTACATTAGTTTTTAAAGGGTAATCCAAAAGATATTCGTTGTTTTTCAATTTGTTGACAGTCCCCTATGGGGTTTCGGGAAAAAATATTTACGGAAATATATAAGCTATACTATAATGTTTACACACCTGCAGTTTCAGGTTAATTCCTCATGTATATTTCTAGATAGTTAACGAAACGTATAAAATCGCAAGTGACCAATCACCTTTGGCAATATAATGTATAAATGCTAGACACGCTATTTTTAATACCAAACTATTTCCAATAAACTTTAATAACATGTACTAATTACATAACAATTCTAGTATATTTACGGGAGTTGGAGGACAGAGAGACGGACAGAGAGACAGAAGCACAGACCGATGGATGGGCAGACGGACAGACAAATCGAATTCATAAACAATTTTGGCATAGATGTCATATACGCACCAAGTTGGCGCGATTTGTTTCCCCCGCCAATTTGGTGCAAACCTTGTTTTTGAATATTAGTTATAAATAGCATGCAATAATAGCACGTGATCTTTCAATTCAATATAAAAATAAATTAACGTAATAAATGAAATAGCTTCTATTATTTTAAAAAAGGAAATAAAAACAAATAAATGATAGTTTGATATAAATAAATATTAATATAGATAATAAAATTAATTTATAGAATTAAAATAAAAAATAAAAGTAAATGAACAACAATTTAATTTTTCCGCTAAATTAGCGGCGGAAAAATCGCGCCAACGTGGTGCGTATATGACATCTGTGCCACAGTTTTCAACTAAAATCGAAAGTGTTAAAAGCATATATTTTTAGGGGACTGGGAACTCTTTATTTTGTATAAAAGTACAGTTTTGCTTAAAACATATTTAGACATCACTAGTTTTGTCTGGCAAAGTTCCCTAAAGATCCGATGATTATAAATATGTTAAAAAGGCTTCTTACTACATCACTTTTCCTTTAAATATATCGAAGTTACAATCTATAAATGCATTTTCTCCAGTTCAAGTTTTATTTGATAATTTTGTTTAAAATGACTAAACTTCAGCATATATGTTAGAAATTATATATATATATATGTATACACAATCGAAAACGTATATTCAAACGTATGAGGTATAGTTACTTTCCATTGAATCAAAATAATACAATACAAGGTAATGTAATATACAGTCCCTGGCCAAATTATTAGACGCAGTTGTTTTTATTATAATTTATTAAATATCTGGAAAGATACATGAGGAATTATCCTGAAACTTCAGGAGTGTAAACAACATGATAAACGTCATATATTTCCGCGAAGATTTTTTCCCAAAACCCCAAAAAAGGCCGTCAACAAATTGAAGAAAAACGAATATCTTTTGGATAACCCTGTAAAAATTAATATTGCAAAAAGCATTCAAACTGTAGATTATGATTAAGTGGCGTATTGTAATAATTTGGGTTCATTTTTATGAAGATAGCATGTATACTCGAAGAGAAATTCACGTTTTTATAAAAACAGTCCCAAATTTTATCAAGTTTTTTGCTTATAATTTGCAGAGTTTTTAATATAAAAACAAGTTATGTTCAGAAAATATGACACAAATATACACAATACCCTGCATTCAGAATTAAAAGATAATTAAAATTGTATGAAAAATGAGCAGGTTTACTAAATATTGTTTCACTGCGCATGCGCGAATTCAATCAAAATATACTGTGCATAATATATTAGCTAAATGTATAGACCAACTTTTATGAAAGTCTCAAAAACATAGCTTGAAAATTCTGATAGTAATAGTCGATAAAATAAGCTCGAATTTCATTGTTCCCAAAAGGAAGCAAAAAGATGAGGGGTTGTATCAAATATAGAATGAGAGACACTTCATTCTTATTATGTCAACTTTCATAAGCTAGTATATTTGGATACAACCCCTCATCCTTTTGGGAACAGCGAAATTCGAGCTTATTCTATCGATGATTACTATCAGAATTTTCAAGCTATGTTTTTGAGACTTTCACAAAAGTTGGTATATATATTTAGCTAATACATTATGAATATTACATTTTGATTGCATTCGCGCATGCGCAGTGAAACAATATTTAGTAAACCTGCTCATTTTTCATACAATTTTTACTATTTTTTAATTCTGATTGCAGGGTATTGTGTATAATTTTGTTTGTCATATTTTCTGAAAATAAGTTGTTTTTATATTAAAAACTCTGTAAATTATAAGCAAAAAACTTGGTAAAATTTGGGACTGTTTTTATAAAAACGTGAATTTCTCTTCGAGTATACATGCTATCTTCATAAAAAGGAACCCAAATTATTACAATAAGCCACTTAATCATAATCTACAGTTTGAATGCCTTTTGCAATATTAGTTTTTACAGGGTTATCCAAAAGATATTCGTTTTTCTTCAATTTGTTGACGGCCCCTTATGGGGTTTCGGGAAAAAATCTTCGCGGAAATATATGACGTTTATCATGTTGTTTACACTCCTGAAGTTTCAGGAGAATTCCTCATGTATCTTTCCAGATATTTAATAAATTATAATAAAAACAACTGCGTCTAATAATTTGGCCAGGGACTGTATATACACTATATTGCCAAAGGTGACCGGTCACTTGCGATTTTAGACGTTTTGTTAACTATCTAGAAAAATACATGAGGAATTTACCTGAAACTGCAAGTGTGTAAACAGTATAGTATACGTTACATATTTCTGTGAATATTTTTTCCCGAAATCCCATAGGCCCAAATCATAGCTTGAAAATTCTGAAAATTATCGTCGATAGAATAAGCTCCAAATCCGTTGTTCCCAAAAAGAAGCAAAAAGATGAGGGGTTGTATCAATTATCTGTTGATTAGTGCCAAGACAGCGTACACAATATTGCACGTACTACTATATTTGGCATGGAACTAGAAATGAACGTTCTTCCATGATATTTGGACACAACCCCTCATCTTCTTGCTTCTTTTTGGGAACAACGGATTTCGAGCTTATTCTATCGACGATAATTTTCAGAATTTTCAAGCTATGGCTTTGAGACTTTCACAAAAGTTGTTCTATATACTTAGCTAATACATTATGCACATTATATTTTGATTGCATTCGCGCATGCGCAGTGAAACATTTTTTAGTAAACCGGCTCATTTTTCATCCAATTTTTATTACTTTTTAATTTCGATTGCAGAGTATTATGTACAATGTTGTTTGACATATTTTCTCAAAATAACTTTTTTTTATATTAAGAACTCTGCAAATTATAAGCAAAAAACATGGCGAAATTTGGGACTGTTTTTATAAAAACCTTAATTTCTCTTCGAGTATACATGCTATCCTCATAAAAAATAAACATAGTATATTACAATAAGCCACTTATCTCGAGTTTGAACGAGTTTACTACATTAGTTTTCACAGGGTAATCCAAAAGATATTCGTTTTTTTCAATTTGTTGACAGTCCTCTATGGGGTTTCGGGAAAAAGTCTTCGCGGAAATATATAACCTGTACTATACTGTTTACACATTTGCAGTTTCAGGTTAATTCCTCATGTATTTTTCTAGATAGTTAACAAAACGTCTAATATCGCAAGTGACCGGTCACCTTTGGCAATATAGTATATATATATATATATATATATATATATATATATTAGCAGGCTTTGCCCGCTACGCTGGTCGGTTTCTCCAAACGAAATATGCCCGTGAATTTCATCTTTTGTTTTAAAGCAATATGAACATTTACCTTCATTGTCCTTCCTCAATGCTGTGAAACGAAACGAACCCCACTGCGTTGTAATATTTTCTAATTTTTGCACAAAGTTTGGGCTATTAAAGACAAACTTGTTTATTTAATCACTTACAGTAGGATTTGCTAAAGAATGATGTAACAATAAGCAATATACTAAAACTATCCCTGAAAAAAAAAAAAAATGCAAATCCCATCAAAATCCATGCTGTATAATTTAAAAACATATATATTTCATGGGTTCAACTGATTACAAACTTTCCCCCTAATTCTATAAGTAAACAACGTAGAACGATTATACGATAATTGTTAAAGAATATGCAATATTTCACGAACTATTGGACTTAAAAGAACGTACTTAGTGCCATTCGATTCAGCATACAAAAATACATTAAAATATGTTATCATTTGTCCCATAACTATAATACCCGAATTTTAAGGATTTTTTTAAAGTTTGTTCCCCTTTTTACCCCTTTTGGGCTGGAGTTTTTGAAAATTCCTTCTTAGTGCGCCTCTACATTCTAAGAAGTATTTTTCATCCAAGTTTCGTGTTTGTAGGTTCAGTAGTTTTGGCTGTGCGTTGATCATCTATCCAGAAAGGACTTTCTTTTATGTATATAGATATGTGTGTGTATACAAATTGCAAAAACAATTGTTGATTTTACAGTATAATACTGGCACCCCAGGTGCCAGTATTATACCGTAAAATTAACAGTAATAAACAGTAAAATAAGCAATAATACGCTACCGCGCTTGCGCGGCAGTGTATTACTGCTTATTTTACTGTTTATTACTGTTAATTTTACGGTATAATACTAGCAGCTGGGATGCTAGTATTATACTGTAAAGTCATTTTTTTTACAGTGTATATATACATCAACCATACATATATATGTGAACTTTTTACGAAGATGATTTAATATTCCACGAGAAAATGGCAGTTTGTTAAAGATGTAGAATGATTGCAGTCGGTATCAAGAATCATGGCTAGGAGGTTAGGCAATGATGAGACACCAGAAGAGTTTCTTCAATAAGGAGCAGCCAATTTCCAGATAAATCGTTTATTAACAACCATGACGATGCCAGTAACAGTTCCCACAGTATCAGGTATACTTATAGCCCTCAGGCTTGACAATGGCTCACCACATCAATTAATAGATCTTAAAGAGCTGTTATGAAATTCTAAGTCAGTTAACCACCAGATAACGATTTGGTCAGCACTTCCAAACACGACAGAAATCTGTTCTCCAAATGCTTGCAAGCGAATTTTGTTCACAGCGCGTAGAGTTACTGAAAACGGCGTAACGAGCGCACGATCCAATGAGTGAAAGGCGAATTTAAGCTAAGCGAATGAGGTGCGAGGGAGACGATTTGACACGAAAGAATCCCCATCGTAGCTGCGCATTGATTTTGACGTGAAAAATACCCAGCGCGCGAAGCAAAGCATGGAATAAAAAAATTTAAAAAATGGCTTTTAAAAACATTCGAAATGACAACAAGCGTCTCTCAAAATTTTATAGATTGGGGAGTTGATAAAAGTTACGAATGAACTTAAAGTTTTAGATTAAGATTTGGAATAAGATAATTATTAATATACGTGTTATTACTTTTAAAAGGACATTAAATAGAAATAAATATTATTAAGAATTAAGGAAATAATGACTGTGTCAGAAGTTAGATTAATTTACAGGAATAATGCGAAATAAATGCGAAGGATATGCGAAGGAAAATAAAATTTTTATATAACACACACACACACACATATATATATATATATAAGATCAGAATCGTAACTTTAACCAAAAAAGGCAATGGTGAAATATTGGTATTGATTCGTGATAACGTAGAATACGTGATGTGTTGATTTAAGAGGAAAGCCTATAACCGGATTATTCGCACCTTTTCGATTTTCTTCTTAGAGTAAGGAAATTCTCTCTTTTCTGTATTCCGAAAATAATAGGAAATGAGTTTATCTTCTGAATAGATTTTCTCCCACTACAAAAACATTCCTTTGAGGGAAAAAAGGAGTTTTGCTCCTTATCTCGTTTCCAGTTTTTGCAATAGATTCCACTGAAACTTCATTAAAAAAAGAAGAAGAAGAACATGGAAACATAGCAAAACATTTTTTAAACAAAATGTTTTAAATGAAATGTCTTTAATTACATTTAAATAAATTTATTGCTTTAAAATTAAATTAAAATGATTTTGTTTCTTATTTCCTCAATCTAAAGCATGCACAGTCAATTTCTAATAAAATTTTAGTAGTGTGTCCCAATATAACATGCTAAGTTTGTGTGTTGTTTTACGATTGATATATAAATAAAATTGAACATTTATTCAAAATGTAAATTCGAATATCGTTCTTGATTTTTTTCTTTAAGGAAGACAAATTATGTCTCAGTTTAAGAACATTTTAAATAAAGTATATAACAACAACAAAGTTTTTTCTTATTCTAATTTCGAATAAAACTGCGATTCTTGAAGGTTTATCCAAAACGGAGTCTATCCCCCTCTCTCTTCCTTTTGTAGGGTTCTGTACTTAAAAAGTAACAAGAAAGAAAAATCACGTGTTAAGCATAGATTATGTAACACTTTCCAACGCTTCCAAATCATACCAAGCTGAAAGATAACATCTAAGTAAAGAATTTGGAAAACGCATACCATATTTAAAAAAAAAAAATCAGAAATTTTCAACATATACAATATTCGGAAAAATATCCCATTACTTTTATTCAGCCCTGTATAGGATCTATAGATTTGTATACATACTACATAGGATGCTAAATTTTAGTTCAGTTAGAAAACGCTTAGCACAGTTTAAAATTCTCCTTCTGGAGTTTCTGTCAATAAACGGAAATGTGTTCGCGAACTTTTGTGCTTCCCTGTATATGATCTACAGAATTTATACACACCACGTAATAGACAAAAAGTGCGTTAAATTTAAAATCTCGTTCAGTAACTTAAAATGCACGTCCAGGAATTATTGTTAACATACAGTAGAGAATTCTTTTGTGTGTCCCTGTAAATGAACGATGACTGCTATACACACACTATTCTGTAGTAAGCCTCTTGTAATGCACCTTAGTGATATATATAAATTTCAATGCGTTTAAAATAGTGAAACATTATTTAAATAAACCGCAGACGATTTTTCGCAATAGACGTAATGTAACGGAATTCTTTTGAGTGTCCCTGTAAAAAAACTATAAGTGCTACACACTTCCGTTGAAATAGGGAACATGCTATTGATAACGACAATAACATATAAAAATTGCAGTGCAATCCGAGCATATTTACGGAGTTAGAGCACGGACAGACGGCCATCCGGCAGACAAACCGAAGTCATAAACACTTTTCAACTAGGTTGGAAAGTGTTAAAAACGGAATCATTATAAGATCACTCCTGTGTCTGTCCGTCCGCCTTTCACCACCCTTTTTGTCATAAACTATGAGACGTAGAAAGTTCAAACTTGGAAAGTTTTAAAGCCTTTTTACCGACATATTTTCTGATTATTAGCCATTTACAAATGTGTTTAGGGAATATTCAGGGGGCGAATCGAGTTAATTTTAAAAAAAAAGTTTTCTTTTTGTATATCATGTGGGGTATCGTAAGAAAGATCTCGTAATATCAAACTCAAATATATATCTTTTTCCATTTTAGGTATTATATTTTCAGAGATATCGTCGAAAAAACACTGCAAAAATATGTCCCCCCCCTCCCCTCTATTTCCGAATCTACCGAAACTAGAATTATGAAAAAAAATCAGGGGTAGTAGGAGTTTATTTAAACCTTGCAGGAAAACTATAGCGATTTTCCATGGTAACATACTTTTTGAGAAAAACGCATTTTTCGGTTACACACAAACTTTACTTTTCGAGCGGTGAGCGGGGGAGTTGTCGGGCGTTCAAGGTATCTATCGACACAGAATCATCCAAGGATATTTGATAATGATTTTCGAAAAAAAAAAAACGTTATTTAGCCAAGATATTAATTAAGTTACTTAAAAAAACTTTCTTTTTATATATCGTGTAGGATATCGTTCGGAAGATCTTGTAACATCGAACTCAAAAATATATTTGTTTTAATTTTAGGTATTATATTTTCAGAAATATCGTCGAAAGTATACTGGAAAAACATGTCCCGCCCCTCCTATTTCCGAATTTACTGAAACTAAAATTATGAAGCAATTAGAGTTAGTAGGACTTTATTACTTAATAAATAGTAATTAATACATTTAATGCACGGAACCCTTCGAATACGAATTATACTCGTACTTGACCGATTATTTTACTTTTACTTTATATAGTAATATAAAAAAGAAATTTTTATTTTTTATTTATTAGGTAGCTTTCATTATAAAAAGTAAAAAGCTATCTATTGCAGCCATCCGGAGGAAAGCAATTCGGGAAAATATGGGTATATTTTCATCAAACATTACCCACAGACCTCCAAACCACCCTTTGTTCAAATATTGATTTATATATATATATATATATATATATATGATTTTTATCATGCTGCAGCACTGGTATTTATGAACCTATTTGGTTGTGACTCAGCATGTGTAAAGGAGTTACCAAGGTCTCGACCGAATTTGCTGCTAGATTCATCCGCCATCTTCATTGAAAATGGCACCCACTTAAAAAACTCAAATTCTGAAAGATGTACGACAAATTAGAAATCCAAAAGTTTTTACACTATAGTGTTCTTCTTTGATACAAGGATTCCTGAGTATTTTTGTTTTACCTCTATATTAAAAATTGTCTGAGATTGTCTCAATTTAATAGCGTGCCTGATTTTTCCATAATCATGTTTCATTTATGAGCTTTGGACATGGTCGACTATAATATATACGGCCAGCTCATTTCGCCAAAAACCGCCGAAAATGTGAAGCCGGATTCACTTCAAACCCTGAACCATTTCATTGGACCACGTGGTCTTTGTTTACATTTAAACCCTGCCCAGATAACGGCTTTTATTTCGATCATTATCGAAGTTTGAGATACATTAATCGTATTTTCAAATAAACGAATTAAATAGTTATACCATTCAATTATCACTATTTATAAGCATATTTTTGTTAATATTGTTGCATTTTATAGCTACTAACAAATGTGAATTTTTTAGGTTTGCTAGATTCTTATTTGTTTATAATTGCATGCGATACTTTAACACTATTTCTACCGTTGTGAAATGTCACCTTTTTAAAGTTTTTATTTGTGTTTATTTTGCTTGTAGTTTTTGAAAAATCTTTAAAAAAAGGGGGCTGTTCAATGTATTAAAAATTATTTGTAATTGTTCCAATGAAAAATCATAAATCGAAATCTTTTAAAATGTGCCATTTGACACCGGTAGTGTGTGAGATTATTTTGCAGTATAAAAATTAAAACACACTTCAAACATTTGTTTTTCTGTAAGAAAAATATCTAAAAAAAAAAAAAAAAATCATCAGGAACATTATGCAAATTCTGAGTCTCAAACTGTTACGGAGCTACACGAATACATTTTAAAGCAATAGTTTGCTGTTTTAAGCAGATCATTCTACAATGTTCTTAAAATAAGTAATAATAAAATTGATTGTATTTTGGTATTAATATTTCTTTCTATGTTTAAAAAAAAATTTATAGATATTGGTTTTGCCTATAATTAAACCAGATTGTTCTTCAGAAAAATAATTATTACGCAAAATCACGATAATATATTAAGAATTTAACCCATAAAAATGTTATCATTTTTTCGTAAATATTGTATGTTATTAAAAGCTTAAAACTAATAATAAATTTTAAATTAAAATAATGCACAAAACTTAAAAAAATTATTAAATTTGGATGACATGATTTTATAGAATCTTCTCACTATTATTGTATACAGTTTATATAAATAAATTTTTTTAATGTAAGGTCTGAACATTTTATGAATAAACTGTTCTCTAACTTTTTTGTTTAACAGATAAACTTTTCCCCTGTATTTTTCAGCATTTTCATAAAAATATATGTCTATAAAATATATATGTAAAATATTTATTTTCTTTCAGGTTTTAGATTTTAATAAAATTTAGGTTTCAATGTAGAAAAAAAGATATTTGTGGCTTTTTGGCTAATTACAGCCAATAACTTTTAGCCAAATAAAAATAGCATTAGCCAAGAAAAAACTTATTTATACAAAATTTCTGTAACATGAGTATTATTTTTAATTATGCAATATACAGACAATACATCACTCTGAAAAATTGACCCTTCAAGATTTGACCCTACACTACATATCAATTTTTTTAAGCGAAATTTTTTTTGAATTTCCCCTTCCAAATTAACCATTATTAAGTTACTTAAATTCTTGATTATCAGTAGGGATGTAACGAATAGTGATTTGGCCGAATACCGAATATTCGGCCAAGTTTTAGGCCGAATACTGACTTTTAAAAAAATATTTTAACTGTTTATTTATTTATTTTTTTCAATTTTAAAATCAAAAATTAAATTAAGTACTAATTGAAATTAATTTTTTGTTTGAATGTTCAAAAATCATAACAGCTGAATGTATGCAAGCACAGTATATAATGAACGTTTTTTATCTGAAGCTGGTAATATATATGAAACCAAACGAAACAGACTTCTTCCTGAAAATGCTGAAAAGTTATTATTTTTGCATCACAATTTCAGGCTTTACAGTGCAAGTGATAAATAATTTTGTTACCCCTGTATGTTATTTTTAAGTAACTCATTAAATGTTTTTTCAGTATAGGTAATAGTTTTTTTCTTTTCAATGTATCAAGCTCATTAGTTCGTTTAATCAACATCTAATGTTTAATTTTTAATTAGTAAAGTACTTATATAGTCATATATTTATTCTAATTTTTTTATTTAAAAGTAAAAGTAAAGACTAAAAAATTGATTTAATTTGTGAAAGATTAAGGATTTTTACAAGACAGTAAAATATTTGTTTTTAATATTTATGAATTTTATTGTTTAAGAAACTTATCATCATTATAAATCAGATTAAAAAAATAGATATAAAGTTAATATTTTTAAATTCACTGATGAGAGATAGAGAGAGATTTAAACTTTAAATGCAGTATACATTTTGCATTTTAATGTAAAAGAAATTAATGTTGCAATACTTACTTAAATTCACATGATGCCTAAATATGCAGCAAGAAAAGTATTTTTATTTATGTAATATCATTATATACAGTTATTTATAAGTTGTCATAAAGCTTTAAAATTGAGTAAGTTAGGATTTCTTTTTCTTATGTGTTGGTATTATTAATGTATTTAGATATAATTCTTTAATATTGTTTGTTAAAAATATTTAAAATCACATTTTGTTTTGATTTTCTGGAACTTATTTAACCAAGTATCTTAGAGTATTCGGCAAAATATCTAATTATATTCGGCTACAGGTATTCGGTCATGCCGAATATTCAGCAAAAGGGCCGAATATTCGTTACATCCCTAATTATCAGTCTATTTCTCAACTCAGTTTTTGTTATATTCTTAAGACTGAATTTTGCACATTGAGCTTCATATTTGGGCAACCACTTTTTAGAAGATGTTCTAAATATTTTAAGGCGAACTAAGCCTCTTTTGAAGTAATTATAACCGAGTATCTGTTGCGCATTTCGAAAAAAACAATCTGATCTGAACGAAATCCGAAAAGCATATATGTTATGCATGTAGCACTAGGGGTGTACCGAGTAGCACTTTGGCCGAGTACCGAGTACTCGGCCATTTACTACTCGGCCGAGTACAGAGTAGTTGTGTGTAAGAAAGAACTATTGATGCGCACATGAAGTGAGCTTAAAAATAACATGTCTGTGTGTGTAGATATATATAAACATACTTCTTGAGCATGTAGTCATACATTTAATTTTACAAAAAATTTCAAATTAACTAATTAAATTGGAAATTTAATTATGCACCTATTAAAGACTATTTTTGAAAATTCAAAAAATTTAAAACAGTACCATTATTTTTAAAAGATAGAAAAAAAAAAGTAAAATTAGCCAATGTGAAATTAAAACCCATTCTTCAATTTATCTAACTCACTGTGATACCTGAAATCCGTCTGTCAAAAATGGTTATTGGTTGCGGTAATTTTGAATAATACAAATTGTCATTGAATAATGCAAAAAGCTGATGTTAAAAGTGTGGCTTGCACTATTCACAATATGCAACTTATAATAAAATCGGGTTTATCCACCCTACATGCTTTTTGACATGTTAGTTATAGCTAAAAACATTGATGGACATTTTAACCACTTTGTAGCTGCATGTTCAAATTTTAAAAAAGTTCAGTCACATTTGTCTGAATCCAAAAAAATTAATCATTACAGTAATTAACCATAAGATGAAACTCAAAGTATAATATGTTGAAAATATTGCATGAATTAAAGCAGCCTCTTTGCCTTTATGCTACTGAAAGTATGATAAAAAAAATTAACTACAGTTCAGTAGCAGTTACTACTGGAAAGTGTAATGAAACTGTTATTGCAATTCTGAGTAACATTGAAAAGCTCAAATGAAAGTTCCAATCATTTTGGTTATGGTATAATGAAAGGGACATTAAAAAGTGAACTATTAAAACTAAATTTTGAATTGCTTTGGTTTTTCTTAACTTTTCTGTATTTTGTAAACATATTTCTATATACTAAGTAAATAGTTTTTATGAATAATTGCATATATTATATATTTTTATATTCAAATAACTTTTACAGGTCAATTATAAATTCCTTTGGCTTCAAAAATGATAATAATGCTTAAAAATGAAATTCTTACAACTACTCGGTATTGTACTCGGTACTCGGCCCAAAATTTAGCCGAGTACCGAGTACTTGGCAAATTGGCCGAGTATGCCGAGTACCGAGTAAATACCGAGTACTCGGTACGGCCCTATGTAGCACATCGTTCATCCAAAATAGCATGCATCTTATCTTGCACATATGTAATCTCCGATTTTTGCTGTGTCATATGCTGGAGTTGTGTCTGAAGCAAATGATGTCATGCTATTTGAAGATGTTTGCACAAAGAGAACAGGACAAATTATGAAGTGAATTGCTGGCACAGATTCAGTGTGAGGTTTTTTTTTATGAAATGCAGAACAGCAAATTGAGAACGATTAGCACATTTTTTTGGCTGTTACTATTTGGCAAATCCACTAAATGCTTTGTGGGCAAAAATCACTTTCAGTTAGTTTTTTGGCAATTTGGCTAGTACCAAATTAAACCATAAAATTTAATGATTCCTGACATTCAGGGATGAATTTGACTGTAGGATTATGGAGAAAGATCGAATACTATAAGGCTTGTTACAGATGTTATTAGCAGACTTGTATAAAACCAAAAACTTTCTGTGCACATAAATATTGAGTCAAAAACTTTCTGCAAATTATTTTAATGTTTAATCAAATTACGTGTTATTTTGATGATATAAATTAAAAACAGTAGTTTAAAATAATTACCATTTAAAATTAATTAATATTAATGAAAGAATAATTATTTTGGTTAAAAATAATAATAAAGCTAAAAATCCATGATAGGAAGAGCTGAATTCTTATCAATTATTTTGTCAATGCATTTAGAAACAAAAAGGCGGAAAATTTTCCGTGCACTGCGTGCGTCTATATTACACAACTCTGGTTACTAGCATGGGCCCAGTAGCAGAAAATTCTCCATGTGTCTGCGATGAATATTTCAGGGGCAGAAAATATTCTGCAGGTAAATTATGTTACAATTCAAGTTATGTATATCAATAATTGATATCAACTAAAGTATTACTGCTATGTGCAATTTTTTAACTCTGTAAAATTTTTATTTCAAAATTTGTTGGATAAAATTGTGCTTACATGAACTGCAAATTTTTTTCTCTTACTTAAAATATTTTAAATGTCCTAGTAAACAATAATGATATTGAACAAGATCAGAAGGCCATGAATTAATGCATATCAGTAGTGTTTCTCCCAAAATAAAAAAAAAGCAGGGTGCGCCTTCAAAAAAGGGGCACTTCAGCATAGAAGTGAATGTTCTTTCTCGAGAGATACAAACAAAAATTTTTATATTTTTTTTCTGGACCTATTGACGAATTTTGAGATTTTTTTTCTTGCAACTAACTGACGAATTTCTCGATATTTTTGAGCAACATATTGACTAATTTCGCAACTTTTTTCTATGACAGACTGAAGAGTTTCACGATTTTTTTCCATAACCGACTGATGATTTTTGTGATTTTTTTCCTGTGATCGATTGGCGAAACTCGTGACATTTTCCTAATACTGATTGGCAAATTTTATGTTTTTTTCCCCCAGACAAATAAGCGAATTTACAAATTTCCCCCCCGCGTTTTGCCGGTGAAACTTGCAGTTTTTTTTTTTTGTATTTTTTTACTGAAAAAATGTTTTTTTTTTTTTTTTTTAATGTGAGCAATTGACGCATTTCGCAATATTTTCCGAAATAAAATCCAAAAGAAATTCCATGGAAAAAAAATCTGCAGTAAGGGAAAAAAATCTGCGACATCTATTGCTCGTCTCGAACTTTCTGCTACCGGGAGCATGGGAAGGTTTTAAAGAATTTTTTTTTAAACACTATGGAAATGGAAATTGTAATGTAATTGATGCATAATTTTTCATGGTGATTTTCACATTATGTTTTAGCGACACCTTGAGAAAATTAGAGTTTTTTTTTCGTGACCAATTGATGAAATTCGCCTTTTTTTTCCTTTGCAACGAATGCTTTTTCTGGGACTATTCAATGAAATTAGTTTCTTTTTGCTGCAACCGATTAATTAAACTTGTGATTTTTTTTTTTTTTTTAGTAACTACTTAATGAGATTTGCTTTTTTAAATCCATGAGCAATTGATGAAATTCATGGATTTCTTGATTGTTTGGGGAAAGTAGAGATTGTTTTTACCATGACTACTTGACAAAATTTTTGTTGTTTTTTCCTTTCTGTGACAGATGGATGAAATCTACAATTTTTTCTGCAATTTGTTATTGAGATTTGCATTTTTTTTTGCAACTGATCAATGAAATTTGCCCTTTTTTTCTTTTCTTGACCATTTGACAAAATGTGTATTTTCTTTTGAGACCGGTTTGGGAAATTCATGGTTTTGTTTTGTGAGTGATTGATAAAATTTGTAGATTTATTCAGCAAGCAATCGCTGAAATTTGCAAGATTTTTTCATGAAGAACTAATAGAGGAAATTCCCATTTTCTTTTCATTCTGAACGATTGATGAATTAATTTTGCAGAAGTCAAAAATAATAAAAATTCAAAGAATTCCATTAATTTGTGGAAAATTTATCTGCCTATATATGGTGTCTACCTGTAAGAACATATCCAAATAATTTTAGAGTTACAAATTTATCGAGTCGGACCCAAAATTGTTCTCTTCTTGGCACTATTTGCAGTATGGTGTTACTGCTGAGTTCATTCATGGCGCATATTGACAGGATATTGCAGTTTTTTTTTTTTTTTTTTTTTTTTTTTTTTTTTTTTTAAAGAAAAAAAACTGAAGATTTCAATGAATGCGGAAATGTGGTATTTCTGTTTAATCATACTTTTAAATTATGGACAGCAGAAAAAAAAAGTAATAACTGTAGGAGAATCTGTGGAATCCTTAAAAAATAAAAATTATAAAGGGGAAATTTGCTGTTCGACAGAGGAAGGTCATCCATGTAAACACACAACAATTTTAACATTGAAAGTTATTGGCCAAAGCAACAAATTTAGCTGCCACATGGTGACTGGTGGCCATGAATCTGCACCTATACCATACATACACAGTGTAAGCAGGGGGTCGGAAGTAGCGAAACTACAATAGTCGCTACTTTTTACAGTAGTTTGTAGTATAGCATGCTACATTTTGAACAATGTAGTGTAGCGAATAGTGCGATACAAAAACTCAGTAGTTTGTAGCGAGAAACGATGCTACTGTTAACTCTACTTCAGGAAAAAACAGTGCCATTCTGCAAATCACGTGGTCGAAACTTGCTTCTTTTGTGCAGAATTTGTTCTGCTCAACAATTTCTGAATCACATTGGCAAATCTCAGCTGCAGTGTATAGCAATGCATCGCCTGAATTCATAGATTTTTTCCATTGACACTTGCTGCTGAAATCAAGTACTAACCCACCAAAAGAATTATTTTTCTTATTGGCAACACTTGTCTATTTACTCGTTATTAGCCCCAAAGCAGAATATTTTGCAATGTTCTACAACAAACCTTCAGCTGATCAAAAATGTTCTGCAGAAGTAAAAAAAAAAAAAAAAATACAGGGAGATGTTCTTGTATATGTAGGAGTGCAATTCCATCTGATATAGAATGCAAAAGACATTTTGCATTTAGTTCATCCCCCCCTCCCTTCAAAATTGAAAAAAAAAATTATTAAACATTTCACTTGAAATGTTCAAGAATGTAAAATACATGAAGAACATTTCACTTGAAATGTTCTGCAACGTATGTTGCACTTTTAAGCATATTCTGCTTTGGAGGTTATTAGGTCTTGATGTTTTAACGCTGGGTTTCTTATTATTCTGAATTGCTTTTTTTTACAAATTTATTTATTGTTTGCATTTAGGGTTATCTTTCTGTAATTTTCTAGATTATATCTTTCCTAATTTTGCTACGAAATTTGTTAAGTGTGTATAAACTAACGTTTTTGAAACAAACACAAAACATTTTCTTGTATGGTATCTTTCTTAATTTTTTTATGTCATCGCTAGGGTCGATCCAGACAAAATTTGGGGCCTATTTAGGGTCCCTTCACAAAAATAAATTTAATAAAATGGGCCCCTTCACAAAAATAAATTTAATAAAATGGGCCCCTTCACAAAAATCAACTTGATAAAATGGGATCCCTTCACAAAATTCCTTTTAACAAAATAGGCACTTTCACAAAATTCCATTTCATAAAAACTTACTATTTATTATTTATTTATTATTCTTTGACTTTTAAAATGTATAATTTGTAAACAAACAAGATCACCAGAGAGGAAAACTTTAGCAAAAGTATTTTAAAAAGTTTTTATTAATAAACGCATGGTTCGAATTTGAGTAGCTGGATTTAGACTTTCATTATAAAATATGATTTTTCACAAAAATATAATACAATTTCACAAAAATAACCTTTACTTTTCACAAAATGGGCCCCAAGAAAAAAAACCTGCATCGACCCCTGCGTCGGCTATGTCGCATTTATTTGATTGTATCCCAGCAGACGAGATATAATGAAGGGTCATTTTATTATTTAATCTGTGTCTTCAGTTTCTAATGTAAATTGAACACTTTGACAGAATTTGAAAGTAGCGAAATAGTGACTACTTTTGAAAAGTTTTTTGTAGTTGCTACTTTTTAAAACAAGTAGTTGTAGTTGTAGTTAACTACATTTTCAACAAAGTAGTTGTGGTTGTAGTTTGCTACAATTAGAAGTAGTTTTTCTGACCCCTGAGTGCAAGGAAAGTATTGTAATCACGATACAAACCAATTATACAAATAATGGTGTATTTTTTAGGTGCACTGATTCAAGTTTACAGTTATTATTACAATGATTCTATATATATAGGTGGGTACATGAATATTTATTAAAATTTCCTTGTGATTTTAGGTCCTTAGACTTCACCTTTGTAACATTATGACCGAAGTTTTTATTTATTGCTGTATTACTATTTGAATCTACAGTAAAGCATTTGCAAAGTCGAGTGGAGTCACTCCAAATTTTTTTAGATGCTAGTATATGTATGTTCATGTATTTAAATAATTTTGATTGTGTTATGTATCTTTCTTATTTTTGCTGAGAAATGCAGAAAAAAATAAAATAAAATTAGTTAATTTATTTGAATTCTAGAAATATTAAAATTAGTTAAAACCCTTTCTTGTTATATTCAGACCATGTACTTTATTTACTTATTAAAGGTAACTCATTAATTTTAGAATTATGCTCGTCTAATAAGTAACACACTTCAAATTGAGGTAAAGGTCTGCACGGGCTATACTCGGCCCAGCAAAGTGAAGGCGAATTTTCAAACAGGCCAGGCCAGCAGAATTAGGACAATTTTTTCAACAGGCTGGGCCAATAAACAAAATAAATGGACCAGGCTGGCAAAAGAATTGAACAGTCCTGTTGGGCTCATAGAAAATTTGTTGGGTCTACCAGCCCCATATAAAGATTTAAATGAAGACGATAAAACGTAAGCCATTTTCAATGACTATGACTTTTATGAGAATAAGAATAAATGTTTGTCACGAGCCAATACTAGTTTGATAACATCAACACAGAAAAGTAACGTGTCCAGCGTCGAGATTGGCATCGGACACGGACAGTTACATGATGTCTTAGCCCATGCTTAATTTTTTTTCAGCAGACTCGTTCCGGGCCGAGATCAGGCTTGCATTTTTTTTCTACGTAGTCAAGCCGAACTGGACATAATTGTTCTCATTAGGGCAGGCAATAGGTTTTGTAAAAATATTAATAGCGATAATGAACAACATAATCTTTGGAAATATACCTTAAGGTGGTTCTCAGATTCACTGCTCAACAATGTGAAACTTTGACACATTTTCTGGCTAATTTTTAACTGTAAAGGCATAAAATTGACAGGTGACTATTCGATGGATTTGGAATGGAATAGCAATTTCCGTTGTTGATAAATAAATTACTTATCGAGATATAAGAGATTCTTGTTTAGATGTTTCTCCTTTTCCTGTGCTATCGCTTTTGAAAATTCGATTCAAAAAGCTAACTTTGACAGTATTTTCTCAAAGATATATTGCCTTTATCAAAACATCGGTACTGCCATTCAATTACATAGTTTCTGAATAAGAACACCTGCCAATCTTATGCGTTTCCGAAAAGAAATGAATTGAGAAATGTGTCAGAAAGTAGTTCCTTTGGATTAGATAAAAGCCTTTTTAAATGACAGAGAAACATTTTCACAAATTTCCTTTTTATTATATAGTTCCCAAAGTTATGTTTTTAACCCTTCTTTTTTTCTAAACTACATTAATTTTTTAATGAATCCTTATGTAAAAGAGTCTATTTTTAAAGAGTTTGTTTACAACTTTTTATTCAAAATTTCACTGTCTGAATATGAATGGTGATTTAATCAATAGTTTGAAATAGCTGTTTTTATCGACTGTTGTAAGGTTTTGAAATATCCAAATAATAATGCTTCCAAACATTTTTCAATTCAAAAATATATTTACACATGAATATAAAAACAGACAAAAAACTTCAAAATAATTAAATTATTAAATTCGAAAAGTATTTAATGATAAAAATTAAATCATATTTGAGGCTGTGTTCTCAAATTCAAGCTGGCTACTTTCTGACACAATTTTTATTTCGTTTTTGTTTGCATATGTGCCACATTTGCAAATACTCTTTTTAGGAAACAATGTAATATAATTATTTTTTCCGTTTTTCAGTAAAAGCAGAAGGTTTTTCATAAAATGTTGTCAAAGTATGTGTTGTATGTATGTAAACTTCCGCAGGTAGTGACAACTTTACTTAACCAATTATGCAAGGTGACTTTCAAATGTGTTGTTGATTTTACTTAATCGTTAAGAAAAACAGCCGTAAGTTGCTACGACAAAGGTGGATGTAGCTTTGGGAACTGAAAAATACCCCCGTCAAAAGAAAATAATGGTGGCACCCGATTACAGAAGACTGCTGTTTGGTCATAGTAATATCTTTTAATCTTATGAAGTCAATTAATCTTTTTAAAACATAGGCACGTTCCTTTTGTTATGATTCGACATTTTAAGGGGACTCACTACCCTTGATTCTGCAAAAAATGATGAAAATATCAATTTTCTAATTTTTTGCTTAAATTATAATTTATTACCCCTAGTACATTCTCATGAAGTTTTGTAAAGATCCGAGTATTATAAATACAGTTTAAAGCTATTTTATTACATCGCTTTAAATGCCACAATCCACTTCATTTAAAAGTGATTTTCCTCAGTTCTTGTTTTTATGACGAATAGGCATGTTCAAAGGGATAAAACTTTTATCTATATTGTTCAATTGACTCGATTTTTTTTTAGGTTGTTCCTTATGGTATGTTTGATAAAACTAAGTATCGTATTTACAAGAAAGTAAAACTTTTTTTTTTCACACATAAAAATGTAAAATAAATTCAGTTTTTTACTGTAATTTTACACGTACATGCACATTTTATTTTTTTTTCTACCAAACTAATTAACATAGGATAAATCAGATACTTAAAATTATACAGCACACTTCTACAAATAGTTTTAAAAAAATTAACTGAAAATGTTCAAAATTGTACGAGAAGATACATTTTAAAAATTACTTAAATTATTTATGTTATTAATTCACTTAACATAGTCAAGCATAGTTTTTGTAAGTTTTCTTAACAAAGACTAAGCAGAGAGAGTAAACAGAAAGTATTCTTTTTTTTAAATTGAAGAACATGTGAACTAAGAAATACGTATATAGAAATATTTTTATTAAAAAGAAATTGCTGGAACAATTTAATATGAAATAGTTGTTAAGTTACATTGTTAATTCATTTAACAATTTCAAGCATACAGTTTTAATAAGTGTTTTAACAAAAAGTAAATAGAAAGAGAAAGGAGGAATAAAATGGTTTCTATAACAAAATTTCAATTAAATACATTACTGGAGAGAACATTGCAAGTTCACAAAATACCTTTCTAACATTTATTAAAATTAATAGATTTATATATTAAAGATTAATTTATAATAGTAATTCATAATGTAAAAAAATACTATGCTCTTTTCTCTAAAAGATTTAATCTCTTATTTTAGTAAGTACCATCAATGTAAAAATTATTCTCACATACACATAATCCACTATTTGCAAATCAATGCTTTAGATATTTTATTTTAAATAGCTTTACAAAAGAAATAATTCATATAGTAGTGTTTTTACTAAAATAAATGTTTGAAACAATTTTTATTCATTAATGTAATTCAAGAAATTTATATAATTCTTTAAATTATTTATGTCATAATTCATTTAACATAGTCAAACATAATTTTAACTAACGATAAGCAGAGAGAGAATAAACAGAGTATTTTTAAAATAGACTTGATGAACATATAAACCTGTGGTACTCACTAAATGCCCTACAAGTTGGATGCATAATTATATGCATACATATTATATTCTGCAAAAAGTATTTGTTAAGAACCTTGCAATCTTTAAAAATATTTGAAACAATAAGAATAAACAAGGTTTCTTGAACAAAATTTTCAATTAAAATTCTATTACTGGTGAAAACATTGCAAGTTTAAAAAATACCTTTGATAACATTGGTTAAATATCACATATTAAAGATTAATACAGTAGACTCCCTCAGATCTGCATAGCTTGGGACCAGCGGTTTTGCAGATTTTAGAATTTTGTGGATTTCTGGTCACTGTTTTGTGTAAATTTTTTAAACAGTAATTTTAATGCAACAATGCACTTGAAATCATAATGAATGCTTACAATAAAGTGAAATATTAAAACAATCAAGTTAAATAATAAAATAAAATACAGTGGAACTTCCCTTTAACGAAGTCCCTATTTAACGAAGTTTTCTACTTAACGAAATTTTCTGCAAAACCTTGACTTTGAACATTATTAACATGTAAATTAATTTCCATATTACGAAAAACTTATTCTATATAAAGAAGTTTATTTCACTTTCGTGCGTGTACAGATTCAAACGGAGAAGTTGCTGTTGCGATGGGTGCATGAATTTATTTCAGCGAACTGTATGAAAATGAACACATTTGAATCATTTAATCAAAACACACACATTTAATCACATTTTAATGAAAAAATAAAAGGTGCACAACTTTTTTTTTTTTTTACTTCTCTTTGTTATGTGCTTTTTTTAATACTGTTCTAATTAAATTTTACTGATATACACATTGAAAAAAAAAAGTCTACCCGAATTAAAATATACTTTTCAAATATTTTCATTTTATGTGGGTTATGTGTATACAAGCTTCATAAATTTAAGTTGATTTTTATTTAACGAATTTTCTTCATAACGAAGTGTTTAAGAGTAACGATGAGACTTCTATAAATGGAAGTCACATTAACCACAATTACTTATTAAAATATGTAGCAAATGATAAAAAAAAATCATGACTTTTTCTCTTACATCTCAACTGTAAGTTTCACTGTTTACATGTGCAACAATATTCAGATTTTAGTCATTTGTGGATTTGAGGGAGTATTGTATATAACAGTAGTACATTATTACAGAAATAACCATCTTATTTATTTATATAACAGATTTTGTCTCTTAAAGAAATTTTAGTGAGTACCATTAATGAAAAAATTCTCACTGAAAATCTACACACACATAATCCACTATTTGATAAACCAATGCTTTAGATCTGTTGTTTTAAATAGCTTTAGAAAGGAAATACATATAGAGATATTTTTATTTAAAAGAAATGTTTGAAACAATTTTTATTCATTAAAATAATTCAAAAAAATTATATAATACAAAATGAATTATAAGTCTCTATAGAAAAAAAGCAATAACTAATTTTATTTTCATGAAGATGAACCAATTCAAAAGAGATACTCTTGATGGATCTATTAGATGTGGAATGACTGGCTTATTATATTCAGATAAAATACAAAACAGCTTCACATTCGTATTGAGGCTGTCTGCCCCAATTTCTTCAACATTCTTTAATACTTCATTTGTAAGTTCAGCTAATTCTTCACCAGTTGGAAGTGTTTACCTGTAGAGCTTTTCAGCTTCTTCATGTTTGTCATCCACTCATCATTGCTGGTAGTAACATTAGCATTTGTAGAAGAAGCCACGATCCCTGTCACTAATATTTTGTGCAGGTTCTGAATGCAGTTGTTCGCATTTGTCATATCATTTGAGACATTCGTCGTAAGGCGGAGAAAAATGACTCTATTTCATCTGAATTTAATTTTCTTGTTAGTACATAGTGGAAACCAGATTGTAAAAGGAATTTAATGCATTCAACTGTTGATTCTGTAGTTATTTTAGCTGCTAAATATGTTTCTTTACTTATGAAGTGAACTGGGTTTTTGCAAGAATTTTTCCACTCTTCTAAATAATTTAAAAATGTGTCTTTAAGAAAATCTAGCCTCTCATCATTCACTGATGCAAAATGCATGACATCAGGATTTCTTGATGTGATATGATGGTACGTATTTCCAACATTTAGAATATTGAACCATTTTTGTACTGTCTCCAGGAATTCTATTGTAGCTGTTGTTTCAAGAAATATTGGTTTTCCGAATCTTTCAGCATTTTGTTTCAAATATTTCAGTACAGAAATCAAATCACTACTGAAAATTTTAAGGGCTCTTTTAACATTCAATTTTTCGAAGTTGGAGGGATAAACATGTTTGAAGGTCAAATTTCTAACAGGTTTTATAATTTTATTCTTTTGCATGTCATGTAACACTTGTATGAATTCTGAACTGATAAGTTGCCCTTTGTTATACATATTTCTTGAAAAGAAGATATTTCTGAAATTTTTAACAATGTGACAGGGATCGAATGACAAAAATAAAACTCTTGATGGATCTATTGGATGTGGAATGACTGGCTTAGGAACATTATCTCCAGATAAAATGCAAAACAGCTTCACATTCGTATTGAGGCTGTCTGCTACGATTCTGATGACCTTGAACCCAATTTCTTCAACATTCTTCAATACTTCCTTTGGAAAAATAATATGCTACTGGCAACCTAAAATGTGTGAAGAGGCATGTAAATACGTAACAAAGAAGATGGTTAGCAACTTTTTTGTCAATTCCAAGCTCAGAAATATTCAATTTTGTTGTTATGAAGCCATTTAAATCATCGGATTGCTTATTGTGCATTATGCTAGGTTTTATACTCATTTCATCGATTATTAAGGATCCAAAGAATTCCACATCTTTCGCTAACTTTTTAGATTCCTGCACCAATCTTTGTTTAAAATAAGAGATGAAACAGTAGCACCTGAGGTGGGGCCAACGTATCTTTTAAGTATTGATTTTGATGGAAGAGAAAACATATTTTTCTGTCGTATGAAGTTGTATGCAGTTGCAGATCTACTGTGCAGCAAAATGGAGTATCTTATCGTGTTTTCAGACCAGTGATGTTTCTTTTTTCCAAAACATTGAAGCTGCTCGGTTAATATTTTACTGATATTACTTGTAAATGCTTCTAGCTTGTGGATATTATAGGTGTTTTAAGTCTTCGGAATTTCTGTAAAAGACATCTGTATTTTTTTTTATTTTTTTTTTTATTTTTTTTTTTTTTTTGTTGCATACATAATACACTATTGGAAAGGTTAGTATTTATAGCTACAATTTTTGTGGACTTAATATAATCTTGCTGACTAGATACTGTTGATAATAAATTGAAATTTTCTAATTGTAAACTTGTACAAACTGGAGAAATTTGTTTAATGGCTTCAATTTTTTCATCTAGTTGTTGTCGTTTATGAGATAATTCTTGATAGTTTTAATTATATATCTTGCGCTTTCTGAATTTTAATTGCTTATTAGCAGGAATTTTTTTTAAAACTGTTGTCACAGCTGTTGGTAAAAGCATTTTAATTTTCACATCTTGTTTGTAATCATTTTGTGTAAAATGCTGACTACATACATATATCCCGTCTACTCCTCTACACAGGATTGTATGAATTTTTCCTGCATACAAAAAATTATATATAAAGCATAAATATCTGTAATAATAAATAGTTGTATATTTATGAATAACAAAATGTATGTTCTTATGTAAATTAAAAAAAATACTGAAAAATTTTTGCATTCTTAATTAAGTTTATAGCAAGGTTGCAATTAAGCATTTCACTACATAATTCGATACTCAGTCAATTTGCCAAGTTGCCCTGAATTAGATCAAATTTTGATTATGTACTAGATCAATAATGAGAAGTTATAAAAAATTGCTTTTTTGTTATTTTAAACATCATTTAAGGGGGAAAAAATACATATTCAAATGATTTGTAAAAATTGATCAAAATTCAGACATCAATATGTAAAATATTATCTAATAAATTCATATTTAATACTTTGGAAATTTTTCTATAGAAAATTTCACACGCCTTGCATTCATAATAATCAAATTTTAATTGCTTAATAGGCGTAAAGCCAACACAGTGAAAAAATACCCAAGCCGAGACTCGAACCTGGGTCATCAGTATAGCGCATTGACGTTCTACCAACTGAACCACTTGGGAACGATACTCAGCCTGGAACTTTCTCACTATATGTTGGCAAGGCTACAAACGCAGCACAAGATGGAATATTTTCCGTGAGCCACCAACCTGGGGCAAACACGAAAACAATGAATATCCAGCATCGATAATTGAATAAATTCCTATTTAATACTTTGGAAATTTTTTCATAGAAAATTTCACACGCCTTGCATTCATAATAATCAAATTTTAATTGCTTGATTATTGATGCTTGATATTGCTTGATTACTGCTTAAATTATTGATGCAAAAATACCAAGCATTCTACATTTTCAACAAAATAAATCTATTTATATAAAATCGAAATCTCTGTGTGTCCATCACAATCTGATTGGACTGTCACATTGATCACTTCAACAATGAGTAATTGTTGAAATGTACTAATAACAGGGTTACCACAATAACACCAAATAATGACAAACTTGGCAAAATATTGCCAGGTTTGGCGACAAAAATAAGTTGCAATATATGAAGCCAACTTGGCTATATCTGGCCAGATGAAGCCAAATTGGCTATATCTGGATAATTTGGCGAAATTCCTATTGAAACCCATTAATCTTTCATAATCGAGCTCACTGCAATTTAAGTTAAAACTCTGCACGTTTATGTTTTTTTTTTTCAAAATCTATGGGTCAGAATTTAAAGTGTAAAAATGAAAATATATGTTCTTACATCTTCATCCCGATGTTACAAGTAAAATAACTGCCACTAGATGGCGCTGTACTATCTGAGTTCCTAACTCTCTGATTTTAATGTGCTTTACATAGTTGGATACAGAAATTAAATTCTCGGTACTTTTCCAGTATATGGGACTTGGTGAAATAGTGAAAACTGCCTTGGCGAAGAAGGAAATTTGGCAACTTTTTTCACGGTGGTCACAGATCTGGAAAACATGGAAATATCAGGGAAATTCAAACTAAACCTGGAAAGTCATTGAAACAAATGTTAACCAGAAAGACCAGTGCGAGGCTTTCGCACTGCAATCTTTCAGATTATTTCCTGGTACGTTTCAGCACTTATTTTTAATTAACTGATTTTTTTTTTTTTTTTTTTTAATCAAACAACACGTTTTAACGAAATGTGGGTGTACTATCTCAGAAACTTGTTCAAACACTTTTCACATGATACTAGATTGCCAGAAAATTTTTTGCCAAATTTTCTTCTCTCGCCAAGGTCATTCCTCTAGGTTGTCAAGACTCCTATACTGAAAAAAGAAAAAAACGAATTGCCTATGGGAACTTAGACATGGGATGTTCAAACTTTGTGGTCCAGCAGCTATTTAAGTGACGTCAGAAATATTAACAGTTTAATGAAATATTAAAAAAAAAAATACAGTGGAACTTCCCTTTAACGAAGCTTTCTATTTAACGAAATTTTCTGCTGAACATTGACTTTGAACACCATTAGCATATAAATTAATCTCCATATTACGAAAAATATATTCTATATAACGAAGTTTATTCCACTTTTGTACTGGTACAGAATTCAAAATAAGAGGTTGCTGTTGCGATGGATATGCGAATTTATTTCAGCGGATTGTAAGGAAATGAACACATTTAAATAAGTTCCATTCTGCTTGGTGCTAAATAAAACATTTTTTTTTTTCACATTATGAAAAACATTTGTAATCATTACTCTCCCACGCCGAGACTCCTGCGCTAACAGTTGGGGAAAGTCGAAATCCCCTTTTTACATTCAATGATATAGAAAATGCAGTGACGCAATGGCGTCAGAGGTGCATTGAAGCAAAAAATATCGATTAGAGTCAGACAGTTACCATTCTGACCTTCCATTGCTGACAGACAATTGCTTTGTACATCCACAACAATGTGCTTCAAAATGCAAATCGAAGAACATCAAAGTTATTTGTGTTCCTGCCAATACAACTTCTAAACTTCAGCCATTAGTCTAAGGAATAATAAAATATCTTGAAGTACATTATTAAAAAAGAAAAAAAAACATTAGTTTGAGAACCTATGTGTATCGGAGCTGATGAATGTTTGAGTCAAAGCTTGGGAATGTGATACTGATTTCATCGACCGTACACACCAGTTTTGTAAAAGACGGCTTCATAATTAAAACTTAATCAAATGCTTCTGAATCCAACACCTGTTTGTCATATCTGAAGGAAAAATTTCATGAATTTAAGTTGATTTCTATTTAACGAATTTTCTTCATAACGAAGTTTTTAAGTGTAACGATGAGACTTCGTTAAATGGAAGTTTCACTGTACTTAAAATTTTTGTGAATCCTAATGAAATATATATCTAAATAGAAAATAATCCTTAAATTATGTAATCTACTGGTGCTCCGATACAGTATGCATATACACAGCCATGATTAAACAAATAAACAGTAGGTGATGCACACGTAAAAATTAAATAAAATCTGATTAAAAGCTAGATATTTTTGCAAAAAGTACAAGCAAGAAACAAATTAACAATCGTGTTTTAATTATAGGATGACGTCATCTGATAATGCAGTATTTTATTTTTGTAGCAACACTGATTTGATGAAAATCTTTCATTTCATTTATGAAAACAATGCCGATTTAATTTTTAATTAACTGCAATTTTTAATCAAAAAACATGTTTTGACGAAATGTTAAGTGTGCTATGTCAGAAGCCTGTTCAAAATCCTTTCATATGCTATCTCATTCGTCATTCTGCGTTTCGTATTTTCTTAGAAAAAGATATGTTGACAGGAGAAATAATATATATGATTTCCATTATGATTGCGGTAATCTGGAAAAAATATATATTCTCATTTATCGGGTTCAGTCAGTGTTTGAAACCAGCTTGGACTCTATTTTTATACCAGTCTGCAGGCTCATGGTGAAAATTTTAGTTATACAAAAATTGAAAAAATATATAAACTCTCGTTATTTGAAAAACAAGAATGTGGCCTAAGTTTTTTACAAAACTTTAAAAACTGAATTGTTATTAATGGATATAAAGAGAAATATTTTATCTGATTTTGAAGCCTTTGCACAGTCCGTGGTTTTGTTAGTAACATAAAGAAGCCGTGAAATATCTCTTTTCTGTTTGAAGTTTTTTGTTCATTCGGAAACAGAACTCATGTCTTTCTGCCATAGTTGTACAATATTTTATAAGAACGAAATGCCATTTTAAACAGATTTTCAGGAACATGAAAATTGAGGCTTTGAAATGAAAATGTATTACCTTGAAACATGCTTTAAAATGTTATTAACAAATTTCTGCTGTATACTTTTGGTATCTTTTCCCCCCCACCTTGGAAAAAAAAAATCTGATCTTATCTTGAGGATGAAAATAAATGATTACATTTTTCTAGTACAAATCTATAATTTGCAAAACTTGAATGCTATTCATTCTCAGATAATAGGAAAATTTATGTTCTTCTCTAAAAATATGAATTAATCAAGTCAACTATGAATGTCTGGACTTTTTGTGAGTATTTCTATTTAAGCACTCACTACATTATGTACCTTAAATATGAAAAAAAAAAAAACCAAGGCTTGTCCCAAACTTCAAATTTATTAATTGGAAATCTTTAGAACAAATACAATGATTATGCAAGTATATTTCACATCTCTATTTTTTATTCATTTGACACTTTAGTCAAAACAGAAAACATTTCAATAATTAACTATCCGGTACTTGTCTATTACCTTATCGACCACTTTCTGTAAACAAACAAATTAGTGCCAAATTCTAATATCAAATAAACAAATTGAAGAATGTTGCCATTTCCAAACTTTTATACGTAAGAATATTGAGGAAATTAGAGTTTTTTTTTAATGTCACTGAAAAATTGTGTCTTATATGACAATATCAACATACCACATATTCATATTCATATTCATATAAGTTCATTCGTTCAGATATTTTGTACAAAAGAATGTTTAGAATAATTGGTATTGCATTATGAATGCTAAATTTTTGCCATGCAATGTCTTAAATTAATCAAATCTGTTAGAAATTTTTTTAATAATTTCCTTGGCCTTTCGTGATTTTCTATATAATATTTTATGGAATTTTGTGCATATGCTCAAAAAATATGAAAAATTTTTTTAAAAATCATTTTTACAATTTTGAAATAATATGTAAGCTTTTTTAATCCCATTTTTTCTTATATTTAACATTTGCGTAGTAACTGAATTTCATAGCATATCGGAAAGAGAAAATTAAATAAAATCGGGCTAATTTGACATTCTTATAGATTTTCTGAAGTTTTAAGAAATCTCATGTGCTTAGAAATCTACAAATATTGCAACATTATTAACTACAGATTTCAAGGTGCCATATATTATGTGAAACAAGATAAAAATTAAACTATTTTGAAAAATTGATGCTGAAGCCTCTGATCTACTACCTTAAGAATTTAAATGTAAAATTATTAAATAAAATAAAAATATGCTTTTTTTAGATATTTCATTTATACATGAAACATAAATATTTTATTTTACATATTTAATATAAAAAAGTTAATATAAGCAGTAAGAAACTATCTTTTAACCCATTACCTTTTCTGATGATGCGAAAACGAACCATTTATCAGGTAATTTTTTTTCCGCATGAAAATAAATGTTTGGATCATGAATATTTTACTTGAAAAGTAGAAGGTTTCTTTTAACTCATTAAATTATTTTAGTTGTAACATGTAATATTTTATATAAACAAAATCAGTACTTCTCTATTATCCCGTCGACCACTTTTCATAACAAAAAACTATCGCCAAATTGTAAGATTAAACGCCAAAAATGCAGCCCCATTTACTTGATGTCAGAAACATTATACGTGTTTGTTATGTTATCAAGTGGTTTTTACTTTGACATTTGTGTGTATTTTTCATTATGTTTCACTGATTTATTAGTCATTTCATTAATTAAAATAACAATTGTGTCCTTAAATACTTATATTTTATTTATTTATTTATTTTGATATTCCAATGGCAACGTTCTCCCGTTCATTTGGTGTTACAGTTTGGCGATAGTTTTTTGTTATGAAAAGTGGTCGACAGGATAATAGAGAAGTACCAAAAAATCTGTGACAAAAGAATGTTTTTCACTCTTTCCAAATGATGCAAGAAGGGTATACTTCCTAAGTGCTTTGAAATATTTCATAAATAGTTAAAATTTTATATACCATGACTTTGCACATTTTTTGCAAAATAAATCTTTTCAAATTATTGTATCTTACCTTTTCAATTAAAAATTTTTATTTCTAATCTTTAGTCAAAATGAGCTTTTGACCAGAATGGTTACAACTTTGATTCATGGCCTGGCCTTGTAAAAAATAAAATGAAATCAAGCTTGACTCAATTTCTATAGAAAATGCCAAAATTTCTTAACCAGTGTTATTGTACTTTAAAAACAATATTATTAATTGCATGTTTGAGTACATTTTTTCAGGTCACCTGCCTAAAATTTTATTCCAGGAGAATATGGACACTTTAAAACAGTACAAAAGGTAGAATTACAGTAGAGTCGCGATTATCCGAGTCTCGCTTAACCGAGTCACAAAAAAAAAAATAATCCCTTTCTATCATTTTGGCTGGAATCTCAGAATTTTATGACTTTTCTTTCACCTTCAGCTTACATTTCATTGGCATTGACAGTTTCTTCCAACTCAACATAACTGGTGAAATGCTATCTGCAGATTTTGAAGCAGTAGTAAAATCCGTAGAAAATTTTCATAAATATATCGAGGAAAACAATTTGTGTAAAGATCAAATGTTTAATTGTGATGAAACAGGATTAAATTTTCATATGCTACCATCGAAAACCTTAACTGCAAAAGAAGAATCATCAGCTTCCGGATATAAGAGATGAAAGAAAGGATAACTGTTTCAAGTTGTTGTAATGCATCTGGTTCCTTAAAATTACAACCCATGATAATCGGAAAGTCAAAAAAACCAAGGAGATTCAAAAACATCAACATCTCGAGTCTTCCTGTATATTACAGAAATCAGAAAAGTGTGTGGATGAGTGCTGAACTTTTTAAGGAATGGTTTTATGAACAATTTGTCCCTAAAGTGGAATTTTTTTTTAAAGAAAAGCAAGTTGGAAAGAAAAGCACTCCTTCTTTTAGACAATGCATCATGCCATCTGGATGTGGAGCAACTAGCAAGTGGAGATATCAAAGCATATTTTTTGTCCCCAAATGTCACTTTACTGATACAGCCATTAGACCAAGGTGTTCTTGAGAACTTGAAAAGAAATTGCAGAAAAAAAGCTGTTACGAAAGCTGATTAAAGATCTTGAAGAACGAACAGTTGCAAAATATCTGAAAGAAATTACACCAAAGGATGCTGTGTATTGGATTTCCGAAGCATGGGAAGAAATTGAATCAACGACTCTACAGAAATCGTGGCAGAAAATTTTGTCTGAAGAGCAATCAAATGATAAAAATGAAGCATCTGATGACAAATCTTGATTCAGCTTAGCACAAACACTTCCTGTTTCTGAGACCCATACTTAAAAAGACATTGCTGAGTGGATGAATGCAGATGAACAGCAAGAAATTACAGATGCCATGATTACAGATATGATTGAAAATCACATACAAGAGAGCAGTGATGATTAAAGCTATGTTAACCAGAAAAAATTACACATTCTGAAGGTCTAAGTTCTGTTGAAAAACTATTCAATACATTGAGCAGCAAGAAGAGGCTATACCTACAATATTGAAGACACTAAAAAATGGCATAATATTGCAGCAAAGAAACGTTTATCATCCCACAAACAAAAAAATATCAAGGACTTTTTCAAATAAACAATTTCATTACCTGTTTTTATTCCACAAGCATTTGCAGTGTACATCACAATGACTGTAAGTATATTATAAAAATTAATAAATTGTGTGTAAATTTATATTTTATCTCTTAAATCAGTGGCCATTTATGTAAATCCCGTTTAACCGAGTTTTCCGAGGTGAGCTTGGTCCACATTAACTCGGATAACCGCGACTCTACTGTATTTCTAACTTAGTTTCAACTCACAGACAATTTACAACAATTCATCATTTGGTATTACTTTTTTTTTTCAAAGTAATACTCTACTGGAATTTATAGATTAATTTTCTTTACATAATTTCTGTATCTTGCATATTAACTAATACATGTAAAACTGAATAATTAATTCATTACTCAAATTATTTGCCATATATAGGTAGAGAGAAATAAAATATATGCTACAATTCAATGAAATAAATAATCTTTTAGGCAGTCTAATGGAAAAATGGTTTAAAATTTATTCATAATTAATTGTAAAATTAGTTAAAACACTTGGTACAGATGTCATATATGCACCACGTTGGCATGATTTTTTTTTTCTGACACCAATGTCACACACTGGGATACTTAACTGGTGCCAAAGTGTCATTATTTTGCTTGATATAGTAACCCGAATGTTGTTTATTTATTAATAAATTGTTTATTTACTTATATTTTCTGTTTTTGAATTATATAAATTGTTTTGTTCTATAGTTATTAATTAAACTTTTTTTAAAAATTGTTATTCCTTTTTTATTGTGGCATTCGAAAACGAGGTTTTTGCCAAATTGGCGTCAGAAAAAAATTACGCCAAAGTATATGACATCTGTGCCAAACACTTTCTTGAAATATTTAAACTGTATATACTTTATTTACTTATTAAACAATGAAAATATTAAACTCATATTAGTCACTTCACTTTAGCTGTTATAAAAAACTTATTAGAATCTGTAATGCTTTTCTAATATATAACACGTTTCAGACTGAAGTATAAAAACATTTACAGGAAAACAAAGACCATTTGAACAACATTAAAAATATTTAAAAGAACATTTTCAAATGAATTTAATATCAAAATATGATTATTTGAAGCACATCCTCTTTTGACATGGCAGCAGAAAGAATGGTGAGTGTCTACACTAACAGCAAACATAGCATATTCACTAATCTTGAAAAAAATTGCGGTTGATGTGGAAGACCTTCAGTGTCTCGAGAACTAGCAGGTTACATTTACAGACAGAAAATCGAACAAACTTCTACCTGAGAATGCACCCTGCTGTTATAAAAAATTCAAAAGAAGACATCATTTCATTGACGTTCTAAGACTTCATGCTTTCCTTGGTGATAACTGTGGTGGATTAATATTTTGATATTAAAGCCATTTGAGATTTGGAAAGATGTGTTAGTTGTATATTTTTATATAACAACTTTGAAAAGTTCTTTGTTTTCAGTAAATGTTTTCATTTTATAATATAAGTGTTTATATATTAGAAATTTCACAATTAATAAGAGTAACTACTAAAGTAAAATAAAGTGACTCACGTGAGTTTAATGCTTTCATTAATTAACAAATATGTAGTATATGAAGAACAATATTATGAATACATTTATTTTTGTGGTTTGAACTTTGGAAAAAGCCCTACTTCAGGGTATTTCTATCACGCAATTATTACTAATATCAAAATATCATTTAAAGAATTAATAATACAATAAAAATATTAACTGTAGGATAATGTAAATTGAGATCTTGACTTGGCAGCTTATTGCTTTCAGCCATGCAGCCTTTCGTGATGGTTCCAGAGGGAATTTATGAAACGATATTTTTTCGCCGTTACCTCCAACATTGCAGCTACGATCACTTCGAGATTTACAGTTATAAACGCAACAGTTTACCATATTTTCACTTGCGATACTATTTTAATAATCGAAAAATTGACAGGTATTGGAATTCGCTGTCATTTCTAAGCTTGATTGGAATGTTAGAAGAGTTGTAAACCATGGCGACGTGACGTAATTTTGTTGTTTGTTTACATTTCAACCCTGCCCAGGTTGTTTCAGTTACGGTCAAAGTCAAATTTCAATTTTGGGCAGGGTATCAGAGTCCTCTGGCGGGAGGCTTCATACATTAATCTCAATTGACTATGCCTGTAGATCTAGTCTGCCTTGCTTTGGAAGACGCGGCTTCTCACAATATTACTTTAATTGTTCTAAACATTGTTGCTACTCTCATACGACTACATAGTCATATACACCAGCGTCAAACTTTGGCCAAGCTTGGAGGTACTTGCCGAAATATCGCCAAATTTAGAGATCAGAAATAAATCGCCATAAATGATGCCAGCTTGGACATAACTGACTATTTTGGAAAAATTCTGATTCGAATTAAGTTTTGACGAAATCTGGGATTGAATCTTCTATAATCGGGTCCGGCGCATTCTAGCTTCGTTTGTTTAAGTAAAATGAATTGAATTTTTAGAACAAGGAATAGGGAACCTACCTTTTCCTTCCGGTACAGGTCGGGAGTACTTTTTATTTATGTATTGTTTTAAAACATTGTCAAATAGATTTATTGTAAAACGAAACATGTTTGCAATACTCTCATGTTAAAAGTTTTTTTATATAGCTATTGTTATATACATTATATTTTGAATAATGCCAGCGATTCTACAGAAAATTCCCATACCACTTAAATTAATTAACATATGCTTCGTGATTTCCGGAAACGTGTCCGAGTAGTTTTTATAGTGCATTAATCAGTTTTTCTCAACGCGGAATATAGAATTTTCGGATGCTGTCAATTCTCAAGTACACATTTTCATGCTCAACAAACATGATTAACATAAATTAACAGGATTAACATTAGCAATAAAATTAATATTATTTTGCTACTCTTGCATGTATAAATTCAATTACGTAGCTGATAATGTTTAATTGAAAATGAATAGCAACCTAAAATCCTGATATTCATGTTTGACGGATTAATACGCTCTAAAAACTGCCCAGAAACGTTTCCAAAAACCTGTCGTAGCCAAAGAACCTTGGTTTTTATCACTTAATCTTTAAATCTATAATATATAATGGTTTCTATAAAGTTTCTAAAGATAAAGAACGCTGTTTGAAATCTTGCGTATCTCGAAAAATGTTATTGTATATTTTCGTTCTTGTTTATATTATATTTTCGTAGATTAAGAATCATTTGTGTTTTTTTTAATGAAAGTATAGCAGGCATTACATTTATTTGTACACAATGACCATTTTTATGTTACCTCTTTTTTTTGTGTGTGTGTATATCATATAAATTTTCACCTCTCCGAATTTCTTTTAAAATAGAGATGCGCGTGACACATGAGTATTTGGGTTTTGACTTTACGAAACCATGACAGAATAAATTCAAAATGCTGTGTAAATTAAAAACAACCAATTTATATTCTAATGAATGATATGTGTTTTAAAGGTTTTTCTTCAACTTTTTCTTCGAAATTTTTTATCAAGTAAGGTATTAAAAATCATGGCACGCGGCTTACACGAAAAAATACGTTAATATTAAAAATGCGTACCATCAACTATTTCTGTTTCAAGAGCATGTTCCAAATTGCATCTCATTTATTCTGAAAAAAAAAAAATCATTTTTCAAGTATTTTTTTTTTCTTTTGTACGAGCGAAAGTGCTACCTTAACATTGTAAAGAGATCTTTGTCGTCGAATTGCGTTTTGTCAAATTCTAAGAAAGTTATATTCTTCAAAGAAAATTTTTTTCTTCTACTCCTATTGCCTGGATTCTTCCACGATAAAATCGAATTCAGATTTTCGCTTTGTTCATATTTCATGAACTGAAGAAAAGCTTTTATCCTAGAGTAGAATTTTTTTCTTAGTTTTTTTTTTTTAAACAATAGTGTGGGTTTTATTACTGTAAGTTGTAGAATTATTGCAAATTAAATTAAATAACGAATAGGACAAATTTCTTCGAATAACTTACAAAAAAAGGTTTTTTATTTTTGGATTCCATCAAAAAATTTACCAAAATATTTATATCGCATTTCATAGAATGTGATAGAAAATCTCCTAGTACTTAATTAGTTATTTAAAAATATCAAAAAGCTGTTTTTGACAGAATTTTCCTAACCTTACGTAGACAACATGTCTTTTGTCCGGTTACTTTACACATACGAAGAATACACGCTTAGTGGTAGTTTTATTTGTTAATACACATTGCATATTGTAGTTCGCAAAGATTCTCATCCTGTGAAAACAGAGCAAATAATCTGAAATTCAGAAATACGGTGAAAAAGGTCTTTTATTGGAGAAAACATCATATCATGAGGCGTCAGGCGGTCCCCGTACACAACCAAAAATTCTTACGACTTGCTCTTTGAGCGGTCAATAATCAAGCGTATTATTTTTCATACATTGGTAGCCAAAGAGTGATTAAAAATATCGAGCCAAGATTTTACCGTTAGATTGAGAGACATATTAATTTTTAAACAGAATTAAGCTAAGGGAAGTTACTAGAATTAGCGAGAGATAAATTACACTTTTAAACAGCAACGCTTAGACACTGTATTAAAACCGTCAGAGAGTGCAAATGGCTCACCGAAATAAAAATAAAAGAAATTTATGATGACTGTATTTAAATTATGCAAACTTTGCGATGGGAAATAGAGAGATACAGAAATAATTATTTTATTTCTATCTTTTTATTTATCCAAACCACAGATATGAAAGAAAACGGTTAAATTAGATTTACCCGAATAAATATATTAAAGCTAGGATAAGAGATTGCCTTTCGATTAAACATAAAATAGATTTTTGATATAAGATATTATAGCCAGAATAAAGGAATCTTAGAAAATAAGAAATTTTGAGTATATTTATTTATGAATGTATGATTTTACATCATAGTGAGAATGCACTTATGGAAGTATTTCATAGAAGGGAAAATGAGAATGGCATTTAAATATTGGAGTAAATCGGTACTGTAGGAAATATATTTTCTCCATTCGTTATTATTAAGCCATAAACATAAGAGAAAGCAGAAGAGGTAGGCTTTTTCCAACAAATAGACGAAGAAGCTTGTGATTGACGGGAAAATATGACGTGGCAAGCTGGCATGTTTGGACATTCTAAGTTAGCTGACACTTGGATGGAAGACAACGCGTTTATTAAGATGTGAGAGACTGTTACTTGTGAAAGATGAATAAATGCTGAATAATGCGTATTTTGTTTTAAAGATGTCGTACTTCTTTATGTATACCAATACGTTACGGTATCAAAATCAAAATGGCAGCCTTTTTTTTGGAGCGTTTCCTCTCGTAACCGATTAAAAAAAATTACATTTTTCTATTTAATCTTAAAATTATATTTAAATGATACGGAAATTGAAATATTTTACGGTAGATAGGACACTAGCGACAGACAATTACAAAAACGTCTAATTTTTAATTCGGTTCTAGTGAAATTAGCACTGTCCACCGGTAAATTCCTTTCTGATGAAAAAAGTATTATTAAAATGAATGCTTTTGTTTAAAAGTTATCTAATCTACACTATAATCTAAATGTACACTATAAATAAAATATTTTATCTTTATGAAGTTTGTTAAAAAGAGACTAAAACAAAACCTAAATCATTTTGAAAATACATCTTTTAGATTAAGAAGGTCAACTACATTTCATTTATTTACAATATATTTTCCTGCGTTTCTCTTTCCTTTTTGATGAAAGTTCTGCCGAATAAAATAAAAGAGGAGAAAATTACACCATTAACCCTTTATATCCTGAATTAATATTCCAGCTACTTTTTAATTGTATTTTTGCATCATTGGATAAGTTTTGGTGCAGAATAAACATAGGAAAGAGGAAAATAATTTTTATAGTGTTTTAGTGGTTAATTATGCAACTGTAACCACCATTATTGTTTTTTTTACCCTATGATATAAAATAAAATAGTAAATTTCAAATAGTAAACTTCAAATAAAATATAGGAAATGTTCACCTGTAGAGTATAGAAAACAATAGAAAACAATAGTACTATCCGGTAATAAACCACCAAAGTTACTCAAATGAAGAACAACATGCATGTCAATTCTATTGCAAAATGAATTTCGAATGTAGCGTGGCAAATGTAAAATCCCTACAATGCAAAGAAAGAGGATATGTGCTTGAATTTGCCATCTCCTGCCTGCTGTCAGAAATATACTCTTTGTGCCATTGTGAATACCGTTAGAAAAAACGGTCATATTATGAATATATAGGTGTTTTATTAAAGTGGTACTTATAAGTACCGTCAGGATAAAAAGGGTTAATATAAAAAATAATCAAGATGACATTTTTAATTTTCATATTGACCGAATTTATGAGCTAAAAGCCTGGAATTTTAAAAGAAATTTTTTATGTAATAATTATCGTTACAATTTATGTATGTATGGATTCTAATGGTTACATATTTATTGGAGCTACAAATATTATTAGATAAAATTTTCTGATTTCATTTATGTTTCACAAATACTATTCTACATTACGAAAGTGTTTATAGATACTTTTAATGTGTAGTAATTTAGAACAAGGTTTAAAGAAATTTATTTGTAGAATAAACTTTATTTACTACTTTTTACTCTTTACTTCTACTGAAAAAAAAAAACATACTCTTTTTATTTTAGAAAAATGTAATATAACCACGAACAAAAATATAAAATAACCCTTTCCCGAGTTACCCACTATTACGAAAAGCGTTCTTTATCTTTAGAAACCTCGGAAACACTTATACTGTCGTTATTTAAAGAAGTATTTATAAAGAAAAATTTATTTTGCTGTCATGGAATTCCGAAAACGTTTCCAAGTCGTTTTTATAATGCATTAATCAGTTTTCTCAATGGTTTTTTGGATGCTATCAATCCTCATGTTAACATTTTCATTTTCAACAAGCGTGTTTTATAATCAAACATGATAAATTAACAGGATTAACATTATCATTTGCTAATGGGTATATAAATTCAATAACACAGCTAAAAATGTTTAATTGAGAATTAATATATCCTAAATTACGATATTCTGGATTAATTAAAACACTCTAAAGACTGCTCAGAAAAGTTTTCGAAATCCACTGACAGCAAAAGATCCTTTGTTTTTATGAATGATTCTTTAAATCTCAAATATTTTATGGTTTCTAAGATTTTTAAAGATAAAGAACACGCTTTTCAAAATTATGGGTATCCCGGAAAAGGTTATTGTGTATTTTCGTTATTGGTTATAATATATTTTTGTACATTAAGAAGCATTTGTCTTTTTTAACAGGGTAAATGATAGCATAGCAGGCATTTCATTAATTTATGCACAATGACAATTTATATTTTACCTCTTTTTTTTGTGGTTAGCATATGGATTTTCAGTTCTCCAAATTTTCTTTAAAATAGAGGTACACATGACACATGAGAGTATTTGGGTTTTGACTTTACATATGATTATTAGTTTCTGCATCGTAAGGTAGGGATTTTGTGTTTAAATTTACAAAACCATGACGAAATATATTTGGAATGCTGCGTAATCAGAAAAAATAATTTATATTCTAATAGAATAATAAGTGTTTTAAATGCTTTCTTCTACTTTTTTATACGACATAAAATTTTTCGTATACATATTTTTTTTCAAATGAGGTATTAAAAACCACGGCACACAGTTTGCGCGAAAAAATAAGATATATTAAAAGTGTTTACCATGAACTATTTCTTTTTTAAGAGCATTTTCTAAAGTGTATTTCGTTTATTCCAAAAAAATTCTTTTTTCAAGAATTTTTTTTACTTTTTATACGAGCGAAAGTGCTATCTTGACATTGTAAAGAGACCTTTGTCGTGAAATTGCCTTTTGTCAAATTCTAAGAAAGTTATATTCTTCAAAGAAGATTTTTTCTTGTACTCCTATTGCCTTCGTTCTACCACGATGAAATCGAATTCACATTTTCCCTTTGTTCAAATCTCGTGAACTGAAAAAAAGCTTTTATCTTAGAGTAGAATTTTTTTTAGTTTTTTGTAAGTAAAATAAAAGTGTGTGTCTTACTACTGTAAGTTGTAGAATTATTGCAAATTATATGAATAATGAATGAGACAGGTTTCTTCAAATAACTTACAAAATGTAATTTTTTATTGTCGGATTCCATCAAAAAATTCAGCCAAAAATTACAGTATTTATATCGTATTTCATAGCATGTGAAAGAAAATTCCCGAGCATTTAATATAGGATTTAAAATCAAATCAAACTGCAGTAATCATACAAGTTTAAGCCGATGTTCATAGCCTTATGAAGACCCTTGACAGTGAGAATGTACTTATGAAGTAGATAGTAAAAAGGAAATTGAGAAAGACAGTTGATTATTGGAGTAAACCAGTTGTGTAGGAAATATATTTTCTCCAGTCATTATTTTTAAACCAGAAACATAAGATAAAGCAAAAGACTTAAGGCTTGCCTCCACTGAATAGACGTAGAAGCTTGTGATTGACGGGAAAATATGAGGTAGTATAGCAAACTGACATGTCTGTACATTACAAGTAAGCTGACGCTTGGATAGAAATAAGTTAGGATGTGTTTTAAAGATGAGAGAGATTGTTGTTTGCTAAAGATGGATAAATGCTAAATATTTTATTTTTAAAATGTCGCAATTCTTTATAACTTAACTTCTTTATGGGACATATGTAAAAATTTAGTGTGCTTAATAGAGTGTTCAAAAATTACAGCAATAGCGTCGTTATTTTTGTAAACTGTACGTACTATTGTAGAATAAATGTGTGTATTATGAGAAATGCTACTTTTTTAATTATTTTCATAATATATGACAGTTTCTGGTGGTCCGAAAGTTGAAAAAAGCATCAGTGAAATGACAGGGTTCGTCAGATGTTTACAAGCTGTTTTAATCAGCATGCTTGAAAGTAGAAGACTGGTGGTGAAATAGCTAACAAGGTATTAGACGCAGTGGTGTAGCCAGGATTGGGTCCAGATGCTCTGGCTACCACTAATTTTGTAAAGTTTCCTTTGTCTGACCTAATCGGAGAACATTCTGCGATAAAAAAGGTGAAGAAAACTTTACTGGTATCAAGAGCATTTTGGACCCCCTCTCTGGCTACGCCACTGATTGGACGTCTTGACTTGAAGAACGACAGGTGACTTACGGATCTGTAAAAGCAAATAGGTGATTGCCTGTTGTTCAACTAACAGCTGAATACAAAACAAGAAGAATCTCAGCGCTCATTCCAGTAGAGTCATAGATGCGGGACTCAGCACCCGACACCCTCTTGTAAAAACCTCAGATAGATAAGTACCAAACCTTAACGCAATAGAGGAGAGTTGCATTCTCCAAATAAGATTTTTTTTATCATATCGATAATCTTGTCAATGTATACCATCTTTAGGAACTATCTTACTCTGGTAATGTACCGCGATTCAAACATAGGCCACTGACGAAATAATTATGCTATAACGGCTGTTACGTGGGAAGCCTGCGACCAGTGTATGGTGCAGAATATTCCATGAAAGCTACGAACTAGGTAAACAATTTCATGCTGCGTTTCTCTATATAAGAAGTTGTTTCGGGTATATTTCACCAAGGACTCATGCTTATAAAAACTCACCATGAGATTAAAATACTTTTGTTTTGCCTTTGAAAAAAGTATTTTTTGTTTAAAAGTATCTGTAACCTTTCCCGCTCCAATCCACATCATTTAAAGGAACCCGTTCTACCAACAAAGCAAAAAAGCCTCTTTATTAGCTCTGAAAATATTTAGGGCCCCAAAAATTTTTTTGAACCCACATTTCATTGGAAAGAAGGTCGGCCCTACTTCAGTCTTCCCTAACGAAGATAGTATCTTTCAGCAGGACAACTATCCGTCTTATAAGGCCTATATTGTTCCACTGTATTTTGAGGCACATGCTGATGAGTTCCAGCTGCTGTGCTGGCCTCCGATTTTAAAGGATACTATTAATTATATTAAGCACAACTGGGATGCCAAGCAACACCAGCTCCTATCGCAACCACCAATTCATAATAAGTATTATAAAAAAGTGAATTTATCAATTATTTTTGTAATAATCTATATATATAAAAGAAAGTCCTTTCTGGCTAGATGATCAACGCACAGCCAAAACTACTGAACCTACAAAGATGAAACTTGCAGGAAAAATACTTCTTACTATGCAGAGGCGCACTAAGACGGGATTTTCAAAAACTCCACCCCTAAAGGGGGTAAAAAAGGGAACACTTTAAAAAAATTCCTTAAAAATCGGGTATTATGGATACGTGACAAATGATAACATATTTTAATGTATTTTTGTATGCTGAATCGAATGGTATTCATTAAATACTCATAAGTCAAATAGTTCGTGAGATATTGCACATTTTTCTAATTTGGCGAAGTCTTTGACGTCAAAATCTAACAATTCTAACAATACAAGTGATAATTTCTAAAAATACGTCCGTTACTATAGCAATGGAAGAAATTCAAATTAAATCTTTTTGTTTATTTTTGCAGATAGAAACATTAACTGCTCAATTGGGAATTGAACATTATTCTTACGGATATTTATGTAATTGTGTATTATTATAATTTCTACAAACGCCACTATTTAAAATAAAATGTTATTGCTAAAATAAAGGGTACATCTCAATTATACCGTCAACCATATTTCATTTAAAAAAATCATCGCCAAACATGAACTCCAAATAAACAAATGGAAGAATGTTGCCATTGGAACATCAAAATAAATAAATAAAATAAATTCGGAAAAGCCCCACTCACCAAAGTGTCCAGTAAGTTTTAACACAAAAAAATTACAATATATTAATGAAAATAGAAAAAAAAATCTTGGATATTTATTTATTTACATTATTTTTCTTAATTATCCTTCTCGGCTGGTGAATAAATGTTTGTGACGTCAGTTGAAATTGATCTATTGCACTTAACTATGAAACGTAATATTTTTATAATGCTTTTTCTCTTTTAATGTCATGACACAGCAGTTTAAGGACGCAATTTTTATTTTAATTAACGAAATAACTAAAATATCAGAAAAACAAAATGAAAAATACAGGTAAATGTCGAATTAAAAATCGCTTCATGACATAACAAACACGTTTAATACTTCTGACGTCAAGTGAATGGGACTGCATTTTTGGCGTTAAATCTTATAGTTTGATGATAGTTTTTTTTAATGAAAAGTGGTCAACAGGATAATGGAGAAGTACCAAATAAAGTGTCGAAGGTCTGATTGGTATTATGCATTACTTCTTTATTTGTTTCAGTCTTCAGCCATGTTTCTCTTTTACTTTGGGTAGTTATTCATACGATTTCCGGATAAGTTTCTGCAATCGGATACCTCGCCAATTGGAGTATTAGCCACAATGTTGAAAGCATCGTTTATGTTTGAAGCAAAATCTTCATGATGAATTACAGAAAATCATATCATCATCTACTATGAGTATAAACCGCATATTCACATTTTAATCAAGTGATGTTTTGTTAAAGGTTTTAGCGTATAGCTATTCTACGTTGAAGAGGAAAGCTCTAAAATTATGTGAATTCGATTATTAAAGATTACTTTAAAAAAATTCTACTGAACAAATTTTAATGGAAGTGATTTTTCACGTATGGTTAATGACCCTATAACATATCATTCTATGTTGCTTAGTGATAGAGCTAATGGGAAAGTGATTGGGAAAGGTGAATGCAATTATGAAAGATATGTCTACTATGTATTTAAAATGCAAATTCGTATATTTCATTCCGACTGTTTATAATTTGAGTTCTGCTGTACGGACTTTGGTGGGATTTACACTGTTAGTTAGGCAATTTTGTGGGGATGGTTGGTACTTCTCTGGAGCAAAGTTTCCGTCTGCGTTGTGTTTTCTGAAGCGAAAGCTTGACAACGAATCCGATTACAAAAATCATATCATAATCATCTATAATATTTATAAAACGCAAATTCTTATTCCATTCCGATCGGTTAAAACTCAGGTTCTACCGAACAGATTTTTATATGATTTCACTGTTAGTTAGGTAATTTGTTTTAGAAAGGTTTTAAAATAAAGCACATTGTTCTACATTGCTATTTATAGAGCCACGGGAGGAAGTTATAGATAAAATTAGGTGAACCCGATTGTCATGCAACCAACATCCTTCCACACCTTTTTTGTTTTAAAGAAAACGGAAGTGAAGAGAAGACAGAAGGAATGGTGTTTTTGTTCGGAGTAAGTAGGATGTGGAGATGCATCCGATTTATATTTTGGTTATTTTAAGAAGTAATGTGGTTTAGGTGGAATTTTTATGAATATTAGTGAAAGTGTACATAAAGTAAATAATATTGTAAATACCAGCTCTCATATTTAATAAACTGTGTATTTAAAATTTAAAGAGAAGAATTTGTGCGTCATTCGGCTGTCATGATATTACAGCACGCTCTCCCTTACGAGAACGAGAGCTATTTCTACGATTTAAAATATTAAAATATGTGCTTTGGATCGCAGTGTTTGGATTACAAAATAGAGGTGAGCTATTTATTTATCATTTAATTGTGTAGTAAGATAACTATTAAATTTATTCAAACATGTTTAAAAACGTAACTAAAGCAGATTTACTTATTGTTCTGCAAGAAATAGGCGAAGAAGCTGATGCGAGTAAGAGAGTACCCGAATTAAAAGATTTGTTATTGAAATCTAAAGAATACTCAAAGGATAAAGATTTCGTAACTGAATTTTTATCGACTACAGTTTCAGAAAGAAAAAATGGCTAGGAAGTTAATAGATTGCGTTTACAACAACAAATCAGAAGCGAGAATTTAACCCATAACGAAGGAGAAAATAGTACGTCATTATCACTAGATAAATTAATTAAAGCAGTTCAAGTTTTGGTAATTCCAGTGCCCAAGAAAAATGAAACATGGAATCTCTTTTTTGATTCTTTAGAAAGAGCGTTTAAACACAAAAATGTTCCTAAGGAATATAAATCGGAAATTTTACTGAAATTAGTAGGTGAGAAAGCAGGAAATGTTCTTGTTTATATTGATGATGAAAAGTTAGCCGATTATGATAAAATTAAATCTTTAATTTTGAAAGAATATGAACCGTCCCCATTTACCTGTTTACAAAATTTTAGAAACGCTAAAAGATTACCTGGTGAAACCCATCAACAGTTCGTTTCCCGATTAAGATCCTGTTGGTTAAATTATTGTAGAATTCGAAATGTTAAAGATTTCGACTCACTTATTAATTTAATAATATCAGATAAAATTTTTGAAACTTTGGATGGTGAGCTTGCAACTCACATTGCAGTCAAGCAAGGAGAAAGTTGGCTTTTGCCCGATCAGTTATCGAAAGACTGTGACATTTATTTTACTGCAAAAGGCAGGTCTTCCGAGGAAACAAAATTTGAGAAACGACCTATTTATCGTGAGGTGAAGAATGAAAATGCTAAATATGTTCCGCCACAACTAAGGAAAAATCAAGTTACGTATGAGAACAGACACTTCTCAAACTCGCGTGATTGTTATATTTGTAATTCCCCATTACACCTAGCAAAATTTTGCCCAAACAGAAGAAATAAGTATGATAAATCTAATACTCAAAATGATGATCAGGGCCAGAGAAAACCTATAATGCAACAAGATACAAATAAATTGAATCCAAATAAAAATAATAATGCAGTAGTCAATAATATTAGTTCCATGCATTTACACATGAATGACCAATTAAACGAAGTTACTCTTTTTCCTTTAAAAAAATCATTATTTATGTAGAAGGAAAAGAAATAGAAGCTACTCTGGATTCAGGTACCCAAATTAGTATTTTAAATACGTCATTAATTCCCAATCTGAAAATCGAAGCTAAAGGTAGTATTTTGTTACAATCCGCTTTCAAAGAAAAAGTACAAGCAAATTTGGCTACTATACCCATCCATTATAAATTACCTAACAGTGGAATTTATGTGACTTTAAATACGTTTTTTGCTTTCACTGAAAACTTAAATGTTCCGTGCTTAATAACTCCGGACGTATATAATGCTTTGATTGAACTTCAAAATGAAGAGTTGTGCAATAGTCAATTGCAGGAGTTCGAAGGTCACGAAGCTAAAAATAGCTCAGACGCCCCACTGGCGAAAGAGGAATTAAATGTTTGTTTTATTTCTTCAGAGAATAAACAAAATGATCGAAACGATGAATTTTCAGAGTTTAATAAGTTTTGTAAAGCACAAAAAGATTGCGCAACTTTAAAGAATTCATTCAAGGACGCTAGATTTGGAAAAAATAATTTTTTGATACGGGATAATTTATTGTATCATAAAGAAACTTTTTGCGGTGATAAAATATATCAGCTCGTTTTACCGGAAAATTATACAAGTAAAGTGTTAGAATTAGCTCATGATTCAATTTTCGCGAATCATTTAGGAATGCGAAAAACTAAAGAAAGAATTAAATTATATTTTTATTGGCCGAATATTTCAAGAGATGTAGAAAATTATTGTAGAACATGTAAGAACTGTCAGTTAAAAAGCCCTGAAAAACAAACAGATAAAATTCCGATAACACCTGTTGTCCGCGCACCATATCCATTTCATACTGTAAATATTGATTGTATAGGTGAAATTATTCCGCCGTCAGGAAGGAAGCATAAATATTGTTTTACCTTAATTGATCAAAATTCTAAATGGCCGGAAGTAGTACCATTACGGAGTCTCTCTGCGAAAACGGCATGTGATGCTTTATTAGATATTTTTATGCGCACCGGAATTCCTGAAGTTATCTGTTCAGACCAGGCCACTAATTTTAAATCTGAACTGATTAAAGAATTTGAGAACCGGTTAGGGGCATGTCCTCGCTTTTCAACTCCATCATACCCCGTCTCGAATGGATTGATTGAAAAATTTAATCGTGTGTTTAAACAAATGCTACATCATGTAATTCGTACGGATCCTGTTAATTGGGATAAACATATTCCTTTTCTGCTTTTTGCTTACCGTGAGGTGCCAAATTGCACAACTGGAGTATCACCGTTTAAGCTGATGTATGGTCGGGAAGCTAGAGGTCCCTTGGCAGTACTAAAGTCATCATGGTCAGGTGAAATCCCCTTACCATTGAATCTTAGTAATTCAGCAGTAGACTATTTACAAGAATTAAAAATAAATTTGGAAAGAACAGCTGAAATTGCTTCTCTAACTGCTGCAGAAAAACAAGAAAATTACACTCGCTATTTCAATCGTCGAAGTAGAATGAAAGAATTTGAAAAAGGAAATTTAACGTAAGAGTACAGACTGTTGGGGTCATTTTTGAAGACGATGTAGAATTTGGTGAAATTCACCCAACACCAATTAAAGCTAATACTTTGAATGAAAATAACATAGAAGTAGACCTTAGTCTTCTGGAGGTTGATAAACAATTCGAGTTAAGTAAACTTCTACAAAAACATTCACCATTATTCTCAAGCAAAATTCAAGTTGCCAATGTTGGAGCACACAAAATTCGTTTATTACCAGGTGCGGAAAGAAAGAAACCATATATTTATAACATTCCGGAATCGTTAAAAAATGAAAATGGATAAACAAATAGAAGAGTTAGAGCATCTAGGACTTATAGAAAAAAGTGAAGCTGAAATAGCTTATCCGGTCGTATGTGTCGCAAAGAAAGACGGTAGCATGCGCTTATGTATAGATTTTCGTCAATTGAACACAGTGACAAAACCTTTTGATTACCCTATGGAAAATGCAACTGAATTAATTAATCAAATAGGAAGTGCTAACATAATTACATGTTTAGATGTATTAAAAGGGTATTGGGAAATTCCTCTAGAAGAACAGAGTCGAGATCTTATTTCTTTTAATTCCCATCGTGCTCAATACCGATGGAAAGTCATGCCCTTTGGATTGCGCAATGCGGCTGCCACATTCCAGAAATCGATCAACAATGCTCTGGATGAACATCGTGAGTACAGTCGAGCATATTTGGATGATAATATATTGGCTATTTTTTCAAATGACTGGGAAAATCATCTGAAACATCTTGACGCTGTTTTATCCAAATTATCTTAACTGAAATTCACGGTGAATGTTAAAAAATGTGTTTTTGCAAAGTCACAGATCAAGTATCTAGGTCATGTCATAGGAGGCGGTAGACATGAGCCCGATCCGGAGAAGTTACGTGCCATTCAGACAATAGAATCGCCTAAAACCAAAACAGCTCTCAGAAGTGCATTGGGTTTATTTAATTATTATCGTGACTACATAAGAAATTATGCTGAAATCGCCAAGTCTTTAAGCGACTTGACAAAAAAATCCCAGAGATCATTCCGTGGTTTAAGGTTGAAGAAAAGGCTTTCCAAACTTTAAAAGGTTTATTGTGTGAAGCCCCTAAGCTGTATACACCAGATCCTAAAAATCCTTACACTATTCAGTGTGATGCCAGCTCTTATGGAGTTGGTGCTTGTCTATCGCAAAGAGATGAGAAAGAAAATTTGTGTCCTATTAGTTTTGCTAGCCAAAAGCTCACTAAGGTGCAACAAAACTGGTCGACTATTGAGCGTGAAACTTATGCGGCAGTGTGGGCATTAAAGAAATTTGAAGTTTATGTGGTTGGTGCGGAAATTGAACTAATAACTGATCACAATCACTTAATATATCTTCAGAAATCTGCACCTCAGTCTGCAAAATTACAAAGATGGGCCTCTACAAAGATATAATATAAATATTTCTCATTGCCCAGGTGCAAAATTAAAAAATGCAGATAGTCTGTCACGACTAGTTACTGTATAAGGATTATTTAAGTGATACTTTCTTTTGTGTTTAATTTTGGTATGCAGTATTATAACAAGGCTTCTATACATCTGTTTTGAATTGTTAGTGTTTTTTTATATGTTTATTATATATTCATTATAACAAGCCTTCTATACATCTGTTTTGAATTGTGTTTTTATATATTTTTTTTATGCTGTATAGTTGTATGGTTGCTATTTGTCAGATTTTGCTTCGTTTTGCGTAGCACAATCTTATCGGGGGGTGTCATGCAACCAACATCCTTCCACCCCTTTTTTGTTTTAAAGAAAACGGAAGTGAAGATAAGACAGAAGGAATGGTGTTTTTGTTCGGAGTAAGTAGGATGTGGAGATGCATCCGAGTTATATTTTGGTTATTTTAAGAAGTAATGTGGTTTAGGTGGAATTTTTATGAATATTAGTGAAAGTGTATGTAATGTAAATAATATTGTAAATACCAGCTCTCATATTTAATAAACTGTGTATTTAAAATTTAAAAAGAAGAATTTGTGCGTCATTCGGCTGTCATGATATTACACCGATTATAAAATATTACCCTTTTTAAAGTTCTACTGAACGGATTTTGATAAGAGTTTCGCAGTGTGATAATATTTCAGGAATTGATTTTCTACATTGTTTAGTTATGGAGCTATGGGAGAAAGTTGTCAGTGGTGTAGTCGTAAAAAACAGTGCATATACTCTATAGACAGAGGATATATACCAGAGAGTATATATTATAGCTACGGACGGTGTACAGAATTTCGTCTTAAAAATTCCAGAAGGTTGACAGCGTATACCAGCATATACTTTCTACAAAATCCCTGAGAGTTCTATCAACAGGTGAAAATGATTATGAAAGATACATTTATCTGTCTACTGTTTATGTAAAATGCAAAGGGAATTTCGATCCTGCCGCTTATACCTTGAATTCTGCTGAATGGATTTTGCTGGAACTTGCACTGTTAGCTAAATTTTGAGGAGAAGTTTTAGTGCATAACATATCGTTCTATGTTGCTTAGTTAAAGAATTAGGGGGGTGGGGGGCATTTCTATAATCAGTTGAACCCAATTATGAAACAGACTTTTTTAAAGATTTTGCTGAATGGATTTCTATGGAACTTGCATTGTTAATTTTCCAGGGATAGTTTTAGTATATTGCATATCGTTCTATCGTTCTTTAGAAAATCATACTGTAAATGATTAAATAAACCAGTTGGTCTTTAACAGCTTAAATTTCGTGTAACACAGAAAATATAACAGCGTAATGGCTTTCGTATCGTTTTACACCAATGCGGAAGGACATGAAGGTAAAAGTTCATGTTTCTTTAAAACACACAATCACATTCACCGATATATTTCGTTTGATTCAAGTTTTTTTTAGAGAAACCGACCAGCGTAGCGAGCAAAGCCTGCTAGGTAATAATAATGGTTAATTTTATCTGCATATAAAATTCTATATTATGTAAAAGAAAGTCCTGACTTGGGAGATCATCAATGCACAGTCCAAACTACTACTGAAGCTACAAACACGAAAATTGCGGGGAAAATACTTCTTAGAATGTAGAGGCGCAATAAGAAAGTTTTGCTAAAATTCCATCCCTAAAGGGGTTAAAATGGGAACAAACAATAATTCTTTAAAATCCGGTTTTATATTTATTTGTCAAATGATAACATATTTCAATGTATTTTTGCATGCTGAATCGAATGGTTCCAAATAAAAATATTCTAACTCCAACAATTCGTGAGATATTGCACATTTTCGAATTTGGCTAAAATTCATTAAGATACAACTAAATGTAAATATATTGCTTGAAGGTGCGTAAAAACATATATAAAAACATTTAAAAGCACATTAAAGTCCTTTTAAAAATTCCAAAACGTTTTCAACCGAAACTCGGTCATCATCGGTGGAAAAACTAAATTGTTGAGTTGAGTTGTTATCTCTTTGCGTTTTCTTGCTTGCCCGGAATAAACTATTTTACTTCAAGGGTTTGGAAATAAGGTGGGATGGGAAATGTAATCAATGATGCATTAATTCATTCCAGACTGCGTGGATATCATATGATAATACATCGTTACAGACTATTTCTTTTTTAGACATTATTTCTAGAGACTCTCTTATGATTGCTTCCAGGTGATTATTTGTGCGGAATATAATTTTGGATCTATTGAAATCAACTTTTATAGGTTCAGTTTGCGCTAATCTTGCTAACGCAGTGTGGGGTCTATTTAATCTCAGATCTGCTTGATGTTCTTTTATTCTGTCCCGAAATCTCCTCATTGTCATACCTATGTACATAAAAACTTTGTTATCTTTCTTGAATGGTATAATATATACCCCTGATCTATTGATAGCCTGGATTGGGTCAATTTTTCTGTTTAACAAAACCCGCAACTTTGGGGGAGGGACTGCGATTAATGTAATGCCAAACTTAAAGGGGGAATGTCTCATACTTTCAAAAAACCGTGGGATGTAGTTAACTTTACAAAACTTCAAACTTTTAATTGTACCTGTATTCCGTTTTTCTTCATCTTTCACTTTAAATTTATTTATGATTTTTTCAATGAAACGGGATGGAACTCAATTCTCGGCTGCTATTTTTCTAATTACATCTAATTCTTCATTAAGGAAAAGGCATGAACAAATTTCAAACGCTCTTTTTACATAAAAATTGAGAGGTGCTAACTTGTAACTAATGGGTGAACTGCAATTAATTGGGATGGTGGAGTTAGATCTGTTAATTTTCCTAAACACTGTGCAATCAAGATTATGTTTATCCATATTTCTGATTAGTTGTACATCCAAAAAAGCAAGCTTTTGATTTTGTTCTATTTCTAGTGTGAATTTTATTTTATTGTCTAGGCTATTGATTTTATCTAGAAAGGAGTATAACTCATCTTTTCCGTGATTCCAAATAATGTAAATATCATCGACATATCTTAACCAGCAATCCGGACCCGGTTTTATGGTCTCCATGATTATATTTTCAAGAGGACGTAGTTTAAACTCTGCAAGCAAACCTGAAATGGGGGAACCCATTGGGGCCCCTTTGACTTGTCTGTGTACATGATTGTTGAAAAGAAAAACGTTGTTGTTGATAATTAAATTTAAACCCGACTTGACTGTATTTTTAATATTTTCTGTAAACGTAGGATCAGAATCGATCAGACTCTCTATGATGGTGTTAGTAACTTCTTTTATATCGATAGATGGGTATAAAGATACCACGTCTAAACTAGCCATAAAACTTGCTGGATCATAAAACGTGCTTTCAGACGTGCTCGAATTTGGCGTTGCCTTTGGCGACAAAACCTTAAAATTTATTGCATTGATTTCCAAGTGATATTTTCTAAAAAACATTCGTCATTGTTAAAGATCAAACAATACTTGGCGATTTATAAGATACTGGATAAGAAAAAAATCACCTGATATTTTGATTAGATGAAATCTCAATAATGCCAATTTTCGGGCTCTTTGTTTTAACTTTTTTGTTTGCTTCGGGAATTTGGAAGTGAATATTATTCGGTATTTTTATGTTAGCTGGGTGCTAGTGATCGCCAAAATTTTTTTAATCTCGCCAATCTCTTTTTTTTTTTTTTTTTTTTTTTTTTTTGCTAATCTTTTAACGCTAGCTAATAACAACTAGCCATTATTTTAACATTGCGATATAATATCTTAAAAAACTTATTTAAAATAACTAAAATATAATCATAATAAAATACATAAACACAAACATATCAATACAAACAAAATGTCACGCAAAATGTTCCAATTCAAATGATGCCAATCGAAACAAGATTTGGTGAGTTTTTACTGGCGCCCAGCAATATAAAAGTACTTATTATTCTTACGTATATTTATGTAATTGTGGTTTTAAATAAAATATGCTTGCTGAAGTAAAGTTTTGAGGGTCTGTACTGTTCCGATATTGCACATTTTCTATAATTTGGTGATGTCTTTAGCGCCAACTCAGCAATATTTCTAACATTACAAGTTATAATTTCTAAAAATACATCCATTGCTATATCTCTTTACTACCGCCACTGTAACATATCCAGGGAGTCTCATCCTGCCACTTCAAGGCATGGCACGAGGTGCAGGGTAACTAAGATCCGAGATCAACAGCCTTATTCCTGAAATAATCTATATGAGTATCATAATTAAAGCCAGACAAATATTTAGTAGTCCAAGGCAATAATTTGATATGCGATCTCTTTTCATATTTTCCTGTAGCTGTCTGACCAAAAGCGTACATTGTTGGATGAATGCAATTCACAGGTATATTTAGTTTGATTCAAAATTCGTTTGGAGAAACCGACCAGCGTAGCGGACGAAGCTTGCTAGTATTTTAATAAACGAAAATGCGTAAATAAACGCACTTTAAATGTTTCTGTGATTCTAATCTGTTGTACATAAGCTGATCTACGTGCATCTGTTATTACAGGTATGTATTTTCATTTATTAAAAAGTTATTAGAAAAATCGTGGAAATATTGACCTTTGAAGACTACCCCGTGTCTTCTGCTTCCAAATTTTATTCTGTCAATTTTTCGCATACTTTTCAATTACGCTCATAATTAAGGACCGATATTCTTATGAGGATAATTTTTACTATAAAGTTAGCGTAATATATTCTGTAAATATATCTTCAAACGGAAGCTAAAATAAAATGTGAACGTTAAACTAAATTCATAGAATGAGGAAAAATAGCATTACTTACATGCGCCGCGAGTTCTCGTGGTATTTTTGTTTTAAATGTTTTAATCATTTTATATTTGGTAATCATTTTTCATGCCAATGAAGTTCTTTCCTTCTCTTAAGATTTATATTCTTTTGAAAAATATTTCTATCTAAAATCTTATCACTTTTAAAGTATTCCTTTCAAAGTAAAGCAGAAATATTGAGTCTTCAAGGCTTTCAAGTTCTTTCATCCGTGATATTTTGAAATGAATTATTTATTGGTGGCAATAAAATCCACTCAAATGCTGTCTTTAGAAGCTAGAAAGAAAATTTGCTTATGAGGCTGGGATTTGTAAAACTTCTGTTGTAGAATGATTTATAAATTCGGAACTAAAACATTATATATATACTATTTTAAGTAAAAATGAGGATTTACAAAAATTTAATATTGAAGAAATTTAAATAGCAATATTAACTTTTGATTGCTTCTAATATATGAAAAAGTAAAATTACTCAGATATGAATAAAAATAATCAATGTGGTATTAAAAGCAGAATTTTTTATTTTAATATTGAGGCACAATCACCAGATAACGAAGCAATAGCAGCATGACTATTAAGAGTAATATTAATAACTATCACTTTTATCTATCTCAGTGGTATTATTTGATCTTTTACTTTTTAATAGGATATATGGGGATGAGAGTAAAGTTTAAAAACCTCTCAGTAAATAATTTAAATATTTCACCACATAATTGTGACCGCTGTCATATTTATAAAAATGTTTTATGAAATGAGACTTTTTTTTTCAATGAGTTTCTGGTCTCACAAATTGTAGTCCTGAATATTTTTATGCATAACTCAAGAATTATTTGTCGAAATGCTATAAAATTTTGTATGCGCAACCTCTAGAAATCTATTTCTGTTAAAATATTTAAAGGTTACAGTTCGTGATTTTTAAAAATAATAATTTCTTCGTTAATATTTCATACATAAAAATTATAAAAATACATTGATATTATATAATTATATTGCGATTTTGAATAGTATCATTAAAGGGGAAAAAACATGAAAAATTATTACAAGAAATATAAATAATAATAACAAAAATAATTTAACTTTAGTAGCTCAGAATTTTACGTGCATGTAATTCCTTCTCAATCATATAACTTCAAATTTGGTGTTTGAGCCTAAAATATATCTTAGAATTGAAGTCAATTTGCAAAGTTTTATTGATATTTTTAATTTAGATTACAATTTCAACATGTTGACTGCTCCACAATATTTTGTAAGCATAATTTTAAAGCAAACACAATTCCCAATCACAGGACAATTTTTTTTCCAAGATACTTTGCCGATTAAAATTTTTCGGATGTTCTCTCTCTCTCATTTTTTTATTTGTTCATTCATTTATTTACTTATTTATTTATTTTGGCATCTGTATTTTACATATAAATGAATACGTTCATCATATGCATATCTTACCTACATTCCCAGGAGCAGGAAATTTTAAAAAGGCCATTGTAACATTTAAGGTATTCTGCAAACATAGATAAAATGCCAAAATAGAGGAGAGTATGTTAGTGAGTATTTTGTGTTAAATAAATTAATGTTGTGAATGTTAAATAAAATTGTAGCTTTTTGCAACTAAGTGCTCCGACCAATCTTCATACACCATTCTGAAAACAACGTCTCGGAATATACAAATTATTATTATATATATATATCTATATATATCGAAATTTACTCAGACACATATAAAATAATTGACTAAACCATCTTTAAGAATTAATAACGATTATATTGAAGAAAACTATTTACAAAACTGCTATTTAGAGGAATTGATAATGGTCGTCTTTAAGTAATATAGCAACATATCGGACTAATAAATCAGCCATCAACATTTTTATAAAATATTTCTTCATTTTATCAGCACCATCACACTTCGCATCTTACTAGATCGGCCACCTTCCACACACTCCGTCGCTTGACTCCCGCGCAGATCTCATCCTCTGCTGAAAACACAGCTCTCTGACTTGGAGCAATCAACCTCGTCTAGAATATGCATGCTGCACACGTGAAAGTTTTGTGATGTAAATCAGGATGTTCCGTTCGATAACATCTGATTGATTGAGCTTTCTTGCTTGCTTACAAGCAGGGAAAACGTATTCCCACACTTTCGTCCATGCTGATATGTCATCTGTTCTCAGGTGACCACTTCAAATTAAAATGAATGCCGGTGAGAACAAATGGAGCACTTGAAAAAAGAGAAAGGAAAAGAGCAGCATTCAAATTTATTTTGGCTTATTTAAAAACTTAGTCATTAACTATATCACCTTTTTTTTTTTTTTTTTTTTTTTTTTTTTGAAGAGTCAAAGTTCGTCTTTGAAATCTCTTTGCCATCGTTAGACATCAATGCTTTACCGATGCCTTACCATCATTAAACATCAGCTTTACCACCGTTAAACATGGATGTTTTTCCGTTGTGAAACGTGTCAGGTGACTTCTAATTTCTTCGGAATTAAAATTTGTCAGAATTGTTTTAGTGTCAGTCTGGTATTTGAGTCATGATTGGGATACTGTCATAATCGGGAAAATTATCTTTTTTCTTTTAAAACGACTTTAAGCTTCATCAGTCCACGGTTTCACGTACTCGGCACAAGTACAGGTGACCATTATACCTTCTGTAAAACCAAAACCAATATTTTTCACATCGTAGGTGCCGTTATTTTTAATTTTTTTAAGCTTTGTAATGATCTAAATATTTTGATTTTAACTTTAAACCTGAATCTTGTTGTATGCATTTTATAGCAACCATATTATTAAGTAGGAATTTGTAGGAAACAGAAAATGAAATGTTTATGCTATACAAAGGTTAAGATAGTTCAGAATGCTTATCCAAAAAGAAGTGAACATCGAGCATCAAAAGTTGTCAGATTTATTTCACACTGATATTTGTGGACCTTTTCAAGATGTAACTCCCCCAGGCAAGCGCTATTTCTTAACACTTATAGATGACAAATCACGATTTCTAACTGTTTATTTACTGAAGCAGAAAACTGAAGCATCTACAAAAACTGAAGAATTTTTGAGATACGTGAAAACTAAATTTGTACGTACTCCGAAGATATTTAGAAGTGACAGAGGAGGGGAATTTGTGAATGAAAGACTCCTAAATTACATAATTCAGGAAGGTATTAAACATCAGTTATGAGTGCCATATTCTCCTCAACAGAACGGAGTTGCAGAAAGAAGAAACATTCTAACTGTTGATGATATACTTATTTGTACATTAGATGAAAAAACTGAAATTAACATAATGCAAATATTTAAAGAATCGTTTGATACATCTCATATAGGATAAGTGTCATATTATTTAGGAGTTCAAGTTGCACGCTTAAAAGATGGATGTTTTGTAATACAACAGAAAACAAAAATTACTCAACTAGTCAAGACACATGCATTAAATGAAGCTAAAGATGTGATGTAAAGATTCCTATCAGTCCAGAATCTTTGAAAAATAAAGATTCATCAAGAGCACTAGAAACAAACAAGTATAAAGAAGTAGTTGGATCTCTTTTATATATTTCTAATACCTCAAGACCAGATATTTCAATAGCAGTTGGAATCTTATCAAAACGTGTTAGTAAACCAAATGAAAATGACTGGAATGCAGTTAAACAAGTTATGAGATACCTTAAAGGAACATCAGACTATAAATTAAAATTTGGGAAAGATCTATCATCTTTAGAAGTTTTTGTTGATGCTGATTGGGCTGGAAATATTTCAGATAGAAAGTCAACAACCGGATACATAATTATTCTGGGAAATTCACCTATAATATGGTCCAGTGGAGAACAACACTCAGTTTCACTATCCTCTACTGAAGCTAGATTTATTGCTGTGTCTGAAGTCTGTAAAGAGAGTGTGTGGTTATCACAATTATTGTGTGAAAGTGAGGAAATTCAGAAAATACAGTTTACAATTTACGAAGACAATCAAAGATGTATTGCTATTATTAAAAAACGAGCATTTCGGTCAAAGATCTAAACACATCGATGTTCGTTAGTGTTTTATACGTGAACCGTATAAAGAAGGTGTATTTGATATAAAGTTTTGTGAATCTCATAATAAGACTGCAGATATGTTTACAAAGCCATTGGGCAAGATTAAGTTTAAAGACATGTGTAATAGAATCATTTTTAATACGGCAGCTTGATGGAGCATGATTGAACTATGTGTTCACGTGAAACCAGTCTTATAAATGTTTATTTAAATTGTACGGTTTGGCAACTGTCTTTAAAATTCTGTTTTTCTGTTTTTATTAGTTTATATTTTGACATGCAATATGTAAGTTGTTTATGTTACTTGATCGTATTTTTATTAAATATATTTTTTCTAATTTACTGCGCTTCTTACTCTGCCTTGCTACGTATCTAAGTAGTGTATTTTACAATTTTTATTTAACAAATAAGAAATTATTCTGGGAGCTATTTCATCAAAAGTTCCGGAATTATCAATGCACAAAACATTAAAAATCGTAATTAGTTCATTCACTGAAAAATCATCTGTAGTTTGCTGAATTTTTTCTTTATATTCACAACTACAAATTTCGAAAGAAAAACTCGTGAAATTTCTAATTCTTTGACGATTTTTCTTTTCACCTTCATGGCCAAAAATAAAACGATGTAAATTCTTAATATTGGATGATTTTTCAGTTTTTAAAGAAACCTCCAATTCCCAAAAGTCTATTAACTTAGACATGATAAAAATAAAAATAGAAGAAAACTCACTTTATAAGATGCATCCACTTGACAAGATTACGTCACTATTTATCTCTTGTAGCAACAGTTAACTTATTCTTGATATCGTTGTAAAATATCATAAACATCTTTTTAAGCTTAGAACACTTTTATGAGTGTTGTCTTTCACCTAACTTCCGACAACAATTTTATGGAAATTTACTGACACACATATAAAATAATTGACTGAAACATCTTTAAGAATTAATAACGAACATATTGAAGAAAAATATTTACAGAACTGCTATTTATAGGAATTGATAATGGTCGTCTTTAAGTGATATAGTAACATAATTAATACGGACTAATAAATCCGCCGCCAACATTTTTATAGAATGTTTCTTCATCCTATCAGCACCATCACACTTCGCATCTTACTAGATCGGCCGCCTTCCACCAGGGCTACACTAGATACCGGGCTGGCTCATTCCTTATCATGACGTTACAAATGGTGGCTGGCCGCGACAAAGAGAAACGACAAAACGAAAGACATTCAGCAATTGGCACAAAACGATGGACGCGTCGCTTTGTACCAATCGCTGGGTTCTGCGAGCCACTATTTGTGACGTTATGAGAATGAATGAGCAAACCCAGTATTTAGTGTAGCCCTGCATCCACACAGTCCGTCAATCGACTCCCGCGCAGACATGATCCTCTGCTGGAAACATAACTCTCTAATTTGGCGTAAGCAACGTCGTCTGAATCATGCATGCCTCACACTTGACAGTTTTGTGACGTAAATCAGGATGCTCCGTTCTATGGCATCTGATTGGTTGAGCTCTTTTTTTCTTTCTTACAGGCAGGGAAACGTATACAGTGAAGCACCGTTTATACGTTTTTCAAGGGACCAAGAAAAAAAACGTATAAATGAAAAACGTATAAACGAAATTCACAAAAGTACGAACATGACCGTAATCACCAACAGTAAAAAATCAGATATACTAAATTAAAATACATGAAATACAAGAGGTATGTAATACTAAAATTTTTTCCGGATATAATTTACAACTTAGTACGCTTCATATTCATTTACCATGTATAAAATATTTCGTTATTTTAGGTTGCACGGAATTTTCGGAATGCACAGAAAAAAGTTCATTGTTCATAGTTAAAAGTGCCATCTTAACATTATCATTCAAATCAATGCTAATGAGGTATTATTGCATGGTGTTAAAACCCGCCAAAGCTTGTTGAAAACTTGGCAGTGGCTTTTCAGTGCAGTTATCCTCTTCTACACTGCCCGTTTCCGCATTTGCGATCGTTTCATCGATTGTTAGAAGAGAACATGTTACAAGTTCCGAATCACATTGCACAAAATCTTCAAATGTAGTAACATCACTTAAATTTGACGAGTTTTCTGGTGGAGTAAAATTATCAGGTTCGGCGTTTTCAATAGGATTGACATACACTGGAGTTAAAAATATGCCAAGGGCGAAGCAGTTTTTTATCATTTTGGGTAAAACATTTTACCAAACCATCATTATGAAATTCATAGATTGTAAGATATTAATGTTCACATTTTCGAAGTCACCGTGGTCTAAATTGGCGATAGCTGTTTTCACCAAAAGTTTTCGAGAATGTTATTTTAGGGATTTTATGACTCCTAAATCCAGTGGCTGCAATTTGCTGGTACGATTTGAAGGGAAGAAATTGACATTTATGTTTTTTTAGAAAGTCCGTATCTCAGGTGGATGAGCTGGACACTAATCAATGAATAAAATGATTCGTCGCTTCTGGTTTCGCATTTTATCATCTAATTCTTTTAACCAATCGGTAAAGAAGGACATTGTCATCCATGATTTCTTATTGACCAGGTACATTCTTGGTAATGTTTTCACATTTTTGAAGCAGCGGGGCTTTTTTGATTTGCCAATAATCATATGAGGCAATTTTTCTGATCCATCTGCATTGGTACACAATAACACTGTTAATCGCACTTTGCTCTTTTTTCCACCATGACACCTATCCAATTTGATTGCAAGAGTTTTAGATGCCAGAAGAGTATAAAACAAACCAGTTTCATCTGCATTGAGAATGTATTTTTGTTCATATCCTTTTATCAGATCTGGCATTTTGTTTTGAATCCAATCATTCACAGTTTCGCAATCAACATCTCCAGACTCCCTACTTACAGTTTTGCCTGTTATGCCATGTCTAAATTTAAACTTGTGAAGCCACCCTGAAGAAAATAATGCATCGCTTTCCACATTCAGCTTCTTCGATATTTCTCATGCTTTCTTCATAAGCAATGGACCGCTGATGGGAAGTTTTACACTAAGCCACTGATTAAACCACTGCAAAAGCAATTTTTCAACATCAGGGAATTTTCTGCTTTGGACTTGAAGTTTTTTTGAAGCATTACATCCACTTTGATGATGGCTTTCCTCGATAATCTTACGCTTATAAATTTGCGTGTTTAAAGTTGAAACTGGTGTCTTTGGCAAGATCCACTCTTTTTAAATGTTGGTTTTCATCCACTTGTTTTAAAATGCACATTTTTTCCTTCAACGACAGAGATTTTCTATTACGCGAAGTCATCGTGAACCGCTAGTGAACGATACAAATCCAGAAGTTGCCAGGAAAAGAAGTTGCCCTGTTGGGCATGGGGAGCACAACAGCAACCCTTACTTATTGAAAATGGGATGTTCAACATTCCTTAGAGGGTACGGCTTTTGTTCAACTGGGAAGGTGTTGGTCAAGATCATGTGCCTGTTGTAAGACTGGACAATCGGGATTTGGGAATCTAATGTTGAGCGCATTTTCTCTCTTCTTGACTTGTAGAAAAAAACTTATAAATGATATCTACGATTTAAGGAAAAAACAATAAATGAAATTATTTAACGTTAATATCTATTTGATTTTGCCGGGACCATTCAAAAAAACGTATAAATGATAAAAATGTATAAACGAAAAATGTATAAGCGGTGGTTCACTGTATATATATATATATAAGAAAAGAAAAGAAAATGTTCATTTGGGATGTATATTTAAACCTTTAGAAAATAAAGAACAATGTTTTGAGCTGAACTCTCTTTATAAAATTGTGTTTGTATGTTCCATTTGTATAAGTGTTTAGATATGGGTTTCGTATCATTTGCCTATATTCAAATCTTACATGTACTCTATTTAACATGTTAAAGAATAATACCCCGCCTAATAAATTATTTATTATACTTAAATATTGTATGTCAACTTAATTGATAGAAAGTAAAATTGACTGTTTTGCAAAAGTTTCATTCTAAAAAGGCTTTTTCAAAGAAAAGAAGATTTGCATTTTCAAATTAAATTTTGTTAATGTAAAATTACTGGAGTGTTGTAAAAGTTTTCTATTCACACAAATACTTAATCTGTTGTAAATTTCATATCTTTAAGATTAAATGTTAAAAAATCATCTGTTTGAGAATTAGTCAGTATCCAATTTATTATTCTTCTGCAAATTTTAAAAGCATGGAAAAGTAAAATATGTGTAAAAATTATCATTAATTACTAAAAAGTTGTTTCCTTAATTAAGATTGATAATATGCAATCCCTCCTAACTAAGTTAACTAATTTATTTGCATTTAATTTTAAATAATGAGCAAATTAATCTTGTAAAAATAGATTTCAATTTAATCCTAATTACAAAATCAAACATTGCATAGAAACATTTTCATTATTCTTTGCTTACTTCGTTAAAGAAACCACAAACACATCTTAACAATAACAAATATATTTAACTATTGTTACTGTGAAATCAATATGAACGACATATTTTTTCTCATTATTCTATTTTTTTTTTAAATCAACCCCTTTGTCAAATGCAATTCAAAAGAATTTGCGCTACACTTTTAGAATGAAATAATGCAAGGATTCAACTAATTAGTACGTCAAAAAGGGTTTAGTTTCCATTTTTTATTATTAAAAATACGGAAGATGAATGAAATCAGCGAAATGTAGTGACGAGTAAAATTAGACAAAGGCATTTGCAAAAGGGATTCGTAGCATTCCTTTGCCAAGCGTGAAATGATTAATAAAAAGCTTAATAAAAGAAAATTCTATGTTATTTTGTTAGTGTCTGTTTTTATTGAAGCATTATAGCGAATTTATTGTAATAAATATGACGAAAATTATTTGCTTTGATTACATAAACTAGCGCAATGCAAAATACAAAAAAAAAAAAAAAAAAAGAAAGAAAGATAAAAGAAAAGAAAAAAATCCGCTACAAGTGGGTTCTAGTACAGCTGAGGGTTACCTTTTAGAACTATAAATATAAGCGATACAAATTGAAATAGTATGAATTATATATGCATGCCTAATACCTGAATGCCTAAATTACACATGCCTAATTATATACAGGATGGTCATAAAATATCTTTTCCGATATATTGATCTCTAGCGGCCGGTCTGTAAAACCGATCGAGATGAGATTTCAGGTATACAGTTATTCAGAGGTATGAGTGCGGTATTCTGTGAACGGAAACAAAGTGGCGCTCACGGTTACGGTTATAGGTACAGAAACTCGAACTTTTTGAATGGCAACGCCCATTTTGTCCCTAATGCTTAGCGCATACGAAAACCTGAAACAGCGTTGGAGCGGTACGTATATAACAAAAACAAACGCGTTATGCACACACAAAAAAACAGATCTGCGAACGGCCAAATAGAAACACCATGACGGCGCACCGTGGAAATTTGCATATGACAGAGTTAAGACACCAATCACTGATTACAACACAGATCGGGGGAAAGAAAACTTTTATTTGGATTATACTTAAATATTGTATGTAACTTAATTGATAGAAATTAAAATTGACTGTTTTGAAAAAGTTTCATTCCAAAAAGACTTTTTCAAAAAAAAGAAGATTTGCATTTTCAAATTAAATTTTGTTAATGTAAAAAAACTGGAGTATTGTAAAAGTTTTCTATTCACACAAATACTTAATCTGTTGTAAATTTCATAGCTTTAAGATTAAATGTTAAAAAATCATCTGTTTGAGAATTAGTCAGTATCCTATTTATTATTCTTTTGCAAGATTTAAAAACATGGAAAAGTAAAATATGTGTAAAAATTATCATCAATTACTAAAAAGTTGTTTCCTTAATTAAGATTGATAATATGCAATCCCTCCTAACTAAGTTAACTAATTTATTTTAAGATTATGGGTGCCATCTCAGGTAATTACTCATTGAATGCGGGAGGCTGTGGGAAATAAAGTCGAACGCAACATAGCATGAGGGATGTTTGTAATCTCACGTTTGATACAGTCTTTCAAATCCGGAAACGTTTGCAGATTGCACATGTACACACTAGATTTCAGCCATCCCCGAGCCAGAAATCTATAGGTGTGAGGTCCGGGTATCGCGGAGGCCACGGAAATGGAAAATGTCGTGAGATGACGCTGTAGCCAAAAGTGCTGTTCTAAGACCCTGCGAACAGACTTCGCTATATGTGGAGGTGCGCCATCTTGAATCCAAACGCTGTCATTCAGTGCATTTCGCTGCAGCAATTCTGGTATGACGTAAATTTGCTGCATGTCTGTATGGCGAGGGCCTGTCACAGAGCACGTTACAAACCCCGATGGCATCGCTTCCTCAAAGAAGTATCGGTCAAGAATAATTATGCCTGCAATGCCGCACCACACAGTAACTTTGGCGTCGTATAAAGGTACTGGTGCTACAGCGTACGGATTCATATCTGTCCAGTGCACACAATTTTTTGTGCTGACTTTGCCAGTTATGGTGAAATGTGCCTCGTCCGTCCATAATATATAAATAGGCCAGTGGTTATCGCCATCATGTCGGATAAGATATTCATTTGCAAAGTCCATACATTGTTGATTGTCCCCCGCGTCCAACATCTGAATGCGTTGGTATTGGTATGGAAACATGCGCATTACAGAGAGCAGTAGCCTTAAGACCATTATTTTCCGTATATCCAATACACGAGCGACACCTATTGCAGTTTGCATGTGTCCTGAAGTCACTATATGATGCACTACCATAACAGTGTCCTCAGGAACAGTTAGTCATCCGAATCGCGGTCTATCACAGGTGTAGCCAGTTTCTTCGAATTTCTTTACTAAAACACGCAGAGATTGCGGGGAACATGGACCACGTATTTGGTGATGGTTTCAACGGTAGACACGCACGGCTTCCGCGGCATTCATCCCATTTTGATAATAGAGTTTTACCAATTCACCACGATGTTTCGCTGGCAAGGGGTCATTTCGTCGGCATGTGCGAGCTCTAGGCTGAAGAACTAATATTCCCATCCCACTTTTTACCCATTTTCTGCGCTATATATCTGGCGAACGACGTTCTGTGATTGGTGTCTTGCCTGTGTTATATGCAAATTTTCTCCGTACGCTCTGATCGTATTTTTTGTTTTAGCCGTTCGCAGAGCTGTTTATTGTGCGTTCTTAACACATCCGTTTTTTGTGATATACGTACCGTTTCAACGCTCTTTAGGGTTTTCGCATGCGCTGAGCATTTTGCGACGGGAAAAAATGGGCGTTTCCATTCGAAAATTTCGAGTTTCTGTACATATAACCTTAATTGTGGGCGCCAATTTGTTTTCTTTCAAAGAATCCGGAGCTCATATCTCTGATTACCTATATCTGAAATCTCATCTAGATCAGTTGAACGGACCGAATTGTGAATTTTTTATGTGCCTGTGACATCAGGACATTTTGTTTAGCGTGTGTTTGACGACGAATATTTTGCCTAGAGATGGCGCCAAAAGATCTATCTGTTTTTCTTTTTCACCCTTTCTGAATCCCTATTGTCTATCACGATTCGTTTCGAATCAGTTGGAAAGTAAATCTTGTTCGTTGAATGTAGTTTGAGCTACAAAATGTTTTAACTTTAAAGCTGTACGTTGAACATTGTAAATATTTTTTAATGTTCAGCTCTTATTGAAGTAAACATTTCATGAACTGATAGTTTAGTACAGACAATAGTGAATCCACTGGATACGGGTTAGTAAAAAGTGGATAAATGAACAGTGTTTACTGCGTAAGAGTCAGATAAACACCGCGCTTTTTTACTGTTTTGCAGGATTAAAAGAATGGTCAACTAGACCGTGTAGCAGCTCGTTTTCTTAATCAAAAAATGCGTTGCGAAGAGTCTGGAACGAGTGAAACGGACAATCCAAGTGAAATTTGGGGTCAATGTAGAACCAGACAAGAAATAATAACCAAACTATTGAGCAAATAAAGACAACAATTTTTGTCCGTCAGCGGCTGTGAGATTCAAGATATCAAAGCTTGTACACGAGAGGTGCTGGGTTCGAACCCGTGTTTCACTCGTACGCCTATTCATTTTAACTGGTTTAGTTGGTTAGTTTTAACTGGTTTTCTCCGAACCTTACGTAAATACGGATTGGGTTCCCTTAGAAAGATACCCCTTTCCCCCTACGGAGGACAATCCCACCAATTTGGCTTATATCCCTCGGCCAGATAATCGGCTGTACGATACAACCAACAGTTCTGGATGATCACAAGCATGCAGGAAGGTCGTCCACATCAAGTTACGAAGTGAATATTGAGAGAGTCGGAGAAACCTTTGCAAGAAACCCAACTATAAGTCAACGAGGCTGAGTTACAGCGAAGTCTATGAGGCAGAGAACGCCTGAAACGCTTTCTACATAGCCCCATATTTCTACGATTTGTTTTTCGAAGATCAGACCCAACATTCCAATACACTGGAACACACAAAAGGGCGACTGCAATTTGCGCAGACAATGGTCACCATTTTTCAGGAAAAATATATAGTAACATAGATTCCATAAATCTTGGACATCGGGCTATGTCTTAACAAGGAAGCTGTTCTTCTTCTGTCCATCTTTAACGATTGTACTGTGGCTAATATACTAATTGTTTAGAAGTCAGTCCATTTCTTGCCTATTTTCAAATACCAAATACAATAATTTTCTGGAATCGAAACTCTGTGAATAACCTTTTTCTAACATAGGCACTTTCTACATAGCCCCATATTTTTATGATTTTTTCTTAAAGATCAGAATCGTAACTTTATCTAAAATAAGAAATGGAAAACTATTTGTATTGATTTCTAAAAATGAATACGTGTTCTGTTGATTTAAGAGGAAAGCCTATAACCGGATTATTCGCACCTTTCGATTTTCTTCTTAGAGGAAGGACATTCACTCTTTTCTGCATTCCGAAAATAATAAGAAATGAGTTTATCTTCTGAATAGATTTTCTTTTAGCACAAAAACATTCCTTTAAGGCAAAGGGACATTTTCTTGTAATACACTTTCAGCTTTTCTAACAGACTCCACTGAAAATTTGTTAAGGAAGAATAATAACAAAGGAAATGAGCGATGCGTTTTTACATTAAAATGTTTAAAAACCTTTTTAAGTAATTACTTTTGATGCTTAAAAATAAAATAAAAACAAAAACATTGTGTATTTATTTAGTCTCAAACATTCACAGTTTGTTTAAATAATAATCCAGAAACATATTCTTATGTCATGTTAGTTTTCTTCTAATATTTATAGAAAATTGCTTTTTCTTTCAAAATTTGAACTGAAATTTCGTTACTGAATTTCTGTTTAAAAAAGAAATTATTTAAAAGTTTACGACTATTTGAAATAAATTATACAACAAGAAATTTAAGGAATATTTTATTATTATTATTTGAAAAGGTCAAAGCAAAAACAGCATTTGCCCAAAATCACACTAAAAAAAATAATAATATCAGTGGAAATTGTTGTTTTCAGTAGGCTCAAAACGTTATCAAGCAGTTTACATTAAAGCACTCCATGTTTTCATAATGAGGTTAGAAATATTTATAAGGTTTGATTGTTGCATAAAAACAAAATTTCTTGAAGGTTGTTTTTTTCTCTCTCTGAAAATTTTTAATATTAGACAAGTGTTTTTTATTTGTTTTTAACCTTTCAATTCTATTTTCGAACACACTATCAGGCTATGAAAAATTAAATACAAGATTGGTTTGGATGAAATGCTGTAAATCGGCTTTATTACAAATAAATACATTTCTAAAAACGGTTGGGTTGGGTTGATTGTTGACGGCCAATTATCTACGCTAGGGATATAGGCCCGGGGGGAGTGCCCTTCGTGGGGGTCTTTCTAAGGGAACCTAACCCGTATTTACGCATGGATAAATCCACGGTTCGAAGAAAACCACGAAAACTCCGAACGATTAGGCCGACGGGCGCGATTGGGATCGAACCCAGCACCTCCCGTCTACCAGCTTCGAGAGCACAACCTCTCAGCCACTGGTGGGGCTTCTAAAAACGGAAAAACACGTTTTTAGTGATGGAAAAACACTGATTTTTTTTTTAAATCATAACTTATTAAGTTTTAGTCGTAAAAGAATAGGATTCTTTTAATGTCATTTTTAAGGACCATTTTTAAGGTCATTTTTATAAGTATAAGTTACAAGAAAAGAGCCCGTATGAAAAATCAAATTTTGTATTTTGATATGTATACAGCTCCTTATAAAAGTAGTCGTTGGGGACCACCGTAATACTTACCCATCATGAATATGCATAATATAAAATATGAAAATAAAACGTGTAAACTATTTATAAAATGCATTGCAATTCGAATAAAATCGCGGCTTGATGACGTCATAAACTTTAAATGCTCTATTACTGAATTGCGTAAAAGAAACATCCTTATAACTCCAAAATTGATAATCATATTAACTAACGCTTTACTGCATCGGATTAAGCGTCTCATTTCGAATTAAAACATATCTTTGAATTGAATGAAATACAAGGTCATGAAAAATCGAAGAGTGGGGAAAATATGATTTCAAATATCTCGGCAACTAATTATTCGATCGACTTCATTCTTTATGCAAAATTTATGTTTTATTATTGTCTTTTATATACACTCCTTAAAATAAACAGTTTTGAAAATTTTTATATACCTTTTATCAGAACAAATATTTCGAGAGTCCGAAAAAAATAGTTCCGGATAATCGAGGTTACTGAAATTCAATAAGCTTCTTCTCATTATTACATACTAAGTACATACCGAATTCCAAGCCTCTATCGCAATTTGTTCGGGAGATAGAGCGTTTACAGACACACACACAGACAGACGGACGGCAATTTTTTTTTTTCTAAAAATTTGTTTTTCGGAATCTCCAGTGTCTGAAACGTGTAAATCCGTCAAAATATATATTTTTTTCGATTGTCAAAACGATTACAAGATTTACCCTATACTACGTATGATGGGTAAGTAATAAGTACCATACTTAATTTGTATGCCGTTTGTAATTGGAAATATGATTCTATCATCAGCTGTTTTTAACAGATAATCGCCATTACATATACTTGGAATCACATTTTATCTTTATAACAGAGATGACTACTTTATTTAACTAACATTATACTGCAAGAAATACGATTCAAGAATCTGTTCAAAAAGAGTTATTTGTGAGGGATTCATATGACTAGTCCAAATTTCATGGTTCCTGCTTTTCTTTTGGAATATACTTCTTGTGATTAATACAAATATGTATCATTTTCCTTTAAAGATTCATTCTGTTAGCAAACCGATGTTGGTAGTGGTAGATCCAATATTACGTCAATTAAGTCCAATATTACGCCAATACTTCATTCATTAGAAATACTTTTCAATAAAATACCAATGCTGGTTAAATATATTTTGTATATTGAAATTTTTTTCAATGTATCACCAGTAATGCTGAAATATTAGCTTTATATTTGGAAAAGTTTGGAATGAAATGGCGAAATTGTTTTTTGTCAATATTGGTGCACTATTGGATAAATATTAACACCTAAATGTTGCGGAAATATTTTATATCATTATTTTCAAAACTGACCAATATACATCCAATATATAGTCAGTATTGTCTAAACCCAATTCAAACAATATTGGCCTAACGTTGTTTAAAAGCTAAGAAACTTTCTTAAAAATATTATGTGAATTATGAAAAATTGTTATTTTAAGACAGCCCAAATAATAAAACCAGTCGTTGAATTGTAGTAGGAAAAATGTCACCACTGACAATGCATTCCAATTTTTATTTTCTCTGCAACAATAAATTTTAATGAGATAAGAGTCAAGAACATCATTTTAACAGTAAAAATTATAATTGAATTTTATATACCACATACATTTTCTTTCAAATTTTATGACATGATTAGTAGAATAAAAAGTAAATGCAATCATTTTAAAAGTAATAGATTTATTAAATTTATCATAATATTCCATCAAAATAGTATCTCGTTCAATGATTTTCTATTAAAACTAATTAAGATTTTAAGTTTTCATTGAACTTTTTTAAAAACGCAATTATCAATGAAACCCATATGAGTGGTATTTAATTCGACTTTCATTTTGTGAATATCATTTCTCGTGATAAATATTTACATTATTCCATTTTTTAATTCTTATTTCAAATTTTAATAAAGGGAAAATTTTCAAACAGATTAGAATCAAATATGTCTTTTGGTATCCAAATAAGTTCGGAGCACTTATTAAAAAAAAAAAAAAACATGAGATGGAAACTACTATACGAATTTTTATTAATTTTAGTTTATTTATGGATTAACTGAGTTAAGTTTATATTTCCATTGAAGAACTTTAGTTTCAGAAACCTCATTTATATAGAGCGAATTTTGAAGAAATTTTAGGAAAAATTCAAAAACACTACAAGAAAATCTAATCTACCAATTCAAATAAATTTAATATCAAAATATTCCTCGCACACTTATCTATTGATTGAATTAAAACATTTAGGCTTCTTCTTTTAATAAACATTTAGAGCTAGTCAAAAAATCAATACTGGATATGTGGCATGTTTTACATTATTAGTATCCAAACACTCTCAGAAATAAAACACTCAATTTTGACGATTCCGCAATCCTCAGGCCTCATTTCGTTATTTTTGACAATCATTTCGTCTCAAAATTAAGTGATTTTTAATGAAATGGAAAATCTCAAATATTTGACAAAAATGTTTCCTCATTCCCGGCCAGATTATTTTTGTTGTTACAAAATCGTTCAAAAAAAAAAAAAATTACACGAAAGTACCAAATTTACACTATATTAATGAAAACAGAAACAAAAATATTTCATCCTTGGAGGCCGCTATAACATGAAATTACTAAATTTCTACTTTATTTTTCATATCTGATAAGTTGCGTCTTTTCTTTTGGCAACTTTAACAATTTTGTAGCGATTTTATGCATTTATATTGCCTACTTAAAGATAATTTTTTCTAAAGTTACAGAATTTCGTTAAAAACGCTTAAAAAACTCTTCTAAATCAGAGAATTTCGTTAAAAACAGTTAAAATAGTAAAATGCGAACATCATTTGGTCCATTTTCGACCGAAAGCAACAACCATTTTCCCAATGGTTTAAAAAAAAATCAAAATTTTAGGAGCTCTTTTTTATTTAAGAAATATATTCATATAACAATCAAATTTAAAATATACATAACTGATCTCTTTCCCTCTATAAACAGTAACGTGTTAAAATCTTATCTAAAATTGATGAACTCTTCTCCAATATACACTTTAAAATTTATTATTTCTGACCAATAAATTAACTAGACCCTATTGTAATTATTCATTGAACAAAGGAAATTTCTCTAATAAAATATATTAATCAAGCCGTACTCTAATTATTTATTAATCATAGAAAGAACCATAATAATAATAATAATCTAGCCTTATTAATTAAAACATGCAGAAATTATAACAGCACCGATAAAAATATTTCTCAAAATATAAACACACATCAACATCAAATAGATACATTTAAAATCAAATTCATTCGAGGTCCTGATGACGTAGAACGCAGAACAGCGGTCTCCCACACTGAAGAAAGCGCGTTCGAACTCCGTTGAAGACTTGTGAAATGTTTCTTACTTTTTAAAACCTGTCAATTACAGATGCTTCAAAAATTGTCAATAGATGGCGGCACCACCAATCTTTTTTTGCACTTTCTTTCGAACAAGCAATCTGACGAAATCAATTTCCTCAGTTTTTTGAGGAAAGAAATTTACTCGATTTGAAGAAATATTTACTCGGAGCATTTCCCAGGAAACAGTTTCGTCAAAAACGAAGAAAATTTCGTGATATTTGAATATCCATTTCTAACAGTGAATATGTTCGGATCACTTTTTCAAAAAAAAAAAAAGAAAAGTTAGAAACAAGTACCACATGAATTTTTATTAATTTTAGTTTACGTATAGTTAAGACTGTTAACTATGTTAAGTTTATATTTCCATTAAAGAACTTTAGTTTTAGAAAACTAATATATATTGAGAGAATTATGAAGAAATTTTACAAAAAAATTCAAAAACACTGCAAGAAAATCTAATCTACCAATTGCCCCACCAGTATCTGAGAGGTTGTGCTCTCGAAGCTGGTAGACGGGAGGTGCTGGGTTCGATCCCAATCGCGCCCGTCGGCCTAACCGTTCGGAGTTTCCGTGGTTTTCTTCGAGCCGTGGATTTATCCATGCGTAAATACGTATTAGGTTCCCTTAGAAAGACCCCCACGAAGGGCACTGCCCCCGGGCCTATATCCCTAGTCTAGATAATTGGCCGTCAATAATCAACCCAACCCAACCCTAATCTACCAATCCAAATAAATTTAGTAGCAAAATATTCCTCGCACACTTATCTAGGGATTGAATTAAAACATTTAGGCTTCTTCTTTTAATAAACATTTAGAGCTAGTCAAAAAATCAATACTGGAAATGCGGCATGTTGTACATTATTGGTATTCAAATAAGTTCGGATCACTTTTTCAAAAAAAAAAAAAAAAAAAAAGATAGAAACAAGTACCACATGAATTTTTATTAATTTTAGTTAACGTATAGTTAAGAATGATAACTATGTTAAGTTTATATTTCCATTAAAGAACTTTAGTTTTAGAAAACTAATATATATTGAGAGAATTATGAAGAAATTTTACAAAAAATTCAAAAACACTGCAAGAAAATCTAATCTACCAATTCAAATAAATTTAGTAGCAAAATATTCCTCGCACACTTATCTAGGAATTGAATTAAAACATTTAGGCTTCTTCTTTTAATAAACATTTAGAGCTAGTCAAAAAATCAATACTGGATATGCGGCATGTTTTACATTATTGGTATTCAAATATGTTCGGATCACTTTTTCAAAAAAAAAAAAAAAAAAGATAGAAACAAGTACCACATGAATTTTTATTAATTTTAGTTTACGTATAGTTAAGAATGATAACTATGTTAAGTTTATATTTCCATTAAAAAACTTTAGTTTTAGAAAACTAATATATATTCAGAGAATTATGAAGAAATTTTACAAAAAATTCAAAAACACTGCAAGAAAATCTAATCTACCAATTCAAATAAATTTAGTAGCGAAATATTCCTCGCACACTTATCTAGGGATTGAATTAAAAGATTTAGGCTTCCTCTTTTAATAAACATTTAGAGCTAGTCAAAAAATCAATACTGGATATGCGGCATGTTTTACATTATTGGTATTCAAATATGTTCGGATCACTTTTTCAAAAAAAAAAAAAAAAAAGAAAAGAAAAGAAACAAGTACCACGTGAATTTTTATTAATTTTAGTTTACGTATAGTTAAGAATGATAACTATGTTAAGTTTATATTTCCATTAAAGAACTTTAGTTTTAGAAAACTAATATATATTGAGAGAATTATGAAGAAATTTTACAAAAAATTCAAAAACACTGCAAGAAAATCTAATCTACCAATTCAAATAAATTTAGTAGCGAAATATTCCGCGCAAACTTATCTAGGGATTGAATTAAAACATTTAGGCTTCCTCTTTTAATAAACATTTAGTGCTAGTCAAAAAATCAATACTGGATATGCGGCATGTTTTACATTATTGGTATTCAAATATGTTCGGATCACTTTTTCAAAAAAAAAAAAAAAAAAAAAAAAAAAGGAACAAGTACCACGTGAATTTTTATTAATTTTAGTTTACGTATAGTTAAGAATGATAACTATGTTAAGTTTATATTTCCATTAAAGAACTTTAGTTTTAGAAAACTAATATATATTGAGAGAATTATGAAGAAATTTTACAAAAAATTCAAAAACACTGCAAGAAAATCTAATCTACCAATTCAAATAAATTTAGTAGCAAAATATTCCTCGCACACTTATCTAGGGATTGAATTAAAACATTTAGGCTTCTTCTTTTAATAAACATTTAGAGCTCGTCAAAAAATCAATACTGTATATGCGGCATGTTTTACATTATTGGTATTCAAATATGTTCAAATCACTTTTTCAAAAAAAAAAAAAAAAAAAAAAAAAAAAGATAGAAACAAGTACCACATGAATTTTTATTAATTTTAGTTTACGTATAGTTAAGAATGATAACTATGTTAAGTTTATATTTCCATTAAAGAACTTTAGTTTTAGAAAACTAATATATATTGAGAGAATTATGAAGAAATTTTACAAAAAAAATCAAAAACACTACAGGAAAATATAATCAACCAATTAAAAAAAAAGTTTCAAAATATTACCCACACACTTATCTAGGAAATGAATTAAAACATGTAGGCTTCTTCTTTTAATAAACATTTAGAGCTAGTCAAAAAATCAATACTGGGTATATGGTATATTTTACATCATTGTTATTCAAATGTCATACCATAAATTGGAAAATATTCTTATTGTGAACTTGGTTTAGCCATGCCTTAGACAACATTATAAAGAAAAAAATATATCAAGTTTTAAAAGAATTGGAGTTAAAGAGAGATATAATGAAAAAAGCGAGATATATGAAATAAATGATTTTGAGGTTGAACTTTTACACTATGCTATAACACAATGGCGGCTTTTTTTGGGTTGTTTTTTTACCCCAAAAGTACTTCTGGGGTACAAACATAGTTCGCATAAAGGGTCTCAAATGAACGAAAATTGTAAGTCTATACAGAAACTCCGGTCAAATTAAAAGAGTATCCGGGGGTCGAAGACCCGTTGCTCTACTCAACTCGTCGGAAAAGTAATTTTCAGAAAAAGGCATTTTTGAATTACATTGCAAAACAAGTGTTGTCAAATTTAAATAAACTTATTTGTTTCCATACATACTCTCATAAAATGTTAATTATTCTAAATATTTGAAAAAAGTCTTTAAAAGAATTATATTTGTCGCAATAATTTGTCTTTATAAGAATAACTTGTTTTAAATGTTTGAGAAAAAAAATATTTCTTAATTTTCTAAAATGATAACTCAAGTGACAAAGTGGGCTACTAAAATATCCTCAGCGGGCACTTGTGTATTGCTTTATATGTGTGAGTTGAAGATATCTAGTATATATCTCACAGGATTTCCCACAAAATTCAATGTCGCTTTCAAGAAACTTGACAAAATGCAGTAGAAACAGTATGATGCAATTATAATATAAATATACTAGCAGGCGTCGCCCGCTACGCTGGTCAGTTTCTCCAAACGAACCTTGAATCAAACGAAATATATCGGGGAATTTGACCTTGTGTTTTAAAGCAATATGGATCTTCCGTATTGATGAAAACGATACAAATGTCGTTGTACTATTATATTTTCTAATGTGTCAGACAAACTGTGGGCTGTTAAGAATCAACTCTTTTAGTTGATCATTTATAGTAGGAGTTGTAATTTTCCAACTGGACGGAAAATGTCTGTGCCAGGATTCGAACTTGGGATATCTTGGCTGAAGCTGCCATGCTCTACCAACTGAGCCATCCTGGTCAAATCTGGAGGACCTAGATCATAGCATCTGGTCTGATATCTTAATCAGCTCAACCTCTGTTCAGCTGATGTCATCCCGGCATGACTCAGTTGGTAGAGCATGGCAGATCCTCCCAAGATATCCGAGGCTCGAAGCCTGTCCCGGACATTTTTCATCCAGTTGGAAAATTACAACTCATATGATTTCTTTACCAATTTGAATAATTGTGTTAAAATTAATCTAATTTATAGTAGGATTTGTTAAAATCATCCAGTAGAAATCTTTTAAAAGGCTAAACTTTCATAATCGGGTTAACCTGATGCAGTTTCTTCACTCCAGTATTCACTCTAAGCAGTGTATAAAGATATACAATATTCTAAATCCATCCCTGAAAAAATATCTAACTAACAATGCAAGTCTCGTCAAAATCGTCCAGCAAAACTTTTTTTAAAAAGGCTAATCTTTCATAATCAGGTTGACCTGATTATAGAATTTCCTTCTATAATTCTATAACTAAGCAAAGGTAAAACGATATGCAATATTCAACAGCCGTCCCTGAAAAATTTTCTAAATTACAATACAAGTCTCATCAAAATTCATCCAGTAGAACTTTTTAAAAAGCCTAAACATTCATCATCGGGTTCACCTGCTTATAGAACTTTCACCCATAATTCTATAAGCAAGGAATGTAGAACGATATGCAATATACTAAAACCTTCCCTGAAAAAATTCCTAACTAACAATGCAAGTTCCATCAAAATCTATTCAGCGGAACTCAAGTTATCAGTAGCCGGAACGAAATAACCCATTTGCATTTTAGAAGAATTTATTTGGACTTATGGACTTATAAAAATTTATTTGTTACCATTTAATTCAGCTTTAAAAATACATTAAAATATGTTATCTTTTGGCACATAACTATAATACCCGATTTTTAAGGAATTTTTTTAAAGATTGTTCCTCTTTTTACTCCTTTTAGGGGTGGAATTATAGAAAATCCTGTCTTAGTTCTCGCCTACATTCTGAGAAGTATTTTCCCTCAATTTTCATGTTTCTAATGTTCAATAGTTTGGGCTCTGCGTTGAAGATCACCCCAGTCTGGATTTTCTTTTACATACAGGGTGTTTCACAAAGGACCCCTAACTTTAAAAATCAATAACCCGGAAGAAACATGGGAAGAATAGATAGAAACATGAAACCAGCGATATGTTTAATAAAAAAATCGTAAGAATCTTATACATAAATCTCAAAATTTAGTTAAAAATAGTACCGACAGATGGCGCTGAGAGCGTTAAGAATCCTTCTACAGAGAGTTCAGAAGCATAGAAAGACTAGCCGTTGAAGATTTCAGCACAAGGAGAAGTTTTCAAACGTGATTTCAAGTCGCAAAGGGCCCAGATGGGAAAACAATTCGTGAGCTTTTCAAAAAATTTCAACAAACAGACCGGTGACATACAGCAGAGAGTCAATGACAATTTCATTCTTCGTTTGCGATAAGTCTGTTGTGTAAAAGGTGCACCTTTTGAATACCTTTTGATACGCCTATTTATCGCAGCGCCATCTATCGGCGCTATTTTTAACTAAATTTTGAGATTTATGTATTAGATTCTTACGATTTTTTTAATAAACGTACTACTGGTTTCATGTTTCTCCCTATCACCGCTTCCGGGTTATTGATTTTTAAAGTTAGGGGTCCTTTGTGAAACACCCTGTATATAGATTAAATATTTGATGAAATGTGAACATTTGACTAGAGTAATTTTTAAACGCACATTCGTGAACAATAACATAAATAAAGAATAGCATTTTCATAAATTATAAGTTAACTATGCAGGCAAACTCATAAAAAACAAATTGAATATTATGAAAATGCAGAAAAATACCGTCGATTTAGTGATTTGAATTTCAGTTGCTTTCTAAAATTAGCCAGATGGTAAGAGATTTTCCGCGGATTGTCATTTTCTATTAACCGACTTCCAACAAAGGAGTGTTTACATTTAACATATGTCCACAAAAGAAAGCCTATGTCCCGAAAAGGATATTCCCACGCTTCTAGGGAAGGGGTGTGTTTCAATTTTGATAATTCTTTTTTTTTTTTTTGGAATGAGCTCCTTCTGATGACTCTTCTAAAAACAACTTAAAATCAATGAAAAAGACAATAAACTGTTAAAAAATAAAAAACATGAATTTGTGAAAAATTATTTATCATCCAGTTACTTTTAGAAAGCCATTGAAATGCAGCTAATTATATCGCTGATGTCTTTCTAGATTTTCGCAATGTTCAACCGGTATTCTTACATACATTGCCTTACATATTTGATTATTAATTTCTGAAAAAAAAATTATAGTTTGTGCATCCACAATGAACATTTATTCCATAAAAAACCCTCTTATTTTAAATATTTAATATGTTCGTATTCTAATTACAATATATTAATTGTACTGGAATTTGTGTTTTCTGAAAGTGGTGTTAAATTTCATTGAAAATTCGGCATTCTAAAAACAAAAACAACAACAACAAAAAAAAAACATGTGGAATTTGTTAATTATTGTTTTTTAAAAGAGACTTTTATATCTGTATGAATATACGTGCTCTCCGAGTCTTCAATGGCGGCCTTTGGATGATATGGCGCTTTTCAAATTTTCCTAGTTACTAGCTTTTTCTACAAAATAAAAATCCAGTTTAAGAGTTGCTTTGCTATAAAATCATTAATGTTTGCATTTTCCCCCTTTTTTTTACAAGTTGAATAAGGTTTTGGCTCCTTTCCCTGGAAAAGTTTCACGTAGTCTTTCTCCCTGAAGAAATACACAATGCTAAGTTTCTAATGGAATATTAATTTGTACACGGGTCTTTTGCATTGTAGGGGGCCCTGTGGCTAGTACTGTGAAACGTAAGTATATCTACCATATACAGGATCATTGAAAAAGACTGCCGGGATTTTGCAACCTCATAAAAAATTAATTCTTAAACATACGGAAATATTTTTTGCGTTGAAATATAGTGAATAAATGTAAGTTTTTCCTCCGCTCACTAGATGGCGTTGCTAGTTCTCCTGTGTTATAAGATCGGCCAATTACGCCTCTGGACTTCTTCTTCATCGGATATATTAAGAACATTGTGCGCGTACAGTGAAATAATTATTGATGTCAGGTATTTAAAACGTCGAATCATATCCGCAACTGAAATTCTAACTCCAGAGATGCTTCACAGGACATGGAGGGAGATTGAATATCGTCTAACGTCTAGACGTCTGTCAAGCAACTAATGGTACACATATCGACACGTATTGAAATGGATATGGAACTTGATACTTTTCTTAATATTTTAACACTAAATTTATGTTCCTATGTGTTCCTTTATTTGTGCAATGCAAATTTGTAATTCTTGCATTTTTTTTCGATGACCCTGTAGTATATGTAACACCACTATTACTATAAAGTGTAAAAAAAAATAACAATAATCTAGCTGTTGTCTTTCTTAAGGCTTACGAAAGAATAATATAACCTCTTTCGATTTAACCGCGGTTTTAAAAATAGTTTTTTTTTTTTTTTTTTTTTTTTTTTTTTTTTTTTTTTGTCGACAGAAACCTCAGAACCCAACAGATTTCCGAGAGTTAAAGAAATGCTAATGAAAAAAAATTTCTTTTGCTACCCGAACTTTTTGGAAACGTTTTCGAGTAGTTTTTACAATGTATTAATCAGTTTTCTCATCCCGAATTATCAGTTTTTTGGATGGTACCAATTCTCGAATCATTTTTATCGAGTCACATTTTTATGTACAACAAAGATGATAAATTAACAAAATTAACGTAAACATTAAAATCAATAGAATTAACAGTAACATTAAAATTAACATTATTCTCTTATTCTTGCAAATGCTTAAAATATGTTACGCGGCAGAAAATGTTTATTTGAGAATTAACAGCATCCGAAAAACCCTTATTTTGGGCAGACAAAATACTGACACAGTAAATACTACTCGGAAACGTTTCCTAAAAATTACGGGAGAAAATAAAACATTTGTTTCATAAGTGCTTCTTCAAATCTCTGAAATCTATTGGTTTCAGATACATCTAAAGGTAAAGCAGCGCTTTTCGGAATCACGTACAACTCAGGAGAGGTTATATTATATTTTCGTAAACCTTAAGAGCCTACGCTAGTCACGCGAAAAAACGCGCAAACTAATGTTAAGTCTAAGTCTCTTGCGCGATTTCTCGCTTACATTTTAATATTTTTAAATGATTTTTTTTTTTTTTTTTTTTTTTTTTTTGCATAAGATAGCTGAGGCCGATCCCTATCGTTGTTAGTTTTTTCTTTTTTGACATTAGTTACAGTTTTTTTATAAGCGGACATTTTGAATTTCAGAACCGTTTGGAACCGGTTTTGAAAGTGAAAGTACCTTTATATAAAAAAAACTGAAACCAAAATCGAAAAAGTAAAAACTAACTTCTTCTAACTAACTAAACTAGTTTTTAGTTACATTTGGTTCAATCGTTCGAAAAATATAGAACATTTCTTTTTAGCTCATAATGCTTTCCTATGGGAATGTAGACGATTTTCAAATTTCATTTTTAACTAAAATGAAAATTACATATTTGAATAATAGATTTAAACGTAAAATTATTAATGCTAAATTTTTGATATGGATGTTTTTAATATATCCAATAGCTTTGAAAATTTGCCGATACATTCATTAAAATTTAGAAATTAATTGTTTAAATTATTGGAAATTTTTTTTTGCATCTGTTCGGAAAATATAAAACATTTTATTTTCATATTTTTCACAAATTTTAAAATGCATTTCTTTTTACTTTTCTCTTTAATTTATTAGTTGCTTAGCAACCCTATTTCAAAGAATATCAAAATAATAAAATTCACGTAACTCGTACTATTTTGCTACAATATTTTATTATGATAATAAATGATTTTTGCATTCTATCGACATAAATGAAGAATTTATTTTAATACAAGTTTATTTTTTTATCTAAAAAGTTCATGAATAAGAAATTCATAAGAATTTCAGAATATCATTGTACCGGGTGTCCCACAAATGACTGATGGATTTTAAAATTCAATAACTAACAAACGGTGACAGATATTAAAAAAATTCTTGCAGGAGGGTTATGTATGATGTCGGGAGTTTTTTTACTCTGATTCTTGATTTTAGTTCGAATTTCAAACAATAGATGGCGCTGACAGCGGTTGGCGCTCATTAGAGGCCGAAACTGACGTCACTCAGCATTGATGCGAAGAAAGGAGATTAAGGCTATGGAGTGGATCTCATTCGCCAGTACAATCTTGCTCTAAGGCCCCGATTCTGAACTCATTTAATATGATTTCAATGGAATGAAATGTTGCCATGGAAACAACAAATTCTTTGATAGTGGAATACAGTTTTCAGATCAGGGCATGAATTTAACAAGCAGTATTCGAGTTGCAGGCGATTTTACATTTATGAAGTTTTATTTTCCGGGATTAAATTACTTTTTATGGCCTGATTTAAAGAATATTTTATGCATCATATTTTAAAACTAGGTGAAGAGATCTTACTACAATGGGCGCGTCCAGTCGCAACTAACCAAAGTGACCAATGTAACCGCTCTCTTACGTCACGGTATGTACACCGGTGTCTAACCAGTCCACTGACACACTGAGCGGAACTAACCAGCCTCCGCAGCGCCATCTGTAGGAACGCTGTCGTAGTTAGCATTGTTTATGTTTGCTTCGTATCTTCTGCGGCACGTAAGCCATCAGAAATATAAGAAATTATAAAAAAAAATACAATCAAGAGGATGTAATTAATAGTATCTTACACATATGTAGTTTTGTTTGTTATTTTTCACCCTTGTATTAGTATGCATGTAAAGAACCAATAGATCTTTAAAATCTAATTGTTCACATTGATTTATTTTCGTAATATTTCCTAAATGCATTGTTTTTAAAATTCAAATTTTGGATAATTCACACATTAGTTTAAGTTAACAAGTGTCTACTGTACTTATTGGTACTTTGTTTTATGAAATTTTAAATATAAGTTCAGGGTTCATTCTAACAAATATTTGTGTACATAATAAAAACTTATTTACTTAAGGCTAAAAATTTTTAAATTGATTATAACAGCAGAAATTAGGGAATTGTAGATCATTAATATACAAAAAAATAAAATAAAACGGTGACTCAGAAACAGGGTAGAAAAATGCAGAAAGATAAGATACACCACCACAGCTGGTCAACATTGTAAGAAATAGAAATAAATAAACTTGATTAAAAAGAAACTAGGAAACAGAAAAATGTTTCATAACTCAGAATTTACTGTTGAGATACAGGAAGCTACAAAAATGTTTTTCTTGTTCAATAAACAATTTCTTATAAAGTCCAACAGCTTATGAAATATTACAGCTCAAGACCTTGTTTACAATTTGGAAAAAAAGGGAGGTGGGGAATCAGCTAATCTGTATCTATTTAAAGGTAATTATCAGGGTATGCCAATTTAAATTAAATTGATTAAAATCAAGATTTAAGTAGCTCTGCCATTTAAAAAAATCCTTGATTAAAATCAATATTGAAATTTTATTCTTTTGAAATACGTAATTTTGGTTATTGTTGTGTTGTGGTGAAGCTCACAAAACTCAATCGAAGTCAGCTATTGCGCATCACAAATATATAAATTACAAAGCATTAAGAAAAAGCAACTGCAATGCTTCAAACTATGTTTCATTTCACATTCCTATGCTTTTCTCGGCATAATCTTAAGTTGCATCTCTATTACAAATAAAATTTTGAATTCCCCCATAAATTCATTTCATCTATATTAATAAAAGAAAGTTTCACTCTGTATGTGTGTGTTTGTCTGCGATGGATAGCAAAATCTAGCCCACCTAGAAGTCTGAAAATTTAGGTGTCGATAGTCCAAGGTCTGGCCATGTGCACCTGAGTCTCAGAATTTTATTAGTTTGATAATTACCCAAGATATTAATTAGATTCTCACTAACCATTGTTTTTAAAATGATACCTTTTAAATCAAAATGGCTAAAGAAAAGAACAGGCGCATTGGTTTGCAAGCAGAAATGAACAAATTCAAAATTATTTTACTAATTAGCGAATTTTATGAAAACTAATTGAGATATCAATTTGAAAATTGATATGTAAAAAAATGCATATGTAAAATAAAAAAAAAATCTGCATCTGACTATGTGATTTTTGAAAAATTCAGTCGGTAATTTTTCTTAATTTATGCAAAAGTCTACCGGCGCCAGTGAAAACAATCCGAGAAAGTTTCAGACAGGGATCTGCTTTCATTAAAAATGGAACTACAAAGAGATCTGTTTCTCTGGCCGATCCCTCCATTTAGTTTGCAAAAATGAAAGGAAATAATTGCCAATTTTTACTAATAAACAAAAATTTAGGTTAATAATTAAGATATAGATTTGAAATTGGGGTCGGGAAGGGCTATCTGACGTCTATTTTAGCGTAGAGTCTTCGTATGTTCTAATTATCAGAAAAATGTAATTCTTTTTTTAATGATTGCATTAATGTAGGTGACGGTGGTTTTCTTGAACAAATTATTCATTATATTTGCGGGTACGGGGAAGGAGGAGGTTAACGCCTTTCTCGGAGATTGTAATTATCTCGGGCCCGGGCAACACCGGGCGGGTTAGCTAGTGGTTTAATAATAAAAAAAAAATTATGTATAATTCCAAAAGTCACAGAACAATTTTATTGTAGCTTCTTCATCATCAAGGTAACTGCCGAATAGTAAAATCCATTTCAGTGTTGACAACAATTGTAAGTTAACTTAATAAATATTTTCATTTCAAAAAATAGCAAATTAAGATATTTTGCAAAGTTATGATTCAGGGTTGTAGTGGGTAGCTGGCGGGGTACCCACCCGGGCTGGGTTTAAAAAAAGAACCCAGGTCTTTCACAACCCTGCTATGATTAAATAGTAATGAAAAAATTATTCATGGTCAAAAAATAACAAATCGCAACATTTGGCATAGTTTGCAATAAAAATCTGCATGTTGGGTTGTTTTGTTTTTGTTGCTAGGTGAGATGCTATCACCTTTTTCAAAAACAATGAATGAGTGCAAATTACCTGTGACTAACAATTGAAATGAATCCTGTCAATATGCATACCTACAAAATTATTCTTAAACTAAAATAAATTTGGAAAAAAGAAAATGGATTAAATTAAACAGAAACAATTAAAATTTAAAGAATTTAAATTTACCTGAATTCTAAATTTTGAATTCAAAATTGAATAAGAATTAATCATTTAAAAGCACTGACAAGATCCTCAATTTGCACTACATCCAATTCCCCAACAATCCGCATTGTGAATTCAAGAATTAATATGAAGGGTAACAGCAAGGAATTTTCATAAACATAATAATTTAGACTAAGTGAAAATTTTGGAATAAAAGGGAAAAATCTTTCTTTTAAAGAAAGTATAGAAAGGGGGTTATAAAATTGATGAGATAGGTTAAACAAAATAATATTTGGCCAATATTAAAAAAATGCAGAATTAATTTCAAGAATTCACAACACTGAAGCTGTGATCGTATAGTTTCATCATTATTTAAGAGACCATGAGTTAATAATTAAATTTTGAATAAGTAATTCATTATAATAAAATGCTTCTCAAAAGACTTTAGATCAAAATATTAAATTACTTTATGTGAAAATTTCAGATAAGTATGTCCTGTAATTAATTAAAGAATAGTAAAAGGTCTCAGCTACTTAAATAAAATAAGTTTGAATATTAAAGATTACAACATCCAGTAAATTAGCAGTTTATTTTTTTATTAGATTTAATGCTTAAAATAATATTTAGAAATTCCATGACTAGAGAATACAATAATTTATTTTAATTAATTTATTTATTTATTTATCTTTTTTACCAGAATTAATATTTAGATCAATAGAATAAATTAAGTTAAAGGATTAATAGAAATCCTAAGGAGATTGATTTTCGTAAGTTAAATAAAAGGTAAAATATTAAAAGCAGACCTTTTGAATTAATTAAGCAAGTAATCAAAAAAAAAAGAAAACAGAGAAGGAGTTAAATTAGAAAGAACAAATATTTATTTACAAATAACACTTTAAATGATTTAAATATCCTCTTAGATATATATATATGCATCAAAATACTAAGACACAGATAAGTTCCGTCATATCAAACAGAAAACATAATTTATAAATCATAATAGCGATAAGAATTGTTTTTACTTACAAGGCTTCTTAATTTTGGAAAACTTAGCATTATTTGGATAGGACGTTACTTTCGAGAGGTATTCGTCTTTCAAGGAGGTAACTTAATGATCAAGACTTTTATTCAGAACTTTCCAATTTTAGAGGGAATTTTCACAGTTTAGACTCAGTGTCAGGAACATTGCACAACTTCACCGTGCACTCTTCAAATCACACTTTACAGGAGTGCAGTTTTGATATCTCACAGTCTCGCTGAAAGTATGCACCAATACTTTTTTTTTGCACCTATGCACCTTTGAGCTGTCAGTACTGCATTCACGGTTGTCGGAACTGGAGTTTGTGAATTCATAGGCTGAGATTTTGTCGACTCTGGATTTTAGCAATCCAATCCTATTAAAAGCAGACCTTTTGAATTAATTAAGCAAGTAATCAAAAAAAAAAGAAAACAGAGAAGGAGTTAAATTAGAAAGAACAAATATTTATTTACAAATAACACTTTAAATGATTTAAATATCCTCTTAGATATATATCTAAGTACCATTACTAAGTACATCTATCAGTACTGCATTCACGGTTGTCAGACTGTACCCCTCAAGGTATACAGTCCGGAATGCATAACCTGAGTTTGCATACACAAAACTCTCCTCACCTGTCAACAAAATCCTAGACACACCTGTAACTAGTTATTCCTGTAGAAAATTACGAGATACGACACGGTCTTTTTATTGAAGAACATCCTATCATTTTTCAATAAGCTGGATTCTAATATTCATAGTTGTTTCAATCAGTTAAACGCTACTTTCTCGTCCTTTCAGGCCGCTTGATGAGCGCACATTTTCTATCAACCCACTGTCGCTACTGCTGGGAGAGAAGTCTCTGTCTCGAAAAAAAATCGCTAATGCCTAACCGGCGGGGTGAGGGAGGGAACCCTCCACCCTCACACACCTAAACTATCCGAGCTTCAAGACATGACTGCCTGCTAACTAGCTCTTCGTTCCCTTGGTAACGCTACCAGGAGGGAAAAGGGTCAACGCTGATTGGTTGAGTGGGGGGAGCAAATAACACGCTTATTGGATTATTGTTGCTAGGTGAAAAATCCTAGCTACAATTCCTGGAAATTAGCCGTCTGTTGGGTCCCACGAAAAGGAAGAAATCACGTGTACGCTTGCACCTGTTATTTCGTAAACAACGACTCGAAAGCAATAAACTGTGCATCTTCCTAACAAGCCTTCGAAATAGTTTTATGACTCTCTTTACTGAGGGTAATAAAAAGTCGCACACAAAACAACTGACAATAATGCTTCAGTTATTCCCATGACTTCTTATAAAAGCTTATTGTACTATATCCAATCTGCCTGTGTGTGTTCCGAATTTACGATCCCTTAAACTACGTGAGAATTTCAAGTAAAAGTTGTTTGCGTGGACACTATCTCATAGTGAAAAAGGAAGCACTTGGGTGGTCTTGACTTATAGAGAAATACAAATGTTTGGATTTTGAAAATAAGAGTTTTAATTAATAATGTTTAAGAAAAATAAGAAAAAGGAGGAGGGGGTTTGATTAAATATTAAAATAGAATGAGTTTATAAAAAAGAAATGTTTTAAGATATTAATGAAAATATAAATATAAAAATTTAGATTAAATTACCTCTAACAAGAATCCCCCGTCTCTATTTAAAAAACACAATTTTTTGAAAAATAAAAAAAAAAAATTTGTTTTTTAAGTAAAAAGTGCGAGTAAAAATTCAATGGATGCGGGAGAGATCACTAAATGGGGCCTAACATTTCAAACAAACCAGACCTCGGTCCGAAGAATTATCAAGAAACACTTAGCAAGCCTACCCCTCAAGGTATACAGTCCGGAATGCATAACCTGAGTTTGCATACACAAAACTCTCCTCACCTGTCAACAAAATCCTAGACACACCTGTAGAATAACAAAAAAAAATTAACAGATGAACACAAGGCTGGACATTGCTTTTGTCACCACTAACCTTATCAGTCGGGAAGGTTCCATTCAAAGTATTTACCTGAACACTGTTTGCTAAACCACAAAAAAAAATTTTGAAAATTGCCAAAATATTTTTTTTTTTTTTTTTTTTTTTTAAGCCAAATAAAAATTTGGGAGAGAACATTGCCAACCGAAAGAATCGCCAAATCCATTACAATAATAATGCATATCAATATAGGTATAAATTGTTAGCTCGATGTACACAGATATATAAAAACATATGAACTAGTAATGTATATGCATATAAAAACACAAACAAAAAGAATAAAAAAAAATGGGTAAAAGGCAATTTGCACAATATACAGTTAATTCACAATAAAATACATTTCACTAATTAAAATTCAGTTAACACAAATTGTATCAATGTGTAAAAATTGAGAAACACTTTCTCCAGTTGATTGATATGCAAGTTGAAACTATGAAGTAAGGTATTTACATATGCACTTACAGCGACACTGTGCATATTGGAAGAGCAACCCATTTATCTGTGCTATAAACAATTGCCAAAATAAAAGCATGATGGGGCGAGAAGACCCAAAAGCTATGGTGAAGATTATCACCATCAGAAACTTAATTTATACAGTAAAAATTTAAATTTTGACAAAAGAAATCCTTTAAAAAAAAAGGAAAAAAAAAATAGCACAGAACCAGATAAAATTTTATAAATTTTTCAATAAAACCACACCACTATACTTTAATGAAGTAATGTATTCAAGAACAAAATTAATAACCTCAAAAGTTTTCAGGTTAAAAAAATTATACACAAAACAGTACACTAATACTACCTTACACTACGAAATACCTACATATTATACCTAGTAATGAGTAAAATTAATAGTTCCCTCAAATATAGTATTATCCTGTAAATCCACTTATACTCATCTACTGAGAACTTAACTAGAACATCAATTAAAATATAAATAATATGCAAATCGATGGATACTATCGTATTTAACAAACAGGGAGTACTACATGAAAATAAAAGGGGAGGGGAAAAAAAATTTGGATTCCCATTTTCAAAATGCACTAAAAATTTTCAAAGTCTCGAAATTACCCAAAAATCGAGAAAAAACGTAACATAATTCCAAAATATACCTGCGGAGAGGTTATTTGCACTATAACTATCGAAATCTACCTTATTTACACTAAAATTAGCTATATAGAACATTAAATGTGATGAAAACACAACCGCTCAGATCGTTACCGCTAACCAAAACAAACGGTACAAGTACTCTAAAAAGCTTATTTTTCACGTTAAAATACAATAAAAACTAACTCTATACTATCTATATACATTATACAAACAAAATATAAGGTTATTAAAATAAAAATACTATAATTACTACAACTTAAAGTTTATAATTGGGACGCTTGTCCCTGTTCCTGAATCCATAGGTATTTCTGGACGAAGGAATCGAATCAGTCGGTTTGCACTGAGATTCGATTAAAGTCGGAAAACGACTGGTTGAAGGAATAACAGAGGATTGAGCTTCAACAACTTCGTTAGCTACCGCGATATCTGGCATGTCCGTAACTGGATTTTCAGCCGTGGAGGGGGAGGGGGTGGTTTCAGCTCGTGAGTTCTCGAACTCGGCTGAAGGAAGAGAGGGGGAAAGGGGTTCGTTGCTGGTGGCTAGTGAAGGCAACGTGTTGGCTGTTGCTTGCATGGGCAATGCTTCATCTCTGTTTACTGCTGATGCTGTAGGTATGATAAACGCGCGCCTGCGTTTTTTCGTCCGCCGTTCTGGGTTATCGTTAATCGATTGGTGAATGGGAGTAGTTGGATTCTGAATATTCGATTGATCATCGAGTTGACTCTGCGGCCGTTGGTCATTTGTTTGGAAATCAACATGCCTGTTTTTAAATTCAATCAGCCTATCGACGTGTACCACTTGCGTTAATTTTAAATTTGATTGGAGGGCGATTTTAAAATTTACCTCATTTATTTTTTCAGTTATTGTATAGGGACCATTATTAAATTTAGATAGTTTTTTACATTGTCCTGGTTTAACAGCTGGTGTAAAGAGCCAAACTGAATCACCTATTTTAAGATTCTTTGAAACAGCAGTTTTTTCTCTGTATTTTTCTTGCTTTTCTGAAACTTCCACCAAACTACTGTGCACTTCAGCATACACTTTCTTCAAAGCAGGGAATAAAAGTTCACAATAGGTGGGGGCGTCATTATAATTTAAAGTTTGGGGGGTGGAAAAAAGTTTATAGGGGAGATTTAAATTTCTGCCAAACATTACTGCAGCTGGGGTTAATTTTGTAGAAGAATGCACGGCTGTCCTGAGAGCTAAAAGAGCAAATTTTAATTTTGTATCCCAGTCCGACTGATTTTCATTGACAACATGGCATAGGGCATTAATTAGAGTTCTATTTTGTCGTTCAATCTGAGAATTTCCTGCTGGGTGGTAAGCTGACGTGTGAATATGTTTCATTCCAAAGTTTTTATAGACTCTCTCAATGGCTTCTGATATAAGATTTCTACCCTTGTCGGAAACAATATAGCTAGGAGCACCGTACCTTGAAACGAAATCTGCTAGAGTATCCGCTACAACGTCTGAGGTGATAGAGGATACAGCATATGCTTCAGGCCACTTAGAAAAAGCATCGATATATGTCACGATAAACTTGTTACCCGAAAAGGTTGTCGGTAAAGGACCAATTATGTCGAAATTCACTTTTGCCAATGGAAATTCTGGTGTTGGCATTCTCTGCAAAGGGGCTAGATGTTTAGGTCTATAAGCTCTTCTTTGTTGGCAACTAATGCAAGATTCTACTAGATGCTTGACATCTGCAGACATACCTGGCCAGTAAAAATTTTCGCGAATGCGATCAATAGTTTTCTGGAAGGTTTGATGACAAGCTGCCAGAGAATCATGTGTTAGTGCGAACACTTGGGGGATTAGTTCTTTTGGCACCACCAGTTTGGGCAATTTATTTAAAATGGGAGAGTCTCGAGTGTCCTCGCACATCAAGAGATCATCTCGGAAGAAAAATTTCATGTACTTTGGTGCTATATCCACTCCTTGATCCAGCTTCTGAGCAATTTGGCAACACTTTTTGTCAGTCTTTTGGAGTTCTTGAATTTTTTCAAGAAGATCAGTTTGGGGCATAAAAACATTCTCCTTTGCTATTTGTACACAAAAATTACAATTTACAGTATTTACAGAGATTTCATTAGAAGTAGTGTATCTAGACAGAAAATCCGCAACACTGTTGCATTTGCCCTTGATAAATTTGATTGAAAAAGTAAAATCAGATAAGGTGCAAATCCACTTTGCCATGCGAGAAGTTGGGTCCTGAATTTTAAGCATATAAGTTAGGGGAGCATGATCAGTGAAAATAAAAAAGTGGGTGTTAGCTAGATAACACTTAAAATGGGCGGTTGCCCAGACAACAGCTAAAAGTTCCCTTTCTGTGGCTGAGTACCTTGTTTCAGGGTCCTTCAACTTTCTGCTGGCAAAAGCCACAGGGTGTAAAAGGTTGTTCTCATCCAGTTGAGATAAAACTGCGCCTAAAGCTTCACCACTCGCATCAGTATAAAGATAAAATTCCTTCGAAAAATCAGGGAGGGCAATACATGGCTTAGAAATTAAAGCAGCTTTTAAATCTTCGAATTCTGCTTGCGCTGCAGGGTTCCATGAAAAACGACCATTTTCTTTAGTTAGTTCAATTAGGTTTTTAGCTCGTTTAGAAAAATCAGGGATAAATCTCCTGTAAAATGAAATTGTACCAATAAAAGATCTAACTGCTTTGCGGGTATCAGGGGGTTGAAATTTTTCAATTACTTCTATATTTTTATTAATGGGTGAGACTTTACCTTTATGGATTTCAAAACCTAAATATTTAATTTTATCTGATAGAAAAAGGCATTACTGGGTTTTAATTTTAAATTATGCTGGCGAAGTCTATCAAAAACAGTTGTTAATTTTTCAAGGTGGGATTCTACATCTTTGCTAGCAATCACAATATCATCTATATATACAAGAATTCCCATATTTCCCAGATCTCCAAATATTGCACTCATGAGTCGTTGAAAAGAATTTCCTGAGTTTGATAAGCCAAAACAATTTCTCGACCACTCAAATAGTCCTTTATGAGTTATGATTGCTGTTTTGTGTCTGTCCTCAGGACGCACAACTTGCTGGAAAAAGCCACTTGTTAAATCAAGTGTAGAAAAGAAATTTGAACCGGATAGTGCATCAACCGAATCTGTGATATTAGGGATGGGGTATGCATCTTTAACTAAATTTTTGTTTAATTTTCTAAAATCGACAGCCAATCTATAAGATCCGTCTGCTTTCTTAACCAAAATGACTGGGGCCGCAAATTCAGAAATGGAGGGGGATATTATATTAGCTTTTAACAGGGTATCTAATTGATCTTCCATTTCTTGTTTAAGATTATGGGGAACTCTATAGGCTTTACATTTTACAGGTTTATCAGAAGTTAAATTTATTACATGGGGAATAGTGTCACAGCCGGGCAAGTCTAGGACTGATGCTGCAAACACATCTTTATTTTTATTAAGAAAATCCTGCATTTTAAGTTTAAGAGGGGGGTCTAAATGGTCAAGATTAATATCTGAACTCCAGCTGAGATCAGCATGATCAAAATCAGCTAGTGGAGTGGGCACATTAACATTAAGGGCATAATTACAATTATTAGAATTACACTCAGAATCATCGATGCACTTTTGAATTTTAGCAACCCTCATTCCCTTATTCAAAGTAACCTCATCATCCGAAAAGTTAGCAAATGAAATAAATAACCCGTGTTCCTGAGAACAGATTGTTCTAGATGATAAAACACCATTACCAAATTTTTTTACTAGGGGTTCCAAAATAACAACATCATTATTATCAATAAAATTACTTCTCGAGCAGTTTACTTGAGCTAAAATTTTAGATTGGGGGGGGATAGTTACTAAATTTTTCAAAACAGCAAAACTAATTTTAATAATCTTAGACTTTTCACATGCATCACTTACTTTAGTTTCGACATCATTAGATTGTGACTTTTCGCTATCATGACAACTCACTTGGCATACAGGGGCATTGATTTCATTTTCATTATTTTTCACAACCCTGATATTATTTACACTAAGATCACAACCATTTGTTTCACATATATTATCCCGACCAATTGCCTTATTTTCATTTAATTTATCAGTACACATATAACTACAGGTCTCATGATTATTTGTATTATTAACATTTTCTAATTTTGAAACACTTTCAGAAGATTTTTGAACAGAAGAATTGCTATCATTACCTTCGCATTTATCTAAAATCACCTTATTTTTATCTTCGCTACTACATTTTTCACTATCTCGAATCTCTATTTGTTCACTACTCTCCCTTACATTGGCTTTTACTACCATACAATTGTTCTCACTGTTCTTATTCTTCTCAGAAATATTACTAACATTAGAAAAACATTCTACATTACCCTCAGTTTGACATGACACACTTTTAAGGCAAGAAATTTTGTTATTTACAATAATTGGCGGTTTAATATTTACATGACATTCTGAAATTTTTGGAACATATTTACAAAAAGTTTGCTCATTAATACCAAGACTAATAGATTTGTCACTACACTTTATGATAGCCTTGTACTTACTCAAAAAGGGCATACCTAAGATAGCAGTAAATTCATCAGCGAGTTTACCTGCTACTACAAAAAATTCAGTTTGGCAGCTGACATTACTGAAATTGAAAGATAACTTAACTTTCTCAGTGAGAGGGACACATTCACCTGTCACAGTTAGAATGGGTACATTGCATGCCTCAGTTTTTACACCTGGGAATAAACACAATCCCTGTCGAGAAATTAAATTGATACCTGATCCCGTATCACACAGTGCAGTAATAAAAATATCACCGACAGCAATTCTTGCGGTAGGGAGACTGCATGCTGATGGTGGGAAAACATTATACACAGAGGGGGTTTTGTCGTTCGGCTTCTCATGAGTTAGTCCGACTACTCCAGACTCAGCCATTACCCGTTTAAATTTTGTTGAACATTGTGTTCATTGGCAGTGTTGTTATTCTGCTGGGTTACATTATTGTGATTACCCCTATTCCTATAATTACCTCTCTGGCCATTGTTGGTACCTCTGTTTCTCTGGTTATTGCCATTTCCCCTATAGTTTCTTTGATTCTGATATCCCCTGTTACTATAACTGCCTCTGTAGTTATTGTTAGGTCTGGCCATACCTCTACGACCATAGGGATTTTCATTAAAATTTTGCCAGCCTTGATTTCTGGGGTTTTGGGGGCAGTCCTGAAAAAAATGGTTGGGGTCGCCACATCCAAAACAGAAAAAAGGGTTGTACTGGACATTTTCCTGGGCTGGTGGTCTCGCTGCAGCTGGTTGTTGTATAACCAGACTATCAATTTTAGCCGTTAAGATTTCCATTTTGTTTTGGAGTTCTACAATTTCACGGTTGGGATGGCTAACCTGGGGTGTAGGGGGGTAAACAGCAGCACATGCTACACCTGAGGGGACCTGGGGGGCAATGTTTGCTGGTTCATAGCTGTAGAAGGGGTTAACACTCCTACAAGCCTTTTCTTCAAGTAAGGCAAACGTTAGTATTTCCTGAGGGGTCTTTGGATCTTTTGAAATGACACCCTTCCGAATTTCTGGAGATAGGTTACCTAGGAGCATAGAGTGCAGTATAGCATCTCTACTTTTATTTACAATGCCCTCAGCAATTCCATCAATGACAAGAGCTCTGCGTGACAGATCAGAGGCTCTGTCGAAAAAATCTTGGACAGACATTCAGGGTGTCTGTTTAAGTTAAGAAACTTCGATAATGCCACATCTGGCGACTCCTGTTCCGTGAATCTGTCTTGTATAATTTCCACTAATTCCGTATAATTTTTGCCTTTATTAGCCTTAAATAATTTGGCTGCTTTCCCTGACAGTCTGTTAAACAGGGCGAAATTTTTTTCTTTTTCGTCCCAGTTAAAGAAGGTGGAAATATCTGTGAACTTTTCAATAAAGTCGGAAAAGGATATAGTGGAGTCCCCGCTAAAAGGTGGGATGTTGGATAAATTATCCATCAAAGACGATTTCTTCTGCAGCTCAGCCATCTCCTTGGTAAGGGTTTCCGCCATATTTATGAAATGTTTTGACAACAAAAAATTCAGCGATAAAAAAAAATTTTTATAATTAACCCTACCTAAACCTTAAGCAAAGAAAAAAATTTTTACACAAATGCAAAATCTAACTAAAATTACTGAGAGCTACACCCATGTATACACTAGTCGCCTTTGTCAATATATATAATCAATTGCAAATAAATATAAACAAATGGGAAAGGTATGTTAAAATTTCTAAAAATTCAGTGCGGGTGGGGTATTATGAAAAAAAAAATTTTGAACAGCACAGATATGAGGGTTAACACTTCATAATATATACTCAAAGACATAATGCACAATACATTTTGAAAAAAAAATAGTTGCCTTATACCCTTAACTTTAAGTATACACAAATAAACATTAAAATTTTGAATTGTGCCACACAGGTAAGTGTCACGGCACCAATTCTTTGTTGGGTTGTTTTGTTTTTGTTGCTAGGTGAGATGCTATCACCTTTTTCAAAAACAATGAATGAGTGCAAATTACCTGTGACTAACAATTGAAATGAATCCTGTCAATATGCATACCTACAAAATTATTCTTAAACTAAAATAAATTTGGAAAAAAGAAAATGGATTAAATTAAACAGAAACAATTAAAATTTAAAGAATTTAAATTTACCTGAATTCTAAATTTTGAATTCAAAATTGAATAAGAATTAATCATTTAAAAGCACTGACAAGATCCTCAATTTGCACTACATCCAATTCCCCAACAATCAGCATTGTGAATTCAAGAATTAATATGAAGGGTAACAGCAAGGAATTTTCATAAACATAATAATTTAGGCTAAGTGAAAATTTTGGAATAAAAGGGAAAAATCTTTCTTTTAAAGAAAGTATAGAAAGGGGGTTATAAAATTGATGAGATAGGTTAAACAAAATAATATTTGGCCAATATTAAAAAAATGCAGAATTAATTTCAAGAATTCACAACACTGAAGCTGTGATCGTATAGTTTCATCATTATTTAAGAGACCATGAGTTAATAATTAAATTTTGAATAAGTAATTCATTATAATAAAATGCTTCTCAAAAGACTTTAGATCAAAATATTAAAATTACTTTATGTGAAAATTTCAGATAAGTATGTCCTGTAATTAATTAAAGAATAGTAAAAGGTGTCAGCTACTTAAATAAAATAAGTTTGAATATTAAAGATTACAACATCCAGTAAATTAGCAGTTTATTTTTTTATTAGATTTAATGCTTAAAATAATATTTAGAAATTCCATGACTAGAGAATACAATAATTTATTTTAATTAATTTATTTATTTATTTATCTTTTTTACCAGAATTAATATTTAGATCAATAGAATAAATTAAGTTAAAGGATTAATAGAAATCCTAAGGAGATTGATTTTCGTAAGTTAAATAAAAGGTAAAATATTAAAAGCAGACCTTTTGAATTAATTAAGCAAGTAATCAAAAAAAAGAAAACAGAGAAGGAGTTAAATTAGAAAGAACAAATATTTATTTACAAATAACACTTTAAATGATTTAAATATCCTCTTAGATATATATATATGCATCAAAATACTAAGACACAGATAAGTTCCGTCATATCAAACAGAAAACATAATTTATAAATCATAACAGCGATAAGAATTGTTTTTACTTACAAGGCTTCTTAATTTTGGAAAACTTAGCATTATTTGGATAGGACGTTACTTTCGAGAGGTATTCGTCTTTCAAGGAGGTAACTTAATGATCAAGACTTTTATTCAGAACTTTCCAATTTTAGAGGGAATTTTCACAGTTTAGACTCAGTGTCAGTAACATTGCACAACTTCACCGTGCACTCTTCAAATCACACTTTACAGGAGTGCAGTTTTGATATCTCACAGTCTCGCTGAAAGTATGCACCAATACTTTTTTTTTTTTGCACCTATGCACCTTTGAGCTGTCAGTACTGCATTCACGGTTGTCGGAACTGGAGTTTGTGAATTCATAGGCTGAGATTTTGTCGACTCTGGATTTTAGCAATCCAATCCTATATAACTAGTTATTCCTGTAGAAAATTACGAGATACGACACGGTCTTTTTATTGAAGAACATCCTATCATTTTTCGATAAGCTGGATTCTAATATTCATAGTTGTTTCAATCAGTTAAACGCTACTTTCTCGTCCTTTCAGGCCGCTTGATGAGCGCACATTTTCTATCAACCCACTGTCGCTACTGCTGGGAGAGAAGTCTCTGTCTCGAAAAAAAATCGCTAATGCCTAACCGGCGGGGTGAGGGAGGGAACCCTCCACCCTCACACACCTAAACTATCCGAGCTTCAAGACATGACTGCCTGCTAACTAGCTCTTCGTTCCCTTGGTAACGCTACCAGGGGGGAAAAGGGTCAACGCTGATTGGTTGAGTGGGGGGAGCAAATAACACGCTTATTGGATTATTGTTGCTAGGTGAAAAATCCTAGCTACAATTCCTGGAAATTAGCCGTCTGTTGGGTCCCACGAAAAGGAAGAAATCACGTGTACGCTTGCACCTGTTATTTCGTAAACAACGACTCGAAAGCAATAAACTGTGCATCTTCCTAACAAGCCTTCGAAATAGTTTTATGACTCTCTTTACTGAGGGTAATAAAAAGTCGCACACAAAACAACTGACAATAATGCTTCAGTTATTCCCATGACTTCTTATAAAAGCTTATTGTACTATATCCAATCTGCCTGTGTGTGTTCCGAATTTACGATCCCTTAAACTACGTGAGAATTTCAAGTAAAAGTTGTTTGCGTGGACACTATCTCATAGTGAAAAAGGAAGCACTTGGGTGGTCTTGACTTATAGAGAAATACAAATGTTTGGATTTTGAAAATAAGAGTTTTAATTAATAATGTTTAAGAAAAATAAGAAAAAGGAGGAGGGGGTTTGATTAAATATTAAAATAGAATGAGTTTATAAAAAAGAAATGTTTTAAGATATTAATGAAAATATAAATATAAAAATTTAGATTAAATTACCTCTAACATGCAGTTAACTGTCAGCAATCTGTCAGTTTTAAAATAAATGATGCATTAACATACATTTTGACCTGGTGTTGGTATATCGGAAAAGTACCATCATATTTTTTTGGTTAGAAATTGAAAGTGTAATTTTGGAGCTATAGAAGTTTGAGTGTGCCACATCCAGTAAACAGTAATGAAAACTTTATTTAAATGCAATGTTTTTTGTTTTTTTTTCAGAACAGTATATTTTCAATCTGTTTTCGAGTAATCTTTTAACTTTATGCGTAATTACATTTGTAAAAATTTTGTAATTATTTCAAAATTTTAATATGGTGTTAAGGTACACTGCACACTACTTGACATTCTTAAAATAGTTATATTGTGTGTATTTTTTTTACGGTGACATCCCAAATCATCGTCTGCTTGAGTCAAAATAATAGATATTGTCAACAATGAGATTTAATACGAGCATGGATTAAATTCCAGAAATTCAACCCAATCTGCAATTTGGGCCAGGAGACAATACAGGATTGCCACAGAAACATGAAGGGAAAAAAGGATCTCTCTAAGTAGGGATGCACCTAATAGTGATTTTGACCGAATAGCGAATATTCAGCCCACAGGTGAACCGAATACTAAATATTCGACCAGTCGAATGGTAACCATTTGGCTGAATACCGAATATTCAGCTGGCCGAGTAGTAACTATTCAGCCGAATACTTATTTAATAATAATAATTATAGTAAAAATAAATATTTCAGTGTTTAAAATAATTTTACATCATATTTAACACAAACAAATTTTGATGAATAAAACCTTTTCACAATTAAACTTTACAAAATATATATATATATATATATATATATATATACATTCTTCGAACTATATTTTAAGAAGGATAGTCTTAATTTTTTTTTTTTTTAAATGTAACTCCAAGACTTCTTTTGTAACTAAAACAAATGAAAAAAATTTCTTATATTCTAAAACAAATATTTTAAAATCAAAAAGAAATTTTGAAGGAATTCTTTTAGTCATATAATGTTTATTTGGCAGGAAATATATATATATATATGTATTCAAATCGTGGCAACTTAACAAGAATGGTTCTGAATGTAAATACCAGAGAGCCTAAAGTCAAATGATGTCTAAAGTGAACGATTTTTTTCAGATGTTGGAAATGTACACGGTAATCCTAAAATTCATTGAAATCTTTCAAGGAAGATAATGCAGTCAAGACAAAATTTTTTTGCATAGGAAACCAGCATCACAATCCATTTATTCAATTAAAAATACAGGGTGTTTCACTACAAGGTGAACTCAAATTTTCATTTACAACTTTAACAATAATGAATATATTTTAGTTAGATTTTGATCATATTAACTTTGCTTTGTATGAAATGTGAAGAAATCAGTGGGAAGTGATGGAATTTTAGCCAGTGATACAGTACATGTACTGTCAGTTGCATTTTAAATTATGGAATATCTAGCTTAGTGTTGTTTGCACTGCAATGGTGGCAATTTCTAGCACTTTTCATATTTCACAGAAAGCAAAGTAAGTCTGATGTTTTAAAATATTGTTACAATATCTTCATTATTATTAAAGTTAAATCAAACTGCAAGTTCGACGTTGAATGAGATATACTGTATTTTTCAATAATTCTATTTCTTAATTTTCCTGAATATATTTATTGACTTGTTAAAAATAAAAGTTACCAATGGTTTTAAAAATTATTTTTAAAAATGTTTTCTTTAAGTATTCGGTTTGGCCGAATATCTTGATATTTAGCCAAACCGAATAATTTGATATTCAGCAAACCGAATAGTTTGGTATTTGGCCGAAGCGAATATTCGGTAATATGACCAAATATTCTGTGCATCCTTATCTTTAAGTACATTTAATTTATTAAAAATCACTTGTGTTTCCAATTAGAACTTGTAGGGTTGAACATAGTATTTAAATGAGCAAAGCAGATAAAAAATAAGAGAAAAAGAAGCGAGGGAGAGAAGATGCAAATATCCTTAAAAAGTTTAATAACTAAAAAAAAAAAAAAAAAAAAACAATTCAAGATTATAAGAAATAGCTGAAAAAGAAGACACTGAAAAACCGTGCATCATGTACAGAATCGTAAACTTATAAAAAGTTTTTTAGGCAATATTTTTTTAGCTTAGAAGTGCAATCTAATGCACGACCGATACGGTACTGTGCACCAGACTGTCCCACTTAGCTATTGCCTTTATTTTAAAATCTACATAGGCTCTTGATGGTCTTGCTTCTTCCTGTGTCTCACACCATCCTCAATTAATATGTCATAAAATAGTTTTTCCGTCAATAAGTCTTCCTTTTGCAGCAACTCTCCTCTGGTAATAAGTTTCTTGTCTGGGTAAATACTCCATAGGGATTATACTTCTTTTTCAGCTGCATGCCTCCACTTATTTTTTGATTTGCGAGGTACATGATTTTTGAACTGCAAGAAATAAAAGTACAAGTGCAAGATATTTTATAAACGGTAAAAAAGTGGTAAGTTAGAAATGCATATTTTTCAAGCAGAAAAAAAATATTTATAAATACATATTCTAAAAAGATGAAAGAATATTAATTCGCTAGTTGACCCGCCTGGGAGCACATCCCAAGTACTATAATAATAACCTGAAATATATATAAAATAAGTCTTGAATTCAGACATTTTCCCCTGGGAGAGATTCCTACAGTTACAGGAGAAGGAAGGGGACACTGTAGCATCCCAGGGCGGGGATATTGCCCTTCCTCTGGAGTAATTAAAATTGATACTTTTAACATGTATCTTTCTGTATGCATGTATTTTAAAAAATATATCAACCCTCTTGTAACATTTTAAGGATCACAATCTACCTTTCATATCACAGCTATTTCCACATAGTTATTTGTTGGGGCCCTTGCTTTTGAAAAAAAATGAGATTGCATCATCTCAATACTAGGTAAATCAAAGATTATTTCCATATTTATAAAAATAAATACAGGCAATTAAAAAAAAAAAACATGAAAAATGTTCTGGAACATCAACAAAAAAGCAATTTTATGATATCAAACACGTGTTATTTCTATCGGATTGCAAGCCATTTGATAAGATTTTACAACATAACATGGCAATATACATCAAAAGTTCATTTAACTTTCTTGTTCTTCTTCATAAGCTTTAAAAAATAATTCATCCATTTACACGATCCATTTTCTTCTGGAATATTCCACGTCTTTTCTTTCTCACAATGTTGCATGGCTCTATACAGTTCCATCAAAATCTTCCACAATTATTTTCCAGCAGAGAACCCTAAATGATAGCTACTTTGTTATTAACAAAACTACACATCTAGGAGTCTCTGCTAAATCATGCAGAAAATTAAACTGCCCCTTCCATCATCCAAAGATAGCATCTTCACTATAGTCAAAATTGTGTGCAAGGTAGAAATTCCTTTACAGGCTGACCGAGAAAAAATTGCATGAACTATCATTGTTTGGGGGGGAGGGGGGGACTTAAAACTTTACATAGTCAGACTGAAAATAAATGTAAAATTATCCTCATATAGCTACTTATAAATAAGAAAAGCATCCGGACAAACCATTGGGTTAAATAAATTCTCAAGATACATTTTTAAAAAAAGCAGCACAGATGGGTTTATACATTATATAGTTTGAATCAAAAGCATTTAATAACATACAATCTGATGCAGTGTATTATACTAATGTAACAGAAAACTAATAATTTACAGAAGATTTCTATTTATTTTAATCCTATAAAGCTGACATTAAACATCATCACTGTTCAGTCATACACCTGTTTAAAACAGCAAACAGTTTGATAGTGTACTCAAGAAAATGTCAATGCATTACATTAGTTTTCAAAAGCGAACAAATACCAAACAGTATTAATAATTAACGAATGTATGCATATTAAATATATTCTATCCATGTACATATAATTATAAGCGAGCATTTCATTAGAATAGTTCGAAAGTTGTAAACATTTCCAAAATAAAAGGAAAAAACAAATACTGAAAATTTAGCAATCATTGTAAAAAATAAAATTATGAATCTTACCTGCTACGGGCTCCTGTAAATTTTTAATTCCTATCACCTGATGTCTATCAGCCATAGTAATATATAGCCAAAAGTCGTTTAATGATATAGATATGAAAATCATATTTTTAAGCGTGGCAGACTAAATCATAAAAAAAAATCATTCAAGAATACATAATTTACTTCTGATCATAAGCAGATAATAAAATGTTAATTTGCACGTAGTTATATTGCACCGTATTATGTGTAGAAAATAATATATTATTATGAATTACTAGCTTGGCGAGAACTGTTTGTTTCCCTCAATCGAGCGTTGCCAATTCGATTTAAATAAATTTTCATGTAACCGATCACGTGACCCTTCTAACCAAGAAAATTTCCCGGTTAGTTCGGTTCCTCACCGGTGACTTTGGTCACTTTCGCTGAACGACACTGGTTGCTGATCGGTTAGCAGTACTGAACGCTTTGGTAAGTAACCGATCTCACCGGTCACTAACCAGGTTACATACTGGACGCGCCCAATATCTGCTAGTGAGTACTTTTAAAAGCGCGTACACTATTTATTGAAAATGGTTTATTTCACCTAGTAGTTTTAAAATACGATGAACAAAATATTCTTTAAATCAGGCCGTAAAAAGTAATTTAATCCGGGAAAATAAAACTTCATAAATGTAAAATCGCCTGCAACTCGAATACTGCTTGTTAAATTCATGCCCTGATCTGAACGCTGTATTCCACTATCAAAGAATTTGTTGTTTCCATGGCAACATTTCATTCCATTGAAATCATATTAAATGAGTTCAGAATCGGGGCCTAAGAGCAAGATTGTACTGGCGAATGAGATCCACTCCATAGCCTTAATCTCCTTTCTTCGCATCAATGCTGAGTGACGTCAGTTTCGGCCTCTAATGAGTGCCAACCGCTGTCAGCGCCATCTATTGTTTGAAATTCGAACTAAAATCAAGAATCGCAGTAAGAAAACTCCCGACATCATACATAACCCTCCTGCAAGAATTTTTTAAATATCTGTCACCGTTTGCTAGTTATTGAATTTTAAAATCCATCAGTCATTTGTGGGACACCCGGTATAAACCGTGTTTAATTTAACGCTTCTAATTTCTGAAACCTCCGAAGTATTTTATATGCCTATAATAATTTAAAATGCCTATAATAATTTAAAATGCCTATGTAATATAAAAAAATAATAATTTGCGAATTGCAAGATGCTAAATAATATGAAAAGTGAGATTAAAAAACAATGACTTTTAGAGCTGACGTTGAGGCTCCTGATCTGCAGATTTACTAGTTGCTATGTATGCTATTGAGAATTAACGGGGCATGTTCCTTAGTGAAAATGAAGTGTGCATTATTCATAGTTCGTTTGCAAGGTGCTCAAAATAATTCCGTTACATTATGATCTATGGGGGAAAATCGTTTGCAGTGTATTTTAATGATGTTACACCGTTTCAAACATATTGAAATTGATAGAGATCACTGAGGTGCGCTAAAAGATGCTTACTACAGAAAATGATTTCTATGGAATTTATCGTTCATGTACAGGGACACAAAAAAGAATTTTGTTACAGTACTTCCTATGAGCGATAATTGCTGGAAGTGCGTTTTCAAATGTGGTATACATTCTTAAATGTAACAATTATTCTGCATATTACTTGCTGTGTGTATAAATTGTATTGGTCATATACAGGACTGCTCGAACTAATTCGAGTACATTTCTGCTTATGGACGAAAATTGCTAAAGAGGAATTTTCAACTGTGTTATGAATTTCCTATCTGAACTAAATTTTGGCATATTATATAAACTAGTAAATCTGCAGATCAGGAGCCTCAACGTCAGCTCTGCAAGTCATTTGTTTTTTAAATCTCCTTTTTGATATAATTTAAAATCGTACAATCCGCAATTATTCTTTTTTCAATTGCATGCATATTCATCTTACTTATAATAAAATCCAAAGGCGAGAATCTGTCTGTAACGGTACCGGTTTGTACCACTCTGGTCTGCGAGTCGACCGTAGTTAAACGCCATGTTAGGCTTACTGAAAAAGATATGCTAACACATAACCATTAAATGATAATTTCTTCTACTTGAAATAATGTCTGTTCAGCATATTTTCGTATAAAACATGTATATCATATCCAGTTATAATGTTTTAAGTTTTAAATTAAAAATAACCGATTAAACATCCGATTACCTGATGTAAACAAACAAATAATGTTGCCATTCAAAAACACAAATTCCATATCTATTCCATGAATGACTCTTTGAACGTTTCATTAAAAAATCCGATTATGCTCTTAAAATATTCGTAAAAGCATATTAAAGTCTTTAAATAATTTAAAGGATTTTTTAAATTTATTTCTGTAAGCATTTTATTCCTCTAAGTACTTTTTCAGAAATAGCGATGATACCTTTCGAGGCTTTGCGATGATCTACCGGTATTTTAGATATATTTCTTAAATACTGTTCTGGCGCCACCTATTGACAATAAATACAAATTATACCCTTGGAAAAAAAAAATTAATAATACAACTTTATTATAATTTACATAATAATAAAGTTGTAAAATAATATAAAATGTACATAAGCATATTTTTAAAATAAAAAAATTCAGGATGTATTGATTTATTACAAGATCACCTTTTTTTAATGATTTAAATTATTTTTATTATTAATTTTGAAAGGGAAATATTTGACTTTGTGTAAAAATTAATGCATTCTTTTAGATTATGAAGAAACTAAAAGATCGTTTTTGTATTATTGAGAGCGAAAATTAATACCTATAATTTACTTACCATAGTTAATTATTGAGACCTTAATTAATTATTGAGATCGTTATTAGGATTAAAATTTTAATTATTCAGAAAAATATTTGGAAATTTTGAGTTGTAAATCAAAAATAAAGGAAAAGATTACGTTTCGTAAAATTTACCATTAACATAAGGTATGTACATTCAGGATGTATTGAGTTATTACAAGATCAACTTTTTTTAATGATTTAAATTATTTTTATTATTAATTTTGAAAGGGAAATATTTGACTTTGTGTAAAAATTAATGCATTCTTTTAGATTATGAAGAAACTAAAAGATCGTTTTCGTATTATTGAGAGCGAAAATTAATACCTATAATTTACTTACCATAGTTAATTATTGAGACCTTAATTAATTATTGAGATCGTTATTAGGATTAAGCTTTTATTTATTCAGAAAAATATTTGGAAATTTTGAGTAGTAAATCAAAAATAAAGGAAAAGATTACGTTTCGTAAAATTTACCATTAACATAAGGTATGTACATTCAGGATGTATTGAGTTATTACAAGATCAACTTTTTTTAATGATTTAAATTATTTTTATTATTAATTTTGAAAGGGAAATATTTGACTTTGTGTAAAAATTAATGCATTCTTTTAGATTATGAAGAAACTAAAAGATCGTTTTCGTATTATTGAGAGCGAAAATTAATACCTACTAGAATCCGTCAGGCCGAAATGTCGGAGCATTGAGTGGGATAAACATAAAATATAACATTAACATTATATAATATATATTTTTTATTTTTATATTTACTGTTTAATAGTATAAAAGAAAATTTACAATAACAGCTGTTGAATCTTCAAGTGTTTATTCGGTCAACAGTTGCCTCAGATGCTGCTCAAATGCTAATCTATCAGCAAGTGCCCCCATTCTTCTAATTTGGTCTAGCCTATCCTTTGCGAAAGGCACTTCAATCAGAACATCCTCTAAACGTCGAACCCTGCTAAACGCGACATAAGTTGCTCCAAGTGACAACTCCTTTTCACCAATGTCCACAGCTATTTTTGACAAAGTTAAACCTTGGGATTTGTGTATGGTGACAGCGTATGAAACTGTTAAAGGTAACTGAGTACGGGAGCATGAGACATTGTTTTCTTTCCAAGACTTTGTAATAGGTGTGACAGGAAAAAGTCTTTCAGTGAGAAATTGTCCCCGATAATCATCAAAATGAACCATTACTGCCTGTGGCAAGCCTGGAGGCCGTAATCCTGGTCCGTAGACAATATATTTTACCGTACCAAGTGCACCGTTGACCAATCCTCCGTCTGTCCATAGATTGGTACGCAACATAATTCTGCATCCAATTGCTAAAAAAAGTTCAGCCTGAAGTCCAGACGCGTGCTCATCTTCACTCCATCTTGCTATTTGATTATTGTGGTCTGCTAATATTCTTGCCACTGGCCATTTTGATTTACGAAGTACTTCTTGATTATGTTCTTCAGCTTGCTGGTTTGTGGGAAAAAGGCGTATGGCATCTTGAAATCTTTCAAGTTCAGCCGGAGGCTGTATAGCTTTACGTCGTTGCATAAGGGATGCGTATTGGTCGCCTGTAACTTCGCCTGCGGAAAGCGAATCAAGATTCTCTCTAAACTGTATTTGCTGATCGTCGCTTTGTCTCATTGACTTTGTTAAGGTGAAACATTTTTCAAACATCTTAAGAACTGTTTGTCCACGTAAAGCCAAAATGTCTTTTATAGAATGTCTCCTATATAGAGGTGTGTCTTTTACAGGCTGTAGCTGCCTAATATCTCTAATCAGGTAAACAAATAAGCCTCCAAAAGGTTCAATGCTGTCTGGTTTACCTTCGCGACATCTTTGCTCAAGTGCAGCCATCAGACGGCATCCGATCATTGAAAATTCGTCAATAATGAGAAATGAAACTGGATTCATGCTGAGCTGTAGATTTCTTGCTGCTTCACTTCCTAAATCAGCAAACGCTTTAAAACATGTTGGTACTTTTAGTGCAGAGTGAATTGTTTTGCCCTCGACATTAATTGCAGCAGCACCTGTTGGAGCCAAAACCATAATAGCTTCCGGTCCTAACTGCTCGGTAACTCTTTTACGAATTTCTTTTATTACCGTACTTTTTCCAGCTCCAGCTTTCCCAATAATAAAAGTATGTTTAGGGCAATTTATAAATCTTGATTGCAAAGACGAAAGCTGTTGCGTGCATAAGTGAAGTATTTTTTGCTGCTCATCTGTAAATCTGATCTCAGACGTATCGTAATTTTGATGCACTGTAAGTTGTTGTTCTTTACAGTAATTTAAAAATGAAGTAAAATTGCGATCAGGGTACTTGTAACTCTCACTTTTCCACTCACATGCATGATCAATCACGCGTTGCCCCAAAGTATCCTCGTTTGTCTGCACAGGAACTATGGCAGCTGCTGCCATATATGGATCAATCTCGCGGTATTCTTCTTGCAGGATTTCTGTGTCATGAGTACTGCTAACAGCAGGAAAATTTATTTCTTCGTGTGCATCAATATTTAGATCATTGAATGCTTCCTCCCATGAGTGATATGCAGACGGCAGGCTTTCTTGCAATAAAGAGTCAGAATTACCTCTCCAAGGATAATTGAGTAATACTTGTTGCCTATAGTATTCTTCGGCTAGAGTTGTGTCGTGGTTGAGTGATGTAAGAGGAAAAACTCCGACAACTGCATCTTTTCTTCTTTGGTGATAATCGACTCCTCTTACTGAGAAAGATTTTGCAAACTTAAGAAGCGTACAGGAAATAAGTTTCTCCGGCCGCGCGCAATATTTCTGAAGCATGCTTTTTGATGGTCTTTCGTCGCTTGAAAAGTTGATTTCTTCCGAGTTCTTATCATGAAGCCGTATTGTAACTACTTCCCAACTACTGTGGTACATTGGCCATCCCATTAATATGTGTACTACCTCTTGGGCTGAGTAATCCCTTTCAGAAACAGAAGACAAAATAAGTTTTTGGACTGCTTGAACCGCTGGATTTGTTTCGTTCATCTTATTTAAAATCTCAGATAACAATTCCTTGGATTTTACGAGGACGTCCTTGTCAGGATTAACAGCACTGCATAGTTTTTCAAAATATGCTGTTACGGCTGCTACATTTTCAGCGTTAGTCATGTCTAGTGTTTCCATGTTTGGCGCCCCTCTTAACCACAACAATCCATGCATGTGAGGACTTCCACGCCACTGCCATTCGAAACGAACCCAGTAGTCGTCTATTAAAAATAACGGCGTCAAGATTTTTCTCAAAAATATATCACAACGTTTTTGAAAGAGCCAACCATTCAACAGAGGGTTGTCGTGCATTAATTGTCTGCGTTCTGTATCAGTCAGCTCATTTGGATCTTTGTTAGGCTCTAAAAGTCTGAAAAGATCAGGCCAGTGATAATCAGCTGCAGACAGTGTAAAAAAAAATTGTTGGTGCTCCAATTTGTCCTACCATGGAAAGAAGTTCCCCACAACGTGCACGCCAGTATCATTTTGTGGATCTTAATTTGCTAGCATAAATCATAATGTGTTTTGCCATTTCTGGTTGCCTATTCAGAATATCACGCATCTGCTCTACCGTCTTATTGCTGAACCTATTTCGCTGAACGAAAAAACGCCCTTTAGCCAAAGACTGCCACCGAAGAATTGAATTCATGGCAAAGTAGCGAAATCGGGGGTCTTTAGCAAATCGCCCATTTTCATACTTCATTAGGAACTTAAAATACTCATCAGGAGAGACTGCTTTTTGACGAGGTTGTCGTAAGTCAGCTGTACCATGTGGAAAAAGATGAAGAAAAGCACGTGCTATGTAACCCTCTTCTTGAAATTCGTTGATAGGCTGTGAATTTAATGAAGGGTGAGGCACACGAATTGCGAAATTTATTAAGTTGTTTTGATCTACCGGTTCAAGTAGTGGTCTAAATGACTCGCGCCTTATTTCCTCGTTCAAAGTATCAATATCCTCAGTAATATCGGTTGCTGTTGGTAACATTTGAGATACGTCACCATTCTCAGGTAATGTAGCGATCAAATCTTCATCAATTGTGATATTTGAATAATAAGGATTGTGAGCTTTAAGCCATCTGAGTGCTTCTAGAAGGCGTTGTGAGCGAATAGAAAACTCTGCACATCCTGATAAAGTATCTTTTGTCACTAACACAATTGAAGTCATATCTGAAGGATTGACAGGCAGGCGCGAAATAAAACTCTCAATATTTTGTTTAAAGCTGATTACATTTCCGCTGTATCCATACTGTGAGCCTCATATACGGTAAAGAGAAACCACTGGATGTATTTGAGTGATCATCATTTGTTCAATGTAGCTCAGATCTTTGAGACAAATAGGAACTGGACCTGGTTCCATCGAATTAGTGGCAGAAAACTTGAAAGCACCGTCTCTACACTTGCATGTCTGGCAGAGCCCAGCAGTATTTAATATGATATCAGGGAAAGCTCTGTGACACGTATTACAGGACACATAGGTGATTTGCGATACCTCTCTATCAAACCTGATTGCTTCATTCATTTGAGTTGTCAGTATACCGGTACTCGGCAAAAAATCTGAAGGTAACTGACTTGTGCGACTTCTCCGCATTGAATTACGATTCGCAATTCTTCTCATTTCAGCTGATTGCTTTCTCTTAACTGGCATCCTTGCAAATTCTATATAATAAAAACATATAATCCGTTCATATATAAAATTTTTTTCAATATATATATATATTTTTTTTTATCCTGGATTGGCTGGACTATATCAAAATAAACAGATTTACTCTCATACTTCTTTTATACAATAAGCTTGAATGAAAAGAAAAAAATATATTTTGAAATGGAAACAAAAAGTTTAATTACACCAATTGCTGAGTTCGATTTAAAAAAAACTAAATTCATGTACTTAATACGATTTAAACTTCATTGCACGTGTTTTAAGATAAAAATGTATGGGGTCCTTATTTCAGAAAAGTAAAATATATGTAAAATATATAAAAGTAAAATATATGGGACCGAGATTAAGAGCTTTTACTAAAAGGTTGTTTCCGAGTATATTGTTATTTAAATAAGTTTCTCATGATAAAAAATGGCAACAATATAAATTATTTCAATTTTCTTTTTATTTAATTCAAAAGTTTTTCATGATAAAAAATGGCAACAATATAAATTATTTCAATTTTCTTTTTATTTAATTCAAACAATCGCAATGTTATCTCTATGGGGAAATGGAAAATTCTAGAGCAGACGATTCCGGGCGTTAGAGTTGACGAATATTTCTGTTTTTCAATCCCCGGCGAGATTTTGCCACTACCGACTTCCAGTCCAATTTTGGTATCAATGCGGCAAATATTTTGGCCGCTATCGTGTACACAAAAGTGTAATTTTTCATGGGAAGCCGGAGCTTTGCTCCGACAATAATTTACTTACCATAGTTAATTATTGAGACCTTAATTAATCATTGAGATCGTTATTAGGATTAAGCTTTTATTTATTCAGAAAAATATTTGGAAATTTTGAGTAGTAAATCAAAAATAAAGGAAAAGATTACGTTTCGTAAAATTTACCATTAACATAAGGTATGTACATTCAGGATGTATTGAATTATTACAAGATCAACTTTTTTAATGATTTAAATTATTTTTATTATTAATTTTGAAAGGGAAATATTTGACTTTGTGTAAAAATTAATGCATTCTTTTAGATTATGAAGAAACTAAAAGATCGTTTTTGTATTATTGAGAGCGAAAATTAATACCTATAATTTACTTACCATAGTTAATTATTGAGACCTTAATTAATTATTGAGATCGTTATTAGGATTAAAATTTTAATTATTCAGAAAAATATTTGGAAATTTTGAGTTGTAAATCAAAAATGAAGGAAAAAATTTCGTTTCGTAAAATTTACCATTAACATAAGGTATGTACATTCAGGATGTATTGAGTTATTACAAGATCAACTTTTTTTAATGATTTAAATTATTTTTATTATTAATTTTGAAAGGGAAATATTTGACTTTGTGTAAAAATTAATGCATTCTTTTAGATTATGAATAAACTAAAAGATCATTTTCGTATTATTGAGAGCGAAAATTAATACCTATAATTTACTTACCATAATTAATTATTGAGACCTTAATTAATTATTGAGATCGTTATTAGGATTAAGCTTTTATTTATTCAGAAAAATATTTGGAAATTTTGAGTAGTAAATCAAAAATAAAGGAATAGATTACGTTTCGTAAAATTTACCATTAACATAAGGTATGTACATTCAGGATGTATTGAATTATTACAAGATCAACTTTTTTTAATGATTTAAATTATTTTTATTATTAATTTTGAAAGGGAAATATTTGACTTTGTATAAAAACTAATGCATTCTTTTAGATTATGAATAAACTAAAAGATCATTTTCGTATTATTGAGAGCGAAAATTAATACCTATAATTTACTTACCATAATTAATTATTGAGACCTTAATTAATTATTGAGTTCGTTATTAGGATTAAGATTTTAATTATTCAGAAAAATATTTGGAAATTTTGAGTTGAAAAACAAAGATAAATAAAAATATTACGTTTCGTAAAATTTACCATTAACATAACTACCATTAACAGAAATATTTACCATTAACCCTGAACTTAACGGTTCAGGTCAGTTTTCCTTATTGTCGATAAACAGTATATGAATATTTTTATCAATTATTTAAAATTTTAACTGAAAACCCCAATTTCTACCCACCGTCCTAGGACGGGCATTTACACTAGTAAGCATATAAAATTCTTCGAATGTTCATGAAATTAGAATCAATAAATTAAACACAGTGTTATACAATGATATTCTGAAATTCTGAGGAACTGCTTATTCTTTTTACATTTTTAAATAAATTACGCATTCATCCCCCCGTAGTCCAAAATATTGCGATTTCCTTGAATTTTATAATTTTACACTCTTTGAAAATATATATGATGATAATATAAATGAACGGTTGCCAAGCAACGAATAAATTAAAGTGGAAAAAAATAAACTCTTTTAAACATTTTAAAAAATATGAAAATAAGATGTTTATATTTCCCGAACAGTTGCAAAAACATTTTCAAATATTTTAAGCAATTAATTTCTAAATTCTATTAAATTTATCGGCAAAATTTTAAAACTATCGAAAATTTAGCATTCATAATTTTGCGTCTAAATAAATTATGCAAATATTCCATTTTCATTTCAGATAAAAATGAAATTTGAAAAATCGTCTGCATCCCCATAGGAAAGCATTATGACCTAAAATAAAATGTTCTATATTTTCCGAGCGAATGAACCAAATTTAAAAAAAAAACTATACAGCTAATTCCGGATACCTCGCCAAAATATCTACCAAAAATAAACCTAATCGGAAAATTTTTACAGCAGTTATCGCGGAACAAACAGACAAACAGACGAACGGACAAACAGACAGACAGAAACCAAAAACTTTTCGCGTATCCACAGTGAGCCCCAACTGACGTTTCGGCCATTACATACAAATCTTTAGATAATTTTAAAGGGCTGTACAAAATAATTGGAATATTATTCCGCTTACAGAGAGTAATTGCTGAAATTTGTTTTTTAAATGTGTTATGCGTTTTCCGAATTGTTTACTTAGACTTTACATGGTAGTATTATTGCAGTATCACATATATTATAGTATATTATTTAGTACTGTTCAGTATGATTGGTAAATTGTATTTTCAGAATTTGTATTTTCGGCATTTTGTAATTTCAGAATTCGTATTTCAATATTAGATAATATAATTATTGCTCAATATCACAAAATATTATTTAGTATTGTTCAGTATAATTAGTAAAATTTTTCTGATTTATTATATCATCAAAATTCGAATTTTTGGAATTTGTGTTTCAGTACTACTTCTCAAAAGGTATTTGATTTGTGTTTATTGTTTTCACTACATGTACATATTCCTATAAAATCACTTATGCTACTCCCTGATATTCTTAGTACTAGAACACTGCTGTACTTAAATTGTGTTAACTGTTTACTATAAATACCCCTATCTGATTATTCAAGTTTCTCCCGAAATAAGTTTTTTTATTCACTCGATGTTACTATTCAAACTATGATTACTTTTTTTGACATTATCGTATTTATTAATTGTTTATCGTTCAATAAGTGAGCTATTAGTATTGTTTTGTATTTATTGTTTTCTCCCAACTTTAATAATTATTTTGTAAGGTTATGCCGCATAGTAACCAAACTTGCTGGGCGGGGCTAGTTGAGCTTAAGCCGAAAGGTAGGCCTCCCTGCCCGGTTTGACCTGGACCTTGTTTACTTAGACAACATCTTCCACCTTATTACACGTTTAAGTTTTGTTACAGATCTCTGAATGTGTTGGAAAGCGTTTCATAATCTATGCTTGACGCATGTTTTTGCTGTCTTGTTTACAGTGCAGTGTGATAATATTGTTTTACGTTTCCAATCATGTGATTAACGTCGCCATTCAATGACTGCCACAACCTGAGATGCGCCTTTGGTTACTGAAAGTTTGGAGAGGTCTATTCTATACACTGTTTAAAATATCCCTGTAAAATTACGGGCAGAGACCGGCAGCAGAGATTCCAGTCATACACCGTAAAAAAAAAAAAAAAAAAAAAAAAAAAAAATCCATGGCCATCATTTTGTGCAGCCCGTAATTTTACGGAGCAATGTAATACAGCATTATAATACACAGGATATAATGCATTTTAAAACACAATAACACTTTACTTACTGTTCCGTAGCACGTAGTACGTTAGATAATCATTACGGAATCGCTTTTTTGGCGGTTTAAAAAACATGTTACGGTCGCGGTTAAGTAACATTATTTTTCGAAACACGACTAAAATGAAAAGGACCCTACCGGAGGACAATGTGTGGGGTCGTACCATACTTTTGCTAACAGATGGGCTAGAACTGTAAGAATATGTGGATTGCCCTTAATGTTCTATGTATCTGAGGGATAAGGCCGCTTATTTAGTGGATCAAACCGTTTTTCATCAAATAAGGCTGTTGACTGTGAAAATTGAAGGGCAAACGCTCATAAATTTACATTTTTTTTCTGAGAGTGTAGAATCCACATAGTCATATGCTGTAGCTCCCGTTTTGTTTATATTTTTTTTATTCAATTTGTTGTTGACCCCCTAATTACTCCCCTGTGCCAAACCTTGGCTACAAAATATGAGGTAAAAGAACATGTTCTTTACATACCTTAAGATCCATAAAAATTCGCCAAACATTTCTCTTGATATTCTACAAAACGTCTAAAATCAAAAGTGTCTGGAGATTTCTGCCCATCTAGTGTATGTTTCTTATTCAATATTTCTAGAATAATAGTATACGAATAATAATAAAAAAAAAACAAGAACGAAAAATCATGCATCAAGCATAGATTATGAAACACTTTCCAACACATCCAGAAAATTGTAACGAAAATTCACTGCTAAAAAGGGTAAAAGAAGATATACAAGTAACGAGGTTAGAAAACATATACCACATTGAAATATAAAGTTTTTAAAATTACCTTCCATTGTAAAATAGTAGTTGAATTATTTTGTGCAGCCCTGCATATGTGTGATCTGTAGATCTATAATACACAGATACATAATACATAGCTTGATAAAATTTAGTTCAGTTAGAAAATTCACATTTAGCAATTTCCGCCAATCGATGGAAATGCACTCGAAATCTTTTGTACAGCTCTGTATATTATCTAAACACTTTTGTACACATAACATATTAAGCTAAAAATTAATTGAGATAAAAAACGCATAAGCCAACTTAAAACTCACTTCCAGCAATTACCAACCGTAAACAGCAATGTATTTTGTTCTTTGCGTAGCCTTGTATATGAATTTATTTATATTCCACAAAATTATATTAGTCTACTCAATATAGTTCAGCAAGAAAATGCGTAACACAATTAAAAACTGCCCTTAAGCAATTCACTCCCATAGTCTGTGATACTTACAAATTCCCTTGGGTAGCTCTGAATATAATCAACCGAATTTATACACACCACGTAATATGAAAAAATTTAGTTAACCTTAAAAACGCAAACCAAAATTGAAAACGTATTTATCACACACACTGTCATTATTGCACGTATACCGTAATCGATAACTTTTGAGTGCCCTGTAAATGAACGATAAATACAATGCACACCATACTTTTAAGTTAGAAATTTAAAGTAATGCATATAAATTACATTATGTTTCAAAAGTGAAACATCATTGAATTACGCTGCAAACGATTTTTCCGCTTAGAACAATGTTATATATTGTTCACATAGTTTATACAGGATAGTTGTTATAGAGTTGTGACATAGTTGTAACAGAAAAAATTGTTGTTTGACCCTGTAAATTGAACGATAAGCGCAATACACACCATATTTTTAAGCAAGCAATTTATAGTGCACCTCAGTAATGCATATAGCTTTCAGTATGATTGAAATAGTGAAACATTGAATTACACTGCAAACGGTTTTTCCTCATAGAACAATGTGTAAAAGAATTTTTTTGTTTGACCCTGTAAATCAATAATAAATGCTTTGCACCCCATATTCTACAACAAGAATGTTTTAATGCTCTTCATAATTATATATGAATTTCACCATGTTTCAAATGGCGTAGCATCACCAAAATACACTTGAAACGATTATTTCCCATTGACTTTAATATAACTGAATACTTTTGACTGTCCCTGTAAAAAAACTATAAGTGCAACACACTTCAGTTGAAATAGGAAACATGCTATAATAAACGACAATAACATACCAAAATTTCAGGGCAATCCGAGTATATTAACACGAGTTAGAGCACGGACAGACGGCCACATCGAAGTCATAAACACTTTTCAACAGGTTGGAAAGTGTTGAAAACTAAACTCCGTGACACAACAGTCCAAGAAGAATTATGGACTGTGGTGCCTCTGCCTGATAGAAATATTTGTGTTTAAGCTTATTAAACTGCTGTTGTTGTTGCCTCTTATATATCAAGAACAATATACTTTTATTTAAAAATAGTGGTAAGGAAGTTTCCTCTTACCTTCCTTTATTTGTAATCCAGGGATCAGGTGAGTTTTCATGTGAATTAATCCGTTTTGTAGTCAAAAGTAGAGGTGCATGTTCATGGACACATGGTTTCAACACAGTCATCTCAAATTTCACACAAGTTGACAAGCAACATTTCCCTTCTTACCTTCAATTAAAAAAAATCAATAATAAAAATATTGTACATATTTTTACTTTTTAACACTTTCCAACATAATTGAAAAGTGTTTATGAATTCGGTTCGTCTTTCTGTCTGTCCGTGCTCCAATTCTCGCAAACACACTGCCATGTATTTTTTATATGTTTTACTATAGAATGTCTCTTATTAAAAACTGGGGAATCAAACCCGGGCTTCCCGGGTTACAGAACATCGATGTATTATAATTACATATTAATTTTATTTAAAATTCTAGCAGATTTTTTACACATTTAATATATATATACTAAAAAGAAATGGCGCATCAAGTATTTGTCGAGAATTAAATAAAAATCTTGCACTCGTGACATCATAATTCACTTTTATATTTTAACAGAATAATAAGGCTACTATTATTTGTAACTCGTGCTATAGCCAGTAATACACGTCAGGACATATTGATGTTACCATTATCTTTTTACGTGTGAAGGTTTCGCTATGGTACTTGATTGTAAAGTTTGGTAATGTTTGAAATTCTATATTTGAAAAATGGCATAATCATTAGATTTGAAATTTATATCAAGAAAAATACAATTTTTTACCTTTCTAACGCAGTTTGTCTAACCATTTTCTGACAAATACTGTTCGAGCTATTAATTTTTTCAATAATTTCAAATATTTCATTTTCCGAGATTAATCTGTGGCAACGATTAGCGAAAAATCCCAGTCGTCAGCAACGCATAGCTTTTTATTAAAGAGGATTAAGTGTGTGGTACAATTTGCTTACAGAGACACACAAAAAAATCCCATTGCATTACAATCGAAGAGATAAAATTCGTTTATATTGTATTTTGATAGCATCACAAACATAATAAAACTGATATGCATCACTCAGGTGGACTAACACATACTTTCTCAGGAATATAGAGTAAGTAACATTTACAGTTCGTTTACAGGACGCACAGAAGCATTCTATTACACATTACAGTATGATTTACTGGGAAATATCGTCTGCAATGCATTTTAATGATGTTATGATACTTCAAACGCAATGAAATTAACAAGAAAGAACATTCATGCATCAAGCATAGATTATGAAACACTTTCGAACACTTTCCAACACACTATAACAAAACTTTTCACCGTTTAATAAGTTGAAATATGATGTCTAAGTAAACAATTCAAAAAATGCATTACACGTTTAAAAACAACACATACTTTCCAACATACTATAACAAAACTTTTCGCCGGTTAATAAGTTGAAATATGGTGTCTAAGTAAACAATTTAAAAAATGCATAACGCATTTAAAAACAACACACACTTTTCAACACACTATAACAAAACTTTTCACCATTTAATAAGTTGAAATATGATGTCTAAGTAAAAAATTTAAAAAATGCATAATACATTTAAAAACAACACATACTTTTCAACACACTAAAACAAAACTTTTCACCGTTTAGTAAGTTGAAATATGATGTCTAAGTAAAGAATTTAAAAAATGCATAACACATTTAAAAACAACACACTATAACAAAACTTTTCACCGTTTAATAAGTTGAAATATGATGTCTAAGTAAACAATTTAAAAAATGCCTAACACATTTAAAAACTCAATTTTAGCAATTACTGTCTATAATAGAAAAAAATTATTTGCATTCTTTTGTACAGCCATACCACGATCTATAGATTTTTATAAATGCTGCATAATATGCAAAATTTAGTTCAGTTAGGAAACGCATAACACAGTTGAAAATTTCCCATCAGCAATTTCCGTCAAAAAGCGAAAATGTACGTTTCGTGAAGTCCTGTATACAGTCTATAGAATTTATACACACCAAGTAATATACAAAAAAAAGTTTATTATAAAAGACTTACTGCATTTGAAAATGCACTTTCAGAAATTATTGCTCATGCGAGTAGACAATACCTTCCGTAGTATTTTTCCCCATAGACTATAATGTAACATCTTTCTTTTAAGTATCCCTGTAAACGAGCTATAAATGCTACGGACCTTACTTTCAATACCGAACATCTCATGATAAACCTCAATAAATATTACTTAAAACAACATAAATGTCTAAAAACATATACGCGCCATTTTATAAAATTTCTTTACTTAAGGTGTTTTTATATACAAATCTGTATTTTCACATTGAAAAAACCTAGCGCTTTCGAGCCAACTTTAGTTCGTCTTCAGGGTTACAAATCCAAAATGCAGACACACAAAACAAATGGTCTAAAACTAGTAAACCAACTACTAAAAAGTTGGTACAACTTACTAGTAGTAAGTCAACAGTGGTGGGAAGCATTGGGAGGGGCGTGACAATCCTGTGTTAACCTGTTTTAATGGTTTGGTCCATTCTTCAACAGTGAACAATGTTTTACTAGTTTTAAACCATTTGTTTTGTGTGTCTGCATTTTGAATCTGTAACCCTGAAGACGAGCTAAAGTTAGCTCGAAAGCGCTAGGTTTTTTCAATGTGGAAATATAGATTTGTATATAAAAACACCTTAAGTAAAGAAATTTTATACAATGGTGCGTATATGTTTTTAGACATTTATGTTGTTTTAAGTAATATTTATAGTACAAAGGTGAATATGAATTCAATGAGTGTGTGTTTCATAACTCAAGTTTAATTAAATCTCAATATTACATATATATCAATTACATAACAATCTGATTATATTTACCCGAGTTAGACCACGGACAGACAGACAGACGGCCAGATAAACCGAATTCATAAACACTTTTCAACTATATTGGAGAGTGTTAAAAAGGGGATTACTGGGGTCAGGGCTCGGAAGTAACGCGCTACAAGGGATGACCACCTCAGGAAACCCGGCTTAAGCCTTAGAGTTTGTGTGCAATCCTGAGGGGCTGACACGCCTCTATCACCAGCGAGACCACAATTACAGAATTATGTATGCAATTTTTACAATATAATATTACACATGAATTTTGTCTGATAATACAGTTATTGCTTTCATACATACGATTATTATTATTATTTCAATGTATGCAGAATATATAATTTCCGGATGAGCTATTTACAAATACTGTGCGGGCACCATGCCTAAAATTATTAGTGGTTAAATATGATGGGTTATTCTTGGCTAGCATATTTTATACAAATACTTTACTACAATTGATGTATATGGAAAAATATGATGCATACATACAGTTATTATAATTAATTCGATTATACAATTATACAGTTTAGACCATTTCCAGAATATGACTATATACAAGTACTGTGCAGACTTTATATTTTGGATTTTTGGTTAAATGGGATGCAGATTCTTGGTTAAATACTTCTAATACAATTAATAATATACTAATATGAATATACAGATGCGAATATACTAAAAATTTACAAATAATATGCAGATACTAATAATATACAGACAGTGTGATATTAAATCTCATTACAACAATTATTATATTCAAATACAAAATACAATTATTTATATACATATGTACAGAGAAAACAGGACCCCTGCTATATTGGACAAGCGGGCGCTCAGTAACGCGCTACAAGTAGCGAAACTACAGTAGCCGCTACTTTTTCTAGTAGTTTGTAGTGTAATGCGCTACATTAAAAAAAATGTAGTGTAGCGAGTAGCGCGATACAAAATATCAGTAGTTTGTAGCGAGCATCGACGCTACTTTAGACGCTACTTTAGGAGGGAGGAAAAAAGTGCCAATCTTCAAATAACGTGATCATAACTCGTTTCTTTTGCGCGAAATATGTTCTCTGCAGCAATTTTCGAATTTCAGCGACAAATCTCAGTTGCAGTGTCATATATTTCTCCATAGACGACGGGCACGGTAACAAATTAACTGTCATTTTCACAATTTGGGTGTCAGAAACTTCGTGTATTGTTATTTAAATCCATAGAAATCTTCTCAATATAATGTATTTTTATACGACTACGATTGTTTTTAACATAATATAGTCGTCTGGTTAATTAAATTTCTTCTCTCTTTTATGCCTCCCACCCCCAGTAAGCAGAGAAATGTAAAATCTTTATTAAAGAAAAAAAACGGATTTATCTAAACATAAATCAACTATATTATCCCTAGCCTCTCAAATTCACGCTTCCCCTAGTAAGCATACAAAGGAGTTTAAAATATTTTTATACAGAAATAAAATATTTCACTCCATTGCTCTCTAATGACAATAAATAAAAATTATTTCCTTGTCCACAAAATTTACGCTTCCCTTTTTGCCCCTCTTCCAGCATACAGTTTCAAATATTTAAAACTCTTTATTTAAAAGAAATGGCCACATTCATTTCTGCCTAATCATATATATTATTTCTCCTGTCAACATCCCTTTTTCTAAGAAAATATGAAACGCAGAACAACGAATGAGATACCATATGAAAGGTTTTAGAACCGGCTTCTGACATAGCCCACTTAACAATTCGTTAAAACATGTTTTTTAATAAATTTGCTGAAAATTAAAAATTAAATCGGTATTTTTTCATAAGGGAAATGAAAGGTTTTCCTCAAAATATTGTTGCCAAAAAAATAAAATACCACATTATATGATACTCATAGCAATTATTATAAAAAAAAACACCGCACGGGTTTATTTTATACTTATGATTAAAAAGCGAAATTGAAATTGAAATGTTTAGATTTATATTTCTAAGTCCCATGGTTTTCCCGAAGCGAATGACGTCATCCTCTAATGCAGTTAAAATACGATTGTTATTTTTTTTTTCGCGCGTGCCTTTAGCAATCTTGGATCAGTTTTTACTATAACTTTGATGGAATAAATTAGATGATATTCTGGCTTGACTAACAACTAAATGTTGTTTGCAGATATTTTTATCCTTGCTTTTTCTTTAGAAGTTTAAACCTGCATCTAATAAATATTACATATTGATAAAAAATGATACTTCTCTATTATCCCGTCGACCACTTTTCACAACAAAAAACTATCGCCAAATAAACGGGAGAACGTTGCCATTGGAATATCAAGAAATAAATAAAATATAAGAATTTAAGGACACAATTGTTATTTTAATCTCTATAATAAAACCGTAAGTCATGTGACTGTCATCAACAATTCCGGAATGCCCGCTTCACTTTTTCATATGCCAGGCGGCCATTTTTATTCAAAATTATTTTTTCGAATAAAACTTAATAAATGTTACATTTTTAGAAAGATCGTTCAAAATAAATTAATATTTGAGAGATGACTTACGTTCAATTATGTATATATTCTTCAATAATTCAGTTGAAATTAGCCTCGCAGTTCAAATTCTCTATCCATGAAAGTAAACAAAAAAAAAGATTCATTCGTCGTGAAGTTTTAAAATATTAAACCATTAAACCATGGAGATAATCGTTTGTAAAATAAGTTTTCCATGAATGATTTTTTGGAGCGCTGCCTGGTGTCAAAATAGTAATTTGCACCAGGACCTGTAAGACCATCAAAGTTTACCATAATTCTGCTTGATGAAGTGCTTTACAACTCAACTTCCTTCGGAATCTTTTCTTGACAAAGTTGAATGTAAACAAATACAAGTCATGTAATAATATTTAATGAATCAAATTTCGAAACGAATTGTCAGTTAATTTGATATTTATGTAGTATACGTGGCAGGAAGAGAGATCACCTAAAATGGTTGTTAACTGCCAATCATATTTACCATTGTTAATGACCAATCGCGTTCCAAATAGTAATTTAATATACATTTATAAAATACATAACATCATTAAGTACTTTTATGTTATTTGGGTGCAAATCTCGCCAATATCATTTTTAAAATCGCCAATAACAGCTTTTATTCTTCACGTGTTCAAATTAGAAACGATACTTTGATTCTGAAATTAAATGTTTTGATTTATGATATTATTTTTTGGTACTTTTCCGTTATACGGACACCATTGTCGCCAAGCATACATTTACATACATTTAATACATACATTTACATACATTATGCATTAGCATACATTTTGGCATGGTGTCCGTATAACGGAAAAGTACCTATTTTTTATTTTTCTATTTTCTATTTTAAATGAAAAATGTGAACGGCATGCATTTTAAATTGGAAAAGCTGTCGCAGACGCTCCGGGGTTGGCGCGATTTTTGTTTTGCGCCATCTTGGCGAGAAAATCCCATTTTCGGACACCTGTTAGAGATTGCTAAAACAGCATGTTACTTTTATTTTATTATGAAATAAGTCATTTTATATTTAAAAAAAAACACACAATTTTATTTAAAAACACACACAATCATTAATTTGTTATAAAACACACAATATTTAATTTATTATAAAGCATGCAGAATCTGCTCTACCAGGTTGCCATACGAAGCAAAATCTAGCCGAAAACGCCAGGTTGGCCAGGCATAAAATCGCCATTTTGGCGCCAAAATGATACCCCGGTGCGTCTGCGACAACTGTACCCAAAAGGACCCATCATTAAAAATGGTTAATAATATAGAATTAAAGTAAAATAATACAGAAAATTCTTTTTATATACACTTATTAAACACATAAAATCATATTGATGGTTTTTAGATTAGACATTTACGATGGAAGTTTTATTTGGGGTATGTTATATCCACCGGAATGAATATGAGATATATATATTCTAATCACATATTATATACCCATGAATATACTATACATATCTATATCTACTATATCAATAGAACCGTCTTCAATAGTCTTTTATATTTCTACTACGTAATATTAACTATAGAGTTACAATATAGAGAGAAAAAACGGGTTGCTGTAATTAGAATTATAGGTGCCAATGAATGGCGCGGCGTATTTTACCTGTTACGAATCTTATTAGTCAGTAGACATTAAGCAGACATGCCGAAATAAGAGAATTACGCTATTATAAAAATTCCTGAACTATATCAAGAAAGGGGAGCAGAGAAAAACACAGTCGTACAAGGCATCTAAAAGGAAGTTCGTGAATTTTAATCAGATTGTACGTCATGGGCCAAAAGTCCTGACAGAAAATATGGTTTAAAGGAAATGCGATTATCAAAAACTCGCCTTCAAAAGTTCAATTTTCCACCAAACTATATTCGAAAATTACGTTTAATAATATGTAGCCCAATTATGGCACATTACTCAAGACGTTTTAGATGAGAATAATGATAGATTTTATAATCTTTCGCAATCGAGCCTACAGCCAAAGTTAACGAAAAATAAAAACAAATATTTGCAATAATATGGTTCAGTGTAAATGTGGATATCATTAAAGACTTTCACAAAATAGACTTCATTGCATCAAATCGTATTAACTAAAATACGCCAATTGGCAATGGACCCAATTACGAAAAATTACTTAATATGTTTAAGAATCTCCGCCTTAGCGAACATATTGCAACTGATAAGCAAACGGACATGAAGGACAAATGCTTAAGTGGGTTAAGCGGTTTTTATCATGGAAGATGAAATACATAACAACAAAAAATATGCAAAATGCTACCATGATCGCAAAAGTTCTTGATTTGTATATTAGAATCTTTCGGTTTGGCGAAGGATTAAGGAAAAAAATTAAATTATGAATAAAAGTAACGTGTTACAATGCTTAACATACATTTAAGGGAGACCAAACTGGTCGCCAGTGGCGGCTAGTTAATAAAATAACTACTAAATCAGTAAAACATAATGAAAAATACACGCAAATGTCGAATGTAAAACCACTAGATGACGTAACAAACACGCATAATGATTCTGACATCAAGTAAATGGGACTGCATTTTTGGCGTTTAATCTTACAGTTTGGCGGTAGTTTTTTGTTATGAAAAGTGGTCGACGGGATAATAGAGAAGTACCTAAAAAATATTAGATTTCAGTGCGAAATCTTCACATGGGCCCTCTGGTAATATTATATAAGTAATCATCCAAATTGTCTCCTAACCTCCCATAATTTACTCTTCTCCCCCCTCCCTTCAACTCACAAATAAATCTAAAATCTTTAAGTTATTTTTATTTTTATATAAAAATAAAATCTTGTTCCCTAAATAGTGCTCTGTAGTGACGATAAATAATCAGTATTATAAATTATCCCCCTTCCCCTAAAATCTCCCCCCACCTCTCCATATACAAAATTTAAAACTCTTCTTTTATTTTTTTAAGTTCCGTATTGTTTGCTGTCTAGTAACATTAAATAAATAAATCAATCATCTAAAATATTCCCCTTCGAACAAAATTTCTGCTCGCTTCCTGCCAGTTTAAAATCGTCAGAACTCTAATTAAATATATATATATATATATGTATATTCGAAAAAGGACAGAAAAAGAACAAGTACACCATTTTATTATTAGAGAAAAGTGCACTAGGAAGGAATGATCTCTGCCTTCAAACAAACTAGCAGCTGAAACGTAAAGTATCAGCATTCAGCATGCACGTGATCTATTCTTTGCTGGATTTGCAGATAAAACCGCAAAGAACTCGCTCATAAAAAAAATTAATTTTCTTGCTGGTAATACTTTGTTTTCTTACTCATTATTAGACCTTCAGTTTTAATGTGGGGATGCTTCTTTTGAGATTGATGTAATAGAATGACAGAAAAAATAGCAATAGTATAGAACTGCCCTGGTCGGCATATAATAAATATTTATAGTTATAGAATAACAAGAAAGTGTAATTATTCTGTAACATGTAAACTTTGTCATCAAAAAAATTAATTTTCTTGCTGGTAATCCTTTGTCTTCTTACTCATTATTAGACCTTGAGTTTTAATGTGGGGATGCTTCTTTTGAGATTGATGTAATAAAATGACAGACAAAAATAGCAATAGTATGGAACTGCCCTGGTCGGCATATAATAAATATTTTTAAGTTATAGAATAACAAGAAAGTGTAATTATTCTGTAACATGTAAACTTTGTCATAAAAAAATTAATTTTCTTGCTGGTAATCCTTTGTCTTCTTACTCATTATTAGACCTTGAGTTTTAATGTGGGGATGCTTCTTTTGAAACTGATGTAATAGAATGACAGACAAAAATAGCAATAGTATAGAACTGCCCTGGTCGGCATATAATAAATATTTTAAAGTTATAGAATAACAAGAAAGTGTAATTATTCTGTAACATGTAAACTTTGTCCTATTAATAAGAACTTATCAGTATCAAAATCATCTGCTTACAACCTGAAGTTGAACATAGTGGTGAGTTAGCATTTTCTTTATTACTAATAATTACTGGATCGCATCTCGCACCAAATATCTAAATCGTTATTCACTAAAATTCATAAATCATTAAAAAGAGTATTTTCGAATTAAGATCCCTGGTTCAGAAAATATTCTTATCGAACTATTTATTATCGCAAAAAATTATTTTATTAATACGTCTTTTGATCGTTGTGAAATATTTGCCCAATGTATGCATAAAAATTAATTTTTTGCATATTTCCTTTCAAAGATTGCAATAAATTAAACAAAGGTGGTTGGAAATAAAAATATTATTTTAAAAAATGCCTAAGAATGCTTAGTTTTATTTTTATGGCTTTTTTTTTTCTTTAGCTGCACAAGTTTTTTATAGCTAAAATAATTGATTTGTAATGTTTTATATTTGATTTGATAGTGGTTAGCTTGGTGTTTTAATGAAATATATTTATCTTTTTCTCCAGAATGAATCTAAAGCCCAGTATGTTGAAATTCGGTTTTCAAAGGGAAACAAACAAAAAGAGATAGAAAGAAAAAGAAAAGCTACGATTTAACCTATGCAAGTCTATATAATCTTGTTCAATTTTTAAAGAAAAAGAAAAGCTAGGATTTAACTTATGCAAGTCTATATAATCTTGTTCAATTTTTAAAATGCTTTCAGGAACTAGGACTTATTTAGCTAAAGGACTATTTAGCTAATAGCACTATTTAGCTCTATTTTTAAAAAATAATGTATATTCAAATTTACCAAAGGCTATCCACTCTTCAGGTTATTCTCAAATCCAAACTGGCTACTTTATGACATATTCTTTAATTTCTTTTTGTTCGGAAATTCATGAAAATGCAGGTGTTCTTATTCAGAAACTTTGTAACCGAAAGACGTTTTCCACTATTCTTTATTTTATTTTATTTTTTGCTAAAGACAGAAGATTTTTCAGAAAACAGTGTCAAAGTCGGCGTTTTCAACAGAATTTCCGACGCCGCAGAAGGGGAAAGGAAAAAAACGTGTCACGAATCGCTTATAACCCGATAAGTAATTTATTAATCAAAAAATGGAAAACACATTTCGATTCCAAATTGCTTCAATAGTCAGGCCAGCCAATTTTATGCCTTTGTGTTTAAAAATGAGTCAAATAATGTATCAGAAAGTTTCGCGTTGTTGAGCAAGGAATTTGAAAACCACCAAGTGCTACTGTGCTATATCACTCTCATAAATTTGTAAGATTATTACAATTTTTGTTTTCAAATTTCCTCTTTTTAACACTTTCCAACATAATTAAAAAGTGTCTATGAATTCGCCTTGTCTGTCTGTGCTCTAGCTCTCGTAAATATACTTGGATTGCCATGAAAGTTTTATATGTTATTGAAGTTTACCATATAGAATGTTCAGTACGTACTGAAAATGAAGTGTGTAGCATTTATATCTCGCTTACAGGGACATTCAAAATAATTCTGTTACATTATGGTGTATGAGGAAAAATCGTTTGCACTGCATTTAATTAGCGATGATAACTAAAGTAGCGAAAAGTAGCGAAGTAGTGACTACTTTTGAAAAGTAGTTTGTAGTCGCTACTTTTTAAAACAAGTAGTTGTAGTTGTAGTTAACTACATTTTTCATAAAGTAGTTGTAGTTGTAGTTCGCTACAAACAAATAGTAGTTTTTCCGACCCCTGACTGGGGTGCACTACAACATGTTTTCTATAGATTAAGGAGTGTTCAGTATTTATCGTTCATTTGCAGAGACGCACAAAAGAAGTCGGTTACAGGATGGAGTATGATCGTTTTAACTGTATATATATATATATATATATATAAATGAAATTTCTTAATATTTTGTTACTGTTGGAAAGGGTTTAATAATCTATGCCTGATGCATGATTTTTAGTTCCTGTTGTTTATCTTATAGATGTTATCGGCAACAAAATAACTTAATACGTTATTAATTTTCTTATTTTATTCATAGCTTTAAGCGCAGGCAAAAATATGCAACATTGACGATTTACAAAATATTATTTCTGTCATGCGCATATAAGAAAAAAAAGAAGAGTATTTTATTTCATTTTACTTCAAAAGAATTGCTTACTCACGCGAAAATACCCGCTCGCCTATGGAAGAAAGTTTTAAAATATCTCGTTTACATTTAAATATTTTAAAATGATTTTTTTGCATTGGATATCTTAGGTTCTATGAAGGCCGTTCTTACTTTTCCGATTTTGTTTACAATTTTTTTTTAAATTATTATCAGGATACTTTCACTTTCTGAACCGGTTTCGAAAGTGAAAGGGCCTTTGTAGAAATGGACATCAGCTATCCAATGTTACAAAAAAAAATCAGTTAAAAATATTGAAATTTAAACGAGATACTTTAAAAATTTGCACCCATAGGATTAACATTAGCGATTGAGTGTTTTCGCGTTTTCTTAAATGACCTGCTCAACAATGCGAAACTTTCTGACACAATTTCCGAATCATTTTTGAACGCAAATGGCTTAACATTGGCAGGCCTGACTATTAAAGCGATTTTGAATCGAAATGAGTTTTCCATTTTTTTTTATAACTAAACTACTTATCGAGTTATAAACGATTCATAGCCTCGATTCATGTCACGTGACGTCACGATTTTTTCGCTTTTCGTGCTGTTGCGTCGGGAATTCGGTTCAAACAGACTTTGACAATATTTTCTAAAAAATCTTCTGTCTTTACCAAAAAGTGGAAAACGTCTTTTGATTACAAAGTTTCTAAATAAGAACCCCTGCCAATTTCATGCGTTTCTGAACAAAAATGAATTTAAAAAATGTGTCATAGAGTATCCAGTTTGGATTTGAGAACAACCTTAAACACACTTCAAATAATTTAAAATCAGTTAACCACCTAATTACAGAACTGTAACAATTCCTTCATACCACTATAGTATAATTAATATATACGATTAAGGTGCGTAAAAACTGAAAATAGCGACACCAATACCTGTACAAAAATTAATAAAATTAATTTATGTTGTTTTATTTTCATTTGATATCTATTTTTATTTTTATCTTTTATTTTTATCAAAATCAAAATCAAAATCAGATCCATAAAGTAGAATTTTAATGTTTAAATATTTTTTTTAAATAATTTTTTGGTAGCAAGCACTTTTTATTCAAGGTTTAAAAGTGGTTTTTAATAAAATGCAATTTCACCATAAACATTTTACTTTTAATACGCTAATTAAAAATCAGACGAGCAAAAACTTTAGTGAAAAATATCACGTTCGCCGATTTCGCACTCATATTTTTTAATTAAGATAAAAAGTTTCTATCGAAGAACTTTTAAAATGCTACGATTATTATGAACTGACTGTGAGCGTTACTATGAATCTGGTATTAATTTCGTAAGTTATCAATAGCAAATTTTTATAAACTATTTCTTTTAAGATTTATTTCTCTAAGGATTTAAAGAATGAATTATGTTTCAAAGCAAAATTTTTTGCGGAAATAATATTATATATCTTTTAAAATAATTGCAGTTTCCTGCTTGCAAATTCATCAGATTTTTAATTATATATTTTTTAAATTTGATTTTCTGGTTCTAGCTACTGAGTGTACTTATGTATATCTAGATGATACGCGAACAAAAAATACAATGAATAAAATAGTTCTATGAAAAAATCCATTTTTAAAGGATTGATAAATTTTATGATTTAAATGAAAGTAGTTCTTTGCACAAGGTTTTGAAAAGGTGAATATTACAGATTGGAAAATTAATTATTTTCTGTAACATAACAATTGTTTTGTAAATTATATTTAAATATAATCAATTTAGTAAACTTTAATCAATTTGTTTAGCTAAATATATATATATATATATATTAATAACGAAAATTTTGATATTTTTACTTTTGAAATCTTCATTTCTTAGATTAATATTGCAGTTTAAAAAGATAAACTGAAAGGTTAGAAAATTTATGTTATGATAAGACATATGTATTTTGTGTTCAACTACTTTAGATTAGGAAATAGTAACTGATTGAAAATCATTATTTCCATCTTATTATTATTTTTTATTTTCTCGTGAAGTATATCAAATAGTGCTCCCTATTAAACGTTTATACGAGGTACACATTTTAGATACGTATGATACGGCCAAGGCGGTTATACGTATCATACGAAACAGGGTACTTCTCTATTATCCTGTCGACCACTTTTCATAACAAAAAACTATCGCCAAACTGTAACGCCAAATAAACGGGAGAACGTTGCCATTGAAATATCAAAATAAATAAAATATAAGACTTTAAGGACACAATTGTTATTTTAAATAATGAAATAACTAATAAATCAGTAAAACATGATGAAAAATACACCCAAATGTCGAATTAAAAATCATTTGATGACATAACAAACACGTATGTATAATGCTTCTGACATCAAGTAAATGGGACTGCATTTTTGGCGTTTAATCTTACAGTTTGGCGATAGTTTTTTGTTATGAAAAGTGGTCGACGGGATAATAGAGAAGTACCCAAAACAATATATACGGTACAGCTTATATACGGATCTTACCGCAGCGGTAAACGTATAAACGTTTAAACGGTTTTCATTCATTGCGTGAAAAAAAGATGATTTTTCTCCTGCTGGTCTGCGGACCAGAGACATTGAGAAATACCCGCTAGAGTCCTGCATTCACAATGGCATAACAACCATAATGGCAAATTTAAGAAATATAAAACAATTTAAATTGCTCCTGCAAATTTATATAAAATTTTAGCACTTAATGCAATAAAAATCAGAAGTAACATAAATTAATTAAAATAGTTATAAGGAAAAATAACATGAACCTATGTATGAAACATATCATTCAGATTGCTACGGTAACGCCACTGATTTCCAGCTAATTCTGTGTTTAGTGACGTAAGACTGATAACGTCCATTCGTATTAAAAGTAAATACGTATATTTGAAATATACGTATACTTGAATTATACGTTTAACTGGTATACGCTTATACGTATCCGGAAACGTTTAAACTATAATTTTATGTATGCGTATTTCAAATCGGCGTATTGTACGTATTATACGTAAATCGGTTAAACGTGTAACTGAAATACGTATCGCGTCGGGAGCACTAATATAAAATTACATTCTACAATAAAATGTATCAGTAAATATATTCTATACAAGAAAAGATTAAAAAGAGAAAAATAAAAATGATTTTGTTTGTAATATGGGATTTATGTGCATGTCGCGTCTCCTGTATTATTCCAACTGAAGTACCACGGAAGCAAAATCACTTACTGCTTTTTTTTTTCTTCTTCTTCAGTTCGGGAAGTCTTTCGCCAGCAATAGGATAAAGAAATGAAACGGTCCAACGGTTACATAGAATGGAAAAGAAAATATATCATGGGAATTTCTTTCTTGGTGTTACCATAGAAACTGTTGTACACTATATATTCATTTCTCTTTGTATCATTTTTGACTTTATTTAAAATTTAGATTTATCACTTATTCTTTGGTAAGCTATATTAAATTCTATGAAAAAAAAAAAGAAAATGAATGCATTACCTCAAAATATGTTTTATCATTAGCTTTTCGAAATTAGTTTTTGTTTATTACTAAATAAATGCTAAAACACAATTTTTATAATAATTAAATACGTTTTTTAATTACTTTCCAAAAGAAAATTTTGAATTGCCAAGTTGGTTGGTTTGTTGGTCGGTTGGCACACAGCTTGGGACCTGTGCTACGCCAAAGGCGGCATCGTCTCGATTTTCAAGTTTTGGTGACAATTTTTAGGTTTCTTTTTCTGTTTTAATATTTTTTGGCTCAATGTTTTATTTGTTGTCAGTAAGGATTTGGTTAACAAATTTACCGAAATAGAACAATTAATTTAGATGCAGTAATTTTAACATAAGATGCACTGTGAACATAAAAATGAAACATACATAATGAATAAACAAAACGAAATAAACAACAATACAACTAAAATAAACATAAATTTGAAACAAGCAATATTCTTTAACGAAAGCTCATAAATTTTGTATAAAAGAATTTTAAAAATGATTCACATTTAAACCAATAGATGGTACTGAACTATTTCAATGTATGACAATGCTTAAAAGTACTATAAATCTTTAAAACTGTTCTTTGTTTTCAACAGCTAAACATAATAAAGAGTAACTGAGTAATTTTCGAGCCACCCTTACCATTACCACATAACACGCCCATACTCTACGTGGCAATTTCTTAAACGTTAGTTTGAGAATCTGTACAAGGTGTGAAAATGCGGTGCCATCTATTGATTAAAAAATTAACTATTCATAAAATTACTGTATACTAAATATATGAGCTGCCTTATTCCCATGTTACCCCCTTGATCTTTATATTTATTAGGTGCGTTCGTAATTATATAAATACGTAGCACCTATTGTCGTCGTCTGGTCCGTCCGTCCCATTCCGCATATAACAACGCAAAAACTACCCAACCGAATGGTTTTAAATTTAAGATATATTATCTTTGCAGAATTTTGTCGAGACATTTCAAAATTTATAAAAATCTAATCAAAACTTTAGAAAATATTAATAAAAACATTTATTAAGAAATGTGATTTTTTTTTTAAATCGGTGCTTTCTTGTTATGGGAACTTCCGATGTTTAATCGTCAAGCGACCGAGATACTTATTTTATGACAGAAATAAATCTGCAGACGATAGAATTCAGTTCACAGAATTAAAAATCATCAAGATCTGAATATTTATATAACTAGCCATAGTACGAACGCACCTCATTTGTCACGTTTGACGTACAATTTCCAACTTGTTATAGTTAATGAATTAGTGGATTTTAAATTCCGAGAGTGGTTTTGAAGACACTTTGGACACACACACATGTACACCTATATCTATGTGTATAAACAGGGTGATTATAAAAAAGAACTATCCCGATATATGAGCCCCTAGCTGTCATACCGTTCACAGAAACTGAATGAAATTCTGGCCTAAAGTATTTTGAGGTATGCGCTCAAGAATCATGTGAAAAACAACAGTTAAATTCTAGCAGTTACGGTTACAGTGACAAAATTTCGAAAATTTCAAATGGTAACACCTACGTTTTTTTTTTTATTATTATTATTGGAATGTGATCTTCATAGTGAAAAACCATAAAAAGCGTTGGAACGGTACCTGTAGCACGAAAATCGCCGACGCTAGGCAGACTAAGAAGAAAAGTGAAAACAACTAATAAAGGACAGAGAAGGAACATAAAGTAAAACATTTTATTGTTCAGTGCTATCCACCATCTGCCGCTTGTAAAGTGTCGTCGTGTGTGAAATGGAAAATGTATGAAACACAATAACATGTTTTGTTTTCTGTTGCTTCACTGTCCTTATTGGTTTTTTTCACTATTCTTCTTAGTCTTGTCTATCGCGGGCGATTTTCGTGCTACAGGTACCGTTCCAACGCTTTTTATGGTTTTTCACTATGAAGATCACATTCCAATAAAAAAAAGTTGGTGTTGCCATTTGAAATTTTCGAAATTTTGTCCCTGTAACCGTAACTGTTAGAATTTAACTGTTGTTTTTTACATGATTCTTGAGCGCATACCTCAAAATACGTTAGGTCAGAATTTCATGCAATTTCTGTGAACGGTATGACAGTTAGGGGCTCATATATCAGGATAGTTTTTTTTTATAATCACCCTGTATATATACACGGTGTCCATAAATTATTATTGGGGTCCCTTACCTTATAACTTTTGATTACGGATATGACGAAAAACATTATTACATATCCGTAAAGTACAACTCAAAAAGTTTTTTCAAATAACATAAACAAAGTTACATATGCATAAAATTGCAACTCAAAACGTTATCAACCAAATAACGATCATAATCAAATAATAATTAATATTAAAATTGTACAAAATTTATCAAAATGTTATTACTGAATTATGACAACAGAATTAGATACTTAGATAGGACCAACATACGCACATTACTATCATTTCTCAGCGTTCCACAATCTGACGCCGCTAGGGTTGTCTCACAAATTTACGGAGAATACTTATGTTTGTATTATTAAAAAAAAAAACTTTTTGATTTGTATTTTACGAATATATAATAGTATTTTTTATGTTCTGAAATAAAAAATTATGCAATAAAGATATCGCCAGCAATAATTTATGGACACCTTCTCAATCCTTGTCCACAAATCTACGAATTGATTATAATACATTTTTTGGGAGAAAATTGTCTTTTACAATCAGTGGAGACACTGTCAGAAGAGAATATCACGTGTCTCATCGCAGGATAGTTGTAATTTCACAGCAATTTTTAAAGCACGTGTCTGCTTGCTGATTATAAAAATCAAAAATAGATATTTAAAAATAAAATCATAAAAAGTAACGGTTGAAGTAAATTTTCCATTAAAAAAATAAATTTCATAAATTATTAATATATATATATATTAAATAAACAAGAAAGATGTGTATTCATATTAGCAACATAGTTAATATTATTTTCGTTTGTTGAAAAAACATTACCAAAAATTTATCGAAAGCTCCAATTATAAAAAATTCTTCAACTGGAAAATTCCTTATCAATAACAGAGTTCTGTTTCATCAGTTGAAAATGCGTTCGTGTATACAATGTATATATATATCTTAATAAATGTTTGTATATTGTATGTAATGTATGTATTTATTTGTCGTTTCTTGTATGTACTGTAAGCATGCTGTAGATCATATATATTTTGAGTTGTCTGTTAACATGTATGTGTGTTTTATGTATTGTATTATGTATGCATGAATGTTGTAAGATGGATTAATATATATATATATAGAGAGAGAGAGGTAATGTATTTAGTGATGGAGTAATAAGACGTATTAATAAAAAAAGTCCTTGTTAATTTTAAACATAAAAATATTTCCAGTAAACCATTTATTTCTTGGGCGTTTTATTACTTTTTGGTTTATTTTATTTTTGTTATTTATTTAAACTCATAAATGTCAGTCTTTAAAAATATTTATAAACATTGAAATTCAAACGTGTTATCGTATTTCCTTTCTATCTTTTAAAACGTTTTACAGCTATTTGATTAAATAAATCTCTACTAAAAAAAGACAATTAAGTGTTGCATATTTTCGAATCTGAAAACACTGAAACAGCACTTAAAAAGAAGAAAAAGGGGGCAAATACAGAAAGAACCTTTTTGCTTATTCTTCATTAATCGTTTCCCAAGAGGATTCTTTTTAAAAATAAGGAAAAAGAAATAATGATCAATACTGAAATTTTTACGCGTTTGAAAAGAAAATTCGATAGCTTTTTCTGTTTATTATGGTTATTTTTTTTAACAGTAAGTATGTGTCTGTTTTAAACTAAAAAATACATTTAATTAATGTTAAGGTAAAAAGAAAGAAAAATGTGCAACATAAATATTGTATCTTCCTTATTTTTTTATTTCTTATAAAGATTTGCAAGATGACGATAGGCTTAGATAATGAATAATTTAGGGTCAATTAGACTAGCTAACAGAAAAGTAAAACCCGATCAGTGGCTTAGGAAAAATAAGCACTCATGGGGGCTCAAGCCCTCCACATTCAAATAAAGACATTTTTTTTTTTGTAACATAAGTTGTCCCAGATACATTTTTTTTTGTCTTGAATGTTTGATATTTCGGTACTTTTATGTTAGCCGGTTCCCAGTGATCGCCAATTTTTTTTTAGTCTGACCAATCCCCTTTTTTCTTGCCAATCGTTTTAACATTGGCTAAAAACAAATGGCGGATATTTTAACATTGCAATATAATAACTTAAAAAGTTACTTAAAAATAGCAAAAATATAATCATGATAAAATAAGTAAACAGAAACATATTAATACAAATAACAAAATCTCCCGTAATTGGATATATTAATGATTAACTTAGTCAATAACAAAAATGTTAAAATAAGACATAGAATAAATTAGAAACATTTTATTTCAAAATGAATTTTATTTCATTTTATATAATCATCATCCTCATTTATATATATAATGATGTATAAATATAATTTATATATATATATATAATATATTTATAACTTTATATCATATAATCATTATCATCATCATCATTTTATTTCATTTATTTCATTACTGGGTTGCGAGCCAAATGATGCCAATTGAAACAAGATTTGGTGAGTTATCACTGGCGCCCAGTTAACATAAAAGTACCGATATTTCTTTTCTGAAAAAAACAAAAAACAACGCTGTATATAAAGACACTTTCTAAGTATTGTTGATATTTCTAACATGTAAATCTAACATCCTCAATGCCACCCATTTATATTTTAAACTCAAATATTTAATATTTGAAAGTCTCAATCCAGAATTTCATTATATTTTCGTAAGACGTATAAAAGTTCATAATATTTTCGGAAACACAAGTCTTTCTTTAATAGTGCACGCACTGACACTACAGTACTAGTTATTTTCTGTAAAAACCTTGTATTAATTCATATAGGGGACGAGGCCTCTCAACAACGCGTTGTCTTGATAATTTGATAACCGTAACCATCTAGAATTAATTATGCTAAAATCTTCTATTGGATTTTTTATAACGGTATTAATAATTATTTTTAACGATTAGTTATTTGCATAAATATTATATTTATTACTATAGCAGTAAACCCGTTCTTCGGACGGAGGACATGAAAAAACATATTCATCAATTCTAAACGGAGAAAGAATTCATCGATGAAAAAAACATATGTAAAAGTATATTGGCAATTTCAGCCATAAACATGAAACATATTTTACATCGATTGTTTAAAGAAAATGCGCTTTCATTTTCAGCCTAGACTAACAAAGAGAGGGTCAAGCTTGGTATTCACAGATTTTGATTATTTTTATATATGTTGTAGGGTAAAAGACCCTTAGTCTCAGGTTCAACGAATTTTATACAACGCTCCTTAGTTCTCGATAAATAGGAAGTCTAATATTATAACACAACTTAAATACTTACTCTGTAACGAAATTACAACGTTGTTCGTCCGTCGGTTGCTATGGCCTCTGCTCGTTAATCCGCGTTCCCGGGTTTGGGACCGGCACGCGCTACGTTTGTTTTTCTCATTTTTTGTTTTATAAATATACTTTTAAAATTATAATTTAATAATCTCAACTAAAATTTTTAATATCCTTCATGAATTATAATGTTAAAATATTTAAATTTTATTTATTTATTTATTTTAAGCCATTATTAAACATTTCTCATCATTTAAAGAGATTTTTTTAAATGGATCCATTATTGACTGGTAAGAATTCCAAACTCGTTACAAAATCATACCTTATTTTATTAACTATGAATTAATTCAAAGCGCAAGCATACGCATTACAAATTAAAAAATATTTAATATGCAAAAATATGCATTATAATTTAATTCTTATGCTAATTTTTAATATAATTTTGCTTCTTACTAAAAAGCAGAGTAGTACAGGGTTATTACAAAAGAATCATCGGGTTTCCGGAGCGTTTATTTCGGAACATAATTGGGTTACAACAATGAGTTATACATGAAAATAAACCGAAAGTATACAAGATTGACGTCCATACTACAAATGTTCAATATGTGCTGCTTGAGTGATACGGCAGATGTCAAGGCGATAATCGTAATCTTTTTCTCAAAATTTTACACAGAGTTGGCTGTGGAATGGAAAGTTTGCGGCTAGCGCAATTTGTTGATTTCTTGGAACTACGGACGAAACTCTCTCTTACTCGGTTCACTGTTTCTTCAATAACGCTTGGTCGGCCGGAACTTTTGCCTTTACATAAACAACCAGTTTCTTTGAACTGTCGATACTAGAGCAGAATGCATTGTTGGGTTGGTGGTTTGCATTTGTATGCCTTCCGGAATGCTCTCTGAACGGTTAAAAGCGATTCACACTTTGAAAATTCTAGTACACAAAACGCTTTCGGCTGTCCAGTCGCCATTTTGAATATGACGATTGCCCAGCAATCATGGCAACCACACGCGCGTGACACAAACGCAGCGCGAAACTGCAGTTAACGCCTCTCGTTTGAGTTGTCATGGAAATATATACGTTTCCTATCATAGTTCGCACGTAGTAACGTATCAAAACCTGATGGTTCATTTGCAATAACCATGTATTATAATCGCATTGACTTCCCTTCTTAAGGCAATATATAAATGGTGTTTCTTTAAAATCCCGAATTGACACAATTGTTAAATATTATTGCATCGATAAAGCGTACATGAAATACATTTTAAAAGTGATTAAACAAAATTAACTATTTAATGATGTTTTATACAACGATTTAGTTACAAATAAAAAAATAAATAGGTTAATATTATAATTAATGCACAATATTATAATTTTTAATTAAATAACAATTACAAGGATATTTATAAAACAAAAAATGAGAAAAGCAAACGTAGTGCGCGCCAGTCTCGAACCCGTGCCCGCGGACCAACGAGCAGACGCCGTAACAATTCAGCTACGACCAACGAATTAACGTCGTTACAAAGTAAATATTTAAGTTGTGTTAAAATATTAGACCACCTAATTCTCGGGAACTAAGGAGCATTGTATAAAATCCATTGAACCTGAGACTAAGGGGCTTCTATCTTACAACATATATAAAAATTATCAAAATCTGTGATTACCAAGCTTGGGCCTTCCCTTGTAAGATTAAAATCTAGCATCAGAAAGTAAATTGTTTTCATTTTAACGGATAAACCAAAAAACTATTAAAGCTAGGCTAAATGTCTTAGTAGGCCGAGCCGAAAAAATCAAATGTTGGATTATGGAATTCCAATTAATTTTTTACTAAAATTAATAAAAATTATGAAAATGGACAATCTCGTTTTCTAATAGCAGGCAAATGGTTTACCAGTCCATCATAATTAACTGTTAAAAAAATTACCAGATCGGTTAATAACTTTACCCTCCTCAAGAAGGTCAATGTTTAGAAAAACATCCAAAAGCAGCCATTTTTTACTAAAATTAATAAAAATTAGGAAAAAGGACAATTGTTTCCTGAAAACGGTTAAATGGTCTACCATTCCATCATAATTAACTGTAAAAAATTAACTAGATCAGTTAATAACTTTTGCCTCCTCAAGACGGCCAATTTTTTTTTCAGAAAACCGCAAAACATTATATTTTGATACAACTTTTTTACTACAAGATGATGTAATTTACCGCATGAAGCTTTAAACAGCTGCAAATTTATTAATAAATAATTAAAAATAAACAATATAAGTGCTTAACTAAATGTATTTTTGCATCAATAAAAAAGTTGTATCAAAATATCATGTTTTGTGGTTTTTTGAAAAATTTTGGCCGTCTTGAGGATGCAAAAGTTATAATCCCAACTGGTTAAATTTTTTTACAGTTAATTATGATGGAATGGTAGACCATTTAGCCGTTTTTAGAAAACAAATTTTTCATTTTTTTATGAATTTCAGTAAAAATTGGCTATTTTGGCATTTTTTTTAATCCTTGGCCGTTTTGAGGAGGGAAAAGTTATTAATCGATCTAGATAATTTTTTTACAGTTAATTATGATGTAATGGTTGACCATTTGGCCATTTTTAGAAAACAATTGTCCTTTTTCCTAATTTTTATTAATTTTAGTACAAAAAATATTTGTTTTTAGAAGTTTTTCGAAATTTTAGCCTTTTTGAGGAGAGAAAAATTATTAACCGATCTGGTTAAATTTTTTACAGCTAAATATGATGGAATGGTAGACCATCTGACCGTTTTTAGGAAACAATTGACTTTTTCCTAATTTTTATTAATATAAGTAAAAAATGGTCGTTTTTGGCAGTTTTTTAAAATTTTGGCCGTTTTGAAGAGGCAAAAGTTATTAACCGATCTAGTTAAATTTTTTAACATGTAATTATGGAGGACTGGTAGACAATTTGACCATTATTAGAAAACAATTGTCCTTCTTCCTAATTTTTATTATTTTTAGTAAAAAATGGCTGTTTTTCAAAATTTTGGCCATCTTGAGTAGGCAAAAGGCACATAAAAATGAAATTTTGCACAGTTACAATTGACTAGATAATGCAACTTCTAGCACTATTAGAACTATACTATTATCCCGCACTATTATCCCGCACTATTAGAATAATATAATCCAAGATTCGATTTTTTCGCCCCGGTCTTAATGTATTAGGCTAAATGACAAAAATCCGTCATTAAAGCTGAAGTCACTTTTAAAAAGAAAGCATGCATGAAGTATTTTACTTAAGACTGCACAAAAATGAGTCTTTATCCCGTAAAGCTCAGAATTCTTACTATAATGTGGAAATTAACAAGTTGAATATTGTTCTTCAAACGTAACAAATGAAGTGCATTCGTGTAACTAGTTTCAGTGAAATGAATTATTTCGTCAGTCATTATGATAATGATTAATTTCCGTAATAAAGTAAATACATTTTAAGTTGGCATATTTTTATCTTTTGCTGACATTTACTGAAAATTCCAATGGGAAACTTAAGCCTAACTTTGAAAAATTCAGAACTTGAAATCCATATTTAGACTCTTTTCCGTTTAATATCTATTTCTCCGGGAAAATCTATCCAAAAAAACTGTCGCTAGATTATAGAAACAGTTTTAGTATACAAATTCGGTTTTTAAATCTAGTAATACGGAAATAATAGGACTCCATCTTAAATGGTACGTAATCACCATGACAAACTATAATCATTACATATCATGGGATTTCATAGAATTAATTACGTTTGTTAGGATTTAATAGCTTGTCCATAGAAGCTATAAAATGGCATATACGTCATACATGACTACAACGTCATACATGTCAGATAACTTGGCGATACATCTCGGTCGCTTGACGATTAATCCTCGAGAGCTGCTATAACATGAAAGTACCGATTTTTAAAAAAATCGTATTACTTAATAAATATTTTTAATAATATCTTTTTAAGTTTTGATTCGATTTTCATAAAACTTGAAATAATTCGACAAAATTCTGCAACGATTATATATATTAAATTTCAAACCATTCGGGTGGGTAGTTCTTGCGCTGTTATATGCGGACAGACGGACGGACTAGACGACGACTATAGATTCTAAAATATTTATGCGTTATATAATTACGAACGCACCTAAAAGGATTTTTTTCGACAACCCTCTTTTTAAATTTTGGCAAAACCATTTCGCTATATTTTAAACAAATCTAACTCTATGTTAGAAATTACAATTTTTTTAACATCACGTAATTTAACCAGTTAAAATTGCATAATATGTATTCAGTTTATATGCATCTAAAATTTCATCGTCAGATGGAAATGTTTTCAAATATTAACTTACGGTTGTAGTCTGAAAAAAAAACGAAATTTTTGTGAAGTGAAAGTGATGCTGGCCTTTAGCAGAATACGTGCCTTTTTATCCTTCATACCAAACATTTACTGGCAATTGAGAAACAAGTAATATAAAAAAAAAATTAAGTCATTTCCTATTTTTTAATCATAAATATATAAAATAAACCCGTGCAGCATTAATGTCCCACGTTATCTTTATTGAACATTATTTTATAATCATCGTTGCGGTATTTTATTTTTTGTTGGCATCACTCATTTGAGATAAATCTTTCATTTCATTTATGAAAACAATGGGAGAAATTTTTTTCTCCCATGTAAAAATTAAAATTAATTAATTAAATTTAATTAATGAATTAATATTTGAAAAAACTGTATTAACATCAATTGTCATCCAGTACAAGTTTAAAAAAAATTTATTTGAACTTGAATGGATGAATAGAAAATATTTTATTAACGATTGAAAATTCCAACAATATATTGTTATGAAATTTGTAAATATTTCATTCTTTTTAATTTATTTTATTTTATTATTGTGAAAATTGCAGCATTATTAATGTATTTCCTATTGAGCATCATGTAACTCAGTGCTAAAGGCCTCAGGTGGTTTGCAAGGAAAACAACCTTACAGCATCGGTTTCTATAATGAGTTCTATTGGAAAATCGCCAAGGAATGGGTTTATCGCCAAGTTGGCGATGGTTTTGGCGACTTATTTTTGTCGCCAAATTTGGCGATATATCGCCAAATGTCGCCAAGTTGGCGACGGATTTGGCGACTTTTTGTGCAACCACCCCCCCTTATACCTGTACATTGGGATCCTTTCTCGCTTTGGTTCTCTATCGAAGGTTAAAGAACTTTCTGGTAATTTCTGGCATCTGAAGGCTCTGGAATAATCTGGAAAGATCTCTGAAACCTATATAAGGACCTCCATCAGTTCAGTTAGTTAGTTGTCTGTCAACTGCGATTGAATTCATACGAGAGGCTTTGCATTGAGAACTGTGTTTCTCGGATTGATTTTGTCGTTGATACGTCGTATTGAACGCATTGTTTGTGTGAAATTTTGCTGTGCTTTTATTGGATTTGAAGATTACTGAATATCCTGTAATTTTCAGAAGATATTGGTGTTCGTATTGCACTGTTTATAGTGAATAAAGCCTTTTTATTGTTCTTATATATTGGCATCAGTCCTTTCGAACCCCGAGCTCACAACATTTGGTGTCAGGAGTGGGGTTGAATGCCGATCACCAGAGCAATGGAGGGTGAACTGAAACAATTATTGGAGAAATTAGCTGCGAATCAGGCTGAGATGTCAACCAACCTTGGCGAGATGAAAGCTGAAATGAAGAAGGATATGTCAGCGATGGATGAGAAAATGACTGCCAACCTTGGCGAGTTGAAAGAAGAAATGAAGAAGGAAATGACTGAGATAGATGAGAAAATGACCGCAAACCAGGCTGAAATGAAAGAGATGTCGGAAGAAATGAAGAAGGATATGTCAACCAACCTTGGTGAGTTGAAAGAATTAATAGATAATAAAATAACATCTTTAAATGAAAGAATTGACAGCGTGGAAAACAAATTTGAAGGAAGATTTCTGGAAATAGAGGAAAAAGTTCAAAAGACAGCCAATACCGTAGAAGAAAGGATAGAGAGTATAGAAAAGGAGTTGGAAAATGTGAAGAAACAAAAGATAACTGCCGAAAACTATCCCGAAGATGTCAAGTATCAAGCTATGCTTCCCCGGGCCTCTATTAAACTCTCAACCTATGACGGAAAATCCTCATGGCCAGTTTTTAAGACACAATTTGGGATCGTAGCGGACGCCAATGGATGGGATTTCCAGACAAAGGCTTGCCAGTTAGCTGCTTCTCTACGAGCTGATGCTGCCGACGTCCTACAGACTTTGCCTGCAAATGAACCGCTGGATTTTGAAACGCTCGTCAGTGCCTTAGAATTACGCTTTGGCGAGAAATGCATGAAGGAATATAGCAGACTCCAGCTCAAATCTCGACAGCAGAAATCCACTGAATCCCTGCAAGAGCTTGCTACGGATGTCGAGAGACTTTCACATCTTGCTTATCCTGACTGTCCGACTGAAATTAGAGAAAGCTTGGCTCTGCAGCATTTTATTGATGGTGTGCGTGACCCTGAGATCCAGAAACAACTCCGGATTGCAGATCTCAGTGACTTAAAAGGGGCTTTAGTTTATGCCCTGAAATTCGAGGCAGCCCAGCAAGCTACAAGGAAAGATCGACACTTTGTGCGAGTAGCCAACATGCCTGAGACGTCGGATAGAGCTGTGGAGCATTTACAGCAGCAGGTGAAAGACATGATGAGGCAGATGAACTCCTTGATGGACAACAAAACTGGCAGAAAGATCAAGTGCTGGAAATGCGGTGGAGAAGGTCATATTCAAAGAAACTGCCTAAAACGACCCAGCACAGAAGGTAATAGCTCCCCACGAACGGCGGAGCAGGAAAACTAATTAATGGCCATCTCGCGGGGCGGAGGTTGCCAGATTTCGAGAAGCCCCATTATCAAGTGTGTCAAATTTCTGCAAGAAGTTGCGGCAAGAACGGAGTTTTTATAGTCGGGCGTGTGAATGATTTACCCTGTAATATGATCATCGATACAGGAGCCAATGTGACCATCATTCGGAAAGATCTAGCTCACCGGCTAAAGGAAAAACTCCTCTGGACCCCGCCCCGTGTTATCCTCCAAACCGTGACCGGGGATAAGATCGACATACATGGAAGAATGAAATTGAAAATAAAGTTTGGGAACGCCGCTTACCATCATACAGTCTATGTGGCCGATATTTCAGACCCTTTCATACTCGGACTGGACTTTTTAAAAGAGCAAGGATTTACACTGGATTTTAAGAATAATGAGTTACGCTCTGCTCAAGAAGATGTCACTATTTTCAAACTTGGAAATGAGTCCGGGTCTATTCAACGGATCACAGCCAAGGCAGATGTTATCATCCCTCCTCGGACCGAAATGATGATACCTGGATTAACTGGAAACGAAAGAATTTTCCAGTATGGCTTGACTGGATATCCTGAGAAGAGCCCAAAGGGAGTGCTAATAGCATCAGCGCTGGTAGATCTGTCGAGAGCTGTGATACCTGTGAGGATTGCGAACGTAAGTGAAAAGTCTAGAATTATCCAGAAAGGTGAAATGCTTGCAAACTGTGCTCCAGTCACCTGTGTTTGCAAAGACCCGAGCTTGACGTTATCGGAACCGCCTACAAGTTTAACACCTGTAATTGGACGAAATGAAAATTTATCTCCTGAACAGAGACATGCCGCAGAAAGACTGTTCCAGGAATTTAAGGATGTGTTTTCACAAAACGAGAGTGATATAGGGCGCACTTCACTGACACGTCATAGAATTGATACTGCCAACCATCCACCGATTAAACAGCATCCAAGACGCTTGCCGTTCGCAAAACAAGAAGAGGTTTCTAAGCTCTTACGAGAGCTGCAGGATAGTGACATCATCGAACCGTCATCAAGTCCGTGGGCCTCTCCCATCGTGTTGGTCCGAAAGAAAGATAGCTCCACAAGATTTTGTGTGGATTATCGTAAACTTAACGATATCACGAAGAAGGTCAGCTATCCTCTACCAAGAATAGACGACACGCTAGATACTCTTTCAGGACATAAATGGTTTTCCACGCTGGATTTGAAGAGTGGATATTGGCAAGTAGAGATCCATCCTGATGACAAAGAGAAGACCGCATTTACTACTGGACAAGGACTTTGGCAATTTAAAGTTATGCCGTTCGGGCTCTGCAATGCTCCAGCAACGTTCGAGCGCCTCATGGAGACAGTGTTAAAAGGTCTGACTTTTGAAGCTTGTCTCATCTACCTAGATGACGTCATCATTGGTGGCCGTACGTTTGAAGAACATCTAGAGAATATTCGAAAAGTGTTAACGAAACTAAGAGCGGCGAATTTAAAGCTGAACCCTTTGAAATGCAAGTTCTTCCAACGAGAAGTAAACTATTTAGGACACATCATCTCAGCTGAAGGTGTTCGAACAGATCCTGAAAAAGTGTCTGCAGTAAAGCACTGGAAACGTCCGGAAAATGTCCATCAGTTGCGAAGCTTTCTGGGACTATGCACTTATTACAGAAAGTTTGTACAGGGGTTCTCCAACATCGCAAGACCCTTGCATAGGCTCACTGAAAGCAAACAGAAGTTTCTATGGACACAAGAATGCGACAATTCCTTCCAGCGGCTGAAAGAAGCTCTCACATCCTCTCCAGTCCTTACCTATCCGCACCCCGAGAAACAGTTCATTGTGGACACGGATGCCAGTCATGAAAGTGTCGGCGCTGTACTTTCCCAAGAAATAGATGGCCAAGAACGAGTCGTAGCATACTGGAGCAAATGTTTATCGAAACCAGAGCGGAATTATTGCGTCACTCGTAAGGAGTTATTAGCTATAGTGAAAGCCATAGAACACTTCCATCACTATCTCTATGGCAGGAAATTTCTCCTTCGTACTGATCACGCATCCCTAACATGGCTGATGAATTTTAAGAACCCAGAGGGCCAAGTAGCCAGATGGATACAACGGCTCCAGGAATACGACTTTGACATCAGGCATCGCAAAGGCTCATCGCATGGAAACGCCGATGCCCTATCAAGAAGACCGTGTCCCGAGAGCTGTCGCTATTGTTCCAGAGCGGAGAGCAAATATAATCCCGAATATGTCATACGCCAGACGAAGACTTCACTATTGACGCCACCAGATCCCTGGAGTGATGAGAAGATTCGAGAAGATCAAATGGCAGACTCTGAGATCAAACCAATCTTGGAGTTATTAGAATCTTCTAGCACGAAGCCCAGTTGGAAAGACATCTCTACTTACAGTCCTACGACGAAGCAATATTGGGCTCTTTGGAACTCCCTCCACGTCAGGAATGGTGTCCTGTTCCGAAAATTCGAATCGGAAGATGGGAAGACATCTCGGTGGCAGTTGGTACTTCCTCGATCCCGAATACCAGAGGTCCTCAAGGAATTACATGGCAGTCCCACTGGTGGCCATTTTGGAGTCATGAAAACATTACATAGAGTCCGAGAGCGCTTCTTCTGGGGAAAAGCGAGAGCTGACGTCGAACGATGGTGCAAATCTTGCGATGCATGTGCAGCTCAAAAAGGACCAAAGAAACGTAGCCGAGGAAGATTACATCTCTACAATGTAGGAGCACCTTTCGAACGCATCGCCCTTGACATCCTAGGTCCTCTGCCAAGAAGTGCTGATGGCAACAAATACCTCCTTGTTGTCATGGACTATTTCACAAAATGGCCTGAAGTTTATGCCATCCCTGATCAAGAAGCTTCTACGGTTGCGGATGCCTTGGTACACCAGTGGATATCAAGGTATGGAGTCCCCCTTCAAATGCATTCTGACCAGGGGAGAAATTTCATCTCTGCTGTGATTGAGGGTCTCTGTCAACTTCTCGGAATGGACAAAACTAGGACGACGCCTTTACATCCACAGTCGGATGGCATGGTTGAGAGGTTTAATCGTACCATCCTCAACAACCTCTCACTGCTAGTTTCAAGAAACCAACAAGACTGGGACCAAAAACTTCCCTTGTTTCTCCTCGCCTATCGCAGCGCCGTCCATGAAACGACCGGCTATTCCCCGTCTCAGATGCTTTTCGGTCGTGATCTTCGTTTACCTTGTGATCTGATTTTTGGTCGCCCTCCAGATGCGCCTTCATCGCCAGAGGGATACGTGCAGAATCTCCAGGCACGATTTGAAGACGTCCACAACTTGGCTCGAGAGCGGATCAACATACAGACGGAGAAGATGAAGACCAGGTACGACACGAAAGCCACGGGACATCAATTCAAAGAAGGTGACAAGGTTTGGTTTTATAATCCGACTCGACGCAAAGGACTTTCTCCCAAACTGCAATCGCACTGGGACGGTCCTTATACAGTCCTAAACAGACTGAACGATGTCGTAATTCGGATCCGAAAGTCACCAAGTTCGAAGCCTAGAGTCGTTCATTACGACAGGCTGGCTCCATACTATGGCCATAGTACTTAGTTCATTGATTGTAAATAGTGTAATGTAAATAATGTAAATTAGTATGACCATGGTCTTGTATATAAATTAATGTAATTATTTATTTTGCTTAGCATTATCATTATTATTGTTATTATTATTTAAATACTTGTATGTAATAATGTCTATGCTTTAATTTTATTTTATTTTTAAATAAGTGTATATTTTGTATAATTCAGCATTATGAATGTGTTAGCATTTGTTGGTAACGGGTTTGCTTTCCGATCAAGGGTTGAACTGCCCGGGACGTGCAGTCCTTGAGAGGGGGGCAATGTTATGAATTTTGTAAATATTTCATTCTTTTTAATTTATTTTATTTTATTATTGTGAAAATTGCAGCATTATTAATGTATTTCCTATTGAGCATCATGTAACTCAGTGCTAAAGGCCTCAGGTGGTTTGCAAGGAAAACAACCTTACAGCATCGGTTTCTATAATGAGTTCTATTGGAAAATCGCCAAGGAATGGGTTTATCGCCAAGTTGGCGATGGTTTTGGCGACTTATTTTTGTCGCCAAATTTGGCGATATATCGCCAAATGTCGCCAAGTTGGCGACGGATTTGGCGACTTTTTGTGCAACCACCCCCCCTTATACCTGTACATTGGGATCCTTTCTCGCTTTGGTTCTCTATCGAAGGTTAAAGAACTTTCTAGTAATTTCTGGCATCTGAAGGCTCTGGAATAATCTGGAAAGATCTCTGAAACCTATATAAGGACCTCCATCAGTTCAGTTAGTTAGTTGTCTGTCAACTGCGATTGAATTCATACGAGAGGCTTTGCATTGAGAACTGTGTTTCTCGGATTGATTTTGTCGTTGATACGTCGTATTGAACGCATTGTTTGTGTGAAATTTTGCTGTGCTTTTATTGGATTTGAAGATTACTGAATATCCTGTAATTTTCAGAAGATATTGGTGTTCGTATTGCACTGTTTATAGTGAATAAAGCCTTTTTATTGTTCTTATATATTGGCATCAGTCCTTTCGAACCCCGAGCTCACAACAATATATATAGAGAGAGTGTGAGTTAATAGTAGGTATTAAAAAAAAAATAGCGTAATTTTCACTCATTTTGTATTTCACATATACTGACATTAAGGTACGTAAAGATGAATGAATATTTAAAATAAAATTAAAATTAGTCTGTAAAAGGAATAAACTGTTAAAAATTTTGACCAAATTCTTTCCCAATGTTATTATAATGTCTGGATATTATCAGCAAACCTAATTTTTTAGGTCGATTGAAAACAAAAACTTTTGTTATCAAATACGAAACAAAAACACCGATAATCGATAAATTTTGCTAACAATTTGAAACACACATGTATATTAATAAACCTCAAACGTCCGCGTTAGTAACACCCGGTAGCATAATAATGTTTGCATCAATGTAGTTAAAACTGTGTTGCAACAATGTATTTACCAACTTTGCACTCATTAAAAAATGCGAGTCGGACCTGATTTCGGACATTTATCAGAACTTGCGTGATGAAGACATATTTACACTAGTTTCTACATTTACTGCTTTTAACACGTGATCATTTAATTATTATTTTAAAGTTTTATTTCTGTTTTTAATAGTCACGTGTAAATACATTTCTTAATTGAAAGGGAGTATTATTATGTGTGCTATTTTACAAATTGGCAACAATTCAAATAATGGATTTTATGAAATATGAAATAAATCTTCATCAAAATAATGATAATTTTGATTAAAAAATTATAATATAACCTCAAAAAATTACTCAAATTAAAAAAGTAATTGCAGTCTGCACACCGCAAACTTGTCAACTATATCCTTATAAATTATGGTTATATTCCTGTGCATAGTTTTCGTTTCTATAAAACTTTAAGAGAACTATTTTGATCAACTTTAATATTAAATATCTCTTTAAATAATTCTTTGATTTAAAAACTGTCTGCTTCAGCGTATTTATCGAACATTTCTTTATAAAACTATCAATTTTCGTATTATTATATGCAATAGTTTGGTGGATATTTGTCCAAAAAGACTTCAAGGCACAAAATCTTCATTGACAGCGGCACGGTGGTGGTTACTTTTTAGGTAGATTTCGTAAGAAATACTACCTATTACATTCTCACCTAAGTTGGAAATTTTGAAAAAATTTTGCAGATCTACGCCGATTATGACTCCCAGAACCCAAAACCACCCCCAGTTCAAAAGTTTATATACCTATCTATCTATCTATCTATCTATCTATCTATCTATGTCACTTTTTTCTGACCACGATAACTGGAAAAATTCTGCATAAATCTCTTCCAAACTGATACATAAAATCAAGGGTCATAAAATCTCGGTCAAGTTCGTTAATGGGCTAAATCGAACCAAGGGGGGGGGGGAATGGGGGTGCTTTTTGTGAAAACAGAAAAACCCTCATAATTTCTTTATTATTATACGTATCGAATCCGTTTAAAGTTATTATTACTTCTAGGAAAAGGGCCGAAAATTTATGTATGACAGATTTTTGATATAATTAAAAATGGCCTAAGGGGGGGGAAAAGGGGGGTTTTAGAAGAAAAAAAATCATAGCTTCGTCAATTCACAAGATATCACATCCGCGTAAATTTATTATTAATCCTCTTAGTATTATCTAAAACTTTTATATTGACAAGTTTTTTATAGGACCAACCGTTATAGCAAAAAAAAAATTAAAAACAAAAATAATCCCTGCCGGCTCCGCCTGCAAACAAGTTATTTTTCGAAGTAGGCAGTTCCAACTCCCGCATCTTTTCGAAACTGATACATAAAATCAAGGGGCATAAAATCTTGGTCAAGTTCGTTAATGGGCAAAATCGAACCAGGGAGGGGGGGGGGATGGGATGGGGGCTTTTTGTGAAAACAGAAAAACCCTCATAATTTCTTTATTATTATACGTATTGAATCCGTTTAAAGTTATTATTACTTCTAGGAAAAGGGCCGAAAATTTATGTATGACAGATTTTTGATATAATTAAAAATGGCCCCAAGGGGGGGGGGAAGTGGGGTTTTAGAAGAAAAAAAAATCATAGCTTCGTCAATTCACAAGATATCAAATCCGCGTAAATTTATTATTAATCCTCTTAGTATTATCTAAAACTTTTATATTGACAAGTTTTTTATAGGACCAACCGTTATAGCAAAAAAAAAAAAAAAATAAAAGCAAAAAAATCCCTGCCGGCTCCACATGCAAACAAGTTATTTTTCGAAGTAGGCGGTTCCAATTCACGCATTTTTTCGAAACTGATACATAAAATCAAGGGGCATAAAATCTCGGTCAAGTTCGTTAATGGGCAAAATCGAACCAAGGTGGGGGGGACTTTTTGTGAAAACAGAAAAAACCCATAATTTCTTAATTATGATACGTATCGAATCCGTTTGAAGTTATTATTACTTCTATGAGAAGGGCCGAAAATTTATGTATGCCAGATTTTTGATATAATTAAAAATTGCCTTAGGGGGGGGGAAGGGGGGTTTAGAAGAAAAAATTTCATAACTTCGTCAATTCCCAAGATTTCAAATCCGCTTAAATTTATTATAAATCCTCTTAATATTATCTAAAACTTTTATATTGACATGTTTTTTATAGGACCAACTCTTACAGCAAAAAAAAAATCCTTGCTGGCTCCGCCTGCAAACAAGTTTGGTTTCAAAGTAGGCGGTTCCAACTGCAGCATCATCGCAAAAAGGTCATTTCTTCCGCAATTCCCGACAAACAGGCGCCCCACGGTCTGCGTCTTTGAAATCTACCTGTGCCTGTAGGCCGAGCCGTCAGGGATTTTTTTTTAATATAGAGAGAAACGATTTACAAAACAAAAAATTATAAAAGCACATATCCATTACTTGTACAAGATTGCATTTAAGACCGAGTTTAGGCACCTTACGCTGTTAACATAATCATTTATATATTTAAAATGGAATGCCTTTCTAACAAATTAATTCGTCATACTTTTTATGGTAACATCAGCATCTTCCTAACAATAGAATAATTAAAAAACGATAAATCTCGGTCCAATGGTTACTCCGTATGAAAAGGGGAAAATATACCTCCACAAATTTCGTAGCTATGTGTTACCATAGTAACTGGTGTCATGTATTTCAAAGAATTTAAAACTTTTTTCTGAATTTTTCAAATGCCATTGGCGACGGTATTTGCAGATTTTTTTTGCAACACGAATTAGTTTTTAATTGAAAGCAACAGAGGCATTGATAGAAACATTAAAAGAAAATGTTTCTTTTCTTAAATGCAAAGCGCAGTTGGTTGAGAAAAAAATTTAAAAGAATTTGTAACTAATAATTTGGAAGCTAAAATAAAACCGACTGCCACTGATTGTTTTTTAACCACGTCTTGTTTAGCGTTGCAAAAAAACATTGATGTAATAAAATGTCTTTTTTTAAAAAACATTTGCTAGTAATTGATAATTTGCTTTTGTGTCATTAAAATCATTTATGTTTAGTCGGATGATTATTTTTAAAATAGAAAATATTTCTCTCTACTTGTGCGCTCTTAATTTGCATGAAGTAAATCTTTTACTAATCGACACTTAATATCGGCTAGGAGTTTCAAAAATAATTAGTTGCTTTAAAGAAATAGTTTCGTTTTACATATTAGATATTAGAAATTAGATTAGAAATTATTTAATGAATGTGCATATGCACAGAGTGACAATATTTTTTAAATAATTTTAAGGATAGAAGTTAGCACTTTAAATCCTACTAAATATATTTTATATCGGAAGTTCTGAATTTACGTGCGATTTGCCTAGTGGATAAAGAGTAGATATCATTCAAGAGGTGATGGATTCGAATCCAGTTTCAGGCTCGGTTGTTCGCAATGTCCCTCCGGAGATAAGTGTTTGAATTCAACAGCGATACTTTCGTTTTAGCTGCATGTCAGGAGTGAATAGCCGCGGAAATCGCCAAAGATCTGTTAAATTTGTGCTTTATTTATATTATTCTGTTATTTTATTGATGAAGTTTAAATTTTGTTATGGAATATTAGCTGGAAACAAATGCTGGGCTATTTAAAATTTTTTAAGTGCAAACGAATTAATCTTTCGTAATCGGGCTGCATGCTATAGAGATAAATTAAAAAAATCATACTTGAAAATTATTTTAAAAACCATTAAAAAAATCTGTAAATTGAGATGTAGTTTTCAAACAAATTGCGTTTAAAAGAACTTTTTTTCCTATTCGACGTTGTGAAAATGGAAATTGTGCGACGTTTTAGAAGTTTAAAAAGTGTAATAAAAACGAAATTTATTGGCCAGAGGTTGACACCGTCAAAATGACGTCAACTTTATTTACGGACATGTTTTTGTTTTATAATATAGGTTTACTGTGAGCAATTATTTATCACGCACTCATTTCTAAAAGCTAACTTCTATAAACGCGAAGTACATAAACAACCAGTTGGAAATTGTACATCAAACGTGACAAATGAAATGCGTCCGTACCGTTATTATTTCAGCGAAATAGATTATATCGTTTCTTATTTCATGATATGATTAATTTCCGTAATAAAAGAAGTACATTTTAAGTTGGCAACAGTTTATCTTTCGTTGACATTTACTGAACATTTCAATGGGAAACTTAAGCCTAGCTTTGAAATTTTCTGAAATTTTCTGACTCTTTTTCCATTTAATATCTATTTTTCCGGAAACGTCTATAAAAAAAACGGTCGGTAGATTATAGGATTGTTATAATTAAACAATTGTAGTATGCAAATTCGGTTTTTAAATTCAGTAATATGGAAATAATAGGACTCCATCTTAAATGTGACGTAATGCTTAACCATGGCAACCTAGAAGCATTACTTATCACGGGATATCATTGAATTAATTACGTATTATAGGATTTAATAGAGTGAAGGAAACTTTTATTAATATCGTTTTAAGTTTTGATTCAATTTTTCATAAAATTTGAAATGACTAGACAACATTATGCAACGATTATATATATTAAATTTCAAACCATTCGGTTGGGTAGTTTTTGCGCTGTTATATGCGGACAGACGGACGGAACAGACGACGACTATAGGTTCTACCTATTTACATAATTACGAACGCATCTAAAAATGAGTATCTTATTTTCAAAATTGAGACTTAAATACTTATCCTTATATATTATTTCTCCTGTCAACATCCCTTTTTCTAAGAAAATATGAAACGCAGAACAACGAATGAGATACCATATGAAAGGTTTTAGAACCGGCTTCTGACATAGCCCACTTAACAATTCGTTAAAACATGTTTTTGATTAAAATTTGCTGAAAATTAAAAATTTAATCCTCATTGTTTTCATAAAAGAAATGAAAGGTTTTCCTGAAATTATTGTTGCCTAAAAAATAAAATATCACATTATATGATGCTCATAGCAATTATTATAAAAAACACCGCACGGGTTTATTTTATACTTATGATTAAAAAGCGAAATTGAAATTGAAATGTTCAGATTTATATTTCTATGTTCCATGTTTTTCCCGAAGCGGATGACGTCATCCTCTAATGCAGTTAAAATACAATTGTTAATTTTTTTTTTTTTCTCGCGCGTGCATTTTGCAATCTTGGATCAGTTTTTAGTCTAACTTTGATGGAATAAATTAGATGATATTCTGGCTTGACTAACAACTAAATGTTGTTTGCAGATATTTTTATCCTTGCTTTTTCTTTAGAAGTTTAAACCTGCATCTAATAAATATTACATATTGATAAAAAATGATACTTCTCTATTATCCCGTCAACCACTTTTCATAACAAAAAACTATCACCCAATAAACGGGAGAACGTTGCCATTGGAATATCAAAAAAAAAATAAATAAATAAAATATAAGAATTTAAGGACACAATTGTTATTTTAATTAATAAAATAACTACTAAATCAGTAAAACATAATGAAAAATACACGCAAATGTCGAATGTAAAACCACTAGATGACGTAACAAACACGCATATTTATTCTGACATCAAGTAATTGGGACTGCATTTTTGGCGTTTAATCTTACAGTTTGGCGGTAGTTTTTTTGTTATGAAAAGTGGTCGACGGGATAATAGCGAAGTACCTAAAAAATATTAGATTTCAGTGCGAAATCTTCGCACGGGCCCTCTGGTATTTACTATAAGCAGATAAATTTTTCAAAATTGAATACGTTTTGTTTAAAAACAGGTTAGTGGTTTTTTTTTTTTTTTTTTTTTTTTTTTTAACAGAATAACTTAATCTAACGAAATGATTAACTTTTAAAAATGTTTCCAATATCTTTAATAATTGTCAAGTAAATGCACAAGTGATATAAAATATCTTGAAAGTTAATGCACCAATGTTTTTACTGTAAAAGCGCATTTAAGTAATAATGAAAACATTTAAGAGGATTACATCTAGCTTTTACAAACGTCACTTAAAAAGTCCTTTTTTGCGAGTTTGCGGTTTTTAGCCTCAAATCCAATAAAAGGAAAATTGTTTTCTATATCTATTTTTTTTTTTTACTTGTTTTCTACTCTACTTATTTTACAAACGTTTCATCTACTTCCTCCAAAACTGACAGGCAACATCATGGTTTTTTTTTTTTTTTTTTTTTTTTTTATTACTGTGATTTTTTTAAGGCTTCTGTTTTCAGAGAAATTATTTGACATTTTTTTTGAGCTGACTTTTAACTTACTTCAAACATAGCGGTTTGTTTCATATTTATCATGCACACTTATTTTTGAGAACGAAATAATATATTATTTATTTTAACAAAAAGTGAAAAAAACTCATTTGACTTTCCTTCACTATTAAAAGGAAAGTACTCAGAAGATGAGAACTAAGCTTACTCGTTTTTTAATACTTTATAGTGTAGTTGAAAAGTATTTATGAATTAGGTCTGTCCGTCTCCCCGATGTTCTAACTCGTGTAAATATAGTCGGATTGCCATGTACGTGATACAGTAGAATCCCATTACAACGAACTTCACGAGACCGCTAAAATATTTCGTTGTAACGGAATTACTCCAAATTAATCTAATGCATTACATAATATACGTAAATTTAACGTGTAAGATAGATTCACCTCTCGTTATAGAGGATTCTAATGGAAGACTAGTTAAATTAATGTAGGAAAAGTTAGTAAAATAAAATTCAATATTAAAAATTCAAAATTAAGAACTGATCTTCATTTGGTTGTATATTATTCAAAAAAATCTGTGATTTTACTTACCCATCATACGTAGTATAGGGTAAGTCTTGTAATCGTTTTGAAAATCGAAAAAAAAAATTTTTTGACGGATTTACACGTTTCAGACACTAGAGATTCCGAAAAACATATTTTTAGAAAAAAAAAATTTGCCGTCCGTCTGTGTGTCTGTATGTCTGTGTGTCTGTAAACGTTCTATCTCCCAAAAAAATTGAGATAGAGACTTGAAATTTGGTATGTACTTAGTCTGTAATAATGGAAAGAAGCTTATTGAATTTCATTAACCTCGATTATCTGGAACTGTTTTTTTCGGACTCTCGAAATATTCGTTCTGATAAAAGGTATATAAAAATTTTCGAAATTGTTTATTTTAAGAAATGAATATAAAAGACAATAAAAAAAAAAACAAATTCTGCATAAAGCATGAAGTCGATCGGATAATAAGTTGCCGCGATATTTGGAATCCTATTTCCACACTCTTCGATTTTTCATGATCCTGTATTTCATCCAAATTTCACTTCAAAGATATATTTTAATTGAAAATTTGACGCTTAATCAGATGCAATAAACCGCTAGTTAATAGAATTATTATTTTTGGAGTTATAAGGATGTTTCTTTCAAGCAATTCAGTAATCGATCTTTTAAAGTTTATGACGTCATCGATCCACGATTTTATATGAATTGCAATGCATTTTATAAGTAGTTTACACATTTTTATTTTAATATTTTACATTATGCATATCCATGATGGGTAAGTATTACTTAAGTAAAATGTATTACGGTGGCCCCCCAACGACTATTTTAATACTTTATAGTGTAGTTGAAAAGTATTTATGATTATGTTTGTCCGTCTCCCCGATGTTCTAACTCGTGTAAATATAGTCGGATTACCATATACGTGATACAGTAGAATCCCATTACAACGAACTCCACGGGACCACTACAATATTTCGTTGTAATGGAATTACTCCAAATTAATCTAATGCATTACATAATATACGTAAATTTAACGTGTAAGATAGATTCACTTCTCGTTATAGAGGATTTTAACGGAAGACTAGTTAAATTAATGTAGAAAAAGTTAGTAGAATAAAATTCAATATTGAAAATGCAAAATTCAGAACTGATCTTCATTTGGTAGTATATTATTCCAGAAAAACTATGATTTTTTGTTTGTACACGTGAATCTGCATGTTGACGATAACAAACACGTGTGTAACAAATGAATGTGTGAGAAAATACTTCCTCTGGAACATTCTGTTTATAAGAAACAGTGCTACACTTCATCTTCTGCATTCTATTCGAAGAATATTTCATTTCTATTAAGCAATTGAAAATAAAGAATGAGCTCGATGAATATTTTTCTTTGTAACGGAATTCCTAATAAAATGGGCTTCGATAAGTCGGAATTTTTAATACATTGGAGTTAATGCAATTTGGAAAGGGGCTTTGTCAAGTTTCGTAGTAACAGGATTTTTCGTTGTAATGGAATTCGTTGTAACGGGAATCTACTGTATATGTTATTGAGGTCTACTATAACAAGTTTTCTAATATTAAAAATGAAGTGTGTAACATCTATAGTTCATTTACAGGGACACTCAAAAAGATGCCGTTACATTGTATAGTATTTGGGGAAAAATCGTTTGCAGTGTATTTTAATGATGTTACACTATTTCAAATATGCTGAAATCGATATATGTCACTGAGGTGCACTACAAGATGTAGAATAGGGTGTGCATAGCCTTCGTCGTTCATTTATAGGGACACACAAAAAATTCGATTACAGTACTGTCTTTGAGTAATAATTGCTAGAAGTGCGTTTTCCAATGCAGCATGCGTTTTTAAAGTTAACTAATTTATTTTCCTAATACTTGATGTTGATGAATTCTATAGATCAGATACAGGACTACACAAAGAATTAGAGTTTATTTCCATTTATTAACAAAAATTGCTAGAGGGAAATTTTTATTTTGTTATGCGTTTCCTAACTGAACTACATTTCTGCATACTATGCAGTATATATACATTTCTATAGATCCTATACAGGGTGCGCATAAAATAATTCGGTTACTTTTCCGACTATATACGGTAATTGCTGAAATTGGCTTTTCAAATGTGTCACGAGTTTTCGAATTTGTTTACATGATTTTGGTCGGGGCTAGTTGAGCTTAAGCCGACAGGTAGGCCTCCCCGCTCTGTTTGACTTTGACCTTGTTTACATCATTTTTAACCTTATTAAGAGGGGAAGTTTTGTTACAGTGTTCTGAGTATATTTCATAATCTATGCTTCACGCATGATTTATTTTATTTTGTAGTTCAACTATATCATAATTGTGCATGACAGGCGTAAATATAAGTAACAGTAAAAATAACCTTGTCTATAAATATAAATATAATCTGCTATTACTCTATTTTACATATTATATATTTAAAATGTTCGTTCCTATTATACAAGAATTAGACAGGCTTAAAAAATATATACTTTTGTGAAAACTTTTTTCTAAATTAATCTTAATTCTATACATTTTTGGACTGCTTTAAAAAATGATTTCTATATCTTTTTTCCTGTCATACAACTTTTCACAATCTGCGTCAATATGTGTTACATTAATGTATATAGCCTGTTGAACCTAATAACAATAAATTAATTAAATGGAACAACTAGATTGTACAGTACACGTCAAGATTTGACGGTAAATAACTTGAAAGTTCCTTTAGAAGTATATACTTTAATTTGTAATTAGTTGATTTTAAATTAATTAAGTAATGAAAACTTGATAAATTGATATTGTGTAAGCGATTCCTATGTATATAAGACGATAGATGGTTTTGTCAGGCCAGCCTACACAACTAGTGAAGCGAAATAAATTTAAGCTTGTAATTTACATTCTAGTATGATTGATGTTTTGCAAGAATTTAACAATAATTATTAATTGAATGATTTATTTTTACTTACTACAGTCTCAATTTTCTTTTAAACATCAATATTTAGTATTTTCTTTTCTTTCTTTCTTTCTTTCTTTTTTTTTTTTTTTTTTTAAGCGACCTTTAAATTTTTTTATTAATTATTTTTTTATCAGGCTGATTCTAAAACGCTGAATTTAAAATTTGCTGTTTGCATATATACTATACATTTTTTAATTACTTGAATTTTATTTTACATTTTTATACATTATTTATATATTACACCATAGATAGCAACATGATTTATTTTATATTCCTTATACGAATATTTTTTCTTTTTTTTTTTTTGTTTTTTTTTTTACGGAGAATAAACACGTACTTTTCTTAGTATATATATGACATCTTGATAAAGGTCATACCAAATATAACAAAAATTCTACATCAAGTCAATTTATTTAATCGTTAATTACATGCACAATCTTTTACTTTAAATACTTTTAATGTAAAATAAGTAATTAAAACAAAATGTTCTTGTGTGTTAAATTTTACTTAAAGCATTCGAATAAAAAAAATACAAATTTTATAACTTCTCCTTCTGAAGTAAAATATGACATTAAAATGAATAATCGCCAATAAAATAACAAAAATCATTCTGTCCGGAGTAGGTATCGAACTGACGATCGAAACAGAAAACCACAGAATAAACGCTGCGCCTTAGACCCCTCTGCTCCCGTTTCCTCGTTCTAGTGTACTCTAAAACTGAATAAGTTCTAGATTTAATTTTACGCATGCGCAAATACCTTCATTTTTTTGTGAATCTTACAGATGTCCCTTTTCGTTTTAATATATAGGATGTTATTCGAAAATTTTTACATAGATTGACATATACAGATAAATTGCATTACAATAGATTAATTTTTTTTTTCATAGTCAAAAGTCTTATACTGCCTTTTTCCTTTGCTTGTAAAGCTGCGCTTTTTTATTTATATATCCAACAATAATCGACAATCATATATCTCACTGATCTATATAATAGGTACATATACATGTTTTTTCCCATTGTGTAAAAGAACTGTTTGATAACTTCCTCAATAATATCGTCAATAAGAAGTCTCCATTTCTGGGCTTTACATTTAACGCCAAACTCCCGAATCAACATCCTACCCAACACATATGTAGATATTTCGTCCATTTTGAGCTGTTGGCGCAGCTTGTCCCGAATGGGACCTTACGCCATAAAACCCTATACAACCAACCAACCATTTTGAGCTGTTTAAGTACAAAATACATCCATGTACGTCAAATCTTCATCAAGCATTTTGTTGCCCACTTACAAGGAGAGTGCCAAGCTTGGTAATCACAGATTTTGATTATTTTTATATATGTTGTAGAGTAGAAGCCCCTTAGTCTAAGGTTCAATGGATTTTATACAACACTCCTTAGTTCTCGAGAAATGGGGGGAGGGGTGTCTAATATTATAACACAACTTAAATACATACTTTGTAGCACAATGACTGCGTCGGTCGTAGCTCAGTTGGTATGGCGTCTGCTCTTTGTTCCGAGGGCCCGGGTTCGATGCCGGAGAGCACTACGTTTGTTTTTCTTATTTTTTTAATAAATATACTTGTAATTATAATTTAATAATCTCAATAAAAAATTTTGTTAACATAATTAAATTTTAATTTAGCATCTTTGATTTTTAAACCATTATTAAACATTTCTCATCATTTAAGGAGCATTATAAAAATTGGATCTATTATTGACTAGTAAAAATTCAAAAATCGTTCCAAAATCAGCATATTTACTATCAAATTATAGAATTCTTCCCCCATCGCAATAGAAAACGAAGATATTTCAGATACTGGATTATTTGTTAAAAATCCATTGTTTTGCAATAAAATTTTACAGTGCTTCAACGCATTTGTGACATCACTTTTCTGATTTTCATCGAATCCCGACACTTCAGATTGATCTTCTTGTGAATTACAGCTTGCTTCTTCAATTTTTATACGATTATAAGCTGTTATAGAATGACACGCACTTGTGCGATAAAGTTTGAAAACAAAAACACCACTTAACTGCACCAAACTAAAAAAAAGAAATAACCAAAGTCTGTTGTGGCGCCTTCTAGTTACAATGAAATAAAACATAAATATGTTGTTAATTTAATTCTTATGCTAAATTTTAATATAATTATGCTTCTTACTTTAAAAACAGAGTAGTATTATCATCGCATTGACTTTAAGGCGTTTCGTTATGGCAATTTATAAATGATGTTTATTTACAATCACGAATTGACACAATTGGTGAATATCGTTGCATTGATAAAGCATGTATGGAATACATTTTAAAAATGATTTTTTAAAAAAATCAAAAATGCTAAATTAAAATTTAATCGTGTTAACAAAATTTTTTTTGAGATTATTAAATTATAATTACAAGTATATTTATAAAAAAAAAAGAGAGAAAAACAGACACAGCGCGTTCCGGTATCGAACCCGAACGAGCAGACGCCACACCAACTGAGCTACGGCCACCGCAATTATTTTGTTACAAAGTAAGTATTTAAGTTGTGTTATAATATTAGACCCCGCCCCCATTTCTCGAGAACTAGGGAGCGTTGTATAAAATCCATTGAACCTGCGACTAAGGGGCTTCTACCCTACTACATATATAAAAATAATCGAAATCCGTGATTACCAAGCTTGGCACTCTCCTTGTTAGACCAATCAGCGATTGTTGCCCACTCGGCGGCGTAGCCATTTCTTCTCCTATGGGTAATTAAATGGCGGCGTGAGTCAGCCCGGATTGTAGGAGCCTTAGTCAAACCCATGTCCATTCTAATACAAAAATTGAATTTTTCAATACATGACATCCATACAACGCTCATATCCCAACATAATATAGACGAACATAATATAGAGATAAATATGACGTCCATTCTACAACGTAAACTGGATCGTCGAGTAAATTACATCCAGAATGCATTTATATTTCAACAATTTACCGACTAACATAATATAAGAGGTAAATTCGAGCTAAATAGCTACTTTCGATACACTTTTTACTTTTCTGGCAACATGAACTTTTTGTTGTTGTTAGAGATGAAGTGGGTTGCGTTTTGATATGTTGTAATAATGTTCAGTATTCAAGTAAAGATTCCAATTTAAACAAACATAACGTTTAATATAATAAAACTTAACGTAGAATGTGATCCTTTGTTGCAGCGGCTTAACAGCAGCGCAGCGCCACACCTTTTATGACATAAACAAGGAGTGGAAGTTGAAGTGAGTTTTCGTATGTGCGCTTGTAGCGCCATTTGTTGAAATGCACCGGGGAGGATAGATACATCACCATAGAGTATCCCCCCTAGTGAACAAAGTGAACGACAATATACAAGAGTAAAATACAAACATATGAAATATTTAAAAGCTTGAGACAATGTAATACAAAATAATTCAAAACAGATATACATAAATCAATATTCAATACAATAATAAGAATTATATAAAATATTACGTACAAAGTTGTTGAGTTATATTACATATGAGTGACTTGTATGAGTTATATTACATATTCAGTCACCAAATGTTTGGGAAAGGTGACTTTACGTCCAGAACGAGTTGTAGAATGTTTATCAATAGATGTCGGCTCAGTTGATACCTCTGGAGCAGGAACAGAATTATCAGTAACAACAGTGTCAGACAATCGATAGGCTGGCTTTACTCGATCGATCGAAATTGTTGATTTTCTGCCATTTATGTCAAGCTAATTTTATCTAAAAGGATCAAGTTAATTTTATCTAAAAAAAAGGCTCAGACTATTTAGATTAAATTTTGCATCCTATGCTTTGCGGGCACGAGAAGACTGTTGGACTAGGTCATATGTTCGAGAAAATTCGATTAGTGGGTCATTATGGGTCAAGCTATTTTTATCTTAAAAACGGCTCAGAGGATTTGAACTAAATTTAGTGTCCTAGAGTTCTAGGAAACGAGAAGACTATTGGGCTAGGACATATGCTCGATAAAATCCTATTAGTGGATCACTGTGTGTCAAGCTAATCACAATTTTGATTATGGGTCATTATGGGTCAAGATATTTTTATAAAATAAAAGACATTATAGTAATATTGCAGAGAGAAAAGTATATCGAGTTGAAATCTAAGCTAATTTTGACCGAGCATAGCTCGGTCTTCCCTGCTCGTGGTTACTTATCGGTTTTAAGTTTTAAAATTTTCAGAGAATCAATTTTAATTTTGCGTAATAAAATATTACAAAGATTTTGGATTGTATTTAGTTTCTTATTCTTCCCCTCCTCCACATCCTCAAACTTTATCTAATGTCAATACTACACAAATATAAAAATTTCTTTTGTATGATTTGCGAAAACCTATTGGAGTCAACAGTCTTTGGTTTGAAAAAAAAAACAAAGTTCATAATTATCAATAAAAACTTCAAATTGGTGAATTTCTCTTGAATAGAAGAAAATCATGTCAACAATAGAGACCCAATGAAAATAAGGATAAGTTTAGTCCCTATAGTAAATAAATAATTTTTGAACATTAAAAAGAAACTTATTTATCTTTAAAGTTTATTTTCATTTATTTTATTTTATCTATTCAATGTATTTTAGAGTTAAAACAGCGATAGAGTGGTTATTTTCATTTACTGAAAAAGTAATCGATACTAAAAATAGGAAATTTTCCATTAGAAATATAGATTTATGAAGTTTTATTTAAATTGTGATTTGGGTGTATTTATCTTACACGTATATAGATTTATCTTACAGCACATGTCATCTGTTTAAATGTATTTATCTAATAAAATAAAAATTTTGATTTTTTTTTTCAAAAACATTTATTTATTTTAATTGCTGTTTTTGAAAAAACTTCCTTATAAAAAATTATAGAATGCCCTCTGTGGAAGATTCTTCGATTTAACTGTACATTTAAAAAGTTTTAGGCAAATATTGATATACCAGGTGCTTCATAAATTCGCGCAAACTTTAAAAATTTATAATAAAAGAAGTAATGCTAGGAAATTTTTTCGGTTTGTGCGAGTATGATCAGAAGGATTTTGGATTTTTTTTAGGTATAATAAAAAATGATTCCAAAAGTATCTGATAGAGGGCGCTCACGCGTCATACTGAGGCGTTTTATGTAAATCAGGCAAACACAAACAGACAATGAAACACATCAGAATAACATGACACTGTGCATTTATTTTAAGGTAAAAGATGCTCAACATGACCACCACCACCAGGTATTAGGCAAGTGTCGGCGCGTCAGTTCCACCAAAGTGGCTAGGGAGCACCGGTATACACGAGACTAAGTATCCCCACAACCAAAAATCTGCCGGGGTCAAGTCTGGAAATCTCGCGGGCCACTTAAACTTACAACCTCGGCATATCAATCGGTCTGCAGTGAAAGTGTCCAACAGGAACGTCTTGACTTCACGTGCAAAGTGGGGCGGAGCACCATCCTGCATGAAGGTGACGACAGGTAATGCATTTCTTTCCTGCAATGCAGGCACAACGTGGTCACGCAAAATTGTAAGATACCATTCTGCAATGACTGCAGAGGTTTTCTAGCCGGATTCAGGACAAGGCTCTTAAAAAAAAGGACCCAGAATTAAAGACGCAGTGAAACAACACCAAACAGTCACATGAGGAGCATGCAGTGGCTTAGTCAGGTACTTACGAGGGTTTGACGTCACCCAGATACGACTGTTTTGCGTACTGATGTCACAATGCAGTGAATAGTGTGCTTCATCCGTCCACATGACGTTCAGCAACCATTGTGGGTCACGCTCCATTTGTGCCAGCGCCCGTGTAGCAAACTTTAGTCTTTATCTGTATCTGCCACTAATAACTGGTGAAGTGCCTGTATCTTGTACGGATACAGATCCAAGATTCCGTGCAGAATACGTCAAATCGACGATTCCGGAATCCCCGATATTCTCCCAATTTCACGAGCACTGCTACTCCCCGTTGATGTCTCGGCTGCCAATTCTTCCATGACACTTTTTACAACATGGACGCGATCCTCGCTCGAGGATGGTCTGCCCCTACGCGGATGATACTCAAAACATCGTACTAAATTGAGTATCCCATTCAATGAAATAGGGCTTTTTTGCGCCTTAATTCCTTTCTCCGTGTGAAACTTTCACAATGCAATAGTTGTGGATTCACCATTCTTGTAGAAAAGTTTAACCACCAGCGCTCGATCTGGTAACGATAGCATGCTGCCGAAAACGAATGACGAATCCATTTCCAGCCGGGTGTTTTATTGCGATCCTGATTTGCATAAAACGCGTCAGTATGACATGTCACCCTCTATCGGTTATTTTCGGAATAATTTTTTATTATACATGGAGAAAAATCCAAAATCCTTCTGATCATACTCGCGTAAACCGAAAAAATTTTCCGAGCATTACTTCTTTTATTATGAATTTTTAAAGTTTGCACGAATTTATGACGCACACAGTAAATTGATGCAGTGCTCAAAAGTCGTGTGATAGAAGAAGCGAAATTGTCGTAGACCCTAGTTTTCTCATAGTGTTTAGTCTAACATGCTGTTTTGGGGGGGAAATATTTAGCGAGTAATGTAATTAAAAAAAACTAGTTTCTAAAGAGTATTAATTTTATTTTTGATGTTACTTCCAGTAAGAAATAAAATCTCAATCCATAAAATGTCCAGAATGAGATTATTTTCTGGTGGGTGCTCTTGTGCCCGAATAGAAGTTTGATTGCTCTCAGAAGATCACAAGTGCGTAGTTTTATTGTATAATAAGCGACGGTCATTAGTGATCTTCTGCAAGCAAGTGGAATTTGATGCCTTTGGTGTGTATGTTACCTTGGGAAGGATTGTGGATTCATATTTGCCTCGAAGAACTACAATTTTTAAATCTGCAATATGATAGGAGTTCGACTGCTATACCAAAAGAGATGAAAGTGAAGTACGTTTATTGAAGTAGCGTCAAAAATTATATTGATGCTCCCTACAAACTAGTTTCTTTTTATTACATTACTTCATAAATTCGTTTCTCCAAAAAAAAATAGAAAGTTACACTACAAACTATGAGAACCCAATAAAAATGTAATTACAAAAATTATTTAGCTGAAAATATTTTTAAATGATCATCCTGCAATAATGAATAATATTCTTTTTTGGGTTCGAGGCTGTAAAAAGGCCAACTGTTTGGGAAAACATTGAAAGATCACCCCATTTGAAAACATTATTCTCTTGAATAATGTACTTATTTTTTATTCTGCTACTGAAATGATAGCAATATATGCAATAGATTTGAATAATATAAGGAATATTCATTTAATTTCAGATTAATTTAGTGTTAAATATTGAATGTATTAGAAATATAATGTTAAAATAAACTATATTATAGCCAATGTCTATAAAAACGAGTAAAATTTCAAATGTTAAAATTGAGGTTTGTTTATAAATCATGTACATTAAACTTTACTTAAATATATTTTTATCACCATTTCTATGTTAGTTTTTAGTATTTAGAAAATTTTTCATATAACTTTTACAAATCATGCTTTTAGCAATTTTTTCATTATTTAATAATTAAATAATGAGCTGATAAGCATGACAATAAAAATAATGTGGTCAAGAGAAATAGTAAAAAATCCTTCGTATATATACAATGTAAGCAAACAATCACGCTGTCAGTTTACCTACTGTGATATCATGAGAATATTGTCCATAGAGTAAATTTGTAAATATAATGTGAAATTAATATTTTTATGTTTCAGTCTGGGGCATAAATAAAATCTGCCGACAAGTTAAAAATAAAAATGTGCTTTTGTTTGATTAATTAATATGATAGTGCATGTGGGGATTAGAGGATTTTTACCTTTTCCATGACCTATTTATTCATTCAAGTATGTGACTTTAATTATTTATAGTAATAAAAAATTAATTTATAATCTATTTTAAATATATAGATGTGCTTTATTTAATATTTTCTCCTTGAATTGAATGCACTGCTGGTTTTAGTATTCGCTTTTGCTTTACCCCCTTCCCATATCTTTATTAATGTATGTATCACACTTTCAGAAAAAACTATAAATTTATGAGCGTTTGCCTTTCAATTTTCCCGGGCAACAGCCTTATTTGATGAAAAATGGTCTGATCCACTAAATAAGCGGCCTTATCTTTTAAATACTTAGAAAATTAAGAGCAATCCACATATTCTTACAGTTCTAGCCCATATGTTAGCAAAAATACGGTACGATCCCATACATTGTCCTCCGCTAGGGTGTAACCCTTCATTTTACTCGTGTTTCGAAAATTCTAACACGCCAAAACAGCGATTCTGTGATGATTATCTAACGTGCTACGTGCTACGGAACAGTAAGCAAAGTGTTATTGTGTTTTAAAGTGCATTATATATTATAAAGCTATATTACTTTGCCTCATAAAATTACGGGCTGCACAAAATGATGGGCATGGATATTTTCTTTTTACGGGGTATGACTGGAATCTCTGCTGCCAGCCTCTGCCCGTAATTTTACTGCAATTTTTTTTACAGTGCATGTATTCACTGTTTTAAAGATTTTCAATCTTAAATTCTGGATTTCTACAAAGAAATTGGTAAAGTTATAATCATAAGTTTAAGAATAGCTGATTTAGATTGTTTGATTGCCACCAGTTTGTTGAAATAGTAATATTCGCCTTATTTAATGATACATTAAATAAAGCAAAAATAAGGCGAATTGTACTATTTCAGAAATTTGATAACAATCTGAATAAAAAAAAAATAGCAGTGACAACACTGCGTATATGTAAAAGCTCATCTTGAAGGGATTAATAGACATACATATACAAACATATAAGTCTTACGGACATCTATGTAAGAGCTTATTTACATTTTACGTAATTTTGTTTCTATTTAACTTTGTTTTTACAAATCGGAAAACGATCATTGCACCACAAGAAATATCCAAATAATAAGTGTGATCTATATTGACATACAAATTAGATAAATGTGCTATATCGGTCATACACTATATTTCCAATGATGACCGGTCACTTGCGATTTTAGACGTTTTGTTAAATATCTGGAAATATACATGAGGAATTATTCTGAAACTTCAGGAGTGTACACAACATGATAAACGTCATATATTTCCGCAAAGATTTTTTCCCGAAACCTCATAAGGGGCCGTCAACAACTTGAAGAAAAACGAATATATTTTGGATAACCCTGTAAAAACCAATGTTGCAAAAGCATTCAAATTATAGATTATGATTAAGTGAATTATTGTAATAATTTCGGTTCATTTGTATGAAGATAGCATGTATATTAGAAAAGAAATTCAGGTTTTTATAAAAACAGTCCCAAATTTTACCAAGTTTTTTGCTTATAATTTGCAGAGTTTTTAATATAAAAACAAGTTTTTTTTCAGAAAATATGACAAACAAACTTATACACAATACATTGTAATCAGAATTAAAAAATAATAAAAATTGTATGAAAAATGAGCAGGTTTACTAAATATTGTTTCACTGCGCATGCGCGAATTCAATCAAAATATACTGTGCATAATATATTAGCTAAATGTATAGACCAACTTTTATGAAAGTCTCAAAAACATAGCTTGAAAATTCTGATAGTAATCGTCGATAGAATAAGCTCGAATTTCGCTGTTCCCAAAAGGAAGCAAAAAGATGAGGGGTTGTATCCAAATGTACTAGCTTATCAAAGTTGACATAATAAGAATGAAGTGTCTCTCATTCTATATTTGATACAACCCCTCATCTTTTTGCTTCCTTTTGGAAACAGCGAATTTCGAGCTTATTCTATCGACGATTACTATCAGAATTTTCAAGCTATGTTTTTGAGACTTTCATAAAAGTTGGTCTATACATTTAGCTAATATATTATGCACAGTATATTTTGATTGAATTCGCGTATGCGCAGTGAAACAATATTTATTAAACCTGCTCATTTTTCATACAATTTTTATTATTTTTTAATTCTGATTGCAGGGTATTGTGTATAAGTTTGTTTGTCATATTTTCTGAAAAAAAACTTGTTTTTATATTAAAAACTCTGCAAATTATAAGCAAAAAACTTGGTAAAATTTGTGACTGTTTTTATAAAAACCTGAATTTCTTTTCGAATATACATGCTATCTTCATAAAAATGAACCCAAATTATTACAATAATCCACTTAATCATAATCTACAGTTTGAATTCTTTTGCAATATTAGTTTTTACAGGGTTATCCAAAATATATTCGTTTTTCGTCAATTTGTTGACGGCCCCTTATGGGGTTTCGGGGAAAATTCTTCGCGGAAATATATGACGTTTATCATGTTGTGTACACTCCTGAAGTTTCAGGATAATTCCTCATGTATCTTTCCAGATATTTAACAAAACGTCTAAAATCGCAAGTGACCGGTCATCATTGGAAATATAGTGTATATAAACTATCGGTCGATAAGTTTGAAGAGCGCAACATTTATTCATGAAACTGTTCAAATAATATGTTTCCGAAATGTACAGACAGTTTTATTAAACAATTTATCTTGAAATCTATTATATGTAAAGTGAAGTAAATAAGTTTAATTTTAAGTATGCATGTATGTATGTGGGTCATTCTAAAGAAAACGTTAATTTATAAGCGTAAAATTTTCAAATAATAAATAAATACTCAAAAATTTAATATTAATAACTACATTTCATCTTTCATTCCTTATCAGATTAACCTAGGTGGTCGCATAATCTGCTCATTATTTGGTGCTTAATTAATTAAAAAAATATTTAGATATAATTTTTTTAATTGATTCTGAAGGAACAAATACACAATGTTTTGTTACATTATGTCAAACTTATTTAGTGTAGGATATGCAAGTCGAAGTAAATATCTATAAAGAAGCTTTCTATACATGAATTAAAACTCATTTTTATTAAACAAATGATGCTTACATTTAAAAACAGGAACGGGGATACTTAAAATTCATGTCTTGTTCTAGTTCAGTTGGGATATGGGTAACTCCTGTCTCTGATTTTTTTTATTAAGAGACGAATGTTACTACATTTCGGAAATTATTGCTCATAATTTTTTGTAACGGAGGATACAATAAAAGCTTGTAACAGTTCACTCTAAACATAGTATTTGGAAAAGTAAATTTTCTCTTTCATAAGGAAACTTAATTTTCATATAAAGGAATTTTCCGAGAAAAAAAATAATTGCCTAAAAAAATACCTTATTGGATATGAATAATACATTTATAACTTTCGCAAAACAAGTGAAATGTTAATAGTGGAGGAAATGAGTTGTAACACTTGATGGAAGTATACTTGTATACTTTTGTTCATAAAAAAAGAAAAAAAAATCGTAAATCATCGGTCTTTATCAAATATATATTTTTAGCATATTATTTTTTGGAAAACCGCTAAAACTTAATAAAATAATAATAATTCTTCTAAAATTAGCTCATGCACAGAAAACTTAACGTTTTCTTAAGAATGTACGTATGATATATATATCATACGTACATTCTTACGAAAACTCCTAAACGAGTGCTTGATATATTGTAATATATCAAGCACTCGTTTAGGATATAATTGTACTTTTAACTAAAAACAGAATGTTCAGGTTCTGAAGCACCATTCCGTGCAGTGCGTTTTAAAATGGGTCATGACATGAAATTTAACAGCAACAACAATTTGTTTAAAGCAATAGAAAGGGTATTTGACAGTGGAGTAGGTAGTCTTAATTAAAAGCAATCAAATGATAATCTTGAATCACTAAAAACTGAGAAGAGGAATGCCTTCCCAAGTATACTCATTAAATTCGAATACTTATCTCAAATCGAAATGGCCTCACTGATAATTCTACGGGAACCGAAGAAAAGCCTCTTTAACTCGCTGCAGACGATCACTCGAAACTCTAAAATACCACTATAGAAGTTTTACTGTCAACACTTTGATAATATTATAAAAGGGAACCCTTTGGATTCCAACAGTCTTTTATTTATAAACACGAAACTGAACTTCTTCCCACACTGTCAGAACTCTCAATAGTAGACTCTTGTTAAAAATAGGTAATAGACAAACTCATATTGTAGATGACACGTGAAGAACTCGGCTGTGTTCAAATATAGACTAAATTTCCATTAAGGGCGAGATGCATAAAAATCCATCGGAGCTAACTCTTACCGCAGTTTTTATAGCAACTACACAACCACAGCTATCATATCATTGCACAAAATAACCGTGACAATCAGATTTCCTGAGATTTAGAAACACTTGGTAAAACTTAACGAAATGAGAGAATAGGTAGTTCATTCACGTACAAATGTTAGAATTCAGGATATCACCATCGCACGCTAAAACTCTAACTTCACTCGACCAGAGACTATCTTCAAGACACTATGCTACAAGGTTATCTTTTCTGAGTATGTAATTTTTAGCAATATTATGTTAGTATAATAAAAATCTTATTGATACAGATAAACAAATTAACAATAAAAATCATTTATAAATCGAAATTTTTAATACTATCATAATATTCTTTACTAATCTAAATCATGCAGAATCATTAAAAGTTTCTTTTTATTTTCTTCAATATTATAAGTTCTCTTTGGCTGAATGCGAACTCTCTAGAGAAAAGAATCGCGATTTTTCTCATCTAAGCAAAAGTATAACATTTAGAATAATACGAAAGGAAAAAGCAGTAACAAGAAAAAATTATCTTTGTTTTCTCCATTAGTGTATTAATGTATTTTACGAATGACACTTTTTATAGGAAAAATGGAAAAAATTAAACAAAATTCTGAAGAACAAAAAGTTTTTTTTAAGGAACGTGTAAAAAAATGCTGTTAAATTATTGCTTGTACAAGCAGTTTTTCTTTCACTAACAAAAATTACAAGCGTTGTTGTTATTAAACGATAAATAAAATAGATGATAAAATCATGCTTATATAGTTCATATGATATTTTTAGAGTATTGTTTTTGTTCAATCATATTAATACTAAATATCATCATCATCAAAAAAAAAAAAAAAAAAAAAAAACATTAATGCAATTACACGGATGTTTCAAAAGTAATAGGTAAACATAAACAGTTAATAATCAGAAAAGTATAGACACTAGCAAGATTCAGATTTCACAAAAAATGCACAAAAACGGCATAGGATTTTTTCAATAACGTAAACAATTATTGCCAGAAGAGTTATATTTGATACCAACAGATGACGCTTTAATTGCATCAGAGATTCGTTTGGCAACGCAACTCAATTTGCAAAGTAAGGAGGATTTAACTTATTAAGCTTGACTATTGCCATTAATAAGAATTACCATCAAGCATGGCAAGGCACTCTCCACAGCATCTAGAAATATTTCTTCTGTAATTCCCGTTGCATGATGTCATAAATAGCGGCCAATAGAAGCTCTGCAACTACCATAGTGCTAACTGCTATGACAAATGCATTAATTTGGTAATAAAATATAGTATCGATATTAGAAAGCTCCATGCGTTGCAGTGCTTCTTTGTGAAAACCGCCTCATGCTGCGCTGTGAGAAAAGAGAAACGTTACTTGGTCTTGAAAGATGGTTTACGAAAATATAACATAATTTCTTCGGAGATACCCACGATTCCGAAAAGAGTTGCTTTATCGTCATAAACCAAGGGTTTTCCGAGATTTAAAGAAGCATCTATGAAACAAAAGTCACCTTTGCTGCCCGTAAATTTCAGAAACGTTATGAAGTCGTTTCTCCAGTGCATTTACCAGTTTTCTCAATCGGGTATCAACCCAAAATATATTTTTTTAGGATTTCATCAATTCTAAATTAAGCATTTTCCCGTTTACCAAGCAAACATGCTAAATTAACACCGTATTATTTTGTTACACTTGTATATATAAATTGTTTTACGCAGCTGAAAATAATTATTGAGAATTGATAGTAACCTAAAAACCGATACTCCAGAGTAGAGGAAACTGTTTAATACACTGTAAAAATAACTTTGTAGTTTAAGAAAATTACGAGCAGCAAAAGAAACTTCATTTTTATAACTGATTCTTTAACTCTCACAAATTTATTGATATCTGAGGTTTTTAAAGATAAAGGAACCCTTTGCGAAATCGTGGATAACTCGGATGAAGTTATATTATATTTTCATTTGTGGTTATATAATATTTTTGTAGAATAAAAAAAAAACATTTTTTTACAGTGTATGTAGAAACAATTTGTATCAACATAGCTGTTCTTCCTTATCTCATATATTTTTACTGTCATGTGTAGCAATATCACAAACTTTTTTTTTTAAATTTATGTTCACACACACACATACACTGTAAAAAATGACCATTGATTTTTATTTTATGAAAATATACTATAACCACGAACGAAAATACAATATAATTTCTGAGTTATCCGAAATTCCGAAAAACATGTTCTATTGTCTTTTGAATTTCCAGATACAAATACATTTTCAAAATTTAAAGAATTATTTATAAAAGCAAAGTATTTTTTGCTGCCCGTATTTTTTAGAAACGATTCCGAATAGTTTTTATAGTGCATTAATCAGTTTCCTCAGCCTGTAATACCTACTTTTCGAATGTCATCAATTTTCAAGTAAACGTTTTCAGCTGCATAGGTTAATTTATACATCAACGATTAAAGTAATAATCTTAATTTTAATGTTAATGTTAGCGCTGTTAATTTTGCATGTTTGTCTGTTAAACATATTTGTTGAACATGTAAACGTTTACTTGAGAATGGATAGCATCGGAAAAAAACTATATTCCGGGCTTAGAAAACTGATTAATACACTTTAAAAGCTACTCGTAAACAATTCAAAAATTACGGACAGCAAAGAAATTTTGTTTTTATAAATGATTCTTTAAATCTCGAAATGCCATTGATGGCTAAGGTTTCTAAAGATAAAGAAACACTTTTCAGAATCATGGTTAACAAGGATGAGTTTACATTATAAATTTATTCGTGATTACATTATATTTTCGTAGATTAAGAAACATTTGTCATTTTTTACAGTGTACAAAAAGACGCAGCGTAGTGAAAAGGAAATTGGCTTTCATTGGCTAAGCAAAATGTAAATCTCAAAAACAGTTCAGAATTGATTCTGACGTTAGTTTCATAAAAATCTGCTATTGGAATAATCAAATAATCGGTGACTGAACAACCTTAAGAATAGAAAATTTTCAGACTGGTGCAGGTCTTCTCTTTAACAGACCCTAAAATAAAGAAAATTTTGGAGGCCCTAAATAACTTTCAAATATTAAAAAAAAATATTTTAATGTTATTGAAGCCCTTTGCATAAGCAAAGAGCCCATGTAAGAATACCTTTGTGATCTTAATATTTTGGTTCAAATGTCTACAAAAAGTTTCATTTGGCGTGAAAAATTGGTTGAAAAATTGGTTAGATATGACCATCATCCAATTTAATCAGTTTCTTTACGATTCAACAATCAAAATATATTGTGCGTATTCCATTTCTCTCATAGAAAAAGTTTTCTTTCAATTGATCACATTCTTAATTTACGTTATTTTCTTTTTAAAACTTTCCAACATAGTTCAAAAGTGTTTATGAATTCGGTTTGTCTGTCTGACTGCCGTCTGTATGCAGTATGTCTGCCGTCTGTCCGTTCTCTAACTCGCGTAAATATATTCGTATTGCCATTCAATTGATATATGATATTGATGTTTACTATGCCTTTTTCGGTATTGAAAATGAAGTGTGTAGTATTTATAGTTCAGTTACAGGGACACTCAAAAGAATTCCGTTACATTACGGTCTATGGGGAAAAATCGTTCGCGGTGATTTTAATTATGTTACACCATATTTCTTTTAAATGCTAAAAGGTGTAAATTATCAATATAATACAAATTAAAATAACTTTTATTAGGTTGTTTGATATGTTTGGACTCACTCCGAGTCATTTTCAAAAACAAATGAGAATATTCCATAATTGCACGCGCTTTGAAGTTATTATTTAAAATGCTATCATTTAATTTTCATGTACTTTTTTAAAAATTACGCAGCTTATCTTTTATTTTTACTTGCTTGTTATTTTCATATCTGTAACCATGAAGTAACTCGAACCGCAATTTCGGTAAGTTAAAAGAAGCCGCATCGTTACATATTGTATTTTTGCGTGTTACTATCTCTATGGTTTCTCTTATCATGGATGGATAGTATAGACTGCAGGGAAAAATTATTTTACTTTCATTGAAATTTATTTGGATGGTTTCTTCTTGATATAATTTTGCCAGGGCTGTGGTTTTTCTATTATACTTAATATCAGCTATATGCTCCTTTTTTCTGTAAATAAATTTCCTGCTGGTCATGCCAATAGAGTAATTCTTGGATCCGTCTTCCTTAATAAAATGTATTTCATATACTTCTGAATAATTCTCAAAATTAATTGGGTCTGACCCAATTAAACTATTTTAATTTGTATTATGTTGTTAACCTACACCTTTTAGCATTTAAAAGAAATATATTATTACAAGGTGTTATAATTTATTACATTGATATTAGACTCTCTAAAACATCTTGAAATGGATATATATGTGAGGCGCACTACAAGATGCTTAGTATAGAATTTGGTGCATTCATCGTACATTTACAGGGACAATCAAAGGAATACAGTTACTTTACGGTCTATGGGGAAAAATCGTTTGCAGTGTACTCCAATGATATTATACTCTTTCAAACATATTAAAATGGATATATATCACCAAGATGCACTACAAGAGGCTTACTTTAGAATAAGGTGTGCATAACATTCATCATTAGTTTACATGGACTCAAAAAATAATTATGTTACAGTAGTAGCTATAAATAATAACTGCTGGACGTGCGTTTTCTGTTGTGGTAAGCTTTTTTGAATAACCCATATTTTGCATAGTACTGGGTGTAAATATAAATTCTAAAGATCCTATGCAGGACTGCACAAAAGATCTCGAATACATTTCCGTTTATTGGCGGAATTTCCTGGAATTTTCAACTGTGCTACGATTTTCCTAACTGAAGTAAATTGTAGAATATTATGTACTATACAGGGTGTTCCGTTAAAGGGGTTCAATATTAATAGGGGTAATAGAGGAGATCACACGGAGCATAAATCAGTATATAATGCCTGGCCGGATCTCAATAATTTTCAAGTTACAGCAAATAGAATGAAAAATCGGAAATTTGTAAAAAAACCCTCATTGCTAAACTATCGATAATGCTACATAAAAACGAAGCACATATTTAGAAAGAGCAGAAAAAATCCTACGAAATGACATAAGTTGTTTTAGAATATTGAGAATTAATGGCGAGTTACAAGCTCTGAAACAGTGAAAAAATACAAAATCAAATATTTAGCAAAATAGTTAATCGTTAATTCCAAAAATGCAACTCTACCTACATCAAGGAAAATGTTATAAAATTTGGTCCATTCCGAAAGCTTTCGAAGAAGCTGACAATAAACCATATCAGTTTAATTGTATGGGAGAAATCAAGCAGTTCCCTAGTTACAACTCTGTACTGTTGCACGCTCGGAAAGAGCGAAACTCCACCCATGACGATTGTAAACACCCCGTTTTAATATCTTTCAATTATACATTTCTGATCAACCTCTATCAATACCCTTTCATTATTCAGTCTGGTCAAGTGAATGACATATTGTGCAGCTCTCGCCTTGTCTTAAAGCAAACTCCGTGACTGCTGCGTTTCCTCCATGAACTTTCAGGATGATGAAGAAGAAGTACTTTTTATGCAAATTTTCTATGTGTATAGGAAGAAAAGTGTAATAAAACAGCAGTCATCAGTGGGCGTTATGTTAACCCTTTCAGGGGCAAGCACTTGTGCTCCTGTAACGTTGAATTCCCACCGGAATTTAGGAAAGAATATAGTTCAAAATAAGAATACGCAATTTTTCAATTTTTTCTCGTCGAAATTAAAAAAGTAAAATTTAATTAAATGTTTCTGGTTTGAATCGGATTAAAATTAGGTGGTATATAATATATACCACCGCCCCTCAAATGGTTAAAGGGAGGCTGTTGTAAGTGGGATTGTAGTAAGTTGATGTATAATAATTATGCCGGAATACTCTAACGAAGAATATGCGGACATGCATCTGATGTACCGGCAAGCTCATGGAAATGCATGTCTAGCACAGCGCATGTACCGTGAGCAATTTCCAAGGAGACGTTGCCCAAGTTCGAAACTCTTCATAAAAATCGATAGACGATTACGGGAGACTGGATCGTTTAATACAGCAAGCATTGATGCAGGGAAACCTCGACATGTACGAACACCTGCAATGGAAGAAGATGTACTGAATATTTTTAAAGATAACCCCTCCACGAGTACACGAGCTGCTGCGTCTGAAGTCGGTGTTTCTCACCAAAGTGTGTGGCGTGTTCTGCGTGCAGAAAACATGCACCCCTTTCATGTGCAGCGGGTACAACTGTTATCAGTAACAGATTGTGCTCAGCGGACAGAATTCGTACGCTGGTTGCTTAATGTAACAGAAAATAATCCACAATTTCTGGAAAATATTTTATTTACTGATGAAGCAACATTTACGAGAGAGGGCGTGGTAAACACGCACAATATGCACACATGGTCATATACAAATCCGCACACTGTTTTCCCGTCGAACGCACAACAAAAGTTCAGTGTGAACATATGGGCAGGTGTCCTCGGCGATTATCTCATAGGACCATATTTACTCCCAGATGTACTCAATGGCAGTACGTACTTGGTTTTCCTACGGGATATCTTACCGCAGTTACTGCAAAATGTGCCAGCAACATTGCGCCACAATATGTGGTTTATGCACGATGGCGCACCGGCACATTTTTTCATAGGTGTTCGCAATCACCTCAATTCAACATATCCTGGGAAATGGATTGGACGCAGTGGACCTGTTGCTTGGCCTGCACGCTCTCCAGACCTCAATCCGTTAGACTTTTTTGTTTGGGGACACCTTAAATCGCTGGTGTATGAAACGCCTGTGGATACACCGGAGGATTTACTAGCGCGAATCGTTGTCGCTGCAGGAGACATTCCCAACTCCGTCGGAGTTTTTAGGCGTGTTCGCCAATCTTTACGACGTCGCTGTCGGCTGTGCGATTCTGTTAATGGGCGCAACTTCGAACACCTATTATAATAATGTCCGTTCGTCTGCCTTCCGACATTGAACTGTGCAGCGTAGGCCAGAAGACTATGCTTCACATATGTCATAAAGTACGTGGAATGTAATTCTTTATTTGTCATTTTTATTTTATTTTCAACACTTTTTGGCACAGTATTTTGTAAGTCACAGACTGTGGTGTACTCAAATTGTAAATTACAAAGTTTGTATGAATTAATTTAAAATTTAGTGTCTTTTTTAAATTTATAATTAATAAAATTATTATGCTATTTGTTATTATTATTTCCTATCATAAATTATGATGCACATATACATACAATAATTGTCCATGTAAAACATGTACTGAAACTTCTTGCATAGTTACAAATCGCAATATTTTTAATTATTTCCGAATTTTCACCACCAGTTTAATTTTAAGGAATTTAACTTAAGCTTTATATCAATAAAAGACCACTTTAAAATGTAGACTATTATTGTAAAGTTATTTCGGTTCATTCAACTCTTGAATAATTAAAAATGTTGCATCTCAGAAGAAGCATGATCGAAAATGTATAGTTGAGAGTAATTAAAAAGGCGGTGTTTCCAATCGTGATGGGCGGAGTTTAACCTTTGCTAGTGTCAAAGAAAGCGGAGTTGTAACTAAGAAACTGATTAATTTCTCTCACACAATTAAACCGATATGGTTCATTGTAAGCTTTTTCGAAAGTTTTCGGAATGGACCAAATTTTACTACATTTTCCTTGTTGTAGCTAGAGTTGTCTTTTTGGAATTAACGATTAACTATTTTGATGTATATTGGATTTCGTACTTTTTTCACTGTTTCAGGGCTTGTAACTCGTCAATAAATATTGCTATTTTAATACAATTGATGTCATTTTGTAGGTTTTTTTCTGCTCTTTCTAAATATGTGCTTCGTTTTTATGCAGCATTATCGATAGTTTAGCAATGAGGGTTCTTTTACAATTTTCCGAATTTTCATTCTATTTGCTGTAACTTGAAAACTATTGAGATCCGACCAGGCTTTATATACTGATTTATGCTCCATGTGATCTCCTCTATTACCCCTATTAATATTGGACCCCTTTAACGGAACACCCTGTATATACAAATCTATAGATACTATACAATGTATAATATCTATATACAGGACTGCACAAATAATTCGGATACTTTTTTGATTATTGACGGTAGTTCTTGACATTGTGTTTTCAAATGTGTCATTCGTTTTACAAATTGTTTACTTCAACATCATAATTCATATTATTAAGGGGAAGTGTTTTTTAAGTCTTCTGAATGTGTTGGAAAATTTTTAATAATTTATGCTAGGTGCATGATATTTCGTTCTTGTTAAAAATTGCTTCAATTTCTAATAATATTTCTAATAATATATAATAATATAAGTTGTAAATTGTAGAATACTATGTAGTATGTATACAAATCTATATATACTATACAATGATTAATATCTACAGATAATTTTTGTTATTAAGTTGAAGTATTTTTTAAGTGTTCTGAATGTGTTCTAAAGTGTTCAATAATTTATGCTAGATACATGATATTTCGCTCTTCTTAAAAATTGCAGCAATTTCTAATAATATATAATAATATAAGTTGTAAATTGTAGAATACTATGTAGTATATATACAAATCTATAGATACTATACAATGTATAATATCTATAGATAGTATCTATATACAGGACTGCACAAATAATTGGGATCCTTTTTTTGACTATTGGCAGTAGTTCCTGACATTGTGTTTTCAAATGTGTCATGCGTTTTTTAAATTGTTTACTTAAGCATCATAATTCATATTATTAAGGGGGAGTATTTTTTAAGTGTTCTGAATGTGTTGGAAAATGTTTAATAATTTATGCTAAATGCATGATATTTCGTTCTTGTTAAAAATTGCAGCAATATCTAATAATATTTCTAATGATATATAATAATATAAGCAAAAATTAATCACAAAAAAAAAGCCGAAAAGAAAAAGAAAAGGCGTAATTGGTAGAAAATGTTTTTCACAGAGATAAAATATGTGTTTCCCATAAGCAATGTGCAATGCCTTAAAAAATAATAATATGTGTTGTCGATTACTTTATTCTGAAAACATATAAAAAACAGAAAAATTGTAATTGAATTACACAGGACATTTTCAAAATACAAAAAATAAATCCTTCCATTAAAAAAAAAACTTTTTTTTTTTTTTTTTTTTTTTTTTTTTTTTTTTTTTTTTGTGGTTTTCAATCTGATAAAAAAAGAAAAGAGAAAATAGCTTCCATTTTCTTTTGAACTTGTCTTGGTTGAATTTTGTTCGTAGATGTTTCAACAGTTTTCACTTAAGCTGTCTAAAAACTGAATGCTTTGATGTTTCACTTTCAATGTTTTTGAGAATTAATTTTAAGTTGAGATAATTCAGAAACTATTGGACACATGATGCAAAATATTTTACTTTCAAATGATAAACATTTAATAAAATATCAAATCAATAGTAAAAAAAAAAAGGCTTTAATAAATAAAAATAAATAAATAAATTTATTTATTTTTATTTATTAATCTTTAAATGAAATAACATTGTCTTTGATGTATGTCTAAGACCCCATTTTAATGATTTCCAAGCTTTAATGCTGAATCATTTTTTGATGCGCTCATAATTATATAAATACATTAGTACCTATAGTCGTCGCCTGGTTTGTCCGTCGGTCCGCATATAACAGCCCAAAAAGTACCCAAACGAATGATTTGAAATTTAATATAAATAATCGTTGCAGACCTTTCTCGAGTCACTTCAAATTTATTAAAATCGAATCAAAACTTAAAAAGATATTAATAAAAATATCTATTAAGTAATTTGAATTTTTCAAAATTTGGTATTTCCCTGTTATAGCAGCTTCCGAGGATTAATCGCAAGCGACCGAGATGTATCGCCAAGTTATCTGACATGTATGACGTTATAGTCATATATGACGTATGTCGCGAATCCAATTGAATTATACTTGTTTATATTGTGAATTATATCTTCCATAAACTTTATTCTGTATTCATTGACTTAAAAAATAAATTTGATTTATTTTAACTTAAAAACTAGTAAATTTTTATATGTACTTGTGAATTATCTTGCACTGATATTCCATTTATATTTCTACAAAGTGTAGCTATTATTTTACAAATTATGACGTTCCGAATATGAGAGTGTAGAAATGAATTAAAAACAACATATATTAGATTGTATAAAGTTTATATAATCGCGATAAAATTACTCGTAGGGATGAATGTTGTGATAAATGTAGTGATATATGATAATATTGTTTTTAACAGTATCCAATATTTAAAAAAGAACGAAATAAAAATATATTTCTCAAAGGACGAGGATACAAACGGAAAATGCAATGAATAATCCAAACATGGCTTTTTTTCTTCATATAAATATTTTCTCTATACTCTCTGTTCAGTACTTATCCTCACGAGAAAACACTGCTGTTTTTACATTTTAAAAGGCAATTCCAAAAGCTAAAAAATTCTATAAGGAGAAAGTGGATAATAAAAACCAAAAAAAATTCTCTCTCTCTTCTTCATTAAAGCATTACGAGTGCAAAATGTTTTGAAACGAAAATGGTGAAAAATTAACATGAATAATTCTTATCAACTTCTATTTTTATAAGAATTGGAAAAAAAAAGTATTGCTTGGATTGGCACATTTTTTTCTAAGTTGCAAAAGCTGCCGCATGTTTTGTTGAGTTCGTCAAACAAAAAACTGATAATGAAAAAAAGAACAAAATAAAAAAAACTGCTTTATTGGAAGATTTTTTATGCACTGTTATATATATGTATATATATGTTATATTTTTACTATAACATTTATTGTAAATTATTATTACATATCATCTTTAAATAAAAGATTCCCTTTTTTGTTATAGGAACTTAAATGTTACTTTTTTATTTTAAAAGGTGTATTATATATATATCATCATCATCTCACCACCACCAACAACAACAACCACAGTTTTCAATCTGCTTCAAGATGTATGTGTCCTCCAGAGTTTTTCCTTTTTTTCATTCCTAGTGCTTTTGTCATCCAATTAACTCCGGTCACTTTTCTGATTTTGTCGCTCCATATTACCTGAGTACACCTTCTTGGTGTTTTACATATCTGAGATATCACTGTAGGGTTATGGTGCATATATTATATATACATCTATCTATAGATCTATATAAATATTAAACTACTTTTATTTTAAATTTTCTTAAAAAATTCTCTTATGAATCTGTGTTATAGAAGGTACCTATACACCAAATTCTATTATTTTAGAACCAATGATTATTTCTGGACCTTAGTATTTCTCTCATTGTCAACAGTATAGAATTTTATATCACTTTATTCTCGAATATTTCAATATAAATCTATACGCAAACACTATACAGGGTGAATTTTACGTAATCTGCCATACGGAAGGGGGTGATATAAGAGCCCATGTGGACCCTAAAACACCATACAAACCCTGTCCCATCTCTAATCGTTTCCGAGTTATGATGGATAGAAGGAAATGTTCCAAAAATGTGTCACGTCGCAAAACCTTCACATTTGTGATGTTTCGGTAAAACCTTCACATTTGTGATGTTTCGGTAAAACCTACACGTAAAATAAGCACATATTTGCAAAGAGCAGAATTTTTCCTATTAGATGACACTATTCCCATCAGGATATCTGGATTCGGCTAGCTATAAACGTGAAAACATTGACGAAGAGCAAAATCGAATTTTCACCAAAATATTTAACCAACAGTATCTCAAACACCATTCTAGCTACAATCGGTCAAATTTACCAAATACTTGTCCATTCTAAACTTTCAAATAAGACTACAATAAACCAAATTGGTGTTGTACTTCAGGAGAAATTTAGCCTTTTATTTGAAATACATCACTGAAATCAATAGGGATTGCATTTTAAATTTACACAGTTGGCATCATTACACCCAATAAAATCCATTTGCAAGAGCAAAACTCCTTTTTTCAGACGCGAGTCAGCTTAAATGTTTGGCTTGGAATTGTTGGCAATCGCGTAGTATATCCACATATATTCCAAGATCATATGACAAGTAATGCATTTTAGAGTTTCTAAAGCATCATCTGCAAGGATTACTTGTTGTCATTCCTGCACCTCAAAGAGCGAAAATCATTTTCCAACACGATGGGACCCTTACATATTCTTCAAATGCTGTTCAATGCTGTCCTTGGCTACGTAGATCGCCAGAACAATTGGATCGGACGTGAACATATCAAGAGATCGCCAACCACTAACAAACATGTAAGCTGAATCGCTTCTAGAAATATGAGTTTCGCGTTATAAATGGTTTTTTCTGGACGTAAGGATGCCAAAAATGTAAATTTAGTATGTCACCCCATGTGATTTCAGTAGTGTATTTTCATATAAAAGGCTAAATTTCTCCTGAAGTAGAACACCGATTTGGTTTATAGTAAGCTTTTTCGAAAGCTGGTAGAATGGACAATTCTTTGGTAAATTTGTTTAATTGTAGCTGGAACAGTGTTTGCAAAGCAGCCGGTTATAGATTTTGGCGACAATTTGATTTTGCCTACCGCCAATGTTTCAGCACTTCTATCTCGCTGTTACATCCAGATATCCTTATGGGAATGGTGTCAACTTATAAGAAATTTTCTGCTCTTTGCAAATGTGTGCTTATTTTGCCTGTAGAGTTCGCAGAAAGACCACAAATTTGCGGATTTTTTTAGTCTAGACGCCCTTTTGACGCATTTTTTCTATTCACCATAGCTCTAAAATGATTAGAGACAGGGCAGGGTTTCGATGGTATTTTATGATCCACATAGGAACACCCCCTTTTGTTTGGCAGATTACGTCAAATTCACCCTGTATAAATGACGAGGAACACTAAAATATTCTTCCTGATACCTTAATACCAGTGTAAATACCTTTACACTTACGCAAAAATTATACGCAAATACGCAAAAATACGCAAAATACGCAAACATTAAGTTATAAGTAATATCATTTTACTTGTTTGCAATTGAATGAATGAATGAAACAACATGTTATGAATAGAAAAATGTAATAGAGACAAATGCTTCGATATTCATAATGCACAACACAACAAGAAGTGCAATAATAGTTTCTTTCCATGATCATGTTTCTTTCATCATAAGTGACACAACATTTTTTCGGTGATTGAAAGAAATAACCAACTCTGCCGCTTAATAAATACAGTTTTTTTTTCAACCAGTGTTTAAAGCGAAAGAAATACAAATATCCCATAAAAGGCTACTATACTAACTTAAAGTGCAATGAATAATAAATAGCATCTCTTCTTTTTTATTTGATGCAAGTTTTTTCTCTCTTTTTTTTTCTTTTCGGTTGCCTAGCGGTCCATTGCTTATCCACTCGAGAAAAAAAATTGCATTTTTTACATTTTAAGAGGAGAAGAAACAGATAAAGAAATCCTGAAAGAGAGAGAAAGTGGATACGATAAAAAAAAATTATCTTTACTTCATTAATGCATTTCTAGTGCGAACCATTTTGAAAAGGAAATGTTTAAAAATTAACATAAAGAATTATTCTTCTATTTTTAATTCGAAATCGCCAATTTCCATTTTTGCAGGAATTCGGAAAAAAGACTAATAAAGTATTTCTTGTATTAGCACTTTTTATATTAGTCGCAAAATATATCGCTTGTTTTGTTTAGATTATAGGGGGAAATATTAAGATTCTGAAATAGTGGATTAAATCCATTTTTTCGATTGATGAAGTTTGTGATGAATCTTTGCTCAATAGACAATTTATTGGATGCCGTGACAAACCAAGTATCAGATTGAAAATGTGAGCAAGAAATGCTGCCAGCATCCCAGTTTGATTCTGAACGCCTTAGCCCGCAAAACAAAACAAAATATCATGCATCAAGCATAGATTATGTAACAGTTTCCTACACTTACAACATATTTTTGCAAATCTTTGCCGTTTAATAAGGTGAAAGATGATGTCTAAGTAAAGAATTTGGAAAATCATAACATATTTAAAAACCCAATAACAGGCAATTACCATCTATACTTGGAAAAATATCGAAATTCTTTTGTGCAGCCCTGTATATGATAAATAGATTTGTATATATACTACATAGAATGCTAAAATTTAGTTTAGTTAGGAAACGCATAGCACAGTTTAAAATTCTCCTTCTGGAATTTCCGTCAGTTAACGGAAATTTGCTCGAGATTTTTTGAGCTGCACTGTATATGATCGATAGAATTTATGCACACCAAGTAATAGGCATAAAATTAGTTAAATTTAAAAACGCGCACCGCAACTGAAAACGCACTTCCAGCCAATTATTGTTATCAGACAGTACTTTAACCAATTTATTTTGTGTGTCCCTGTAAATGAATGGTGAATGAGAAGCACGGAGTATTCCATAGTAAGCCCCATGTAATGCAACTAAATGATATATATATATATATATATATACATAAATTTTTATATGTTTGAAATAGTGAAAAATTATTAAAAGAAATTGCAAACGATTTTCCAGATATACCGTAATGTAACGGAACTCTTTTGAGTGTCCCTATAAAGGAACTATATGTGCTATGCACACCATTTTCTATAGTAAACCTCTTGTAGTACACCTCAGTGGTATATGTCAATTTCAATATATTTGAAATAGTATAACATCATTGAAACAGGTTAAACATTAATATCTGTATATTTAATATTTATTCTTCATATTACCAATTTTACATTCAGACTTTATCTAGAAAAACATAGTTAAAAGTTCCATTAAAACAGTCCTTCATTATTAAAAATGTTAAAAAATTTCACATAAAACTGTCACCATTACACGATAAACTTAATAAGTTGTGTAATGGTGACAGTTTTATGTGAAACTTTTTAACATTTTTAATAATGAAGGACTGCTTTAATGGAACTTTTAACTATGTTTTTCTAGATAATGTCTGAATGTAAAATTGGTAACATGAAGAATAAATATTAGTATAACATCATCAAAATAACCCGCAAATGATTTTCCCCCTATAGACCGTAATGTAACGGAATTCTTTTGAGCTTCCCTGTAAAGTAACTATAAGCGCGACACACTTTATTTTCAATACCGAACATGCCATAATGAACATTAGTATCATATATTAATTCCGTGACAATAAGAGTATTTTCACGTGAGTTAGAGCACGGACAGATAAATGGCAGACAACAGACAGACAGACCGAATTCATAAACACTTTTCAACTAGGTTGGAATGTGTTAAAAAGAAGAAAACATCGATTTTATATTTATGTATTTTATAGGAGATTCATATTCCAATTTAAGACTTTATGTTATTTTCCTTTTTTTCATCACATTCATTTAACTTTTTACTTATTATTTTACATCTTATTCTCTGTATTAGCTTTTATCGATTTATTAAGTGACACTTTTGGCGCAGCATGTCCCTAAAGGGAGCTTGTTTCTTTAAACCCCATTCAACCAACTACAAAAGTTCATTCGCATTTTATGGAAGCGATTTTCACAATTAATTTTTTAACATATATGCCATATTCTTTGCAACAATTTTAGTTTATTATCTTCATATTGAAAAACCATAAAAAGCGGAATCATATGAAAAACAAAGAATCATATGAAAAACAACAGTTAAATTCTAACAGTTACGGTTACAGTGACAACATTCCGAAAATTTCAAATGGCAACACCTACTTTTTCTTATTGGAATGTGATCTTTCCAGTGAAATACCATAAAAATCGCTGGAACGCTATCTGTAGCACGAAACTCGACGACGCTAGACAGACTAAGAAGAAAAGTCAAAAGAACCAATAAGGACAGAGAAGCAACAGAAAAAGAAACATTTTAATTGGTTTCACAAATTTTCCACTTCACACACGATGACACTTTGCATGCGGCAGATCGTATGTAGCACTGGACGATAAAATGTTTTACTTTCTGTTGCTTCTCTGTCTTTTATTGGTTGTTTTCGCTTTTCTCTTAGTCTGTCTATAGTGCCAGCGATTTTCGTACTACAGATAGCGTTCCAACGATTTATATATTTTTTCACAAGAAAGATCACATTCCAATAAGAAAAAGTGGGTGTTGCCATTTGAAATTTTTGAAATTTTGTCACTGTAATCGTAACTGTTAGAGTTTAACTGTTGTTTTTCATATGATTCTTGAGCGCATACCTCAAAATACTTTAAACCAAAATTTCATTCACTTTCTGTGAACGGTATGATTGTTAGGGGCTCATATATCAGGATAGTTTTTTTTATAATCATCCTGTATACAGAGGGCCAAAGTAAAGACAGTTGAGTTGAACTTTAAAAATTTTAAATTATTTAAATATAATTGATATATACGTGAAATAAATGACATGTTTTTAAGGTAGCTTATGAATTTTAAGCATATTAACTAAAAACAATTGTTTAAATTTTCGGCACCAAATGACACCATGATTACCCATCGTGAGATAATGTTAAAACTAAGAGGTAAATCTTGATCACAGTTCATGCAGGTTTTGCTCTACCTTTTTAAAACTTTCCAACCAAATCTGCCCTTCCGTCCGTGTTCTATCTCTCGTAAATATACTCGGATTACTCTCAAATTTTTGTATGTTAGAGAGGTCTACTATAGCATGATCCCTCTTGAAAATGCAGTGTGTAGCACTTATATCCTTTTTACAGGGACAATCAAAAGTATTCCGTTACTTTATAGTCAATGGGAAAAAATCGTTTCAAGTACATTTTGATGATGTTACGCCATTTAAAACATGATGAAATTGATATACAATTCTGAAGCGCACTAAAACATGCTTTTTATAAAATATGGTGGGCAAAGCATTTATTATTCATTTACAGGGTCACACAAAAATATTTATTACACAATGTTCTACGTAGAAAAATTGTTTGCAGTGTAATTTAAATGATGTTTCACTATTTGAAACATAATAATATTTATAAGCATTACTGAGGTGCAGTATAATTTGGTCACCGAAAAGTATGGTGTGCATTGCGTTTCTCGTTCATTTACAGGGACACACAAAATAATGCGGCTACAGTCTTAGTGCGATAATTACAGTGTATATGTGATATGTGCTTTTTCGACTTTGGTTTGTGTTTTTAAGTTTAACTAAATTTTTGCATAGTACTTGGCGTGTATAAATTCTGTTTATCACATACAGGGCTACACAAAGGAATTTCTAAGTATTACTGAATATGGAGTGAATTGCTTAATGGTATTTTTAATTGTGTAACGCATTTTCCTGCTGAATTATATTTAGTAGACTAATTAGTAACTAAGAGAAGTTTGTGGAATATAAATGAATTCATATACAGGGCTACGCAAAAAACAAGTTACATTGTCGTTTATGGTTGGTAATTGCTGGAAGTGAGTTTTAAATTGCCTTATGCATTTTTACCCGAAATAAATTTTAGTTTAATATGTGGTGTGTACAAAAAACTTTATATAATGCTAGCTGTTACCCGTGACTTCGTTCACGTAACATTAAAAGAAAAATAAATGTACTAATCAAGCAAAATATTTCACTCCCTATAATTAAAAACGTAAATAATTAACTAACTCTTTATCACATTTCATAGAAGAAAATACGATATTTCATTGTTATAGGGGCCTTGACATAAATCAGTTTAAAAAAAGTAAAATTTTGTGCCAAATAACTGCGAAATGGAAACTGCAACCAATGGAAAAAAGACGGCCAAATAAAATCGTGTAAATCGACGAATTGAGTAAAAAGAAATGTCAATTTTACCTGATAAACCATTTTACTTCTAACGACTTTGAGAAACGTCTTAACAGCCATCATTTAAAAATAATTCATTGGAAATAGTATATGCTTTTTCTTTAAATTCAATTCTTGTGAATAAGGAGGAATAATTCTACACCTAAATTCAAGGAGCTTAAATTACAAAGCTTTTTGCAAACCAAAATTATATGTAAACACTAGCTGTTACCCGTGACTTCGTTCACGCAACATTAAAAGAAGAATAAATACATTAATTAAGCAAAATATTTCACTTCCGATAATTAAAAACGTTAACAATTAACTAACTATTTATCACACTTCATAGGAGACAATACGGTATTTTTTGTTATAGGGACCTTGATATAACTCAGTCTTAAAAAAGTGAAATTTTGTGCCAAATAATCGCGAAAATTAAATTGCAACCAATGCAAAAAAAAAAAGCCAAATAAAATCGTGGAAATAGGCGAATTGGGTAAAAACAAATGTCAATTTTACCTGATAAACAATTTTACTTTTAACGCCTTTGTGAAACGTTTTAACAGCCATCCTTCAAAAAAACATTAATTGGAAATAGTATATGCTTTTTCTTTAAATTCAATTCATGCTCCTTGGTTTAATGTATAACTGAAACAAATCTTGTGTTCTAAATGACAATATGTTGACAGACAATTTTTGTTCTCCAGAATAAATTAATTCATGAAGTTTGAATATGTGAAAATGTTTTTATTTTTCGGATAATTTACTGAAATCATGATTTTGTTTTCACCCTCTATTCAAAGTGAAAATAAATTCTGTTTTTCAGTTTTAATGAGAAAATGGTGTAAAAAATATACTGATCTGTTTTATTTCTCATTTTTATACACAAATATGGAGTAATTTACTTTCCGTTTTTAGATAAACTTCATTAAATTTGACAAAAAAAAAAAAAAAATCTTGGCATCTAATTTATTTTTTTAATTCTGAGAGTTTGTGTGACATCCTCGGATCAATGATAACCGGTATTAAGGATAGTCTAGGAGTAGTTGCGAAATACAAACACACGGTCAGATTTTAATATAATAGATTCGTGTTCATTTTCCTTTTCTTAAAATTATGATGTGATTTTTAGCAGAAAACTCTCATCTGTATATAACGGATACTCATGCTTAATAATCAGTATAGATAACAAAACATTTAATTTTTTCGTTATAAATATGGCATGAAACTCATCTACTTTCTATACTTACTGATCATTGTATTATTAATGTAAGGAATTGATTCACACTCATTTTAAAACATATTGGAAAATTCCCGTTTTATTTCAAATATGATGTCTCGTTTTCCCCAGAGAAATTCCTTTTTAATGACAAAATTCTTGTTAATTTTCTTTTCTAGGCAATTAATTTCAATACTGGCATAGGGGAAATTATGTTACTTTAACGAAATAATATTAAATCTTTAGGTTTTATTAAAAAAAAAAAAAAGTGGAACTATTAACATTCGTCATTTTTTTAGGTAATCGAGTTATTTCTTTTAGTTTTAAGAATGTAAATAACTATTTCCCGCTATCCATGACGTCATTTTCGACATGGATAATTTTGCCGAGCATATTATTGACATTTTCTAACCATTTTCTTTTGAAACTTCTTTTTACTTTTTTAAAATTTAAATAAAAAGTACGGCATAGTTATATTAGCCGCGCGCAGACGGTAAAACGCTAAGTATTGTTACCATACAAAAGAAAAAAAATGAAAAAAAATGAAGAAAAATACCAAGATCATTTTATTTCACCAATCAAAGCATATCCGCATTATTTTCGATGAATGACGTCATATTCTCCTGTTTCTTGTGGTTACGCATATTAAAACCTTGTATTATTATCAAAAACTAAAAAAAGTACGTTTTATTTCTAATAATATTATTTAATCTTCTTTTTAATTATTTAATTTTTTTAATTTCACGTGATTTTTCACAATTTTCTTTTTTCACGTGAAGATTTTTCAATTGAAACTAAATTGTTGAGTAAAAATTATTATTCCGGGATTTGAATTAGTTTTGGCAACGATAAAGTATTAGCAACGGTAAAGTAAATTTAACCATTTTAAAATATTATACGAAAAAATGTCCATTTATTCACTATGAAAATAACGAAATTTTGAATTATTAAGAAATATATTTGAATAAAATAAACAAACACCAGCCTATGTTCATTTGAGGTTTATAATTAACCTATATGCAAAGATACAGGATCATTAAATGCTCCATTTTGACGCTGGCTTCAGCCTAACATTTGCACACAATCAGATTTATAATATTATTAGGAAGGATTACTTTTGCATGTAATTTTCATTACAAATTAACATTTATTACGGTTCAAATTAAAATTCATTTGGGTGCAAATTACATGTAAATGTTACGTTTGCATTTAATTTAGGGTTGCAAAAAGCTTTGCAATTGCAAGTGTTACGTTTGCATGTACCAGCAAATTTGTGTCCTTGGTTTTATCTATAGCTGAAACAAATCTTGATTTCTTGACAATATGCTGACAGGCGATTTTTTGCTCTGCAGAATAAATTGATTCATAAAGTTTGAATATGTGGAAATATGTTTTTATTTTTCGGAAATTTTACGGTAATCAAGATTTTTTTTTTCACCAACTATTCAAATTGAAAATAAAATAACTTTTTTCAGTTTTAATGAGAAAATGGCATAAAAATATATTAATCCGTTTTATTTCTCCTTTTTTATCCACAAAAATGGAGTAATTTAAGTACCGTTTTTAGAGAAATTTCGTTAAAATTTACAAAAAAATATATATTAATATCTCGAAATCTAATTCAAAATTTTAAATTCTCAGAGTTTATATGACATCCTCGAATCAATGATAACCGATATTAAGTAAATCGCGTTGCATTAAGAGGAGTAGTTGCGAAATACACACAGTCAGATTTTAACTTAATAGACTTGCGTTCAGTTTTCTTTTCCTAATAATCTTACTGATGCTTGTATTATTAATCACAGAGTTCAGAGAATAAATAGAGATGAAATGTTCATGTTTGACGTGATGCTGAAAATGCAACCCTACAGTCGGCCCAAACAACTAGCGGCTTGCTTTGAAAACCTCTCCCCGTCCAATGAATCCAGTCCTTTTTCCACGTGCAGCCTCTCTCCATCCAATGAAGTCAGCCCTTGGGCCTAATGATTTGAGCGATAACCGGCTTCATATTGCAAGCCGATTTTACGGTTCATTTCCTATCTATTCTTTCACAGTACTCAGTGATTATTAATGTATGAAATTGATACACGCTCCATTTGAAACATATTTTAAAAATCCCGTTTTATTATGACGTCACTTTGATCCCAGAGAAATCTCTTTTCAATGATATAATTCTTGATATTTTTCTTTTCCTGGCAATAATGACGTGAATTTTAGCAGAAAACTGACATCTGTTTGTAACTGATATTCAAGCTTATTATTAATCAGTATCAAAAAAATATTTAGGTTATTCATCTTGAATATGACGTCCATTATGAATATACTTTTATTATACACTGATAGTCATGCTCTTTGTAATATTACGAATATTTTAAAATACATGTTTTATTTATGACGTCATATTTGTTCAAGCCAAGGAGGATCCTTTTCATAGTTCCATGGTTCAAGCGAAATCTTTTTCTTAGTAATATAATTATTGTTAATTCTTCTTTCTAATTATAACGCAGTTTTTGACAGAAAAAGATCTTTTTAATGTAACCGATATTCATACTTCATGTATAATAACAAATACTCCATATTGCTGTTTCAAATACCACAGAAATTCATCTCGTTTTGAATTATTTTCATTTTTAACGTGAAAATCGCTCAATTGAAACTTGTGGAAAAATTATTTTTCCGCATTTTTATTTATTGGCAACGATAAAGTAAAATGGTTACATTTTATCTAAAAATGTCCATTGATTCTCTATGAAAATAATCAAATTTTGAATTATTAAGAAAAGTATTTGCATAAAATAAACAAAAACCAGTCTATGTTCATTCCGGGTTATAATCCACCTATATGCAAAGAAACAGCATCATTAAATGCTCCATTTTGACGCTGGCTTCAGCCTAACATTTGCACACAATCAGATTTATAATATTACTAGCTGTTACCCGTGACTTCGTTCACGCAACATTAAAAGAAGAATAAATACATTAATTAAGCAAAATATTTCACTCCCGATAATTAAAAACGTTAATAATTAACTATTTATCACATTTCATGGGAGACAATAGGGTATTTTTTGTTATAGGGACCTTGACATATCTCAGTCATAAAAAAGTGAAATTTGCTGCCAAATAATCACGAAAATGAAATTGCAACCAATGCAAAAAGGAGGCCAAATAAAATCGTGGAAATAGAAGAATTGGGTAAAAACAAATTTCAATTTTACCTGATAAACAATTTTACTTTTAACGCCTTTGTGAAACGTTTTAACAGCCATTCTTCAAAAAAAAACATTAATTGGAAATAGTGTATGCTTTTTCTTTAAATTCAATTCTGCCTCCTTGGCTGTATAGCTGAAACAAATCTTGTTTTCTAAATGACAGTATGTTGACAGGCAATTTTTGTTCTCCCGAATAAATTGATTCATGAAGTTTGAATATGTGAAAATATGTTTTTACTTTTCGGATAATTTACTGAAATCAAGATTTTGTTTTCACCATCTATTCAAAGTGAAAATAAATTCTGTTTTTCAGTTTTAATAAGAAAATGGTGTAAAAAATATGCCGATCTGTTTTATTTCTCCTTTTTTATACACAAATATGGAGTAATTTACTTTCCGTTTTTAGAGAAACTTCGTTAAAACTTACAAAAGAAAAAAAAATCTTGGCATCTATATATTTAAAACGCTAAGCGATTTCTTTCGACAATCCGTGAGAACAAACTACCGCATCAAATTACATCATTCTTTTTTTAAATGAAAGATATTTGGACACAGATTTGTTATCGTGCATTCGTTTGTTCGAAAATTTAATTAATTAGCCGTAATTTTCAATTAAACTTTTACTTCTGCTTATGACGTCATAAGCAGATAACGCCCACTGTTGCGAAGCATAGACTTTATTCTCTAAACTCTGTGGTGGCGACGATAAAAAATAAATATTAAAAGCACGCGGCTTTTAGGCCGAATTTTTTAATTTGCAAGTTAAATTTCAGTAAAAATATTTATCCGCGTGTTTTATAAGCGAATAAAAATTCATAATTATTGTGACGTCAAGGGAATATTGCCCATTGGGTTTATTTTATCATTATGCATTATAACTTTGTTGATGCCATTTTTTCATTACAACTAAATACAAAATATATTTTTATTTGTATGCATGGTGTTTAAGCATTATAGTAACGTATATAAATTACGTGAGAAAAGTTTGCGCCTGTGAAAATGACGTTATGCTTAGCTTGAAATGCATTTTTACATTGATAAAACTAAAGTGAAAAATTTATATGATTGTGTCAACAGGACGTAATTTTAACTGATTTTTCAATTCTTAATTATAAAGCACAGAACTGGTGTCTTTATTGGGGAGGACACAGAGTAAGGAGATTTAAACAGAGAATCAACTCTCATAGACTTCAATGGTCACTTCTTTAACATGGGATTACACATAGACAGTGGCGCTATTCGTTTGACGCTATTCGCTGCGGATGACACGAAAACTACAGCCGTAACAGAAGAGAGGTTGCTAAATAGAGCTATATATCGCTTTCTTGGCAACAAATGAGGGAAGGAAAAAAAACGGCGACTACTTGCTTCTTGTTTTGGTTGGTTGGTTGGTTGATTTTAAGACGGTCGATTATCTATCTACGCGAATGAAAACAGATTTATTATTTTTAACATGTTCTGAAACAATCGGAATTCAACTTTATTTTAAAATAAGTGCTGTGGTAAAAAAAAAAAAAAAAAAAATTCCAAGTTTGAAAGGAAAATTTGATTTTTTTAATTCTTCAAAATGTAAGTTGTGATTTATTTTCATGTGTTATTTTTGTTCTTGTTTTTTCAGGTTCCATAATGTTTGAAATATTTTATATATATTGAGTGTTGACAGATTTGTGCCGAAACGTCATGTTAAGGCTCGCTGTGGAGACGCGAAATATTTTTGGTTTCCGTCTGTCTGTTTGCCGTAAAAATGGTCCGATTAGGTCGATTTTTAGTAGGTATGTTGGCGAGGTATCCGGAATTAGCTGTATAGTTTTTTGGTTAAATTTGGTTCATTCGTTCGGAAAATATAGAATATTTTTTTTAGGTCATAATGCTTTCTTATGGGGATGCAGACGATTTTTCAAATTTCATTTTTATCTGAAATGAAAATGGAATATTTGCGTAATGGATTTAGATGTAAAATTATGAATGTTAAATTTTCGATATGGATTTCCGATAGTTTTAAAATTTTGCTTATAAATTTAATAGAATTTAGAAATTAATTGCTTAAAATATTTGAAAATGTTTTTGCATCTGTTCGGGAAATATAAACATCTTACTTTCATATTTTTTACAATTTTTAAAATCATTTAATTTTACTTACCACTTTAATTTAAGGATTCTAATTTCTGGAACATTCGAACAATTTTATATGCTTATAAACATGCATGCAATTGAAAAAATAATAATTGCGGATTGTACGAAGTTAAAATGATATTTTAAAAAAATGATCTGCAGATTTACTAGTATAGGAAAAAACTTAGTACCATGTTTACATTGCGATAGAAAATGTACAGTGTCTCACAAAAGTGATGGGACACTTGTGCTTTATAAAAAGAAACTGCAATAAAATAAATAAACAAACATGTGCAAAAATTTTTTGGGTGTGTTTCATATTTAAAGTTAGTAACAATTATTACATAACATATATTTTGTCAAAATATTAAAATATTAATTTAGTAAAAATACAATTGTTCAGAACGGAGCAAAAAATGGCTCACATAAGTGATGGGACACTTACTTTTCCATCAAATATTTATCCAAAAATTTTACTTTTTAAAAGGTTTTAATATTTTGTTGGATTTCCTTTTACTTTTAAAACATGATTTAATCTTTTTGGGATGGATTCGACTAATTTTTTTGTGATTTCTGGAGTGATTTTACCCCATTCTTCTTGAAGCACCGATTTTAGTTGTTGTTTTGAAGAAATGGTGTGTTTGCGAATTCTTGATTCCAATTCTTGCCAAATATTCTCTATGGGATTTAAGTCTGGAGATTGTGGTGGTGTTTTTATTATTTCAGGACAGTTATATAGCAGCCAGAGTCTAACGTTCAGAGCAGTGTGCTTGGGGTCATTGTCCTGGTAGAATTTAAAATCGTTATGAAGGTTCAATTTTCGTGCTGAAGATTTCAAATTTTGCTTTAAAATATCAATATACTTGTACTGATCCATTATACTGTCAATAAAAACAAGATTACCAACTCCAGCGGACGACATACACCCCCATACCATAACTCCTCCTCCACCATGTTTTACTGTTGGTACCAAGTTCTGTTTGCGAAATTCTTCCCTGGGTTTTCTGCACACCAAGATTCTACCGTCAGAACCAAATATATTAAATTTACTCTCATCAGCAAATATAACTTTATTCCAGTAATCAGAATTCTTATTTATGTTGGATTTTGCGAAAGCTAGTCTGAGTTTTCTATTCTTTTCACTTACGAAGAATTTTTTCCTGGCTACTCTACCGTGATATCCGGCAGATCGAATTGCCCTTCTAATAGTCTCAGGATTAACAATTATTCCATATAATGCTTGTAAATCAGCAGCAACTTTTGAAGCACTAATTCTTGGATTTTTTTTAATATTTCGAACGATAATTCGCTTTATTCCATTGGATAGCTTTGATGGTCGGCCAGGTCTTCTTTTATCCTGAATCATATGATTCTTTTTATATCGTTTAATGATATTGAAAACTGTTGAACGACTTAAGTTAACTGTTTCAGCAGTTTTTCTAATAGATTTTCCACGTTCAATATGCAAATTAATAACTAATTTTCGAATTTCAGGCGAAGTTTCTTTTCGTTTAGCATTCATGGCTACACAGAGCTAAAAAACACAAAAATTCCAAAACAAACTGGAGAGAAATACTGCAGACGATTTTATAAATTATTGCCAATTGCTTTTAAGTAAAAATAAAACCCCAAAAAATATTTTTATTGCTTATTTCAGACGATTTTTGTTGCATATATAATGGTGTCCCATCACTTATGTGAGCTATTTTTTGCTCCGTTCTAAACATTTGTATTTTTATTAAATTAATATTTTAATATTTTGACAAAATGTATGTTATGTAATAATCTTTACTAAATTTAAGTATGAAACACACCCACAAAAAAAATGTGTACATGTTTTTTTAATTTATTTGATTAGTTTCCTTTTGTAAAGCACAAGTGTCCCATCACTTATGTGAGACACTGTATATGAATAAAATTTTATATAGAGACATTTTTTTTAACATGAATGAGATTTATGGTATGGCAGTTATTTTAACGATAATATAAAGTCAAAATTTGTTAAAAATCTGCCAACACTGAATATATATAAAATATTTCATACATAATGGAACTTGAAAAATAAAAACAAAAATAACACATAGAAATAAACCACAACTTACCGATTCTTAGGAATAAAGAATAACTTTGACGTCTTGTTCTTGAAACAATACGCTCCTCTCTTCGGAGCATTTTGAAGAATTATAATAATTATAATCAACTATTTGATCTTCAAAGAGTAATTTTAATAATAAGTAATAAACAAGCTTCGAAAAGCAATTAGCGAACGCCGAAAATTTGCACATGCGCAAATGACAACAGAAAGATGCCAAGCAGAATAGGGTTACGGAAATCACGAAGATAAAAATCGCCAAAGCGATGATTTAGTTCTCATGTCATCCGCCGCAGTCGCTCTTTTCAGGCGAAGTTGGATCTCTGTCTTACTCTGTGGGGGGGGGGGGGGAAATGTGAGCTTTATTTGCAATGTTTTTTTATTTACTGAATATGATATGAACGTAGGAATATACTATTTGTATATACTTCATAGGTCCATGAATTTTTTTCTTGCCGTGGGGAATATGGCGGTAATGTCAAACTTATTTGCATTTCACAGTTGTTTACGGATTGTTTGCTTGGAGTTTGCATCGGAAATAGTACTGTATTTGACTGGGGAAAAATCTTTTAAAATAAAATTTTTGAAAGACTGTCTCATACGCACCCCTTCTTAAATAATAAAGAAGCTTATTTGACTGATGTTGTTATAGTATTTTTTCCGTCAAGTTTTGACGGGTTCCATCTAGTTTAATGTAATTTTTTTAATTATGAGAGTTTGTGTCACATTCTCGGATCAATGATAACCGGTACTAAATAAATCGCGTTGCGTTCGATTAGTCTAGGAGTAGTTGCGAAATACAAATACACGGCCAGATTATAATGTAATAGATTCGTGTTCATTTTCCTTTTCTTAAAATTATGATGTGATTTTTAGCAGAAAACTCTCATCTGTATATAACGGATACTCATGCTTAATAATCATTTTAGATTAAAAAAAGAACATTCCCGTTTTATTTCAAATATGACGTCATAATTCTTGTTAATTTTCTTTTCCAGGCAATTAATTTCAATACAGGCATAGGGGAAATTATGTTACTTTAAAGAAATAATATTAAATCTTTAGGTTTTATCAACAAAAATGGAACTATTAACATTCGTCTTTTTTTTTTTTAGGCAATCGAGTTATTTCTTTTAGTTTTAAAAATGAAAAAAACTATTTCTCGCTATCCATGACATCATTTTCGACATGGATAGTTTTGTGGAGCATATTATTGACATTTGCTAACCATTTTCTTTTCAAACTTCTTCTTACTTTTTTAAAATTTAAATAAAAAATACAGTATAGTTATATTAGCCGTGCGCAGACGGTAAAACGCCAAGTATTGTTACCTTACAAAAGAAAAAAACCCTAGATCATTTTACTTCACCATCAAGGCATATCCGCTTTATTTTCGATGTATGACGTCATATTCGCATGTTTCCTATGGTTACACATATTAAAACCTTGTATTATTATCAAAAACTTAAAAAAGTAAGTTTTATTTCTAATAATATTATTTAATCTTTATTTGAATTCTTTAATTTTTTTTATTTCATTTTCATTTTTCACGTGAAAATTTCTCAATTGAAACTAAATTGTTGAGTAAAAATTATAATTCCGGGTTTTGATTAAGTTTGGGCAACGATTATTAGCAACGGTAAAGTAAATTTAACCATTTTAAAATATTATACGAAAAAATGTCCATTCATTCTCTATGAAAATAACGAAATTTTGAATTATTCAGTAAAATATTTGAATAAAATAAACAAAAACCAGCCTATGTTCATTTGAGGGCTATAATCAATCTATATGCAAAGATACAGGATAATTAAATGCTCCATTTTGACGGTGGCTTCAGCCTAACATTTGCACACAATCAGATATTATTAGGATTAGGATTAGGATACAAAGCTGTACAGAAGGTTTCGATTGACGAAAATTGCTAAATGTGAATTTTCTAACTGAACTAAATTTTATCATGCTATGTAGAATATATCTAACAAGGAGAGGTTCTGAGGTCAACGTAACAAAATGTGGTGAACGTTTGTGTATCTATAGAGTATAGTTAGTATATAAATATATAAAAGCCATACAGCGGAATATTCGGGGGGTCTTGAGAAAAAAGTTCTCAAAGTTTACATGTATAAATTTCGCCGTTGGCAAGAGGCATCTAACCAAGTCGGTAAGGCGCTGAATTCGAGATGTTTTGGTTCAAATCCCCAGCTAGACTCATTTTTCGCAGCGAAAATTGTTATCAATTATCTTTGAACTACAATTGAAAAAACATGTATAATCATTGAAATTTTTGAAAAATACAGATTAAATTATATTTTGTATCAAATAAATACAGTTTTAACTATGAAATTCTCACGTTTAAATATTTAATGGAAAGTTAAAAATTACAGTAGACAATTTATTATTCTACAGACCAGAATTTTTTGTTGTTATTGTAAATTATTTACAGTTATTTAAATGAATAATCTACTATTTTTCGCAAAGACATAAATAAATTAAAATACGTGATATAAATATATAATATATTATTTTAATTTTATACGAACATTTAAAAAATAATAATGACTTAATAAAAATATGCTTCTATATTTTTATATGATTTTTTAAAATCTCGGATTCTTTATTTTGTAATTAGAATAACTGTCTACGTAATAATATATTTTAGCAATTCAAATTCTTTTTTGTTGTTTAATATGTTTTTATAATACAGTTTAATTATACAAATACAATTTAAACTATGAAATTTTGCATATTTGCATATTTATTAAAAAGCAAAATCTAAATAAATAAATAATTAAATAAATAAAAAATAGGCAATTGGTACTCCTACAGATCCCAAGTTCTACTTGTTTTAAAATTTATTTACTATTGCATAAATAAACTACTATTTTTCACCGTGAAATAAATTAAAATACGTTACATAAAATTATAACATGCTGCTTTAATTATTAGTCAAATTTAATTTTTTTCTGTTAGTATTCATAATACTTCAATCATAATAGTACTTAAAAATATGTCGCATTTTAAACAACTATTTAAGAAAAAATCTTTAATTCCTGTGTTTATAATTAGAAAAACTGTCCATGTACACACAAAAAAGTTCTAAAAAGATATTGAATAACTTAAATTATTTATTACGTAGGCAGTAAATACAAAACCAAGAATACGAGATTTTAAAAAAATCATAGTAAAATTTTAAAAGCATATTTTAAAAAAATCTCGAAATATTTTAAATTTTTGAATAATAAATTAAAATTAAAATAATATATTATAAATTTATATCACGTCTTTAATTTATTTGTCTGTGAAAAATAGTAGATTATTCATTTAAATAACAGCAAAAATTTCTGGTCTATATAAATTGTCTACTTTTTTCTTTTTTTTTTCCAGTAAATATTTAAACATGCAAAATTTCACAGTTAAAACTGTATTTATATGATACAAAACCCATTTTAATTTATATGTTTCGTAAATTTCAATGATTATACGTATTTTTTCAATTGTAGTTCAAAGGTGATTCATAAAAATTTAGCTGCGGAAAATTAGTCTAGCTGGGAATTCGAACCCAAACATCTGGAATCCAGAGCGTTACCGACCAGACTACGAAGCCGCTTGCCAAAGAAAGAAATTTATCCGAGTATAAACTGTGACGTTAACTTTGAGACCTTTTTTCTCAAGTATCGCGCTTTATGGCTTTTATATATTTATATACTAACTATACTCTATGGATACACAAACGTTCACCTCATTCTGTGACGCCGACTGCAGAACCTCTCCTTATAAGTATATAGACGTCTATAGACCATATACAGGGCTGCACAAAATAATTTGACTACTTTTTTTAATATGGAAGGTAAATGCTAAAACAGGATTTTTAAATGTGCTACAGGTTTCCTAAACTGTACATATCTTCCTTCCCCTTATTTAACGGTGAAGTTTAGTTACAGAGTTCTGGCTGTGTTGGAAAGTGCTTCGTAATCTATGATTGACGCATGATTTTCCGTTCTTGTTCTTTGATATTCCGGAACATATTCCCTATGTTTGTTTGTTTTTAACAATTTCCAACCTAGTTGAAAAGTGTTTATGACTTCGGTTTGTCTGGCCGTCTGCCGTCTGGACGAGCTCTAACTCCCGTAAATATGCTCGGATGGCCTTGCAATTTTTATATGTTATTGTCGTTATCTATGTTCCCTATTTCAACTGAAGTGTGTAGCACTCATAGCTTTTTTTACAGGGACACTCAAAAGAATTCCGTTACATTACGGTCTATTGGAAAAACAATTGCGGTTTATTGTAATGATGTTACACAATTTCAAACACATTGTAATTCATATATATCACTAAGGTGCATTACAAGAAGCTTAACATTGAATATAGTGTGCATAGAACTTATAGTTACTTTACAGGGACAGTCAAAAGAATTCCGTTACATTACGTCTATGGAGAAAAATCGTTTGCGGTTTAATTACATAATGTTTCACTATTTTAAACGCATTGAAATTTATATATATCACCAAGGTGCATTACAAGAGGCTTACTACAGAATATTGTGTGTATAGGAGTCATCGTTCATTTACATGGTCACACAAAATAATTCTCTACTGTCTGTTAAGAATAATTCCTGGAAGTGCGTTTTAAGTTGCTGAACGCGATTTTAAATTTAACTCACTTTTTGTCTATTACTTGGTGTGTATAAATTCTGTAGATCATATACAGGACAGCACAAAAGTTCGCGAACACATTTCCGTTTATTGACAGAAATTCCAGAAGGAGAATTTTAAACTGTGCTACGCGTTTCCTAACTAAACTAAAATTTAGCATCCTATGTAGTATATATACAAATCTATAGATCATATACAGGGCTGAATAAAAGTATTCGGATATTTTTCCGAATATTGTATATGTTGGAAATATATGTTGAAAATTCCTGAAATTACGTTTTAGGTAGCTTTCAATACAAAAAAGTATAAAGCTACCTATTGCAGCCGTTCGAAGGAAAGCAGTTCCGGAAAATTTCGATATATTTTCACCGATCATGACTTCCAGACCCCAAAACCACCCTCCGTTCAAATGTTGATTTATATATATATATATATATATATATGACCTATGTCATACGATAACGCTCGTATTTATAAATCGATTTTGATGAAACTAATTGTGTGTATTAAGGTCACCAATGTCTCGACCGAGTTCGTTGCCCAGCTTGGTCCGCCATTTTGTTTCAAGATGGCGGCCATTTAAAAATTTAAAACTAAAATAAATATACAAAAAAATTAAAATTTAAAATTTATTTTTTAATTACGTGTTAGGCCTTGATACAAGGATTCCAGAGCATTTTTTGGTTTACCTCTATCTTAAAAAATGGCTGAGATAGAGCAGTTTGAAATTCTAGGGTGGCTGACATTTTGAAACAAAACAGCACATTAATGCGATTACTCGCAAATTATTTTCTTTCATTGTTGTAATAATTTTCCCAATCATACCAATAAAACTATATATTCATATCCGTTAGCGCCAAATTATCGCCAAAATTGGCGACATTTAGCGAAATATCGCCAAATTTGGTGAACAAAATAAGTCTTCATAAATGAAGCCACTTTGGCTATTGCTCAATAATTTGGCGAATTTCTTATTCAAATTCAGCATTAACGAATCTTTTGTAAACGTTTCTTTGCATTTTAACTTGCTGTTTTCGTGTAACATTAGCTAAAATTCTAAAACGAAGATATGGGAAAGCTACCTTTTCCTCCCGGTACAGGCCGGAAGGACTTTTTTAAAATTACTCTGTATAAAAATTGTAAATTACCTTATAGGAACATCATTTGCTTTACCTCTATATTTATTATAGTAAAAGAGTAATCGATTTTTAACGTTGTGTATCATTTTTGTGGCACATTCTAAGTACTATAAGAACAAGTGTAAAGTTGTGTTTCTTACAGAAAAACTGTAAGAAACACAACTTTACTCTTGTTTTAACTGCGTTGCTCTGACGTAGGATGACTCTTTAAAGTGTGTGGATTGCTATGCCTTCTGAGCCAATCTATTTGACAGATATCAATTTCTAACCACAGATAGTTATTCAATGATTGTGTGTCGCAAATATAGGTATCTAAAACATAGATATCCACATATCCTTAAACAATACAACTTAAAGAATATTTCACATATTTTTGGAGAAATAGCATTTTTAATCAATTTCAAAAAGTATAACTGTTTCATAGTCTTCCAAAAACATATTTGAAAAAGATAAAATCTATACAAGATTAATTTTAACACAATTACTCAAATTGGTAAAGAAATCATACGAGTTGTAATTTTCCAACTGGACGAAAAATGTCCGGGCCAGGTTTCGAACATGGGATATCTTGACTGAAGCTGCCATGCTCAAGCAACTGAGCTATCCCGGTTGAATCTGGAGGGCATAATTCATCCAGTTAATCAGTATGTGTAATCACGTATCCAGTGTTTACTGGAGTTTCCATTACCTCCGATCTATTCTGTTGACCTGATTCAAATATCCGACCAGATGCTATGATCAATAAGGTTAACATGAGGAATTATGCCCTCCAGATTCAACCGGGATAGCTCAGTTGGTTGAGCATGGCAGCTTCAGCCAAGAGATCCCAGGTTCAAATCCTGGCCCGAACATTTTTCGTCCAGTTGGAAAATTACAACTCGTATGATAAAATCTATGTTTATCTATTCAAAAATGACAGCCTATGAAAACGAAATGTGGCGAGAGCTATCTTTAAAGCGAAAATACACAGGTTTAATCTATCATATATTAGAAAAATTGGCACCATAGCCATAAAATATTGAGCTGTCAACATTTTTTCAATATTGCACTAATATTAAATAGAAATATTTCACTATTTCACAGCCAATCTTTTGGTAATAGAACCGTATTTTGCAAGTAATTTTAATGTATATCATTCATTTAACCAATATTCATTGGAAATATTTTCGATGAATTCAGTATTGCAGCAATATTGAGCCCGATAAATTCAATATCGGTTTGTTACTATGAAAAGATCTACAGATCCATTGCGTTACAGAATCGCGATCCATTTTCCCCTTTATTTTCCTTATCGTTTCGCAGAGTTCGGAGAAAATATTTCTCTAATTTGCTACCGTTGTGTAAAAAAATTCTCATCACGAAAATTAATACAAATAAAATATTTTATTATACCGGGCGATTATAATTAAAGTTACGATTTCAAAAATTGATAATTTTAAAACTACTGGTCAGAGTGATTTGACATTTTAGCAAAACAATCGTGAGGCAATGGAATTTTGTTTGGCGAAGGAAAAAATAGTTCCAAAATGTGCCGATAGATGGCGCTGTCAGGGTTCAGATTGTCTGGAGATATGCAAATTACTAACACGGGTACCTGAAGAATGTTGTTTACAGCGGGGGAATTGAGAATCTAGCCGACTTTAAGGCAAGAACGACACACCACACCCATTGCATAAGTACAGATACCCTCCGATCTGTTCTGGAGCATGCCGTTTTGCGCTTCCAATTAGTAGCGGAAGAAGGCGGAGGGCATATCGAACAACTTATACTTTAATCATCAGTAAAGTGTTTATTCCATAACGCTTTTTTTTTTGTCGCTTTAAACACGTATTCTTGTCTTTTCGCTAATACATTTTTAGTAAATTCCTGAACTCTTATTTTTTTCCTTTTGGCTAACAGCATTCCTGTGTTTAAAGAATAAATTTTTGGTATTTCCCCTAACATTACCCTGACAGCGCAATCTATCGGCACATTTTAGAACTATTTTTGTCCTTCGCCAAATAAAATTCCATTGCCTCACGATTGTTCTGCTAAAATATCAAGTCATTCTGACCAGTAGTTTTAAAATTATCGATTTTTGAAATCGTAACTTTAATTATAATCACCCGGTACATTGTTTCTCTTAACTTTATGAAAACAGGAGACTGATATTTGTACTATAAAATTTTTATTCATTGTAAAAGATATTTATATTTCAAAATAAGAGTATCAGAAAAAAATAAAAATATATTAAATCAGAGTATCTTTAGAGAAATCCTACTTTCAATCAATTTCAAAATTAAAACTGTTTCATCTTCTTCCGAAAATATCAAACGGATAAGTAACATCTATATTTGGAATATTTTACTCGATTGAAATACGATGGAATGGCCTTTGGCATTTAAATTTCATTTCCTGTCGAGAATATTATGTTTATATAAACTGACATTAAGCAGAAGAAAAGTTAATTTTATCTTCTTCAATTTTCCAATTTTAAGTGAGCACAAATATTCATGTTTTACATTTTTTTAAGTTAAAAAAAATGTTATGTTAAATTTCAAAGGAAATTTTTTATTTTCTGTTAATTTGCTATTTTAGGTTTTAAAGCACAAAAGTTTTTATCCTTTTTTTTAATATGCTAAATTTAAATTCATAATCACAAACTAATAAACATCTTTAAAATTCCATAAAAAAAAAAACTTTTTTTGAAAATTTTCATATTTGATGCCTAAATCCCATTTTATAGGAGCGGGGGGAGAGTAGATAAAAGGATGAAACCTTCTAAAATATGCTTAGCACAAATTATCAAAGGTTACATAAAAATCAAAGAATCTTAATATTTACGGAAAAAGGGAGAAAACCAGTATTCCTTTCTTTCGAAAGTGATAACGAATATCTGAAAGCGTTACTCAAGAAGAATACAGACTGTACAATGAATAATTGTAGAATGCCACGAAATTATATATTTTTTTCTGAGTAACTCTTTTCAAATGTGTACAAATATTAATCAAATGTTAATGTCTTTCAAGATGTTAATATGAAATATTGAATTTATGGATTGAAATAAATATAGACTGTTAATAACCATTGAGACATAAAGAAAAATTCTACAACCAAATCGCAATCATGTCTTCCGAAACAAAAAAGATAAACACCTGCCTTATACATATGTACAGAGTGCATCAGAAAAATGTATACATACGCAGTTTAATGGATCATAACTTTATATTTTTTCTTTCTTCTCAAAGTGTAATGAATTGGAAATAATGAGTAGACCATGATTAACTTTAAAAAAAAGAAAATGTATTTAAAAATATTATTGTAAGTGTAAAAATTTAGCAAAAGTAGAAAAACAATATCGCAGGGAGTTTCAGGCAGATCGGCTTGCAATTCGTCGGATTAAAGATAATTTTGAAATGAATGGATGTTCATAAACAAAGTTCCGCACTGCAAGTAAAGGAGTCTTAAAGAAAGACAAAAATAAATAAAAAGACTGAAAAAGCATTTAAGACACGTAAATATCTTAATATAGAGCTTAGATATAATAGATACCTTAATTTAAGACACTTGTGTGTCTTAATGGACCGGTGGTAGAAATGAACCAATAAAAAATGTCTTAATATGGTAAAATGTCTTAAATTAAGCGTTGTTGATCACGTTTCAAAGTTGAAGGGAGTGAGGGCAGGCAAGTGCAGTGATGACGCTAAGAGATGACGGTGTAATGCATTCACAAATATAATAAATACAACAGCTAATTGGATTATAAAAGAAAATATTTTAAAGAATAAAAGTAAGTTTTACCTTTATGTTTTCTTATATCTTTGTTTTAATAACGTCACATATTTTCTATTATATATTTGTAAGATACGAATTTATTTTTTAAGCCAAGTGTCCATCTCGCTTTCAAATCACTTGCCTAGTATAAGTATTTTATCTTAAATCATCAAAAAATATATGATCTTGCTTGGGTTATGTGGTTGTATTGTAGTTTACTTTAACTATTACGTGTATTTTATCACAGGACTTTTTTATTATTTACGTATGATATGTGTCTAAGTATAAAAGGTAAACTTTATCCATGCAATTTTTTTAAGAAGATTCTTGTTCTTTATTTCGATATTATTATATATTTTTCAAAATTCCATGTAATGCGTTAGTATTAAAATATAGTTTCTAAATCATATACATTTTGTGCCTGCTAACAGTTTTCGGTTCACTTTCGGAGTTAATTTAATTATTTATTTATTTAATATACTATTATAATTCACTAAATTTTAAAGTCTTATTATCACACTAAGTTGAGTTTCGGCCAGTGATTTATTTTCGATTTTCTTATATGTAACTTTCAAATAATTTATTATGATTAATCCGATTGCACCATTTTATCAATTCCTAACATATTCAAATAGCTTGTTTACTAGTATCGCGGTATAAATTAGCAGCGACTTTTGTTCATAATATTTCTCTTTCCTTCTTTAAGGTTTTTATGAGAACAGATTTTTTTTAAATCTTATTATTTATTCTCTTTAATTATAATTAGAAATTTGTAAAAGTTTCTTAATGTCGTGTTTTTTTTCTCTCTTGTGTTCATTTCTTAATAGAATCTGACGATATTTGTAGAATTAAGTGTTGATTTATAAAATTTTCTTAGCATAAAAAAAAAGTTTCTTATCAATAAAGTTTCCGTATCAGAAAGTTGCGTATAATAAGGTATTGTTATTAATTATTTATGTTTGATAGTTTAAATACCAGGAAAGTTTTCTAGAACTGTAGGATGGGGGGGGGGGTAGGGGCATAATGATTACATTCAATAAACAAAAATCTTTAAATAGATGCAGAAAATATAACTAAAATTCTTGGAAAACAAAATAAAAAAAAATATATATTCATGATTTAAATTAGTAGGTATTTTCAAATACAAATAAATGGATATACAAAGTCCTGTAAAGACTGATCTGAATAATAAATTAAATTGATTAAAGGTTATATAAACAAATAAAATCAACCTCTATTATAATTTTTTGAAAAATATTTTTTCTCAAGGCAAATGACTAAAATTTTTGTCCGTGATATACATAACCAAAAATTGAAATTTGCACCATACATATGTATGACAGAATTGATTGAATAATAATGATAGTAAAATAGGGATATAAATCAACAAAAATATAATACTTAGCGCCCGAAGTCTTTAAAATATGTCTCAGGTTAAAATTAGAAGAAAACAAATAAGATAAACAATACAGGGAGATAGGGGGGGAGGGATAGGAACACCCATATTGCCAGCATTTTTAGCTGTAAAAATACTGTGTTTTTTTTTTTTTTCTTTTACAGTGTAAAAATACTCATAAAATTATTAGTTTTGGATATTGACCAGGAAAAAACATTTTTTGAAAGTACTTAAAAAAGATTGTAACTTTTATAAAATAATTTTAATTCCTAGAAGGACAGGATATAAATATCCTGGCAGATTGGGTCATTTCAAAAGAATAATGTGCTGCTACAGATATGTAAGAATCGAAATAGATTAATTTAAAATTGTAATTTTGAAAAAAATTCTATGCTTAATTGGTAATGTTCTCATCATTAAAAATTAATATAAAAGGTTAACAGTATTTTTAAAATATACTTGAAAACATTGCACAAGGCGTGCTGCAATACAAAATAAATTATGACAGAACAATGCAGACTGTTGTAGTAGTCTTCCATTATTGGCAACCACTTATTTTGCTTTGTAGCTTGACTGTATGTCTAAGTTTTAGCCTGCTGTCAATCAGCCAGTGTAAATAAGAGAAAAAAATCATATAAGATGTTTCGAGTGTCTTAAAAATGGCAGCCTTTTAGATGTTTCAAATGTCTAAAAAATGGCGGCTTTTTAAGACATTTGAAGTGTTTTAAAAATGGCGTCTTTTAAAGACATTTCAAGTGTTTTAAAAATGGCGGCGTTTTAAGACGTTTCCAATGTCTTAACTTCAGATGCAAAAAGGTGTCTTAAAAAGTAAGACACCTTTTTTTTACTTAAAATGTGACCATCCATTTAAGACACACGCAACGCATGTCTTAAATAACTTATTTTAACTAATGACTTTTTAACTGAATTTCAGGCGTTTGCGTTTACAGTGCGGAACCGCAGTTGAGCAAGAATGCGTCACAACATCAAATTAAATGTTTGTTGAAGTTTGTGAATGAATAGCCCACACTGTTATGAACAGTGTATTGACCAGAACGTCGAAAAGCGTTTATGTATTTGGTTTGCGTGGCCACCTGTCTAGACACGTCTGTCTGTAGTCTGTGCATGATTTAACTCACGTAAATATAGTCGGATTGAAATGGCATATGTTATATATTGACATATATTATTGAGGTATGGCATGTTTGGTATTCAAAATGAAGTGTGTGGTATTTATACTTGATTAATTTTAACACAATTATTCAAATTGGTAAATAATGCATCTGAGTTGTAAAATTCCAACTGAGTGAAAAAGTGCCCAAGCCAGGAGTCGAACCATATATTTCAGATAAGAGACCAGATGCTTTGATCAATAAGGTTAGCTGAGTGAAATGTGTTTGCCAGATTCGTTCAGGATATCTCAGTTGGCAGAGCATTGGCACACTGCAAATAGAGGCGTCTTGAATTCAGACACTTATGTATCTGAAAATGTAATTCAGACACTTAAGTGTTTTAATCTGAATTTTCAAACATCATAGATGTCTGAATTTAAGACACATAAGTGTCTTAATAAGATCATGGTATAAATGAACTGAGAAAAATGTCTGAATACTGGTGACAGGTCTGAAATTAAGACATTAAGAAATTCAGACCCTTAAGTGCCTGAATTTGATACAATTGCATAATGAACACAATGACATGAAACAATTGTATCACAATATATGCCAACACAATCAGAAAATGTTTTCTAATAGATAAAAGATGTTTAAAAAAAATTTCTATCCACTAAATGATATTACTTTATAGTAACTATTTGATAAATGTTGATGTAATGAATGAAGTAATTTGATTAGACCATAAGATGTGTGATATACATATGTGTGTATATATATCTTAAAGATATATCTTTATAGTAAGATATATATCTGGAAATACTACGATACATGGGCGCCGGCAAAAAGAAATGGAGATGGGCCATGAAAGAGGCCCCGATTTTCAAACAGGTGTGCCTTGAGGTCCACAGCCTAGTCCGCTTTTTTAAAATGTTGATTATGGCCTTGAAAAATGCTGAGAGCTTTTTGTCAGAACGCATCGTGCAAGACAACATTTAAACATATCAACCTAAAACGCAATACAAAAATTTCAAAAATAGGTTTCTAACAACAATTTTAAAAATAAAGAACTTGAACATTTTTTTTTTAAATATTCAGATATAAAGAAATTTTAATTAATAAAATTTCAAAATCTAGGAAAGGGTAGTGATCCTCATTGCCCCAATCGTATACGAAATTTTGTTAGGATCAGTGTTGAATTCAGACACTTTTCACCAGGAGGGATTTCTGTGGCTCCGGGGAGGGGGGCAGAGTTCTGGGGGAAAATTGCACTTTTTAACCTTTAAAAGCATAAAATATCAAATCTTCCGGAGGATATATTTCAATGCTCCAGCGGGAAATGTCCCCTCCCGGACCACCACCTGAATTCAACACTGGTTGGGGTTATAAATTTATAATGTTTCTTTTATTTAAATGCAAAACGTATCATCAAAGCATTATCACGTATCAGCCAATTAGAAGACGTGAAGACGAAAATCTAAATCGACAACAGGCCCGCATACGGTTGTTGGCGAGCAACAAGCAACAGATCACTTTATTTTCATGCCGAACAGGACAGTTTGAATGGAAGTTTTAAATCTACAAAAACAACTTTTCAAAAGTAAAAAGAAAGCCAAGCGTAAAAAAAAAAAAGTTGTGGCTAAAAAATGGTGTGATATCAAATTTCCAAGCTATTATATTACTTTTTTAACTTTTTTCCATTAAATAAGTTATCATATATATAAGTCGAGTGCCTACGTATATGTTAATAGAAATCGTTTTCTCCTGTACTAAATACATCCTAACGAGTTTCTGAAAATTCAATTTTTTTCAAATTATGCATGATGGGCTTGGCGGCCATCTTTGCATATTATTCACAAAATTCTAAGCATCCAAATCCGTAGTTAAAATCCGAAGTTCAAAATTGTTATTTAAGCAAATATTTTAAGCGTTTCATTTATAGATTTGTATGATCTGAAAATTGTGTCTTAAGATAATGATGACTTATCTTAAAGATTCATCTTATGATTTATTTTTTACAGTAATTAATAATTTCAAACTAGTAAAAATCAATTTCTCAAAATATCAGTCTTATCTAATTTATCTGTCCGTAGTTAAAATCTGAAGTTCGAAATTGTTATAAACATATTACATTGCAAACATATTACGCTTTTACTTTAGAAATTTGGGTGCTTAGAAATATGAAAAGATGGCCGCCAAGCCCATCATGCATAATTTGAAAAAAATTGAATTTTCAGAAACTCGTTAGGATGTATTTAGTACAGGAGAAAACGATTTCTATTAACATATACGTAGGCACTCGACTTATATATATGATAACTTATTTAATGGAAAAAAGTTAAAAAAGTAATATAATTGCTTGGAAATTTGATATCATTTTTTAGCCACAACTTTTTTTTTTTTTTACGCTTGGCTTTTTTTTTACTTTTGAAAAGTTGTTTTTGTAGATATCATTTCTTTTTTTTAAAACAGAATAAACATAATTTAAATAATCTAAACATGAGAAATAATTTAAAATTACATTTTACTTTCAGTCATTGTTTAAAAGGTTAACTAGAAGTACCAGTAGATTTTTAAATTAAACTAATAACAACATACTAAATGTGGCTTGTTATAATACTTGTTATCCCCCGTTAAAAAATATCACTGACTTATCGATGAAATGAATAAAAATGCAATACGTACATAGCATGTCAGCGCTGCATTTGAAATCAAACGTGATATCACGCTCTTTTATTATTAGCACTAGCTGGCTTCGCCCGCTAGCGGACCCCTAATTTATATCGGCGCCTCGAATCTTGTAAAACCTCGAATAAGATAAACCTCGAACCGAACGAACCTCCGACCTGGTTCTCCGCTGCCTTCGGCACCGGATAATCCCTTAATTTGCACATCGAATAGTATAAACCTCTAACGCTCGTATTCACGAATAACTTCGACCAAGAGTTGAACCGAGGGTCCAGTAACCCCAGGTTGAGGTTTTCAACCGAGAGTTGAAAACTCGTATTCACCGTCTACTTCGGACGAAAAGTTACCCAACTCAGAGTTACTCGACCCCGGTTGAATAAAGCGTGCTAATTGGTTAAAAAAATCAGATGACGTTTTCGGTTTCGCGTTGAAGCTTTGTTTGTTTATATTATGGAAGAAAAGTGCCGGAAAAAAAGGGAAATTAAATGTAGTACTTATTTTATTTTTTACAAAATATATGCACAAAATAAAAACTTGTAATTACTAAATATGGCGATTAACTTATTTTAATTTCTTACAAAGTTTAATATTTTTTTAACAACTTATTCAAATTTTATGTATTATTATTATTATTACTTTTAAACATATATGTGAGTTAAGAAAGGGATATGAAATGTGTTAATTGCTAAAGTAAATTTTATAAGTTTATTTTTCAAATAAAATTTGTCTTAGTAGCTAAACGAAAACTTGATTTGATCAAAACGAAAATTTTATTTCAACAGCAATTATGTTGATTTCTATTATTAATAGCTATAATTAGTAATTAATTAAATAATTTCTAATTAAGAAAATATTAAAATGGAGAAAAAGGAAAAAATTCCAGAAAGTAGCCTCTAGTACGATTTTTATTTTGTCGAATCAATTTATATATTAAATGATATCAGATGTATTGATTTGATTTTTTTTATTTTCAGCAATCTAATTAAAATGATTAATTCTAATACAATTAGATAGTAATTAATATGCACATTGACAAAAACAACAACAACAAAAGAGTGGAAATAATATCAACAGAGCTTCAAAGAGTGCTTAAAAGGTGGTGTTTGTGGTTCTAACAGTGCCCTGGCACCAGGCACCCAAGTTTTTCAGGAGCTCCAACGGCGCATTCAATTATCGCTTCCGATCGGTTAACAAACATTTTATTTTAACTAGTCGCTAAATAATAAACTCCAAACTTGTTTTTAGTTTAAACTGTCAACCATGGATATATTGCTATTTTATTAGATGTTATTTTAATGAACACTAATATTTTAAACCTTCTAAGGCTACTATATAAATTTTCATTCAACACAGAATCGAGTAAAGTCTTTTCTAAATAACGATAAATGAATTATGTATACTATCTGGACATAAAACTGTGAAATATTACAAAAAGTTGATTTTTTTTAAAATTGTAGCTTTTAGAAGCCCCTTTACCCCTTTTGTATAAGAATTTTTCCATTATCAGATTTACAAGTTCAAAGGTATTCACTTGACTGCCTTTGAATATTTTTTAATAAATCAGCCTAAGTAATTACAAAATATTTTTACATGCATAGACATCTATTTTTAGATCCAGTGCATCATTGAAAAATATGTATTTATATAGAAAATTATACTTCATTTTCTATATTCTTTCTAGTTCTTAAATTTTACTTTTTTCACTCATTTAGATGTCACTTCATAGATTCAATTACAATTTTATTTATGAGAGAGAGAGAGAAAAAAAAAAGATTTTTAAATATTTTTTTATGAATGAATGGCGATAGATTTCTAGATTAGATAGGGAGAATAATGATAGTTGGTAATCTGATAAAACAATCTGAATTTATTAACGATAATTTCAGATAATTTTATAGTACTGAATTTTAAGGAATATAATTTTTTTGAATGTGATTTAGTGGAGAAGAATAAGTGCCCCATTTGCCCCACCCTACCCATGCATCACTATCTTTCTTTCTTTCTTTTCTTTTCTTTTTTTTTTTTTTTTTTTTTTTTTTGTCAGTGTTATAAGTTAATTAAAGTAAATTAAAACGTGACTCAAGATTCTATGTAAGATATAGAAATAAAAAGAAAGTTTAAAGTATTAAAAATAGAATGTATGTAATCTCATATATATATATATATATATATTATCTGCAAACTTTTTAGCTGGTTTGTTTATATTTATACATACAACTCATATATTATATGTTTAATTATTTGCTTACATAAATATTCAAGATCATGAAGAGTAGATTTTATTTGCCTTAAAAAATTGTCAACATTACCTAAAGGGCTAATAAAACATTACTAAAATAACATATTTTGCATTTAAGGTTATTTATTTTTTTCAAATTTTCATTTAAAAAAAAATTAGGAATAACGAATGTACTTTAACAGTAGCGAAATGACTCCTGTTTACATAAATGAAATTTCAGATATCAAACTAATTAGTATTTTTGATTTACCAACTAAAGTAAAAAAATTCAAGGTTTTTTTTTTTTTTTTTTTTTTTTTTGTGGGGGGGGGGGGGACATTTTTGTGAAAAGTAAAAGAAGTTATTTTTGTGAAATGTATTATATTTTTGCGAAAAAAACATTTTGTAACAAAAGAGGAAATTCAGTTATTCAAATTCAACCAAGTATTTATTAAAAATAACTTCTTTAAGTCCTGCTAAAGTTTTACTTTTTGGTGAATTTGTTTTGTTAGTAGATTACACATTTTAAAAGCTAACACAATAAAAATAATTAATGAAGAGCCCTGTTTTATTAAAAGCAATTTTATGAAGGGCCCTGTTTTATGACATGGATTTTTGTGAAGGGGCCCTATATAGGCCCCAAATTTTGTCTGGATTGATCCTTAGTATGTGTATATGTGAAAACATGATGGGAAAAGGGGGAGGGGATAAGTTTGGTTCTGTAAGTTTATTATGTACAGCTGTTATAACTTTTTATATACCGTACAATCAATGGTTTAGGTCATATCAATTCTGTCATGATAGACAAAATTGGAAGTGACAAAACGTTTATTTGAAGAGAAGCATTATTTTAAAACAAAGGTGTTTCTGGATTTTTTGCCTGGTGTTATTTTAAAAATGAACAATTTTTTATCAATGTATTTCAGCCCTTTACTTCTATTGTAATATTTTAAATTATATATAATTTTGAAATTAAAACACAGTTGAAACTTAAATGTAATTAAATAAATATTTCAAATTTCTCAAAAATTTGAAAATATAACGTAAAGCTTAAAAACAGAAATAACAATAGTATAGTGTTAATCAATGATAGAGTTGTTTAATTAATATAAACATATTCGTGATTTAAACAAAGAATAAACCTACTAAAAATCTTCAATAGATAAATACAACTCGGATGATATATTGTTTAGTTTAAAACCACAATATCTAATTTATAGAGCTAATCTTATATTTATATAACAGATCGTACATAAATAATAATAGTGTATCTTTCACACAAGACACAAAATTTAACTTTTACTCATATTCTACGAGTACCAAAATCGAAAACCTACATGTCGATGGATACTTGAGCATAATCTAAGTATTTTTTTACTTTAAAAAAAAATGCAAATTAGTCTGATGTCTCAAATTTTAATTAGAACTTACGTACGACATTTATTTCGCTACTATTAAAATACATTCATAAATTCTTTTTAAGATCAAAATTGCAAAAACAAATAACCTTAAATGCAACAATTTTTATTTTAATAGCAATTTATCTACCATTAATGTAATGTTGACTATTTTTTATGGCAAATAAAATTCTTCGCGACCATGCTTATTTATATAAACAAACAATTGAACATAAAATATAGAGGATTTATATATAAATATAAACAAACCAGATAAAAAAAATTGAAGCTAATACATATATATGAGATCACATACCTTTGCATATTGTTCTTTTGTTTTATAATAGTAATAAATTTCTATTATATCTTATACACAGACACTTGATTCAGTACATAAGCCGCCATTATTGTAAAATGTGACTAGACTTGCTCTCTCGTCTTGTTTTTTGTTAACTACGCATGCTCGGTTGAAAAACTTGAACTTCAACCCTCTGTAAAGCCAGGTCCAGTAACTGACAGTAACTGAACCCAGCGTTAGATTTCGCCTTCAAACCGGTCCAGTCAGGTAGACGATGAATACCATTTTAACTTTCGACCCGGGTTTTCGGCTTAACTCGGGGTCGAAGTTATTCGAGAATACGAGCGTAACCAAACTAACTTCCGACACGGTTCCCCGCTGCCTTCGGCACCGTATAGCAGTCGTGCTGCGCACGCTCAAGTTCCATCTTCCACCACCAGGTAGCGCAATCTGTTCTGTATGAACCTCGGGCACTGAAATCGTTAAGGCTATAGATGTCGAGTCGAATGAACTGTACCCCGTCGTGATCTAGCCCATAGAACCAGAGATAGAAAAGTGCCCCCTGGTGGTGAAAAAACGAACTAAAATCGGAAAGCTCTATTGATGTCGAGTCGAATGAGCCATACCCCGTCGAGATCCGACTCGTAGGAACAGATATAGGAAAGCGTCCCCTGGTGGTGAAAGCTAATCGCGCTTGGGGGGCAAAAGGGGGGATGAACACCGGAGATGCATAATAGGATTAAGCGGTCACAGACCTTTCCAACGATGTATCACATGAGGGGTATGTGCAAAATTTAGAAAATACCCCCCCCCCCCCCTGCATATTATGATTAAGCGTTCACAGACTTTTCCAACGATATATCACATGAGAGGTGTTGGCAAAATTTAGAAAAGAGTCCCCTTTGGGTGGGAGGGCTGAAAGTGGGAGGATGGACCCCGAAGATACATAATATGAATAGCGGAACAATTTTTAGAATTTCTGAAAGCTGATTTTTATTTATTTATTTATTTATTTATCTATTTTTTATTTTTTGTTTATTATTATTTTATTTTTTTTTGCGTTGCCCTGTGCATGTTTGGAATTTCTTAGCAATTTCTTAGATTTACCTTATTTTATTCAATTAAACATTGTACTGTTACAATAAATTTAAATGGAAACTTCACTTCTAAAACAAAAATAATTTAACAACTGGATTTCATTAATTTATAGGAAAACTAGCAAGCTACGCCCGCTGCGCTGGTCGGTTTCTACAAATGAACCCTGAATCAAACGAAATATATCGTTTAATTTGACCTTGTATTTGAAAGCAATCTGTATATTTACGTGGAATATCCTTCCACATTACTGAAAAATGACGCGATTGCGCTATTATATTTTCTAATGTGCAGTCAAAATTTTAGCTGTTAAGGACCAACTCTTTTATTTGGTCATTTACAGTTAGGGTTTGCTAAAGAATGATAAAACTATATGCAATATACTAAAACCATCACTAAAAATTATCGAAATAACAATGCAAACAAATTAACTAACAAAATCCATTCAGAAGAAGTTTTTATAAAGGCTAATCTTTGATAATCTGATTATTGAACTTTTCCACATAATTCTAAAACAACAAAACGATATAAAATATACTAAAACAATCCTTACAAATTATCTACTTAACAATGCAAGTCGCAAAAAATACGCCCAGTAAAAACTATCAAAAAGGCTAATATTTCGGAATCGGGTTCTCTTGACTATATAACCTTCACACATAACGTTGGACTAAGCAACGTAGGACAATATATAGTACATTAACACCATTTCTGAAATAGCATCTAACTAACAATACAATTCTCATCAAAATCCGTTCAGTAGAACTTTTTTAGAAGGCTAATCTTTCATAATCGGAATCAAATATTGAAAAGGCTAATATTTGATAAAAAAAAATGGTCACCCGATTTTCGAATTTCCCCCTATAATTCTAGAACTAAGCAACGTTATATAATAAAACGTTCCCTAGAAAATTATTTAACAGTATAGGTTCCATCGAAATACATTCGGCAAAATCTTTTAAAAAGGCTAATCTTTCATAATCGGATTGATCTGATTATAGAACTTCCCAGAATAATTATATAACTAAGCTACGTAGAACGATATGTTATACATTAAAACCTTCCCTTAAAAATTATCTTAGTTTAAGTTCTACGAAAATGCATTCAGCAGAACTCGAGTTATAAGCAGCCGGAACGAAATTTCATATATGTAGAAGTAAATAGAAGTATATTGCCATTAATATAGTTTGTATTTGAATAAAAAAAGGTACTTTTCGGTTAGCCGGGCACCAGTGATATATGAACACACACACACACACACACACATATATATATATATATATATATATATATATATATATATATGTATGCATATACATGTATTTGTGTAGATATATGTGTATATATGTGTGTGTATATATATATATATCACTGGCGCCCGGCTAACCAAAAAGTACCAAAAAAAAAATACTGCGAAAATGCAGTCGTACACTTGAAAAAAAACACCTTTTGGCCTAAAATCTCTCATCAAAACTGTTTTTCTTTTTTTTTCTTTTCTTTCTTTTTAAAAAAAATAAAATTAGTAACAGTTTTTTCTTTTATTTTTCCAGATGTATAGCCATTTCAATTCTTTCTGCAACAAAAAAAGACACTTTTTGGCTTAAAATCAAATTGTTTGGGGTCAAAAGTAAAATCAAAATCGCCAAAAACAAAAGATAAATCGCCAAATTTGTTTCAATAGAAATCTTGCCCCTTGAATAATGTTTTAAGCATTATGAACATTTCTAATCATGTTTAAATTAAATATTTTCGTTTTATAATATTCTCTCATCAAAACTCTTTTTTTTTCTTTCTTTCTTTCTTTTTTTTTTTTTTTTCAAATAAAATTAGTAACAGTTTTTTTTTTATTTTTCGAGATGTATAGCCTTTTCATTTCTTTCTGCAACAGTAATGATCGCCAAAAAATTAGCAATGGTAACCTTTTCGGCCAAAATAACAGAACTTTCTATCATAATTCGATAGCTATTATACGTAGAACGTTGTGTTACATACTAAAACCTTCCCTGAAAAATTATCTCTCGAACAGTGCAAGTTCCATCAAATTCCATTCAGCAGATCTCGAGTTATAAAGGAGCGGAACGAAATTTTCGTTTGTGTTTTATATATATAGTGAGGCTAACGAAAAAGACAGGCTACCGCGGTGCGTTCTACTTATCTTTTTTTACAGACCACTAGAGTGACGTGATGCTCTTTCCGTACACCTGCATTGGTGGGTTCGAGCCTCACGTGATTCCCGCGGTCTGTAAAAAAAGATACGCGTAAAGCACCGCGGTAGCCTTTCTTTTTCGCTAGCCTCGTATATATAGTAGATGACGTGAAAGGTATTCCTGCCAACGAAATGCCTGTCCTTTACCGTGTTTTTTTATTTTTAGAAATAAATGAATCACATTTAATTCATTTCAAAATTTTTGTTTACGTTTGGAAAGAAATTTTAAATGGCGATAACTCTTAATGTATACATTTTAGAAGGTACATCTTCCCTCAAAAACTAATTTATTTTTAAAGATCTTTCTAAAAACGTAAATTATATATTTAAAATATTTTTAAAGCATAAACACTACGTCTGATTACTTTATTTTACAATATTTATAAGAACACGCATTTTATCAGACAATTAAATACACTAAACAAACATAAGTGAAAAATTGACCAGGGCCTGGACTCGAACCTGGGACCTTATGCGTACCATGCCGACGCTCTGCGACTGAGCTACCCAGATCCATATCCGTAACCGGCAATTTCTCATACTTATTCATGTTAGAAACAATCATCTGCCACAGTTTGCAGTCATATTTAATTATTTGATAAAATATGTGTTCTTATAATTGTGAAGTTTTATTTAAAAAAAAAAATATCTTCAGAAGAAAATGGCTGACTTGCAGATGAAATTTGATGTGGTTATATTATAACCTGTAACTGATTTGTGCTATTTTAATACAGATGGTACATGGTCGTTGACGGGTTTTATCTCTGTTTTGGCATAATTTTTTAATCGCCAAGTTAATTAACAGTTTTTTGCTAATTAAGGATAGAAAATTTTTTTTTTACACTGAATTTTATAAAAGCACATAGATTACGTAATTACTTGTCCAAAAATGCAATCCTTTTTTTATTCTGCCCAATATTAAGGCCTGTAGCTTGTTTGAAAAAAAAAGTTTGACGAAGAAAATAGTGATCATTTTAAGTAACTCAACGTTTTTTTAAAAAAGCTATATCTCTGTTTATAAATCACTTATGAAGATGAGTTTGGTCTTAAATTGAAGAAATTCTTCCTTAGATTCTTCTAGTTTTCGTTTTTTTTTTTTCTACGACGCTTGGTTTGTTTGATATCTGATATTTTAATCTGGCATGTTTTGTCGATTTAACATTGCGAAGTTGCTTTCTGTATATAAGCATTAGCGGTCTTTATTCCAGTTCTTGGCGTTGTTTGTGTGGCGTTTTTTTTTTTTAAGCTTGGCTTGGCAGAGCGACCGCCCTGCTTGATCTGTTTTATTTCCTTAATACGTTTCATTTCCAGCTGATAAAAACTTTTACTAATTTGAAGTCTCATGTCTCATCGCTTGTAAATCGAAACTGAGTGAGTCAGTGACTGGATTGGACTACATCTTTAATTGAAATAAAAAGGAAATGCTGACAAATGTTTTCTTGTGTGAAGATATAAAGCATGTATCCACTGACGCTTTAGTATTTAAAACAACTGATTCTTTTAGTTTTCAATCCGTTTTACAGATGCTAGATTAATTTTTATTTCATTTTGGAAACAATTATTCTACCTATCCCTTCTGGTTTATGTTCTGGGAACGAACGCCCTTTTAAAATAGTGAATTGATTTTTTGAATAGATAGAATTTTCCGAAGTTTATTCGATATATTTTAGAATTACTGTTCAGAATATTTAAAGAAAGTGTGTTTAAAATCAAGTATGTAGAAATACAGTGCCAAGAAATTTTAAATACAGAGAATACACGTTTCTAAAAAAATGGCACTTAATAGTGTGAATACTTCATAATTGGATTTACGTTACTGTTTTTGGATACTTTCTTAAAGGTGAGCTCGCGTAGATGGTTAATAAACTTTTTTCGAACTTTTTCTTACATATGAAATATTATTTATTTATTATGTAAATTATTTTTATTAGAATAATTTAAAATTTTCATATTTGCATCTTTTTTATATCCAATATATTTTTTTTCTGTTTAAAGATTTGTGTGTTCATTTCTGACAATTTTCAATAAATGCATAAAAACTTCTCAAATTAAGTTCCACATAATACTATCAGGGTTTGGAAACAAATTTTAGTTGCATTGTAATATATTTATGTCCTATAAACTATATAAATAATGAATAAAAAAAAGCAATTTGTGATTTAGTGATTATTATTAACACAATTGCTATTCAAATCTTCCATTTTTTTAATGGTAAATTTTATTGAGAATACTATACTTTTACAGCATTTCATGTAGAATAAATTAATACATGAATCATTATTTAATTTTTGTTTTGCTGCTTAATATTTATAGAGATTTTGCAAAACTTGAGAAAATGAAAATTAATTTTAATAGTAATTTTTTGATTATTTTTTGTAAAAATATGTTTAAAAATTTTAACTGGTCTTGTACCTTTTAAGCGCGACGAAAATCGAGAAAAACAGTCAAAGTTTGAATTAGTGTATAAAGTTTTGATTATTAATTAAATAGATTGCGCTTTTTAATACAATAGTATTAGAAACTGACTAATATTTTACTTAATTTGTGCATTGTTGAAATTAAAATAGCTTTTTTTTTTATTCCGTAAGTCATTGCGCTCATGATATCTTGTGAACGTATGACTGGATTGTTATGAAATTTTATGAAGACAAGAATCGCATATGTGTGTTTAAAAGGATCTACTTTTAAATATTTACAATGATAAGATTTTTAATTAGAACTATTTTTATTCATTAAAAAATGTAAAATTTTGAAATTTTTTACAAAAATATTTTTTTTTACATGGTAAATGAAATAATTTTGTCCTAAAAGTAGATAATTTTAAACACACATATGCTCTTATTGTTTACATAAAATTTCATAACAATCCAGTCATAAGTTCTCAAGGTATCATGCGCGCAATGACTTGCGGAATTAAAAAAAACTATTTTAATTTCAACAATGCACAAAATCAGTAAAATATTAGTCAGTTTCTAATAGTATTATATCAAAAAGCACAATCTGCTTAATGAATAGCCAAAAATGCATGCTTATACACAAAAAAGTTTTGCAGCTACACTAATTCAAAGTTTGAAAGTTTTTGTTGATTTTCGGCGAGTTTAAAAGGTACAAGACTCCTTAAAATGGAAATTAGAAAAAAAAAAAACAAGAAATTTATATCTTTACTTATATAACTATATTTTGCACTTAATATTGTTATTTTTTTAAAGTTTATTTACATGCATTTACATAAAAAAATATAAAAGTGACAATTAGATGTTGTAAAGATGTATATATATTAGACATTTTTACTGCATGTTATTAATATATATATATATTTACTTATTTATTAATGATAGCTAAATTGCTGTTGTGCATATCATCTGATCTAAATTAATAAAAAATTGCTCATGTAGCAATATAAAAAAATTACAATTCTTAAGTTCTTTCCATGCAATTTCCGGCTACTTTGTATGATTGATTTAATGTTACATATGAATTTGCATTTTTAGTGACAAGAGTATCTTTTAATCCTCTTACAGAGTATATTATCAAAGTAAATGTTTTTATATTAACAAATTTAAATTTATGTATGAGAATTGTTATGAAAACTTTTTTTTACTTCAGATGGGTGATATAGAACATGAAAAGAGATCATGAAAGCATCAGAGTGAGGTTATCATGATTTTCTGAATATTTTATAAAGTTTCTGTTTTTCCAATGGGAAATAATCCCTCCTATAATATATAACTTCAGCACGATAACATTTTTTTAAACAATCCTTATGAAAACTTGTTTGAAAATACAAAAACTACTTTGATATATATATCCGTATTCCATCTCAATAACATATTTAAATTCCAAGACTTAGAGCCATGTTCAAAATACACTACAAACGAAGAATGAATATCTGTGTAATTAATTTAATTTGTGCTAAAAAATATTTAAAAAATCAAGTGGAATAATATCACGCGTAAAAAGAAATGAAAATAATATGAGGGGGGAAAAAGAAGATGGATATATATAAAATCCATATTTAGACCAGATAAGAAGGGGTTTTCATTTTTATAATAAAATTTGAGATCTAAATAAAAAAGTTCATAAAACACAGTTTTAATCTAATATGCCAGACATCTAGTGCCAGTAATGCCTACTGATTCGCAACAATGCTGATATTTAATACTTTGAAAAGGTAACGATATAATTATTCTTTTTATGTTTGCTCTTGTGTATTTCAAATAATTATTATATTTTTTATATAAAAAATTAATGTGATATTAATAGAAAAAATATTTTTAGATTTTTTTTAACAGCAAAGTTTTTTTTATATATATGTGGGTGTAATAATAATAATAATAATAATAATAATAATAATAATAATAATAATAATAATAATAATAATAATAATAAAACTATCTGATTTAAAAAAAAATAAATTGGATTTTTAGTTGCTATTTTTTATTTTTGAAAATATTTACCATAAAGCATGTCTGGGTTTGTTCCAGAAGCAAAATCTGATTAAAGCATGGACAAAGTGGGTCGTGACCTGCCCCTTACCATTATTTTAGATACCCCAAATTTCGTAGGCAATTTTTGTAAAGCTGATACTTTAAATCTACTTCGACATTGTCTCGAAATAGATTTAAAATAACGGCTTTATTAAAGCTGCATTCCAAATTTGGGGAAACTAAAATAATGGGATGGGACAGGGTCACGGCCCACTTTGCCCGTGCTTTAATGAGATTCAGCTTCTGGAACAAACCGAGACCTGCTTTATGGTCAAATATTTTCCCATTTATTGAGGATTCAATGTGGTCAAACATGGCTGCTTTTAATGCTTTTAAAAAAAGTGTGGTCAGAAATGGCTGTCTGTTGTAAACAAATGACAGGTCAAAAATGGCCGCGTTTCAGACGTTTCAAATGTCTGAAATTTAGACGCAAATAAGCGTCTTAAAAAATACACTTTAAAGTGTCTCTTTTATTAACCATCTATTTCAGACACTTAAGTGTCTGAATTTCAGACATTTCAGTTTACAGTGCAGATTCAGCCAAGAGGTCCCTGGTTCGAATCTTGGCCTGGGCACTTTTCCCCTCAGTTGGAAAATTACAACTTAGGGGAATTATTTATCAATTTGAATAATTGTGTTAAAATAATCAAGTGTAACTACGTATCCAGCGTTTACTGGAGTTCCGTTAACCTGCGATTTATTCTGCCGAGCTGTTTCACAAAACATACCAGATGATAAATAAGATTAGCTGGGTGGAATAGCATTTATGATTTGTTTATAGGGCAATCAAAAGAATTCCGTTACATTATGGTTAATGGGGAAAATCTTTTGCAGTATATTTTAAAGATGTTACACTATTTCAAACATATTGAAATTGATACACATCCCTGAGGTGCATTACAAATGCTTACTATAGAATATTGTGCGTATAGCATTTATCGTTCATGTACAGGGACACACAAAAGAATTCGGTTACAGTACTGTCTATGAGCAATAATTACTGGAAACGGCGTTTTCAATTGAGGTATGCGTTTATAAATGTAACTATTTTATATATATATATTACTTGGCACGTATAAATTTTATAGATCATATACAAGGCTGCAGGAAAGATTTCGAGTACATTTTCGCGTATTGACGAAAATTGCTGATGAAGAATTTTCAACTGTGCTATCCTAATCATCTATCGTTTCCTAATTCAATTAAATTTTTGCATACTATGTAGTATTTATACAAACCTATAGATTCTATACAGGGTTACACAAAAGCATTTGGATATCTTTCGGGCTATAAATGGTCATTGCTGAAATTTGGTTTTCAAATGTGTTATGAGTTTTTCAAATTGTTTACTTAAACATCATCTTTCACTTCTTATTAGAGGGTTAAGTTTTGTTAAAGTATTCTAAATGTGTTGAAAAGTATTTCTTAATCTATGCTTGATGCATGATTTTTATTTCTTCTTTTCTTGGTAAATGTAAAAATCACTATGGTGAATGTAAAAATTATATTCTGGGCATTTTAAAGATATTTTTTTCACTTGTCTTGTATTTTTCTAAGAATGACACAATACACACACACACACACACACATATATATATATATATATATATATATATATATATATATATTAATGTGATGAAGTGACAAATTGGAGCTGAAAAAAGCAGTTGGCAAAAATCTGATTAAAGTTGGGTTTCCATATCGCTACACACAGGAATAGGCCGGATGGTTGCATGACTCAGATATTATAACTAAAATGTATGGACTCCATAAGTAATCAGTCGAAATTTGAAAACAAAGTTTTATTTTCATAATCAGGAGAAATGCTGTAGCAAGTCGATTTAAATGCTTACTTAATCATCGCTTATATGTCGCAGTCGGAGTTACAAATAATCTCTACATTATGAGGTCTTAAAAACTTTGAATAATATTTCGAATTCCACGAAAAAAAAAAAAACCTTTCAATCCTCTGTCTGTCACACTCTAGTTCTCGTCAGTGACAAATCAAGTCACCTGATTTCTCTACTCCAATTATAATCGTTTAAAGAGGGAATTTTAACAGTTTTGGTAGATTAATTTTGAAGTAAATTAACTTCCGGGCGCGAAAAAAATCTTCTAGAACATTCTCATAACCTCGAATCAGGTATACGTCATGTAAACAAACGAGACGCTCTGAATCAAGAGTGCTATGCTAAAAATAGATTTCAGACGATGTTTTTAGCTTACGCTTGAGAAAACACAGAAAAGAAAAGAAATGAATTTATTGATGCGGAATAAAATGCAGAATATTAAAGAGTTGAAATATTATAAGAAACATTTTGATATTTCATTAAAATAATGAATTTAAATAAATAAGTTTTTTTAGAACGGGATAATTTAGGAGTTATGACATTTTAGCAAATTAAGTAAAGAATTTAGAGAGGTTTGATATACACGGGAAATAATAGTGAAATTTAACAGGTATTTAAATAATAAAATGGTTTTACTTACGGAATATAAATAGTTAGCACAATTTTAAATTTAAGTAATTTGGAATAAATATTATTAGGTGGATTAAGATATTATACCTTTACATATGGAGATTGATAGACGGTTTAAAAATAGGTTTTAATTTAATAAGCCTGTATAATATATGGAATATTATTAAAAAGAAAGTTTATATAGAATAATGTTAACCTTGGCGTAACAAATTTTTAATTTTGTAACATTAATATAGATCATATATTATAATACGAGCAAATATATTATAATACGAGCAAATCTTGTGTGTGTATATATATATATGCAAATTTTATTTAAAAAACGGCTCAAACGATTTTGACGATATTTTGTATCCTACCGTTTTCAGGCACAAGAAGACGATTGGGTTAGGTCAGATGTCCGAGAAAATTCCATTAGTGAATATTTAGGGACACTATTACTCAGGGTCAAGTTAATAATATCTAAAAATTGGCGCCAACGATTTTGACTAAATTTTGAATCATACCGTTTTCGGGGAAGAGAAGATCATTGGGCTATGTCACTTGTTCGAGAAAATTTGATAAGGGGACCTTTTCGGGTTACCAAGGGTCAAGCTAATTTTATCGAAAAAACGGCTCTAACGATTTTGACGAAATTTTGTATCCTACCGTTTTCAGGAAGGACAGCACCATTGGGCTAGGTCATATGGTCGAAAAAATTTGATAAATGGGTCATTTCAGGATCACTATGGGTCAGGGTCAAGCTAGTTTTATGCAAAAAACGGTTGAAACGACTTTTACTCAATTTTTTATTTTACCGTTTTTGAGCATGAGAAGACCAATGGGCTAGGTTACATGTTCGATAAAATTCGAATAGTGCGTCATTTTGGGTCATGATGGGTCAGAGTCAAACTAATTTTTTGTAAAAAACGGCTGTAACGATTTTGACTATTTTTTTTATCCTATCGTTTTCGAACACGAAATGACCATTGGGTTAAGTCACATGATCGAGAAAATTCGATTAGTGGGTCACTACGGGTGAAGCTTTTTTTATCTAACAAATGGTTGTAACGATTGTGACTAGATTTTGTATCCTATCGTTTTCGGGCACGGAAGCACCATTGGGCTGTGTCACATGCTCGAGAAAATTCGATTAATGGGTAATTTGGGGTCACTAAGGGTCAGGGTCAAGCTAATTTTATGCAAAAAAATGGCTGAAACGATTTTGACTAAATTTTGTATCTTACCATTTTGGATTACGAAAAAATCATTTGTCACATGTTCGAGTCACATGTTCGAGAAATTTTGATTAGTGGGTCATTTTTGGGTCACTACGGGCCACTACATTCCAATGTGAATGAAAATTGAAACAGTTAAGTTCTTGAAGACTTAACAGTAAAGGAAGTCGCAAAGGTGACAACATTGCGCCAAATTTAGCGATATTTGGCGGGAAAATTGACTTTCAAGATTACCAATGCCAAAACATATGCTTGGCGCCAAATGAAATAATTGGTTTTCAGGACTGAATGAATTTTTAAGAAATTCTCAATAGGAGCCTAGATAGGTGATTCAACCAATAATTCACAATACAACAGAAAGCTACAGGTAGTTCAGAGCAGTTTGCACTGAATTTATTGTTATATTGAACACAAAGCTAATGTTAACCGAGCGTAGCTCGGTCTTCCCAGCTAATATATATATATATATATTCGTTTGCAAAATTCGACTTCAAAATTTCAAGTAAAAAAGGAAAATGTTCCGCTATTGGCATGTTTTTACACTGGTTATTTGAATGTGTTTTTTTTTTAACTTGTTGCATCCTTTTATACAACTGTTAAAAAAAGAATAAAATTTCGGTTCGTGTGTTTGTTTGTATATTTGTCTGTCAGAAGGATTCTAGTAAATATTCTGCAATTTTTTATGCATTGATGCCGATATGAACCTTAACAGCAATTTGATAATTAAAAAAGTAAAACTTAGCTACGTCCATTGAAATAAACATGAAAAAGTAAAAAAAAAAAAACAATCCATAATAATATGACAGTTTAGTTTAACATATAGAGAAATCAACTCTTGTAGGTAATGATTTCTAAAATTACTGAATCGAAAAGATTGATTTCTAACTAAATCACACGCCAGTTTTTCCCAATAACATTCTAAACTTACCTAACTTATTTCTGTTTTTCTTTCTTCCTTTTCTTTACTTCTTGTTTTTTTTTCTTTTGATCTGGATTCACGTAGAATAAGGAATGGCTTTCCACCTTCTGCTCTAATTGTCTTGTGGGAATTTCTGGGGAAAAAAGTTTAAGGACTTTTGTCTGTTTGCTTTTAAGTTGTCTAGATATTTGTTTCCTTAAATTTAGACGTAATATTTTACTTTTTGAAAGGACTTGTGAACGATAATGGATAACTTTCTTTTACTTATTTCTGGGTAAATGTTGGATAAAAGCACTTACTTTGAGGAATATATACTCAGTACTTGTTATTAAAAAGATTTTCTTATGTGTCTTTTTCTAACAATGATGAAAAATGCATCAAAATAGAAAACTTATTAATTTTTTTATATATTGTTTGTTTTCTTGGGTATCCATTAGCTTAGTACACTCTGATTAAGTCTAAATATTAGTATTATGTCAAAATTTAAGCAGGTTGTATAGACTAGTTGCAGAAAGAGATTGATAAACATGAAAAATATTTTCCCACCGTTTCTTTCTGAAATACATATTTAAATAATTTCTGAATATAATTTAAAATAAGTAATTAGTATAAGAAATGCTTCAACTAATATCAATATGTCCTTAATGTTTAATGAAAGCCGGGCCGTGTACTTAATTTTTTTATTAACAGAAACGTTATGTTTTTTGTACACATAAAATGTATGTATATACGTATGTTTTTTATACATATATTTGTCCTAAAGATTCTAGTAAATTTTCTGTAATTCTTACGTATTTACTCGTAAATTGATATCAGTGCAAACGTTAACACTATTTCGAGACTTCAAAAAGCAAGACTTAATAATGCATAGACCTGAAAAAAGGCACCACTCTGTCGCTCCTAATAACTCTGTCGTAAATCATCGTATAAGAATTAATCTGGTACCAGTTTATTAGTAATAACGTCTATTAATTAAGGCTATGCTTAAATGTTGCTTAGGGGGTTATCTAGATATAGAAATTCTAACAATCTTTTAAATTTTCAGTACAGAAACCTAATTTTTACACAGCGTTTGGATTTTGTGGTAGAGGAAGATGGCCTAAAATGATCCTAGCATGCAAAACGATCCACATATGTTTTCTTCCAAATAGGTCATGATATCTACCGGGTAACATAAACTAGTTGTGATAAGGGAAGAAGAAGCAATGGCTGTATTCAAGCGATCGCAGTAATATGCGTGTGAATAGAATTCTTTAAAAAATTTCGTTTTATAACATCTGTTATAAGGTAAGCACTAATTTTCATATTTATTTAGATATGCAGTCTTGCATGTACAGAAATATGATTTGGTTTACTTAATGGAGTATTTTCTTAGATGTGAATTACACTTATGTATTGTCATAATTTCTTTTATATACTTTATCTTGCCGATAAAAAACAATTTACAATTACCTTTAAATTAAGGATCATTTTGCGCGTTGGTGAGGGTAAAATGATCTTTTGAACACTTTTAAAAAAATCTATTTTTTTTCATTGCTCAATTTGGTTTTAATATATTATTCAAATATGTTTATAATGCAAAATATAGTGTAAAACATACTAGCAAACGGCCAAAGTTTTATTTAAACAGTTATGTTATTTTACACAAGTTTTTCCCTTAAGGGGAACATTTTAGGCCATCTTTCCCTACACGTTAACCTCGAATACCAAACGGGAAATAGTTTGCAATTTTGCAGGTTTAAAATTTGGAACCCATAATGTTCATATTGAATCGTTGCAAAACAGATTGCAGTGCGGGTAATTTTTTAAGCATAACTCAAAAAACTACTTGGCAGAATAAACTAAAATTTTGAATTAGCGTATTTGAAGCTTTCAGAAATCGATTTCTTTTAAAATAATAAATTAAAATTCCTATTTTTCTCGAAAATTAATTTTAATGTATGTACTTTTTCAAAAATATTTATCGAAAAATAAAATTGTAACCCATGAATTTTTTAAAAGATACCGATTTCTAAAAGCTTCAAATATGTTAATCTAAAGTTACAGCTCATTTCGACAAGTAATTCTTGAGTTATGCTTAAAAAACTACCCATATTGCAATCTGTTTTGCAATTATTAAAACGCATTTACCATCAGAAGTTCCAAACTTTAAACCTGCATATCTCCTAAATTTCTTGACAGAATGACTTGTGGTTTGGTATATTCGAAGGTATAATTTACCAAAGAATCCAAATATGATGTCAAAACATCAGGTGTTAGTATTGAAAATTTTAAAGTTTGTATATATATTTATGTAGTAAAATTTAAGTATAGCATTATTTAATAGATATTATTGCTATTCGATTGGTACCGATTACATTTTTAAGTGAGTTTGTAATTATATAAGTACGTAGCACTTATAGTCGTCGCCTCGTCCGTCCGTCTGTACGCATATAACAGCGCAAAAAAATACCCAACCGAATGGTTTGAAATTTAATATATATAATCGTTGCAGAATTTTGTCGCGTCATTTCAAATTTTATGAAAATCGAATAAAGACTTAAAAAGATATTAATAAATGTTTTCTTCATTCTAATAAATCCTATCACACGTAATTAATTCAATGATATCCCATGATAGCTAATGATACTAGGTTGACATGGTGATTACATCCTATTTAAGATGAAAACCTATTATTTCCGTATTACTGAATTTAGAAACCGAATTTCAAAAGTAAAATTACTTAATTATAGAAATCCTATAATCTACCGACAGTTTTTTGGATAGATGTTTCCGGAGAAATAGATACTAAATCGAGAGTCTAAATATGAATTTCATGTTCCGAATTTTTCAAAGCTAAGCTTAAGTTTCCCATTGGAAATTTCAGTAAATGTCAACAAAGGATAAAATATTGCCAACTTAAAATGTACTTATTTTATTACGGAAATTAATCATAGCATAGTAACAGACGATATAATTCATTTTTTCAGTGAAATAATAATGATGACTTTTTTTACATTGTCTTATATTGGATATTTGCGCATAGTATGATTTTAATGTAACAAAATTGTAATTAATTGTTTGAACAATTAATTACAGTAATAAGTACAGTGTAATTAATGTTTTGAAACTTAATTTTATAAAATAAAATTATGATCTACACTATGAAAATCTGCACATAAAAAAAATGTATTCATGAATTTGTGTATAAGAGTGCAACAGGTATTGCACCAAGATCTTAAAACTAGTTATAAAACTAGTTATAGTACGAAAGCACCTAATTTGTCACGTTTGACGTACAATTTCCAACTTGTTATAAGATGATTTGCAAAATTGGTAAGATTGTGGTGAGGTTTTTTTTTCCCCCTTAGGATTGTACATTGAATTCTAGAAAGAAAAAATACAACTAAACCCTATTCCAGTTATCTGAAACAAAAAAAAAAAAAAAAAAAACAGCACTTGCTGTGTCTGAATTCTTTTTTCTTTTGTGGTTTTTGTTTTAGCTGCCAATAAAAGTAGATTGGCTTTTCACCTCCTGCTGGAATTGTCTACAGATGATTTCTGGAGAAGAATTTCAGAAGTTTTTCCTGTTTTCTCCTAACTTGTCCCGATATTTGATTTCCGTAATAGAGACTTAGCGATATTCCTTTTCAAAAAATTGGTGAACATTAATGGAATGACTTTATTTTTCTGAATAAATGTTGGAAACGAGAACTTACTTATTGAATACTGGATATTTCTAAAGGTTTTTTTTTTTTTTAATTTTGTTTTGTGTTTTTTTTTTAACGTGATAAACAAATAGAAGAATATAACCTATTTAATATTATCTATTTATATGTTTATTCTTTTTTCTATCCTTTTGCCTTAGGAAACACCTCTAATGAAGTGAAAATTCAGGTATGTCAAAATATGAATGAATGTATTCTGTAAAAGTATTAAAGAATGATTTCCATTGAAATAGATAATCATAAGAACAACTTTTCCCCTACGGAACCGCTTAATAAAGACTTGATTATTTTATTATTGTTAAACGGACTGCTATTGTAAATATTTAGAATATAGACATTTGTAGATAATTATAATTTAAGTTTATTAAAAATGTTCCAATAATACCACTTTACTTCTGTCTAAATATCCTTAACTAAGAGTTTAGGGCGAAGAAATTTCTTCGCCCTAAACTCTTAGCTAAGGATTGTAGAAGAAAATTATACGTAATAACAAAGTTCACATAATATACTTTTATACGAAATTCAAAGTGAAAATCAAGTGTTTAAAAACACACTAACTAACACTAACAGACACCATAACAGAGTCCGCGCTTTATAACATTACTTATATTTTCTTCGATAGTAATAGAACAGTGTTGTTGTTTAAAAACACGAAATACACAGTTGCGGTTTACGTGTCTTTTGAATACAGATGTGGGTGGATTTTTCTTTTCATAACTATCAATTTGATTTCGCCTGTTTCTGACATTATTATGGTTTTGGGAAACTGAAATTGGATTACCTTTCTTTATTATTCAGAGTATAAACATTTTCTAGACACTGAATCTCTATTTTAAGAAATTCTAGTAGTTCCTTAACATTAAATTCGGATTTTGAATTTTGTTTTCTGCTTAATTCCAAAGAGAGGTCATCTCATAATAACTTTAATAATATATTTTTTTTCCCTCTTCTAGCATGCAGAAACACAATCAGTCGTGTGAGGGTGCTATTTCCGATTCGCAATTTTTTTTCCAATCATCTGCGCAGACTTATTTTTCCCTATCCTGCTAATGATATATTTTTAATATCAGAACTGCGCATTTGCTATTGAACTGATTTATTTTTAAAAAATAACTTATTTCTTTGACGTGACCTAATTTTATAAATGAGATGTAATTCCCTTTTTTAAAATTAAAATTTCAATATTTTTAATTTGTTTGCAATAGATTTTCCCAGATAGCACTACCGGTGCTGTGGATTTTCGGCATAGGTTACAAAACGACTCTTTCTGTCAGTTTTTATATATTTCCTTGTTAATTGTTATGATTATTTTGTTAAAAAAATAATAAGGGGTATTTTTTACACGACACTATACAAAAAATATCGTTTAACAAGCATTTTTGTTTGCACTGCAGTAATTTTATTCACGACTACCATGCTAAAAAAAACATTCTTTCAAATTTGCAACAACACTAAAAACGTCCGTTTGGGAAAATAAGCCGGGTTGAGATGAGATATCCGATATCACCCTTTTCAGTATGTTTGCGATTGTTGGCCTTTGAAAGGGAGGGGTCGGGGAGTAGGGTACACATGTGTGGTCAGTTGATTTTCTTTCTGTAAAAGGAAATTTGTCTTTGCTTTATAGGAAACGTTTTTTGAATCTGCGAAAGCGAAACTTCCAATCATTTTTCCTAAATAGAGGCAGATATTTTGCTGCTTTCAGTAATGAAACCTCTCTTTGACAAGCTTTAAAATACCATTTATTCTGCAGTGACTAGTGTAAAAATATGCCCAGTATTTGTGCTATTGCATACAACATGTACTAATCGTTCGGATAAAACGCAAAACGTTTTATCCTATATATAACAAAGATTGTATTCAATTGAATTGCAATCGACTGTATGCATTGTATGCAAACGAACAGATAATAACTTCAATACTGAAAATACCCAAATTTGTTCCCATTAATTTTCAGTCTAGTGATTACATGAGAAATTCGGTATCAGCATTTTTGAGTTTCGCTCCTACTAAAAATAATTGTCAATTTTAGAATGAGCATCTCCAATATCGTCTATCAATGGGGGGGGGGGGGGGGGGGAAATATGTATTGCTTACGCATGGAATTATTTATCATTATTATTATTACTTACCCATCATACGTAGTATAGGGTAAGTCTTGTAATCGTTTTGAAAATCGAAATTTTTTTTTTGACGGATTTACACGTTTCAGACACTGGAGATTCCGAAAAACATATTTTTAGAAAAAAAATTTTGCCGTCTGTGTGTGTGTCTGCGTGTGTGTCTCTGTGTCTGTAAACGCTCTATCTCCCGAAAAAATTGAGATAGAGACTTGCAATTTGGTATGTACTTAGTATGTAATAATGGGAAGAAGCCTATTTCATTTCAATAACCTCGATTAACCGGAACTCTTTTTTTCGGACTCTCGAAATATTCGTTCTGATAAAAGGTATACAAAAATTTTCGAAATTGTTTATTTTAAGAAATGAATATAAAAGACAATAAAAAAACATAAATTTTACATAAAGCATGAAGTCGATCGGATAATGAGTTGCCGAGATATTTGGAATCCTATTTTCCACACTCTTCGATTTTTCATGACCCTGTATTTCATCCAAATTTCACTTTAAAGATATATTTTAATTGAAAATTTGACGTTTAATCAGATGCAATAAACCGCTAGTTAATAGGATTATTATTTTTGGAGTTATAAGGAAAAACCTCTTTCAAGCAATTCAGTAATCGAGCCTTTAAAGTTTATGACGTCATCAAGCCACGATTTTATTTGAATTGCAATGCATTTTATAAGTAGTTTACACATTTTTATTTTAATATTTTACATTATGCATATCCATGATGGGTAAGTATTACGGTGGCCCCCAACGACTAGTTATTATTGCTGTTGTTATTCTGAACTAGCTCATCTTCAAGTTTACAAGAAACACCTAGACGTACTATATTTTATAAGAATGATGTGAGAAAACGTGAGCTTAAGACATTCCAAAATATATCGCCTAGAAATAAATATATATATATATTACAGAAGAATTCACAGAAATTTAGTATAATTTTAGTGTTAATAATTTTAGTAATAAATTTTTGCTAGTGTTAAAAATTCTCAAATGTCAGCTATATAATAAGAAGATTAAGATTAAAAGGTCGAGAAAAAAGTTACTGGAGTAAAGAGCCATTTTTAAGTTAAAGGAATTGTAAAAATATACTCTTGCATAGCTGCCAATTTTTATACTTTTTTGTTACCACTAATAGTAAATTCTGCCTTATTTAATCTCTGAAAATCTGTGATTTAAAAATTGCAAAAGTTTCTATTAAATTTTAGTTGTAACAACAAAGACTAAAACTTGGCAGTTAAGCGCATACTAGATTGCTTGATGTAAAAGAAAAATATAGTCATCCGAAAAAATAAGTATTTTGAAAGAAAAAAAATGAAGTAAATCAACTTTGATTACAATGACGGATCTAAGTAGGGGGGGGGAGGGGGGAGGCTATCGTCACCCTTGGGCTAAAGCTCTCAAACCGACATTAGAGGTCTGCACAGAAAAGAACCTGGCCCACAGTCCCCCGCGCCATTTTTCATTTACAAGATTCGGACCGAGCCTGGTCTCTACTCTTTCATGACAGGGCCTGATCGTATATTACTTTTTTCTGCAGACTCGTGTCGGGCTAGACTTCTTTTTCCGTATCGAACCTGGTGTGGAATTCGTTCTTCCTAGATGTCTGCACGGGCCGAAATTTTCCACGTCCGGGTCCGGCCCGGTATAAAAGCTAAGAATTCGGCCCGAATCCAACCCAGCCCGTATAATCCGATGATTAAATTACCAGTGACGATCTTCTATAATCGGGTTTACATTCATTTCCCTTTGAGGGATTGTAAGGCTGCCGTCGCGATAGCTAAGTCTGCATATGCGATTGATTAAATAAGAAAAATTAAACATCCGAAAATCAGCTAGTATAAAATGGCTAAATAAACAATCTTGCATCCTCCCGGAATTTTATAACGACGCTATAAGAAAATTGTTTTAAATAAGACATTTTAAATGTATCGTTTTAAATGTGGCGCAATTTTCACCGAAGTTTATTTTTAATATAAAAACAACTTTCCTGGCGTTCCGCAGGTGAGTAAAATTTTCATTTTGTAAACATTGCCTTTATTCTACTATTTTATTTACATTAAGGCAGTTCTCAAAAAAATATTTTTCGCCGCTCAACGACGCTGAAATTTGCGGCACACTTTACCGATTCATTTTTAAACATAAAAGCATGATACTTGCAAACATTTAAGTGATTTGTAATCAAATAATTTTTTTCATTTTCCAATAAATGACTTACATTGTTTCCCGACGGCAGTTTTTTCCCCTGCGCAGTCGTGTCCGGAAATTCGGTTCGAAACGCTAATTTTGACAGCATTTTCTGGCCCAATCCATTTCAATTTCTCGAAAAATGCCGATAATTCTAAACGTACAATTAATATTATTTTGAATACTGCAAACATACTACCAAATTTTACCGCATTTTTAAGACTGTCCGCAAGCCATGGAATACATTAAAGAAATTAAAAAGAAAAGAAAGTTTTAAAAAGTCATAATTTTGAAATTCTATAACAATAAAAAGTCGATTTTTGTATTACGCCTCTGTAATTTATTAAACCAAAGAAAATTTCCAAAGAATCCATTCAGAAATATACCATATCATCAAAAACAACTCTTTGTAAATGATCCCGCCAAACCACAAATTTAAAACGTCAGTCATAAAAAGAAGTGATATCACATAAAAAGAAGCGATATAGAAGTGCATACTCCGAGTCTCGTGTAAAAATCTATCACCACTCATAATGTTTCCAATGGACTCGGAGTGAGGTACAGTATGTGAAAATTGCTTGGCGACCTGCAGGCTTTTATAATGTTTACGTTTCCTGCAATTACATATGACTATATTATTATTTTTATTTTATTTTATTTTATATCATTTTATTTATTTATTTATTTATTTTGCTCCCATAAAATTGTAAAAAGTTGAAGCTTCTGTGTTTGCATGTCCTTTCTTATTTATGAGCTTGAAAAATCAATTTGTTGATTTTATTTACCATTATTTAAACCAGAAACACCACTTTTACGAAGAGGATTTTTTAAGTAAACATGTAAAGATTTTAAGTTTGTAATATATATATATATATATATATATATATATATATAATGATCATACGCATATTAATAACAATGCACCTTATAATAAAGGTTAACTAAATTGAGATATACTGCAGTAATTCTAGCGTAAGCGGAATCGCATAGATCTGGGGGAAAAACCGTTCTGTCAGTTCTTTCGCATACAAAAATATTTATAAAAGTGATATAACGAAAATTAAAAATTTATTTTTTCGATTTTCAAAATTGATATACTGCATATATTATAAAAGCCTACAGGTCGCCAAGCAGTTTTCACATATTGTACCTCACTCCGAGTCCTTTGGAAACATTATGAGTGGTGATAGATTTTTACACGGGACTCGGAGTATGCACTTCTATATCGCTTCTTTTTATGTGATATCACTTCTTTTTTATGACTGACGTTTTAGGTTTGTGGCTTGGCGGGATCATTTACAACGAGTTGTTTTTGATGATATATCACTCCTTTTTGTAAGGTATTTAATTTCAATTATACATATTCCATTTTTATTCAGAAAAGAAAAGATAAAATTAAGATGAAAGGGACAAAAAATAATAATAGTGATGCTCAGAATTATACAATTTATTGAGTGACTTATTCTAATGTACATGTTGCTACCATAGCAACGGGGAAACTTTTATATTCATTTCCTTACATTGTATTCATCAGATAATTTATGACATGTTTATTTTCCTTTTTCTTTTGTTTATATCACTCTTCCGTTTATATACATTGAAAAAACAAAAAAATAGAAAATTTTACAGTAGTTTACAAACTAATTACAATACTGCAGTTTCATAAAAATGGGGAAAAATAAGAAGCACTTTTTTTCGGTCAAGTATAACAATAAGTTTACGGAGCATACTTTACCGAGAATAATCAAAAATTTTTTTCTACAAACCATTGTAATTCACAGGGATTTTTATACTAATATATTAAATATTATTTTTGAAAATTACTGAGCACCTAAAAAGTTTTTTTATTTGTTAAGTTTTTTAACTCAACGTTTCGAGAATCGGAAAAATATAATATTCGCAACGTTTTCAAAAGTATAAAAACTATTAAAGTGATTTCAAAATAGAAAATGTTTGTAGGATGACATGTATTCCAAAATTTTGTGTGATTTTGTAAATATACCGCAAAGACTAAAGTGTTTACATAATGGACCGTTTAAAAAGATGTAATTTTTTTTTTAATTTTTGATATGATAATTCATAAAGCTTTAAATTCGATTTTAAAAGGAGCGTGATTAAACCAAAAAGGACTATATTTACTAAATGTAAAAAATACATAAAGACACAAAATACATAATTAATGTGTCTAGTCTGTCCATTCCAATTCGGGGATAATAAAATATAGGTCCGCAATCCCCGGCAGTCCATGAATGAATTAATTAGGACATATGTATGCAACTGTTAAAATTTTCTCTAAGTCGACAATAGAGACAATAAGTATAGCTCGGCAAATATGAAACACGGCATTGTTTCATCATGGCTTTGTTGTGAGGTGTTCGTTCTCCAAACATAAAAATCTCTCGAAAATGTTCGTTAACCGAACATGTGTTCGTTATCCGAACATAAAAAACTCACGCGAAAGTGTTTGTTAACCGATTTGTTCGTAAACCGAACAGTTCGTTACCGATCACCTATTGTATATGAAATTTAGCATTTTTTTATGGGGAATTTAAAAAGTTATTTCCTTTTCATTATGCTCTAGGCCCATTTTTAGAGCATTTTAAGTTCGTCATAGCAGGAGATTCGATGAACGGCAAATATTTAAACGCAAAACTTCTAATCTTGGGGTAGCAACAATTTTACATTCTATTACTCAGCGCATGAATGTAAAGTTGGAATTTTGTAATCACTATTTCAATCAATTCCTGATACGCTAGAATTATATATTTATAAATAAACACAGTTTTTTTAATCGAGGAAAATACTATATTTTAATAGATTTAGAGCTTAAGATCGACGAGCTGTCAGGCGGACAAAATGAACGCATATTAAATTTTAAAGCAAGATAATAAAACCTTACAGAGATTGAAACAGTATAAAATCATTAAAATACATCTCACTAAGTAAATATACATCGGTTATGTAATGTAATCAAGATCTTCTAAAAGACCGTGTAAACGAAACGTATATGGTTCAATGTTCATTGCCGCTTTACAATAGACGGTTTAAATGAATCGGATGTAGTAACATATTTGAATATCTTGTGTATATAGCCACTTTGACAAAAGTTATGCTATTTACTATTGTTTTTCCTCTGTGTTAAGTACAGGAATCAAGTACTTCGACGTAAAAATTTGCTAATTACACAACTATTTAGTCTTATTAAAAAAACTTTTAAGTTACCCTGTAAACAAACAGTAAATTCTACAATGCTGTTTTACAATAGGAAGCTAACTTAGGTCGTTCGTAGTAACATATTTTAACATCATGCGCATGCGTTCTTTTTGAAAAGAGTTAGACCATTTAATATTTCTTTTCTTCATTTTAAGTATAGGAATAAATCACTTTAAAGTGGTATACATAAAAAACTAATTAATATTTTTACATGAAATATTAAACATTTGAACTACTCATTAAAACAATTCAACTGCTGCAAACCGCGTAAAAATCGGATAATTACACAACTCTTTAGCCCTATATCAAAAGATCTTTTGTGAGACCCTGTAAACGTACCTTAAATGTTACTATTTTTTTTAATATGAAGCTTACTTGGGTCGACTGTAATAACATATCTTAATATCACGTGTATACGACCATTCATAAAAGAGTTGGGTCATTTATTATTTTTTTGCCCTATGTTAAGTATAGGAATCAATAACTTTAAACTGATATATATCAAAAACTAATTATTATTTTTACATGAAACTTACAAAGATTTGAACTACCTATAAAAACAATTCAAATGGCGTAAACCGCGTAAAAATCCGATAATTACAGATTGCTGTAGCCCTGTCAACAGTTTTTTGCTCTATGTTAAGTATAGAAATCAATAACTTTAAACTGATATAAATAAAAAACTAATTAATATTTTTACATGAAACTTACAAAAGTTTGAACTACTTATAAAAACAATTCAAATGACGCAAATCACGTAAAAATCCGACAATTACACATTTCTGAAGCCCTGTCAACAGTTTTTGGTCTGAACAAGATTTAAAAAGTGCAAAAAAAAGCACTTTTAAAATCGCATTTACTGAAAACCTATTTGTCGGGTTTTGCTTTACTTTTGATTTCTTAGTCACTTGGCACGCCCCATTCCATAGAATCAAGAATTTTGTTTCTATTATAAATAGAACGCGAGATATAGATGTGTCAAAAACCCGTTTTGTCCCGTCCGCAAAATATAAACTAGACAGAGTGCTAAAAAGTTTTGTAAAATCGTTTTGCATCCATTGGCGGAAATTCCTTTCATTTACGGTTCAATGTATTGCTGTTTCTTATGATTGGCGAGGAACTCTGTCGAGTTTCTATGATATCGCTATTACTTTTACAAAAAAATTTCCGACTCCAGTGTAGTGAAAGAAAACTGGCCCGAACTCAATCCGCAGCCATGAACACAGAATTGATCTCCTGTGTCCATGCCTGCAGCGGGGTAAATCACGGGTCATTTACGGGATTTAACTTCAAACGGAAACTGTATTCCCTTAAAATGGGTTTGCCAATAAAAGTAACTTATCGCTCATGTGAAAGTCAGCGAAATCTATTGAGAAAATACGATTTTCATACTATCTGATTCTCCCTGTTAACTGAAACTCACCGATCGCAAAATACCACGTTAACCTATGGGAATAATTAAACGCGCGCTTACGCATTACCTAACATAATTATCAAAATACGGTTTTCACCATCAAAATGTGGAAGAAGCCAGATGCCAACGAGGAGCGTTTTTAAAAATTGTCTTCTTAAATTTTAAGTATTTAAAAATTCCCTATAAACTTTCAAATTTCCACTTGATAAAAATTTTATCATCTTCTTAAAAATACTTAACTTATAAGGAGATATTTTTTTAAAAACACACTCGTCGGCATCTGACGTCTACTTTCTGATGGTGAAAACCGTATTTTGATAATTATATTCGATATTGCGTAATCGTGCTTTTAAGTTTTCCATAGATTAACATGGGATTGCCCGATCGGAGAGTTTTCGTGAAGTGGCTCCTTAATATAGGGTAGACCGGGGCACATTTACGCGGATTTTTTTCAATGGATTTTCTAATTTTTATGTTTTAACTTAGGAAATTTTAGACATTGTGGTTTTATAAAGCAGTTAATAAAGTCAAAATTTGTGTATTCAGTTGTTGCCCAATTTGTGTTTTTAACCGTAAAAAAAAATTATTTTAGGTCCAAGTCATTTGCGTAAACTTGCCCCAGGAACGGGGCACGTTTACGCATATTCTGAGTGATACCAAAGAGTAAGTGAAGTAAAAACAAAAAAATTAAAGAGAATTAATTAAAGAACATTTTATAGGCTAAACTGAAAACATAGGGCTTGTTGCTAGTTAAAAACAGAAACTATTTAGTCATCTTCATCATCACTGTTACAGTTTTTACAAACAAAAAATAAAGTATTTCCTTTTGTACACTTGTCATGGGACCCCCTTTTGCCCCCTTTTTTGGATTGGTAATCACAGTAAGAAAGTGCGTAAAGGTGCCCCGTCGCCATGTTTGGATTTATTTTTAACGTGCAACGAAAATTAATAACATTTCTGTTCATACAGTTCTCAAAAAAGGATAAAATTCTGCTAATGTTCACATATTTGTTTATCCTTAACTAAATATTATTAGTTCACAATAAGTTTCAGTAAGTTCAACACCAAATTTACTCACCTTGAAAGAAAACAGGTTATCCTTACCAAACGCTGGACCGAAGCTCGACTGACGCTCAAAAACTTGTGAGAATACCCGCTAGGGAGCAGCATAAATCTGTTATGACTGATGGGGCGCCAGTTATAACTCGTTTCGGAAAAAGTGCACTGCGTAAACGTGCCCCATGCGTAAACGTGTCCCGATCTACCCTATAATGGCTTTGTTTCGAACTAAAATAAAACATTATGCAATCCAGAGGGCGTAAAAGAGCGGGAAAATGAGCCCCACTTACTGGACACAAATACAATTATAGAGCGGAAAATACATACCGACATGCTAAAATAGTCATAGAAGTCTTGGAGGGTATACTTGACAACCCTCCAAGCATTTTACTAAATTATCGAGGAAGCGAAGAATTACTCACGGACAGACGAGAAATCGAAGACACAACATAACTTTCGGCTCCCTGTATAGTTTAAAAACAAAATTGAAGAAGCTATTTTCCAGTTAATTGAGGGCAGAGTTCCAGAGCAGTGCTACATTCTATTTTTTGTCCATTTCTGAACAATGTTATAGAGGAATTGAAAGCTAGATTTGCCTGTCATAGAAATATTATAGGAAATTTGGAAATTTCATTTCCAGGTTTCTTTATAGATCATGCGGTTTATTATTTACAGGTAATATAAAAATCATATTTGAATAATGTAACATCCAAATCAAGATAGGATATGTGGAAAAAGAATTGGATGTAGTTGAAGCTTCTATGGGTGTTTTGGAGCCTTGCGACGAATGTAATGTGTTTTCCTTCCTTAATATTAAAAAAATAGCTGGAAGTATTGCGGTATCCCAGTAAAACCTTCAATGCTGCAAACGAACGTTTTCATCTTTAAAAAGAATCATAACATATCTAATAAGGGACAGTATAAGGAAGATGGCTAAATGAATGGTTAATAACTATAACGATGAATATGTCACATTAGGAGATGTAACCATTTTCGGAAGATAAGATACCAATCAGTTGAGTCGGAAAAATGGCTCGTGAATGAAACATTCCAAATACCAGAGCGCAGTCGCAATAACCAGATCGTCCGACATCCTGAGTGCGAGAACTGGAGTGTATGAAGAAAAATAAGAAGAAAATGGTGCAACTTTAGTTTAATGAAGAAATCCAACACGATGCAGTCACATCTTCATCTACATTACTTCATAATTTCGAAATCATAGTTGTTCCAATATGAGGGCGACATGAAATTCAAAAAAATAAGATAACACATTCTGCGGGGAAACGATGCAAAGAAAACATATTATCCAGTGTGGCCCAGGGGCCCTAGACGTTTTTGGAGATGTTGATGAGATGAAATTCAGAGGCGAAGTGAAGTGTCGAGAGATGGTAGCGTACGCTAGAAACATGCCAAACGATTTACATTTTTGAGCCAAGAGGAGTGCAATTTTGCACGGGTTGCTATAACCGTTTCGAATAACTCCATATTCAATTCGTAATTGGAGTCAGGGGCAGGTAAATATTTTTGGCATAGAGCGCACTTTAGCTAAAAAAGAGTTCTTTAGAATTTTGACGGTTTCTGTGTTTTGAGAATTGTTGGGAAAGGCATTTTGCAAAAATGCTTTAGTGACGCCAGGAAGTCGGACGGGCATCTGTTCTACTTTAGAAAGTCAAAATTGACTATGAGAGAGAAAACATTTTATGCATTGTATTATTTCTTTTACATTGAGAGGTGGCACGCTGATTAAAATACGTTAATGATAATTTGAAAACAAAAAGGTCTTATTATGATTTTGACAAAAAAGATTTCGCTGATAGAAAAGGGAATCGGGTGCGCCTTTTAACAGCCGGGAATGTATATAAAATGCGATAATGCAGAAAAGGGAAAATATATCTAATAAAATACTTTAAATATAGATCTCTTTAATTTTGAACAGAATATATATGGTATCTTTACCATAGACAGAATCAGCTAACAAATACTGATGAACCTAACTCTGATGGCAGTTGACACAAGTCATTATTTATAGCTGATAGACTCATTTCATACTAGAAAAGGCTCAATTTGTTTTTTTCGTTTTTAATAAACTTATTTTTACATTTTCTATTGATTTACTATTTTACCCACATCGTATCACTATATAGTTGTGTCTGTCTTATGTATATTAAAAAAACATTTCGATTTTAATTATAGAGGAAGTTTGATAGTATGAAATGATCTGGCAATATGGAATACTTCAATATCTGGTCCGTAAGATGCTGCATCCAAGCATAAATCTATCAAACGCCTTCCAAGTACTCCCATGATGCACTGCGGTGAGTTCTGTCTTGATACCTGTTGTTGGAGGGACGCGGTGAAATCAAATCTTATGCTTAATTGTTCCAGTTTCTTGCAGGTAAGTTTTATAAAATTCGTATTAATTATAAGACCTTTTTGTCATTGATGTTAACCAAGTTCCAATATTAAGTTGAAAAGTTATACGTATTGCTCTGTTAGTCAGTTTAGCTCTAGGCTAACTTGTTGACGAGTGAAGAGGTTATTTTTTTACAAGATGGCGTGTCTGGTAATATGGAATATTAGCTAGACAACTGTTTCAAGACAAGTCTAGAGAAGATGAACAATCATTCCACCTCGACTTATCATCTGAGATGGGCTTTTTACCAAGTTGTACACCAGAGGAGGAAGATACAGTGTGCCTGCTTTGCAATAGAAAATATTCAGAGCATGGAAGAGGAGAAGAGTGAAGTGAATACAATGCCTAATGTGTTTGATGTGGGACCCTGCGAACTGTAGAGGGAAAGAAACAACAGATAACGTTTGCAATTTTTGTAAAAATTATATAACATTTTCAAAGAAACTGATAATATGTTGATGATCTACTACTGTTTTGATTATTCTTATAAACCATGGTTTTTCTTGCAATATTAATATTCTGTATAACACTATTCCAGATTACTCGACTGGTTTATATTACCCAAAAAATGTAATTATTTTTTTAATCTAAAGATAGATATGTATTTTTTCTGCTTTAAATGCATTAAAAATGTGTTAAGAAATAGTCAAAGTTTGTGCTTTTCTAACTTTTAATGTATCTCAATTTTTTTATATTGACTTACAAATCAAAATGTAAGTGGTATTCCATAATACCCGAACTTCCTCTACTAGTATGAATGGTGATAAGGAAATACCTCAACAAATAAATTGTTCATTCACCGAACACCCTCCCCCCCCCAACAAAAATCTATACCTATTTGCCTATATATAGTAGACTTAAAACTCTCATTTATGAAGCAAAAAATAAGAAGAATTCACCACAAAAACCATCGTAATAAAACATTTTAGTTGTTTAGTAGTATAATGTAAGCACGAAAAATAAAGTTAAACACTCTAATATTCTTAGAAAGCGTATTGATAGCAATTGGAATATGTTAAAACTTAAAGCACTGAATAAAATGACTTTAAACAACCTCTTGAAATTTCTTTAAAATATAAGTAAAAGCAGAAGGATTTCAAGCTTATCGTTTAACCAGGTTAAGAACTTCTTGAAAATTTTTCCAGAGATTACTTATCTTCTTATAAGAAAAATTAAAAATTTGCATTATAAGTGAAAATAATTTTAAGAAATCCCTCAGGGAAATATGGATAAATGGGAAAAAAATCATCTTTTATCTTTTTTTCAGTATTTCTTTCCATAAGTTAAACATTTGAAAAAGTTTTTGAAGAATCACAAAAGAATTTCAACACTGAATTTATTAATGATATGAAAAGAAAAGGTTAACAAAATGTATAAGAATTGTATAAAATTATAAATGTAAAAAAAATATATGCAAATGTATAAAATTAAAAGTTTGTGGGTATTATTTTCGATCAATAGTCTTTTAGAAAATTAATAGCAAAAAGTTTTTTTAATGAGCTCAAGTAAAATGTTGTTCACATTATATGGAAATATTTGCTATGCATAAACTCCCTAGTTTTACAGATTTGAAAGTTCTTTTTTCTGGCTAATAAAGGGAACGAAACCAATCTAATGTTACGGTATTTGAAAGTTTTATGATTAAAAGTGTCCTCAATTTTGGGTTTATACGGCCAAGTACGTGTAACTAGGTCCAAATGAGTTGAGCTAATAGTAGCCACTCCTACTAGAATTGGAATTTCAGCGAAATGTTATACTTATTGTTGTGTTAGTCCATTTAAGCTAACTTGTTGACGAGGGAAGAGGTTATTTTTTTACATGGCGTGTTTGGTAATATGGAATATTAGCTACACAACTGTTTCAAGTCAAGTTTAAAGAAGATGCAGATGCAGAACTTACTACAAATTGCTAGGCCAGTTGCTTCTTCGAAGGTATAAACGTCCATTTACATTATGACGTTGTCGTCCTAGCCGTTGGCGTTCCAGGCATTAAATCATAAGACCCAAACCGGAAAATGACGCGTAAACAGCCAATGAAGCACACTAATTGGTTGGGTCTTATGATTTATTGCCAGTAACTTCAATGCCTAGTACAATAACGCCATAATGTAGACGCATCTTAAAAGGACCGATCCACTGTAGAATGCCTATATAAATAAGGAGGCGAAATACGGGCACTAAAATTTAAGTAGTCGAAAGAAGTTTGGAAAAATACTGAGCTAGTCATTATCTTCAACTCGGACAGCCTACAGTTATCGCCATAATGGTTTACAGATTTCTCACAACTCGTCCAGACAGTTATCGCCAAGTTCTGGAATGTACAAGTACATTGCTATAGTTTGGACAAAAATTCCCAATCTGAGTATGTGCCCTGTGCGTATGTCGCCACTCTCTTATTTATAAAGGCACTATGGCTCAGTGAAGAAGTCCAGTTGAATTAGGCTCCGTTTAAAATGTAGCTGTGAAACTGCCTTTTTGGGACCATTTTCAGTCTCTGTTTTGGAATACTTTTTTTCTGAAACTTCCATTGTGTTATATTGACATTACTTGCTCCTGTTAATTTCTATTCCTGTTCTTTCTAGAATAACCTCAAAATAAACATTGTGTTGTTCTAAGGAATGTTTTTAATGTGTTTTCATCTACGTAAATCTCGTAATCGGAAAATTATAAATAATCGAATGCTATCGTATTGTAATAAGTAAAAATTTAGAAATTTAGTTAGCAAACACTTTTAAAATGCTTCTACATTTTGATGAAACAAATTATTGTTGTTTCACTAACATGTTAACAAGAAGCGATTTGTTTATCTAAATGTTGTTTAGTTAGCAGACACTTTTAAAATGCTTCTATATTTTAATAAAACAAATTATTATTGTAGTGCCCAAAATTATTCATCCTGGACCAGATGTTAAAATCAGATAGATGTAAAGCCGCAGACGAAGGGCAAAACCAAAGTGAAAATTCATGCAGGCTAAGCGCTATTTTTTTATGATAAATATGGAAGTTTTTCATTTGTACATAATCATATTTCTATTAGTAAAATCAAGAAACATTAAATGTTTAAAATACTCGCATAATTATTGCAATATGTCTTATTGAGCTAGCGTCAATTTTCTTCAAACTGTACCGTTCTCACATTATTGTTTCACTAAGATGTTAACAAAATAGAATACACTTTCAAAATGCTTCTACATTTTGATAAAACAGATTATTGTTGTTACACTAAAATATTAACAAAAAGCGATTTGCTTATCTAAATGTTGTGCATGGGGTTGAAAGCGCATGTAAATGTATAAAACTAGGTGGTTTTGTTAGTCTTGGATGTTAAATACCTGCACTAATAGAAACAAATACCAAATCGTCTGGCTGCCTTATAATTGCGCTTGACGACTTCAGAAAAGTATGTAAAATATGATGATGTATTTTGTCGTATCAGAATAGGTCTAATGAAGAATGCTTACGATTTTTGTTCTCGATAAAGGACAGTTCATTGTTATCCGTTTGCGTTTCAATCTGCAAAATCTATCTCTGGTAAACAACATGATTGTAATTTCAAAGACTGGTGTTATAATGTGTAATAAACGCAATGACGTTAAAAAATTCATTAAATGTCCGAATACCTGAAATTTTGCAGTTTAGTTTAACAAAATAACTCAATTTCCGCTGTTTAAAAGTTATACCAAAGTAGGTGTTTAGGTGTAAGCATAAAGTTAACAATAGTATTGGAGTAGGCGTGGCCAGAAAAAAAAATCGATCAAATGCAGCCCGGGATAATTTTTTCCTGCAAAAGCGATCGAAGGAAGACTAAAGTTTGAACACTTTCGGTGAAGCTAATGATGTTATTTGATCGGCCTTGATAGCTCTTTTTCGTTGACAACCAATCTAAGTTGGACTCGAATAATCTCGAAAGAAAATGTAAGAAAATTTAAAATATTAAATTGCTTAAAATATCCAAAAAAGTTTCAGCATCATCGTTCATGTTGAGTCGATTTGGTATCCTTCCAACTTGATTTTAATCATTGCAATAACAAAATTCACAAGGAAAGTTCTTCCGAGAATTCTTCGTTATATCACGACTTCAAATATATCGCTCTGTTAAGTGTTTCTCAAGTACATTGCTCTAAAAAAAGAAATTACACCGATTTAGAAGTTGTAAAAAAGGTAACCCGATTATAGAAGATTCAATCCTAGTTTTAGTTAATACTGAATTTGAATGCAAATTTCAGCATGAGAGTTACAGCAAAACAAAAATCAGATTATTTCAAAATGTCACCCACCCTAGAATTTCAAACTGCCATATCTTCGCCATTTTTAAAGATAAAACCAAAACAAAAAATGTTCCGGAATCCTTATATCGCGATCTAGCACTTAGTGAAAACAACTTTTCAATTTATAATTTTTTATACACCTTTTCGAATTTTTTAAAAAAGTAAAAAAAGTTAACTTGCTGCCATTTTGAAGCAAGATGGCTCATGAAGTTGGTCAATGAACTCGGTCGAGAACTTCGTATGTTCTGTACACATGATCAGTCACATTCATATCGGTTCATAAATACCAGAGTTACAGCATAACATATATCAGATTGCTTCAAAATTTCAGCCCACCTAGAATTTCAAACTACCATATATCAGCCATTTTTTTAGATATAGCCAAAACAAAAAATGTTCCAAAATCCTTGTACCACGTTCTAACACTTAACAGAACACATTTTTTCAATTTATATATATTTTTTTAGATTTTTTTTTTATTTTTAAAAATTAAAAAAATTTAACTGGCCGCCATTTTGAAACAAGATGGCGGATGAAGCTGAACCAACGAACTCGGTCGAGACGTCGGTATGTCCTATGCACATACTCAGTCACATCCGAATCGATTCATAAATAAGAGAGTTACAGCATGACATATGTCAGATATATATAATACACACACACACACACACACACATATATATGTATATGGATTTTATAGATATAAAGCAACATTTGAACGGAGGTTGGTTTTGGGGTCTGAGGGTCTTAATCGGTGAAAATATACCAAATTTTTTGGAATTGCTTTCTTCCGAACGGCTGCAATAGTTAGCTTTTTGTAATGGAAGCTACTTAAAAGAATTATGAAGTAATAAATTTAATCTTATCTGATTAATAGGATCATGTGGGGTAAAATAGTTATGAAAACATTCCATTCTTTCGAGCTTACTTTTTTTTTATTTATAAGAAATTGAAAGTTATAAATTTTTTAAATGCCTGTGTGCAGAAGAGTGGAAAAAAAATTAATATCGATAACGTAGCTGCGGTATATTATGATTATACTTTACTCAACAGATGGCAAGAATTATGAAGTAATAATAAATTTTATTTTATCTGAATAATAAGATCATGTGGGGGTAAAATAGTTATGAAAACAGCCCAATTTTTCAAGCATTCTTTTTTTATATACAAGAAATTGGAGGTTATTGATTTTTTAAATGCCTGTGTGCAGAGGAATGTAATAAAATATTTAATATCGATAACGTCACTGCTTTATGATTACACTTTACCGGCAACAGATGTTTCCACATGGCAATAGCTTCGCTTTCGCTTGCTTTAATTTAGCATTTTAACAGAAAGTTGCATGGAGTTCGTTCAATTATTGCATCCATGTTCTATATTTTAATGAATCTCAAAGGAATGATTCACATATTGTTTACTACCGCTATCGCTGATGGCGGGATGAAACGATTTTCAACTTAAGATACATCGGAAAACATGCGCATTTCGATGTAGCTCATTACTGAAGATGTTTTTGTTTTTTCACACTATTTCTAAAAAGGTCAATCTTATGCAGCTTTATTGAAAAAATTAAATCTCAGAAAATTAAAATAAAATGGCTGATTTCAACGAAAGATTATCGGGATCCAGATGAGTTCACTCCGGAAGTGTCATACACATAGTGCTATTATATGTATATATAATTAAAAAATGAATATAATAATTATTTGAGGAGAAAATAACATTTGTACCAAATGGTTTTTAACTGCGCATATGGGAACTATGTAATTTACTTTATTCACAATTTTGTAATCAACTGTATAGGGTATCATATATAAAAAGGACAGTGGAATAGCCAAAAACTCAAACAGATATCGCCGATAAAGTGAGCTGAATTTCATTTTGTGGAAAATTGCTTATCACCAAGCTAGTTTTATAAAACATACTGAAATTCAAATCAATATATGTCCGATATCTTTCTAAATTTTCACGATATTCAATTCGTCTTTTTATATAAGTTGTCATATTTATCTGAATACAAAATTACCAAATAAAAATTATATTGCTCTCTCATAAACATATAAAAATGCTTTTTTTTACATCTTAACAAATATTTAGTGTGTTCACTTACTAATTTTACTAATTGCAGTATAAATTCTGTACTGAACTTTATCAAATTTTTGAAAAGTAATATTAAATTTAAAACCTCTGCAGGTTAAAAACTCTGTATGCTATAAACAAAAAACATTTTTTTTTCTCTGTAGAAATGTTTATATCTTTATGAATATGCGTGCTATTCATACACAAAACATTCAGACGTTTTATAGTGCCCATATAAGCATTTGTTACAGTTACAGACAATTTCGAGAATTTTATGTTACCCGGTGATCGCAAATGTTATTAATTTTATTATTTAATTTATTGTTGGCCCCTAGTTGCCCTCGTGATTGCCCGGCTAATTTTTCACTCGTGTTGAGTCTATTGTGTTAATTTGTGCGTATTCATGTCTGAAATAAAAATTGTTCTTTAAGTGTTTATTTGCCATTGTTAACAATATTATATATTTAATAATGTTAACTTACTGTTCTGAACGTGATTGGTAATAGACCGGGAGGCGGCAGCACAGACAACCACCTCATCGAGTTCACGGCTGAAATTCCAGAATTAGGTAAAACTCGATTCACATATTAAAACGCAATCGGTCTGCCAAGTCATATCTTGGTGGAAAACACGTGAAAACCCGATTTTAGCGGTTGACTCGCAGGTTTACCATTGTGTTTTCCTGCACCCAGCTCTCCATGTTTTCATACTTTTGGGTGCAGGAAAACACAATGGTAAACCTGCGAGTCAACCGCTAAAATCGGGTTTTCACGTATTTTCCACCAAGATATGACTTGGCAGACCGATTGCGTTTTAATATGTGAATCGAGTTTTACCTAATTCTGGAATTTCAGCCGTGAACTCGATGAGGTGGTTGTCTGTGCTGCCGCCTCCCGGTCTATAATTAACAACCACTTTTGGCGGTCTATCTTCAAGGCATCGATAATACGTAAGTACCAAAATGATCTTCGTAACCGGGATTTTTGGCATTCAGATTATGATAGTTTGGATAATAAAAGTATATATTTTATGTAGGTTTAAAAAATATGTGTTTTTAAAGCAGCGCTTTCTTCAAATATTTTGTTAGAAATTTTCTTTATTTGAATTATGTTACCCTATTTTTTTTTTCTTTTGCATATCGTGTTAAAATTTTGTAAAAAGTTTTTATTTTAAATTATATTTAATTGAAATTCACATTAAAACAGAATAACTAGATTTAAATGATAAAATTGTAGTACAATAGTAATACTATTTTGCTTTCTTCATTCATTCAATTATTTCAGTTTTTTAATTCAAAGAAAATGTTCAGCATTACATTCAAATGATAATAAATTTTAAAAGTCAATAAGTACAAAGTTTTTATACCCCATTCTGTATTCAGAAAATATTAAATTGTAAAAAATACTAAAAAAAGCTTTAGCAATAATTTCATTCAGAAAGGGAAAAGAGGATTTTGGTTTTCGTTATCAGCTGTAAAAAGTTTGAAACATTCGACGAATATTTGAGACTTTCTTTGTTTAAATGCATATTATCCTGAGATAACAAGCATTTTAAGAATAAAGTACGTCGTAATAATTCTGGGAAAAAAAAGGGCAATAAAAGAGGTTCTCTTTTGTTTTATCCTTTTCCATTTTCAAAAAAGTCGAAAAAATAAACTAAAAAATAATCCTGATGAATGTTATTGATTTAAGTTCACGAAAAAAATATAAAAAATGCCTTTATCGATTAGTCTTTTTATATGATAATTTTTTCCCACTTCTATTTGAGTTAAAAGAGTTACTAAAAACAGCAAATTAAAAGGTAATAGAACGTCAGCACAATTATTGTACTTTTTTAAGAAATATTCTTATATCTTTGTTTTGAATGTTAAAATAAATGATAAAGAGAAGACAAACTTTTTGTATGTATGCCATATATTTGAGATTTAGATATAAACAATTAATGTCATGGGAGAGATAATGCTGATATGTAAAAAGATTCTATTAATAAGAACTGCAACATGATAGTATTTTACAGAAATTGTAATTTACTTCGTCATTTATCACTGATACCCTGTTTTCTTTTTACTTACTCATCATACGTAGTATAGGGTAAGTCTTGTAATCGTTTTGAAAATCGAAAAAAAAATTTTGACGGATTTACACGTTTCAGACACTGGAGATTCCGAAAAACATATTTTGAGAAAAAAAATTGCCTTCCGTCTGTGTGTGTATCTGTGTGTCTGTAAACGCTCTATCTCCCGAACAAATTGAGATAGAAACTTGAAATTTGGTGTGTACTTAGCATGTAATAGTGGGAAGAAGCTTATCGAATTTCAGTAACCTCGATTATCCGGAACTATTTATTTCGGACACTCGAAATATTCGTTTTGATAAAAGGTGGATAAAAATCTTCGAAATTGTTCATTTTAAGGAATGAATATAAAAAACAAGAAAAAAACAAATTTTGCATAAAGAATGAAGTTGATCGAATAATTAGTTGCCGAGATATTTGTAATCCTATTTACCACACTCTTCGATTTTTCATGACCCTGTATTTCATTCAAATTTCAATTCAAAGATATATTTTAATTGGAAATGAGACGCTTAATCCGACGCAGTGAATCGTTAGTTAATAGGATTATCAATTTTGGAGTTATAAGGATTTTTTTTACGCGATTCTGTAATAGAGCATTTAAAGTATATGATGTCATCAAGTCACGATTTTTTTCGAATCGCAATGCATTTTATAAATAGTTTACACATGTTTTATTTTCATATTTTATATTACGCATATCCATGATGGGTAAGTATTACGGTGGCCTCCAACGACTAGTTTCCTGGGTGTTGAAGTATACGTTAAAGAGCAGTGAAACATTTTGTATATATATCATAGATTAATGATTAACGATAAACAAAATATGACTGTTCTTTGATATCTTTTATGTAAAGAATGTTGAATAAATGAAGGGTAATACTGTTAACTTACAGAAATATAATTAATGTTACTTTGTCATTTATTACTGATATTCTCTGTTTTCTTTTCTTTAATCAACACGGTTATATTTTAATATTCAATGGTAAACAAGTCAATTCATAATTGATTTTATGTAAAGAATGCTAAATTAATAAGGGCTGTGATGATATTCATTAATGATTAACTTTCAGAATTAAAAGATAATAATTGATTTGAATGATAAAATGTATGTTAAAGAAAAGTGAAACATGTTGTATATAGGCAGTCTTGTATTTTGTACGTCCCTGTGTAGTCATATATTTTATTACTCTTCTACCTTTAGTTAAACTGCATCATTATTAATAGTTTAAGACTAAAGGATCTTTGCCCGCTTCGCTGGTCGTTTTTCTAACAAACTTGGGATCGGAAATTCCACTGCTTTCGGCAGCGTACACCTATGCAGGCTGAACCCGCTACGGTCTGAAAAAAGATAATCCTTAATTATTGTATTTTTCTATTTCAAGCTAGATTAAAATAAAAAAAAATTAGCATCATCGTTCACGTTGAGACAATTTGGTATCCTTCCAACTTGAGTTTAATCATAGCAGTAACAACATTTACCGCAAAGTTCTTCCGGAGAATTCTTTGTTATATCACGACTTCAAATATATCGCTCTTTTAAGTGTTTCCCAAGTAAATTGTTCTATAAAAAGACATTACATCGATTTAGAAGTTACAAAGAAGGTATGGTCTAGATTGGCTACCTATCAGTTCGTGCTTTAAAAAAATTAAAAATTAAATAAATAAATAAATAAACGTGGATAAATAAATAAAATCTTATTAGTAAATCCTAATAATATTATAAATCTGATTGTGTGCAAATGTTAGGCTGAAGCCAGCGTCAAAATGGAGCATTTAATGATCCTGTATCTTTGCATATACGTTGATTATAACCCTCAAATGAACATAGACCGGTATTTGTTCATTTTATTCAAATATTTTCCTTAATAATTCAAAATTTCGTTATTTTCATAGGGAATAAATGGACATTTTCCCATAAAATTTAACCATTTTACTTTATCGTTGCTAGGGTTTTGATTGTTGCCAATAAATAAAAACACGGAAAAATAATTTTTCCTGAACAATTAATTTTCAATTGAACGATTTTCACGTGAAAAATGAAAATGAAAAAAAATTCAAAAGAAGATGAATTTCCGTGATATTTGAAACAAAAATATGGAGTATTTGTTATCATACATTAAGTATGAATATCGGTTACATTAAAAAGATCTTTTTCTGTCAAAAAACTGCGTTATAATTAGAAGGAAAAATGAACAATAATTATATTCTTAAAAATAGATTTTGCTTGGACCATGGAACTATGAAAAGGATCCTCCTCGGCTTGGACAAATATGACGTCATAAATAAAACATGTATTTTCAAATAGTCGTAAATAATACAAGGAGCATGAATATCAATGTATAATGAAAGTAGATAGATAATGGACGTAATATTTAAGATGAAAAACTGAAATATTTTTTATCGATACTGATTAATAATTAGCTTGAGTACCAGTTACATACAAATGTGAGTTTTCCGCTAAAATTTACGTCCTGATTGCCAGAAAAAGAAAATAAACAAGAATTATGGCATTAAAAAGAGATTTCTCTGAGGAAAATGTGACGTCATATTTGAAATAAAACGGGAATTTTCAAATGTGTTTTACAAGGAGCGGGAATTAATTCCGTACATTAATAATACAAGGATTAGTAAGTATAGAAAGTAGATTAGTTTCCCGACATATTTAAAACGAAAAACTGAATTTTTTTTTATCTGTACCAATTATTAAGCATGAATATCGGTTACATACAGATGAGATTTTTTTGTCCAAAATCACACCAGGATTATTAGGAAAATAAAAATAAATACGAATCTATTATATTAAAATCTGACCGCCTGTTTGTATTTCGCAACTTCTCTTTTTAGATTGTCGAACGCAACGCGATTTACTTAACACTGGTTATCATTCATCCGAGGATGTCATAAACTTTCAGAATTTGAAAAAATGATTTAAATTCCGAGATATTATTATTATTATTTTATTTTATTTTATTTATTTTATTTATTTATTTATTTTGTAAATTTTAGAGAAGTTTCTCTAAAAATGGCAACTAAATTATTCCATTTTTGTGGATAAAAAATAAGAAATAAAACGGATTAATATATTTTTCTTATTAAAAAAAAAGAATTTGTTTTTAATTTGAATAGATGGTGAAAGAAAAAAAAAATCTTGATTACAGTAAATTTTTTCAAAAATAAAAACGTATTTTCACATATTCAAACTTCATGAATCAATTTTTTCTGGAGAACAAAAATCGTCTGTCAACATATTTTAATTTAGAAATAAAGATTTTTTTTCAGTTATAGATTAAATCAAGGAGGCAAATTTAAGCTCCTTGCATTTAGGTCTACAATAATTGCTCCCTATTCACAAAAATTGAATTTAATGAAAAAGAATATACTATTTCCATTATCTTTGAACGATGGCTATTAAAACGTTTCACAAAGGCGTTAAAAGTAAAATGGTTTACCAGGTAAACTTGACATATGTTTTTATGTAATTCGCCGATTTCCACGATTTTATTTGGCCCGCCTTTTTTCATTGGTTGCAGTTTCCTTTTCGTGTGATTATTTGTCACAAAATTTTACTTTTTTAAAACTTAGTTATGTCAAGTCCTCTATAACATAGAAATACTGTATTGTCTCCTATGGAATGTGATAAAGAGTTAGTTAATTATTTATGTTTCTAATTATCGGGAATGAAATATTTTGCTTAATTAATGCATTTATTCTTCTTTTAACGATATGTGAACGAAGTCACGGGTAACAGCTAGTTTATATCATAAAACCAAATGTGTGCGTCAGGAACGTTAACGACATAGCGATGTGGGCAACAATGTGTTTAAAATGGATGACAGTTACAACAATGGTGCTAATTTTTCAATTAAAAATAAACAATCGCACTGTTATTTCTATGGGAAAAAATATATAAAAAATCTTATAAACAAGTAATATAAAAACTTTTTTTTAAAGTCAATTCCTACTTAGGTCAAATAGAAATTTTTTTCCAGCAATCTACACGCTTCGCCACTGACGGTATTTATTCCTAAATTTATATCCTGCTAAATATCTTACATAAGAGAAATTTTTGAAATGTATTAAAAATTAAATAAAAAATAAATAGCTAAAATACCAAAAATTAATAGCTCGAAAAGTATTTCTCACAAAATTGTTAGACAAACTGCGTTAGAAAGGTAAAAAAATTGTATTTTTCTTGATATAAATTTAAAATCTAATGATTATGCCGTTTTTCAAATATTGAATTTCACAAATTACCAAACTTCACATTAAAGTGCCATATCGATGTTACAGTTAGCGATAATACAGTTTTTTTTAAAATATTAATTAATTAATTAAATTCCATTATTTAATTTTAGTTTTATACTTCATTTCTGTTCAAAAGTATAGACTCACTCCACATTTATAGTCTCCTTCGCCCGCGAGCCGCCTGATCTTTATCCGTGAACAGCCCCATTATCTTTTTACATGTGAAGGTGAGACTATAAATATGGAGTGAGTCTATACTTTTGAACAGAAATGAAATATAAAATTAAAATTAATTAATTAAATTTAATTAATTAATTAATATTTGAAAAAACTGTATTAACATCAATTGTCATCCAGTACAAGTTTTAAAAAATTTATTTGAACTTGAATGGATGAATAGAAAATATTTCATTAACGATTGAAAATTCCAACAAGATATATATAGAGAGAGTGTGAGCTAATAGTAGGAATTTAAAAATACATTAAAAATATCTAATGAATTAACCCAAAAACTGACTTCGAAGTGCATAACTTCAAACATAGAGGTACCTTGTTGCCAAATCTTGTAGATCTACACTCAGCGGTCTCTTCAAAACACAGCACACACGCACACAAATTTCTCTCTTTGTTATTATAGATTACCAAAGGAAATTTCAGGATTATATACTTCAGCTTTAAACAGAATTTGAGTAATTTAAACTTAACTAAATACACAACACAACAATCAAAAGTGCAAGCTAATAAATTATGAGTTATTTTTCAGGTAATAATTCATGTTAAATAACAGAAAATAATCACTAAAGTTTAGGAGTTCCTGTAAACAATATCACAAAAACCTCCAATTTGGTCGTGCAGATATTTATGGTAGAAATATACATGCATCCTTGGTTCGAAAACCAGTCTGGACATTTTTTTCACTCAGACAAAAAAATTACAACCTCAACGATTTTTCCCCAATCAGTATAATTCTTTAAAATAATAAAAATGTGTTATTACATATTAGTTCCTTTACCTGCAGTTTGTTTCGTTGAGCTGTTTCCGATAACAGAACATATGTCATTGTCAAAAAATTGTCTGAGTGAATTATGTTTGCCGGATTTGTCCAGGATAGCATACTTTGTTACGAAGTTGGCAACAACTTAAGGCAAGGTTCTGCGTTCAATCCCGCCATAGACAGTTTTCGAATCAGTTGAAAATAATGCAATACATACCAATGAATTTTGGCTTCGAATTTCACATGTTTGTTGTTTACATTAACTATATAGTTGACTGTACTCACAATATCATAAACAGTGCAGCTTCGTAAATTAGTTTTCATAAAGAAATGAACAATACTTTCACTATATATAAATAAACCTTTGACAATCTTATATTATCTTCCTGCTTAAACACAATAAAATCAAACCTATGAATGCTGAGGCTAAATTTCTCATGTTCATCAAAATATGAACTTTTTTGCTGAGTGAATATTTTATAAGTCAAAAGACTGATTTATGAATCATTTAATGTATCTGTTAAATTCGAGTAAAAAAATAATGTATTATAAATTTAATATCTATATGTTTTTTTAGAAATTAAGATATGTATTTTGAAATTAAAAAAATTTACATAATTAGAAAACTGTGAATGAAAGGAATTACTGAACCACTTTTAATTGTAATATTAAATAAAAAATACATGATTTTTTTAAAGATTTCACCCTCACTATCACTTCAACATCTTTAAAAACAATGGTGTAGGTGTTTCTTGTAATACGCAAATAGGACATTCTTTGTACGCTATGTACAATCGAATTCGTTAAATACATAACATCGACTAAACGAAATATCAACTAAATGCGATGTATTTTGATTATGTAAAATAACTATAACTGGCTTATGTGTTGAAACTTTGTTTAATGCAATACGGATTTAATGTAAACCCCTGCCATATATATTATTTTTGTTGTCAACATCCCTTTTTCTATGCATTTACAAATCGCAAAACAATGAATGAGGTGTCGTTCGAAAGGTTTTTTAGCCGACTTCTGACATAGTACACTCACACTTCGTTAAAACATGCTTTTTGATTAAAAATTGCAGTTAATTAAAAATTAAATTAGCATTGTTTTCATAATTGAGATGAAAGCTTTTTTTTTTTTTTCAAATCATTATTGCCACAAAAATAAAATACTGTATTATAGCATGCTCAACAATGTTTATGAAAAAATAATGGTACAAAAGAGAAAAATATGCGAAGTTTTCTCACGGGTTTATTTTATATTTATGATTAAAAACCAAAATTGAAATTGAAACGTTTAGAAGAAAACTATATTATTGATCGATCGAATCGGTGTTGTACCATTTCACGTGTACCATGAAATGTATTATTTGTTATATTAGATTAAATTGTAATTTAAGTGTATTTCACTTTATTTTAATTTGTCCCGTGTTTTACCCGAATCGGACGACATCATTCTCTAATGCAGTTAAAATACAATTTATATTATTATTTTTTTCGCACGTAAATTATTCCATCTTCGATGAGATTTTACTGTTAGGAATAAATGAGATGTTATTCTGTCTTGATTAATGTTGTTTGCAGATATTTTTTATCCTTAATTTTTCTGTAGAAGGTTAAACCTGCATCTAAAAGATATTAACAGTTACATGCAAACGAAAACACTCCCAATTGCAAAGCTTTTTGCAACCCAAAATTACTACATGCAAACATTACGATAGCATATAATTTTGAGTGTAAATTAAAATTAATTTGGGTGCAAATTACATGTAAATGTTACGTTTGCATGTAATTTTGGGTTACAAAAAGTTTTAGAACCGAAAGTGTTACGTTTGCATGTAACTGTAGATACACTGCAAAAAATAATTGTTAATACATGATTTTTTTAAAGATTTCACCCTCACTATCACTTCAACATCTTTAAAAACAATGGTGTAGGTGTTTCTTGTAATACGCAAATAGGACATTCTTTGTACGCTATGTACAATCGAATTCGTTAAATACATAACATCGACTAAACGAAATATCAACTAAATGCGATGTATTTTGATTATGTAAAATAACTATAACTGGCTTATGTGTTGAAACTTTGTTTAATGCAATACGGATTTAATGTAAACCCCTGCCATATATATTATTTTTGTTGTCAACATCCCTTTTTCTATGCATTTACAAATCGCAAAACAATGAATGAGGTGTCGTTCGAAAGGTTTTTTAGCCGACTTCTGACATAGTACACTCACACTTCGTTAAAACATGCTTTTTGATTAAAAATTGCAGTTAATTAAAAATTAAATTAGCATTGTTTTCATAATTGAGATGAAAGCTTTTTTTTTTTTTTTTCAAATCATTATTGCCACAAAAATAAAATACTGTATTATAGCATGCTCAACAATGTTTATGAAAAAATAATGGTACAAAAGAGAAAAATATGCGAAGTTTTCTCACGGGTTTATTTTATATTTATGATTAAAAACCAAAATTGAAATTGAAACGTTTAGAAGAAAACTATATTATTGATCGATCGAATCGGTGTTGTACCATTTCACGTGTACCATGAAATGTATTATTTGTTATATTAGATTAAATTGTAATTTAAGTGTATTTCACTTTATTTTAATTTGTCCCGTGTTTTACCCGAATCGGACGACATCATTCTCTAATGCAGTTAAAATACAATTTATATTATTATTTTTTTCGCACGTAAATTATTCCATCTTCGATGAGATTTTACTGTTAGGAATAAATGAGATGTTATTCTGTCTTGATTAATGTTGTTTGCAGATATTTTTTATCCTTAATTTTTCTGTAGAAGGTTAAACCTGCATCTAAAAGATATTAACAGTTACATGCAAACGAAAACACTCCCAATTGCAAAGCTTTTTGCAACCCAAAATTACTACATGCAAACATTACGATAGCATATAATTTTGAGTGTAAATTAAAATTAATTTGGGTGCAAATTACATGTAAATGTTACGTTTGCATGTAATTTTGGGTTACAAAAAGTTTTAGAACCGAAAGTGTTACGTTTGCATGTAACTGTAGATACACTGCAAAAAATATTAAATTGCAGTGCGAAATCCTCGCACGGGTCCCACTATTCTATAAACATTTTTAATTGTATGAATGTAACATTTGTTTCCACTTCTCATGCTCGATATCAGAATTTCTGTATTGTGTGTCCATTTCACTTCTTATTTCATACAAAAATTAGAATCTTAGGATTATTGTAATTTTTAGAAATGATATTGTAGAATTGCATTCGGGAGGAAATTGGGGAGGAAATCCTATATAATCCTATGGTATTTCCTTCCCAAATTATCATTTTTCTCATTGTAAGGCCTGTATCTTTCTGAATTTTCGTGATATTTTAATGGACTTTATATATAAGTTGCTCTATAGAATTGAGTACCAAATCATGACAAAAAAAACCTTTGGTATAGTTCACGCATGCACGTGTTAAAATTTATTCCATATAAATACCCATATGTCATCAAATATTCAATATATTCTCCTTTTAATTGCATTATACTGTTTCTACAGTTCTTTATTAAGTTTTTGGAAATCGGCGTTAAATTCGGTTGAAAACTCTGCATGCTATTAAAAAAAATTCGAACTGCTAGGAAACGGAATTTTCCTAATCAAGTTAAAGAGATTTCAAAACAACCAGATATTCAATTCGAAGAAGTAATGGTCACGGTAGTTCCAAAGACATAACGAAGAAAAACATGACATTCAGCATTGACGAGATAAAGGGTTGCATGAAGTCTGTGGGATTTATAGATGGCCTGACCCATGGAACTATCAAATTGTTGAAGAAACAAGATCATGTTGTATAGTGGGAACGTTCCAATGAAAGTTTTAAAAAAAATGCAGACCATCTCCAAAGTTATGCACTATTTATCTGAAGAAGGAAGATCATTTTATGACCGAATACTTCGATATCCTACCACCAACACTTGAGATAGTAATAATGACGAGTAGATGACTGCAAAACAGTCCATGTTTTAATGTTTTAAAAGAGTAGTAATAATTAATATTATTATTGTCTACAATTGTTATTACAAATAGTACTTAGTGCGAATATTATCTTTAATTTTTAACACTTTCCAACCTAGTTGAAAAGCGTTTATGACTTCGGTTTGTCTGCCGTCTGGCCGTCTGTCCGTGCTCTAACTCCCGTAAATATGCTAAGATTGCTCTGCAATTTTTATATGTTATTGTCGTTATCTATAGCATGTTCCCTATTTCAACGGAAGTGTGTAGCACTTATAGTTTTTTTACAGGGACACTCAAAAGAATTCCGTTACATTGCGGTCTATGGGGAAAAATCATTTGCGGTTTATTTAAATAATGTTTCACTATTTTAAACGCATTGAAATTTATATATATCACTAAGGTGCATTAGAAGCTTAATATGGAATATTGTGTGCACAGCAGTCATCGTTCATTTACAGGGACACACAAAAGAATTCTCTACTGTCTGTTAACAATAATTCAAGGAAGTGCGTTTTAAGTTACTGAACGCGATTTTAATTTTAACTCGCTTTTTGTCTATTACGTGGTGTGTATAAATTCTGTAGATCCTATACAGGGAAGCACAAAATTTCGCGAACACATTTCCGTATTATTTAACTCCAGACGGAGAATTTTAAACTGTGCGACGCGTTTCCTAACTAAACTAAAATTGAGCATCCTATGTAGTATATATACAAATCTATAGATCCTATACAGGGCTGAATAAAAGTATTCGGATTTCTCAGATGTTATCTTTTAGCTTATTAAACGGTATGATTTGTAAAATTATTTTGGAAGCGTTGGAAAGTGTTACATAATCTATGCTTGACGCATGATTTTTCGTTCTTGTTATTATTTAGTAAAGATGTAGTGCCAAGTGTTTTATTTGCACTTTTACTTGTTCTCAAGAATTTGAGTTGCAATAGGATAACTTTCCACCATTTTTAATTAATAATAACTGATCAATTAATGAGATTTTTTTTAATTTATAGGATGATCCCTCATTGACTAGACTTACAATTGAATAATGTTAAGCATTTCTCTAAATTTTATAGTTTTTTTTTTACATAAATGTTTTTTGTGTTAGCTCAACATTTACATCAGCTGTAATATTATCTATTTTTCACTCACCCGTTCATTTGATTAGTTTTACTTGTCTTCAAATTTTTTGAAAAAACATACGTACAGGTGTCTCTTTTTATGGTTGACCATTAGTTAAATTCCTAAACCGTTATTTGTAGAGGTATAGCACTGTTGCAATAATGTTTCAAGTGTTATTCTTCATAAGATGAAAATAAGATAATGTCAAAATAGTTCTTTTAAAAAAGTTACGAACAAAAAAAAAATGTGTTCTTAGTGGCAGAAACCATTAAAAATTCACAAATGTATCATAACTCGGCAAGTTTGGTCATAAAGGAAAGGGAATTTTACTGTTTTTATCATGGAGCAAGTTTTTCTGAATATCACTTATAAGACCTACAAACCGTTTAAAAATTTAAATTTTGGAATTTTGTAATGAATAACCATTTTTACGTGAATGAATTGAAAAGGAAGCAGTAATTTGTCAGTTGTAAGAGTCTTGCGCTAATCGGCGCCCGAACCCGGAAATTCAATTTGAAGTCAACTCGAATTCGATAAAGAAAAAAAAAACGAGTTTCATTGACATAAAACCTCCACACATTAACCCAAAACATACATATTTAAACCCGAACCTGAAATAAAAGATAATTAATCCATATTTTAATATTAATATGGAAACGTAATCTACAATTATATCTCAAATATCAATTTTATGTTTTATGTAGAAAAATAAACATATATATACTTATTAATAGTCAAATATATAGTTATTTTTTATATCCAAAAAAAATTCAAGACGTTCTCGGAAAAATCGGGTCCGACATGAAATTGTCCCGAACCCAAAACAATTAAAGTTATCCCGACGTGCAACAAAAAATATTGTCATTAACTTGAAAATTAACTCTAAGAAATAGCTTCGGGATATATCGGGTTACAAAACCCAATTCAGGATTGTAGAAGGCTATTCCTGTATGTTAGCGACCGAAATTTTAACTATCAAGATAAAAGGTAAATCACTTTCACACTTAAAGTTTTAAATATATATATATTTATTTATTCAGGAAAATTTTAAGATATTTTCATTTCTTTTGCAACAAAGAAACATATGGTCGTATGGAACGTCCAAAAAACTGTGATGGAAAGTAGACCATTCCCATTCACAGTTAATGTTAAAATAAGCTAAAACATTTATTCATGAGAAATTTTAAGAGATTTTCATTTACGTTCCGATGAAAAAGGGTTTTTTTTTCTTTCACAGAACGCTGAGAAACTCTTCTGATAAATCTTTTTAATCGGGAGGAAAATCTCAAAATTCCCATTCTCGAATTTCGTTTAAGGAAAAAAAAAATTCAGATAAAAAGAACGAAAGTAAGTGAAAAGAACGGTGGAAAAAATGGACTCTTTTATTCTTTTGAAAAAAAAAAACAATGATTTAAAAAGAATATTATGCTTTTATTCTCGAATTTGAAAGAACAGTGTTAATTAGACTGTTTATCAATCTTTACGAACGAAATTTTTATAAGTGTAACGCTTTCTTAAGAAATAATTGTTTCTTTTATAATGAAAGTTTCAACTATAAGATTTTGACAAAGGATAATTAATATTCTAATAATAATATAACTAACTTCTTTCATTATTTTCCGATTGTCTTTAAAATAAGGAACTTATTAAATTCGATGATATACAGGGTTTCCCCGCTTTACTTTGTCCAAGAGCTAATTCCTAATTAGTTTGTTTTAGAGATGTAATTTTGATTGTTTCAAGTAATGTTCGCCATCATATTAGGAGCCATTTGCATCAAAATAATTATTCTTGTAAAAGTTTCGAAATTTTAATTTTTATAGCCTTCCTGAGTCCTATGAACAGTGGCGGATCCTCTATTGGAGCACATGAGTGGGTGAACCCCCAAAGAAAAACGAAGAAATAAATTAACAAATAAAATAATATTAATCCCATTTCCAGCTTTTTGCCAATTTCCAGGATACATTTAAATGCCCCCCCCCCCCATCCTCCTCATCGATTTTAAGCAGGGGTTGGTTGGTTGGTTGTATAAGGTTTAATAGCGCAACGTCCCATTGGGGACAAGCTGCGCCAAAGTAAATGTTAAGAAAAAACTAATTTAAGAAATCCATAACAAAACCAAAAAAGAAACAAAGCATAATGAGCAAAACATCTGGATGGGGTCACCCATCCAGATACAGTCAATGTTTAAAACAAATATTATGAGTTCTTAAAAAGAGTAAAGTATAAAAGTAATACACTAAGAAATATTATCTGGATGGGGTTACCCCATCCAGATGTCAAGTAAAACAAGTATAAATTAGCATTATTATAACTAGAACATGAAGGATGTATAAAAACTATATCTCAAAATAAAAGCCAGAATGTTTTAAAAAATGAAAAAGTGTAAAAATATAAAATATATTCTATACAAGTATAGGAGGCCCGGACAGTCAGTTAAAACATGATAAATGGTCAAGTAATCAAAATGACAATGTGGACACATGGGTGCATCAACTCGAAGTAAGAGGTGTTTATGAGTGATTTAAGTAGGGGAAGGTGGCCTAAAATGATCCTAGCCGGCAAAACGATCCATATATGTTTTCTTCCAGACAGGTTGCACTATATACCGGGTAACACAAACTAGTTGTGACAAGTGAAGAAGAAACAATGGCGGTATTCAAGCGATCGCAGTTACGCGTCTGAATAGAATTCTTTGAAAAATTGGGTTTTATAACATATTTTATAAGGTAATCACTAACTTTCATATTTATTTAGATATACAGTCTTTCATGTACAGAAATATGACTTGGTTTACGTGATGGAGTATGTTTTTAGCTCACAGGCTGTCAAAGCCTGAGAGCTCATGTGCCCGCCCGTTCTGTATGTATTTATGTACGTAACGCGATAACTATTGATAGAAATATCCGTTTTGCTTCAAATTTTGTTTTTAGGTTCATTGTGATGAGGCGCTTCCCTGATTAGTTTTGGGAGTTCATGGGTTAAGCATAAAAAGGGGGAACGGGGGATAATCCCCCTCCTTAATTTAGATAAATGGGCTTTTCATGCAGAATTATCCGATGTGCTTCAAATTTTGAATACTGGTATAGTGTGATAAAGCACTTTCCTGATTAGTTTTGTTAGTTCATTGATTAAGTCTAAGGGGGGAAACGAAGGGCTAACCCCCGCCCCTTAATTTACATAAATGGGTTTTTCAGACAGAATTATCCGATGTGCTTCAAATTTTATTTATAGGCTCATTGTGATAAAGCTCTTCCCTGATTAGTTTTGTTAGTTCATTGGTTAAGTATAAAGGGGGGGAACGGGGGGCTAATCCCCCCTTAATTTAGATAAATGGGTTTTAAAGACAGAATTATCCAATGGGCTTCAAAACTCAAACCCGGGTTCGAGTCCCGGCTTGGATACTTATTCACTATGTTGGCTATATGCCTTTTAAGCAAATAAAATTTGAAATATCATGAATGCAGGGCGTGAGAAATTTTCTATGGACAAATTTCCAAGTATTAAAATAGATTTATTCAATAATTGATGCTGGATTCTCTTTAATTTCGTGTTTTCCCCAGGGTTGGTGGCTCACGGAAAAATATTCCATATTGTGCTGCGTTTGTAGCCTTGCCAACATGTGATAGTATTAAGTGCCAGCCTGGGTCTCGTTCAAAGTGGTTCAGTTGGTAGAACGTCAGTGCTCTATGCTGATGACCCGGGTTAGAGTACCGGCTTGGATACTTGTTCACTATTTTGTCTATACGCCTTTTAAGCAATTAAAATTTGAAACATTGAACAAATGAAATTTGTTTTGTTAATACAGAATGATTCGTTTTGTTACAAATTTTAAATGCATTTTTAATGAGAGTTTTAATGAGATTTTTTGTTCAATGAGATTAGAATTTGAAATAAAATAAAAAAATCGTATACTATTAATAAAAATTAAATATTATAAATATTATACTTAATAAAATCCAAAAATCAAAAATGAAAAATTATGAATAACTTATGGAGAAGAGCTTCATAAGAATATCTATAGTAAATATTGTCAGCATTATGCATAAAATCGACAATATTAAGCTCCTAATAACATATATAAGAAACAAAAATAAAAATCTACAAGAGTTCAAATAACAAAATAAATAAATAAATAAACTATTATTCAACCTAAATAGAAATTAGATCATAAAGCAGTGAGCAAAACTCAGCAAAAAAACGAAGATTGAAGAAGATTTAACCTGATGAAAAGTGCGTTGCAAAGACTTAACTCTTCATATAACGAAGAAATCCAAAATGATTAATAACGCAATGTCATTGCATTAATAGATATGATAAAAGGGAAAAAAAGTTTGGTGTTGCCATCTTCCACATATAAATAAAAGGAAAATCTGAAATTACAGACAATGGTTAAATGATAAATCTGGTGCTACCCACTTTTAGGAAAAACAAGAAAATGGAATTAAAATAAATTTTAAACAAAGTAGTAATTAATGTAAATTAAATTTAGAATGTGATGAAGGATGTAAATAAAATTTAAATATTTATGGAATGGGAGGATAGTAGTACAATAATTAGCCAAGTATGAGAAGATAATGTCTAAATAAAAAGAAGAATGTATTATCAATGTTGTGAAAATAATTCTGTTAAATGCATGAAACACGCAATTTTTTTTCTGTCTTATATATATATATACATACATACGTATATATATATATATATATATATATATATATAATTATACATCTCATTATACATTATATCGTTATACATACACATACACATATATACATAACATATTTTAATATTCTAAATTTTTTCCACATTTAATTTACTATTTTACACCTTAAAATACTTTTGCATCTTTTTCCCTTTTTCAAATTCCAATTGCTTTTACGCCTAGTAACGTTTCTGTTCCGTCTCAAAAATCATTCCATTCAGAATATTCTATTTAAGCTATAAGTCTATTTTTAATTCTCAGAAAGATATTTCGGAGCGTTTTTTCCTCCTAAAACAGACCGTAGCACAGATATTTTCTCCTTCCAACAGTAAAGAGACTCGGCGTACTCTCTGATTGGTTTAGATTCTAAACCAATCAGAGAATTAATGATATGGGTGGTGAAGTTTCATGTTCTCTCAAGGCGCTTTCGGAAAAATTAGCATTTTATTCTCTAGCTCTAGATGAGAGCACAGATATAGCTGACATCAGCCAGATCATTTTCTTTGTCAGAACGGTAAACGAAGAATTTGAATTTCATGAAGAACTGTTGGAATTGAAATCAGTAGAAATGAAGGTATTGACATATTCAACGCACTAGATGAGGTCGTTTCTAAACATGGAGGGTTTGTGAACTGCTCTGGCATTGCAACAGATGGAGCTAAAGCAATGTTGGTCATAAAACTGGGTTAGTAGGACTGTTTAAAGAAAAAGACATGAATTGGTTTTTTTCCCCAGCATTAGCCACCAGGAGACTCTCTGTGGAAAAATTATAAGGCTCAATGAGACAATGAAAACTATTGTAAATACTGTAAATTTAATAAGGGGAGGCAATAAAGCGTATAGACAAAGAGTATTTATTGCATTCCTGGACAATTTGGAAGCTGAGTATGGTGACATTTCATTGTACTGTGAAGTGCGCTGGCTGAGTGCTGGAAAATGCTTGGAACAGTTTTTGGGGTTGAGGAAGTAAATTCTTGCTTTTCTCAGAAATGAGAACATTGGGCATGAGTATCAAGAAAAACTGGAAGAAATCCAGTTTTTAAACAATCTTGCTTTTCTGGCAGATTTAACATCCCATCCAAATGCTTTAAACCTGAAACTACAAGGCAGAAAACAAAACATCTTTCAGCTTTATGGACATATTGAGGGCTTCCGCAAAAAATTTGATTTAATGAAAATTGCACTGAAAGTAAATAATACACTTCAAATCTTGTCAGCAGTTGAAAGAAGAAAAAAGTGACACGAATTGTAGTATGTTTCATGAAATAATAATAGATATCAAGAAAGGGTTCCAGAACAGATTCCAGGATTTTGACTCCCTAAAATCAAAACTTGCACTGTTCAACAATCTAATGGGTATTTAAGTGAGTGAGGTGCCCTGCAACCCTCAAATGGAAATTTGTGATGTTTAGGCAGACCCATTCTACCAGACTAAAAAGTATGATGTCCTTGAAAATTTTCGGAAACTGATTTCTAAAAAACGTTTTTCTAAACTGCTTAAATTCTCTCTGCAAATGTTATCGCTATTTGGCAGTACATATGTGTGCGAATGTTCTTTTTATGCTCTCAAAGAATTTAAATCAAAAATGAGAAATCGAATTAAAAGTGTATCATTGGAATCGATCCTGAGACTTTGCCTTACTGAACTTACAGTGAATATTGATAAACTTGTATCATGAAAGCAGTGCCAATCATCACATTGTTGTCTCGACGGTAAAATGAAGTGGTATATTAAACTTATTTTAATATAAATTTTAATAAAAGTTTTAAAATAAAATATGTAATTCGTTTTCTTTTTGGAATGTGTCTGGCCCTCACATTCCTATCCTAAAGTTTGATTGGCCCTTGGCTTTAGGCCTCAGCCTAAAGGTTGGGTCACACTGGTTTAGAACACTTGGCACAATACGTTTTTGTGTCATTACACCGCGACAAATAAAACCCCGGCAGCAGTTCTGAGTGAACTTTTGCGTGTTTCTCCCTGAGTTAAAAACTCCCCGACATCAGATAGTCGTCGAATCTTTTTACTGCTATATTATTAGATTGTTGTTAACTCGTTGTTATTGTTATGGATGATTTTCATCTTTTATTCTTAATGTTAAAATTTTTGTAACTGAAAACGCGAAATTAAATTCCCATAAAAATAGTTACGAATACGAAAGAGGCTGACTTAAGAGAAGAAATTTTGTCTTCTGAAATAAAGTTGTTATCCTGACATTCTGACTATTCATTTTGCTGTGAAACCTCACGGTTTTCAACCGTATTTTCTGTACGTAATCAACTCTTTTTCTTAGGACAATTGCCTGACACATAATGTGACTGGAATTGAGTCTTTTTGACGAACTTGATTATAAGATCTAGGCTGCTATTTACTCAGCGGTCATGTTGCCAAATACCAATTTACGGCTAAAAATATAAAATAACACCATTATTCGACCAGAACTTTCCGATAAATTAAGCTGCTAACTGTTTAGCACCATATACTGCGTTTCCTGGTGTCTCCTGTCGCCGTTTCGCGCCAAGTCGCCAAGCCAAAGTTCTCAGCTAGTAAGTCAAATACACTACCATAATTAGACCACAGTTTTGCAGATTGCTTTCTTGTTTATCAAATCATCACACTCACACACACACACATATATATATAATATGTTACATGTTCTAAAATGCCTTTGATTGAGAGAAGTAGGTGGGTGGGTCAAGTATAGATAATATATCCATCAAAATGGAGTTTAAAGAGAAAAATTCTCTAAAGAAGTAGAAATTACTTTACGTGGTCGGAAATTCGGTGGAAACTTCTGAAATGAGATTCCGACCGAAATCTCTAGATGAATTAGCACTGCTTGGCTGGGAGGATAAAAAGGAGATTTGAAATTCTGTCAAATAGAGCAAAAGTTCAGATGAGTTGGGAACAAAATTTTAATCGAGTTGGAGCTGAGTTTTTAAGCTGATATTCTGATGCATCTAAGGTCACAGTTTCAGAACATTTGTTCTTGTGTTACACAGTTATTCTATCAGGTATGTCAAAAAATGTCTCTCTGAAATATTCTTGAAATATGTCTTATGGACTGTTTTTAATCGACTTTCAAGAAAATAACCCCCCCTAGTCAGAGTAATAAAGGCATGTATGTATATATATATATATATGGGATGTACTTAAGAAGCTGTAGTGCAACTGCATGATAACAAAAATTCGTAGATTACCGTACAGTGCAATAAAAAATATTAGCCAGCCAATATTCGAACAGATTCACGCCGACGAACAAATACAAATACAATGTCAGTGGAGCGAAATGATTATCTTGCAATTATGTCAACGTGACGAAAATGTTAAGCCAGGATGCGCACTAACAGTTCCTCTTTACTAATTTAGTAGAGTGGTTTCAATTAAACGGAGCAATGACCGAATACACACTGGTGGTTTCCCAAGTTCAATAATCACATAAAATAACGTCAATTAATTTATTGACATCTTCTTCACAAGCTGATAGAACACTTTTTAACACTCTTTTTGAATAAATACAGCCTTTTGATGAAATTTAAGTAAGAAAAAATTAAATGAATGAAACTAGACGAAATTCTATGAAAATAAAAAAATCTCTTTTGATTCCGTTGTTATATTGGAGCAGACGATATGCACACAAAAAATTCTCTTCTGAGTTCACGCAAGTAGTTTTATACTCCTAGCGAACGATTACAAAAAAGTGCCCTAAACATGGATTGAACCGAAAAACCTCGATTTATTCTAACTACTGTGTAAGTACAAAATTGGTGTAATGAGTCTCCCAACGAGCGGGAAAATGCTTCTTCTACAGCAATCTGCTAACATCCGGGCCAAATAGAACGAAAGAAATGAAAAGAAAGTATTACGGCATCGAATGAAAGAAGAAAAAACTTACACGAAGACCAAGTAGAATTTTGAAAGAAGGAAAACATAAATAAAATATTTAACGATGACATATAGTAATTTATAAGGTGGATTTTTCAAAAAATAGGTTAATAATTAAAATACGTTTTATAATTATATAGTATATATATATATATATATATTAAAGTGTTTCACTTTTCCAAAGATCTGCTTTTCATGACTTTTCTTACGCTTCGAGTCTCTGTAAAAGATATATATGCCAAATTTCAAGAAGCCTGGGATATTATTTAGAGGTTAATCACTTTTACGTCAAACTAGTGAAATTTCTAGTATTGAAGTGCTGTACCAATGGGCTTCTCATGTATTTCTTTCATCTTTTGCAGGTAATTGAACTTTAAAATGGGAACCAAAAGAAGAATTTGGCTACTAGAAAAGGTGCCTAGGGGTGTGTTTTTAGGATCTTGGCTCCCTTTAAAGAACAAGTACTTTTAGTTTTTATTGATCATCACAAGGAAGTGAAAGAAACACTTTCGGATGCTGCTAAATCTACAGGTAGTAAACTACAGGAAGCGTGGAGGAAAGCAAATATCCCTGTTAAGACGGAGGAGGATATCCGTGCTGGTATGCAGAAGCTGTACAAAGAATACCGAAATCTGGGTAAAGAGAAATCGAGAAAGAAGGATAAAGCAAATGTGAAAGGCAGTTTTGGCAAAGTGATCTCGTAAAGTTATTTGACATTTCCTGGCAAAATATGATGGATATCACTAGCGTATCACAAGAAGATAAAGAATTTCTTAGGTCACAAAGAGAAAAACGTACGAGTTTGTCAATGAGTGGAGTAGACATTGTTTTCGCCTTGAAAATAAGAACTAAGTGTACAAAAGAGGAGAAATTTTTTCATGTAAGAATACACATTGGGAAGCTATCGCTAAAATCAATAAGACAGTTATACTGGAAGACTCATCCCCATCATCATCTGCACCTAGTGACGAAGGGGCTGAGTTTTTGCCTCCAGCAACGAAAAACTTACGTTCAAGTGCTAAATTAAAACCTCTTGATCAGACATTCACGTCTACTTGGGATCGAGAACAGCTCTCTATTCGACAAGCAATTACTTCATTTATAGCAACTGCAAAGAACCTTTGCCACGGTGTTTCAAAATTTCGGTATCTCTAGTTACCGTTTACCGAGCTCGGGTAAGAAATAGAAGTGAAAAGGCAAAGAAATACGAAGGATCACTCTTTGAAGATCTTCCTCATTTTGTCTTGCATTAGGATAGTAAAATGTTCCTCAGTTTCTCATGGTGTGTGTGTGTGTGGAGGGGGGGGGGGGGTATCAAAACTTTGGAAGATAGAGTTGCAGTTCTAGTGACTGGCAAAGATTTTGAACATTTTCTTGGCGTACCTGTTGCCCTGAAAAACACTCGTTGAAGTGGTTATTCGGGAAATGGAACCATTGGGGCTGCGTGACAATATCATCAGCAAGCCATTCGATACTACAGCATCTAATACAGGACTGATTCAAGGGGCATGTACCAAAATTGAAGGGGAATTCGGACGAACATTGTTATGGTTGGTTTGCTATCATCAGACCCATGAACTAATATTGAAAGGAGTATTTGAGGAGTGTTGCAGCATACCATCATGTGGTCCTAGTGGTCCTGACATCCAGACAAGTCTCTGGGCTTCACTTGATAAGAAGCCATATACGGCAATGCTGGATGAAGAAAGTCCTTGTTCAAGGCTTTCTAGAAGAACAACGTGTGAAAATGGTTAACTACCTCCAAAATGTCCTAAAAGACGGAAGTCATCCAAGAGAAGACTACAAAGAGTTATTACAACTATCACTCCTGTACCTCTAAGGTTGGTCTGAAAACGATTTCAGTTTCAGGATTCCAGGGGCTCTGCATCAAGTAAGGTCAATAGCAAAGACAATATATGCACTTTAAATTGTCCTCTTCAATAAACAGTTGGATATTCCTCAACGAGAAATGAAATGAATGAAACGGGTTGCACATTTTGTCAGCCTCATATATGTTCGCTTTTGACACGAGTTAATTGTAAGTCGATGGACTCTAAAGAATGATTTGGATATGCTACAGCTTCTGAGCACTGATCCAGATGCAGAATTAAAAAAAGAGTGCTCTCACAGTTACTAAGATACACCTTTGCAATCTGTTGGAAACAAACGTTAGATTGGCTTTTTTTGGATGAACGTATTACTCAAGCCGGTAAGGAAAATATGACTAAAAATTTAGAAACCAAACATGCAAAGAGAATGAAATGAAACTATTAGAGTGTAAAAACCTAGTTTTTGAAGAAAAAGACCTGAGCCATTTCGTTACTAATAAAACAAAGACGTTGTTTGAATTGTTTGGGATCCACGACGTGACAAAATTTTGCAGTGATTCTCTAAGAAGCTATATGAACGCTCTTAATGATGCGCGGTCAATGATGCCGCAGAAAGAGGAATTACTCTGATAAAAATGTTTAACGAATGGTCGTCAGGGACGAACAACAAAAACAATTCTTGTTGAGGGTAGTCGAGCATCACAGAAAAGTTGTCTCCAAGCGAACAAAAGAAGGAATTGCATCGTTCAAAGCTATTTAATATAACACATGTTTTGCAATCATGATACCTATTAATCTTAGTGTCTAGTTTTAGTATTATTTTAAGTTTGTGATTTCCAGTTTTCCAAATAAAAGTAATTACCACTAAAAAATCGTATTTTTGCCTACTTTTACAAAATTGATAAAAGTGTGCAACCTCTAAATATTATCCAATCTTCTTGAAATTTGGCATATATAGATTTTACACTGAGACTCGGAACGTAAGCAAAGTCTGCAAAATTTTTCAATTAAATTTTTGGTCTTGCACTAATATATATATAGGATGATTTACCAAAGCGTTACAACTACCGTGGAGGACAAGTCAAAAACAAATAGCTATATAGAGTTGTAAGTTTGAGATGTTTGTTAATGGGAAAAAGGCATCCGAGTTGAAGTAGTAAGAATGTGAACTTTGCATATTTTGGGAGAAAGGTTGTTATGCTAATGACTGAAATCCTATAAAGGTGTTTGAGAAGTGCTGTATGGCATTTAGAAGTTATAATAACCATCTCGTACTTATTTGAGATAATAACGGGCAAATTTTAAAGCAAAATCGCCAACGATGAATATAAATTGGCAGTGATGGAGATGAAGGGACAAACAGCACGAAAATCAAAGGCAACAGCAAAGAAAAGACATCGAGATATCGAAACTTCAAGAGAAATAATGCAGGCTATTTTTTAAGTTCAGGAGATAAACAATTTCATTAATAAGTCATTTTTAAATTGGTTTCTCCTGTCTTCCGTACTGATCATATTTAGCACAGTTAAATCTTATTTCTGGTGCAATCCGTAAAGTCAGCTATTCCATGATAATCGACAAACATGTTTGGTATCTTACTGGCCAATGGAAGAACTAATATGGAGTACCGTTATAAAGTTCTATATATAACAAAGCGAAAAATAGCAATCCTAAACATATATTATCAGTAGTTTGTAGTTGCAAGAGACGTTTTTGGAGAGATATCTATGATGTCGATGTTGTTTATAATCTTTTAACCTTTTTGTTACGAGATTGGGACACCATGCGTCCCAGCGATTTTTTTTATTATTATTATTTGCGCCACATTTTGAAGAATAATCTCGGCCACACATTTATACTACTATATTTTCAAGAGGTATCTACCACAGAAACTTAAGGAAATTGTTTTACGATTGAATACAAAAATAATTGTCACTCCTGGAACGTAATCAAAAGGTTATGTATGAAAAAAATGATACTGGCAACGTGTAAAAACTGCTTTCTCAACTTATGCTAATGAACTAACAAACAGTAAAGATCTTCCAAAAAATAGTGCATATTTTTGAGGCGACTATTTTGCCGTTCCATGAAGTTTTATTCTGTTTTCACTCCATCGTTCCTAGTCACCCCAACTCTTGTCTTTTGATAAACTTGTCGGATATAAAACTTATCATCAATCAGGCCTCAAACTCCTTTCTGCAGTGTTAAACCGGCGACTATAGAAAATTTTCATAGATTTCAAATTCCTCGTCAGAAAATTTTGATTTTTGTAAACTTTTCCATTAAATGATTTTCTTTGCAATCGAATTATCAAATTTTGAAAACAACAAACAGCTTTGCAAAAATAGTTTTATTAACAGATCTTTAAAAAGGACTGTTAGAAAACAAACTGTATAATTTACAAATATTTTGTTAATTATACAGCGAAGAAACATTATTTAAAAGGATAATACAGAAAAAAATTGAAAAAATTCAATTTTCTGATGAAAAATTTGAAAAATATAAATACATTCTATAGTCACAGGTTTAATATTGGAGAAAGAAATTGTACATCGGATTGATAACCTGCCTTCGGCGTCAGAACGTTGTACTGTTTTCAGTTATTCCCCATTAAATTTGTCTTTTGCAGTGAATCCGTCCCAAAAAATAATGGACTGATTTTAAAATTAAATAATTTGAAAACGGTTAACAATAAAAATGCCCAGTGTGTTGTATCTTTATTAGAAAAGCAATAAACTTTTAACCATACAATTTCAAAAATAGTTTAAAATTTCGCCAATAGTTGGCGCTGTAAGTTGAAAAAAAACTAAATGACAATATTCTCCAGATTCGAATTGCCTATCTAATAAATAAGAAATAAACGGGGTATTTCTATCGTTAACCGTTTTCAAATTACTTGATTTTAAAAAGAGTCCATCATTTTTGGAACACCCGGTACATATAGATAGATGCGTAGATATACAGATTTTCATAAATCTATAAATGAATAAAATTAATCCATTTAATGTATAAGTGTTGCCCAAATGAAAAGTGGACAGTGCGATTGCGTCAGAATGACTGCAGCTATAGCAGCGCCACCGAAAGGGGATATGAAGGACAGTAGGCGGTGTGCACCGCATACAGCGTTCAACAGTGAAACCTGTTTGCGATAGAGGAAATTGACAGAAAGTAAGTCATGCCATACATGGATGTATCCAGATAGGAACAACGCGCGGTAGTATCGTTTCTGATTGAGGAAGGTGAGCACTATCAATTCAACGCAATAATGCAGTACTCTGACGAAACTACGGAAAGCAATCAAAATTGAACGACCATGCCTTTTCTCACAACAAGTGATCTTTCTCTAAGACAATGCCCGCCCACACGTCTCCCGTGAAACCCAGACGACCTTAAACAAATTCCATTCGGTAGTGTTGGAACACCCAGCATACAGTCCAGATTTGTCACAATGTGACTTCCACATCTTTGGGCAACATAAGAGAGAATTACAGGGAAAACGTTTTCATTCGTTCTTCAAGAATCAACCGTGATCTTTCTACAGCAAAAGCATAGACCTGCTGCCGATGGAACCTGTGTTACAACGCGCATGGCGATTTCTTTTGATTTCCAATAAAGGTATTCTTTTTATTCAACTTGTCCACTTTCCATTTGGGCAACCCTTATAATAAAGTGTCAAAAAAAAACGAAAAGCGTGCTGTTGTCGTAACTGGAATGCTTTTTGGGACATTCACTATTCAAGATTAATTTAACGGGTTTAATTGGAATTAAAAACTACATTTGAAAAAAAATAATAATCAAACTAACATGTTTTTAAAGTTTGTTACATTATAAAATTTAAAAAATATATATTATTTTTATGTTTAGTGAGTAACAGCATAAGAAAATATATTTATTTTCTGATTTCAGAAACATCCTAAAATTTTATCTTCAATATTTATATTTTTTTTCCAATATCTACATTCCCTATTAACTTTTTAAATTTTTAACGATACCCTTTTCAATAAAAAATAAATTTAAACGATATTTGAATCCAATAAAGTAAGTGTTTACAGTTTAGCTTGTATTGATATAAATAATCAGTTTTTCCTCATATTTAAATAATTTTGATAACTTTTTTCGCTCAAAGTTCTTTGAAAAAATAAAATAAATAATAAAAAATAAAAAAAGACATTTCATCTTCATGCTGTTGAAACACACAAGAAGAAAAACAATCTGAATATTATTTTCAAGATCTTATGAATATTAATTACATGTTATACACCCGATAAAACACACGTAAATAAATTGACTTTTAATCAACTCTATTTTATTTTAATAAATAAAAAATATGATTATAGTTCTGACAATACCGACTTTTCATGTGGGGTAAGAAATTGTATATAATTATAGAAAAACTCACTTCCACACTTAAAGAAATAGACAAAACAGCTTTAAACATTTTAAAGGATTATACAGGGTGATTTTTTTTAAAGTTGTGAAAGTAAAATCCTATAACAAAAGAACCACTGATCCAAATGTCCTGAAATTTCACCAGTATGCTCCCAAAGCAATGGGGATTTTTTAGGCATGGTAAAAAAAAAAAAAAACTTAAAATCTCACCGACAGTTGGCGCTGTAAGTTAACGGAAACAAAGAATATCAGTGGTGGGAGGAAAACAATGGACTGTACTTTGAGAAACCATCTTCCGTATGCCTTCTGTCCTCATTGGACCTTTTCTTAAATTCTTAAGTGGCCTAAATCTCCTAGGAGCAGTTGCTGCGCTGTCATTATTTTGATAATACAGTTTCACTAACAACGCACAGTCTGTCAATGGCACAGTCATTACGAGAATATCTGTAGAATAATGAACACGAGCTGTGCGTACTTCACTTTTTTATCACCAATGTGCGTGTGTCATGCGCAAATTCGTCTCCCGACCTTACTGCATATACAGCGCCATCTGTCGGTGCAATTTTAAGTTTTTTTAACCACACCAAAAAAATTCCCATTGCTTTGGGAGCATACTGGTGAAATTTCAGGTCATTTGGATCAGTGGTTCTTTTATTATAGGGTTTTACTTTCACAACTTTAAAAAAAATCACCCTGTATTAAAAGAGTAGAAAGATATTATATACAGAACAGCTATATACAAGAGTATGTCGACGACTTTTAAATTAACATCATATCAACTTATAAATCCGCCACAAACAGATCCATCGAACGTTTCGACATTCAACCACCACTATCGCCCGTCATGTCCTGTTTGGCGCGCAAATTTTCTCGCACAACTCACATACATTTTACAGCGCTCCGTGGGTGTCACTCGTGGCGTTCGCTACGGAGACATGTGACTGGCTCAGGTCACTTGCTTGTTAAAGAGAGTGGAAGTGTAGATCACACACAATTGTAAAAATAAATAAATACATGAAAATATAAGGAAGAAGAAAAAAATTGGTTTTTAGTATAAACTAGCAGGCTACGCCCACTTTGCTGGTCGATTTTTCCAGACGGATTTCAAATGATTAAAACATATTTTAGTTCTACCTTTCACCGCCAGGGGGCTCATTCTGCTCTAAACAAACCCCATTCTGAACGAACCTCGGAACGGGTCCCCGCTGTCCAATGTACAGTATAGCAGGCGTACTGCGCGGACGGACAGAAAGATGAACAGACGGACTGACCAGACGACGACTATAGGTGCTACGTATTTATATAGTAATTACGAATGCACATAATAATTGGCTTGTAATCATTGTTTTCATTTCTACAGGGTGTCATAAAAAGATTGAAGCACGCTTTACTTTTTTTACCTGTTGGAGACATACAAGCAATTGTAATTTGCAAAATTGATCAGAATCAGGTGAGATTTAAAACTACAGTGATCCTTCACTTATACAACTCTCTCGGTTATACACCGAATTCTCTTGATCCGGTCCACGCTTTATGGGAAATAATACGAAACTTCTCTCACTTATACGACGCTTTAAACGGTTCAGACAATTTTACATTTCTCACTCAAGAATTCATTTTTATAATTTTTAAAGTACAAATCATTCACGTTTTATTAACTTTATCCTTTCACTATTGTTAAAGTGTTTATCAATAACGGATAACATTTCTTGTCTACCTTTGTGTGTTATTAGCGATGAAATCTATGATGAAAAAATGTGACATCGCAGACAATTAGAAATTTTTTTAAGAAATGTGGTTTTTCACAAGACCAAACTGCTAGTTCAACGAATGAACCTGATTTTGAGAGCTTGTGGGAATCCTTTATAATGACTTGGACGAAATTTTTATAGACGAAGGTATTAATTTCAAAGATTATGGAGACTGTGATGAAAAACTTCTTCTGTCAAAACTCAGAACTGCTGAAGAAATCTTTCAGGATATCAATAATGAAGACGTGAGCGAAGACGCTGACGAAGATGAGAGCGACGTCCGACGTTCCTGATGTTGTAAATTTTTCAGAAGCAGGTGCCGCTTTAAATATATTAAGGAATTATGTCCATCAAAATGATTATTTCCAAAATAGTTTAAAAGCTTTATTAGACTTAGTAAAAGAAATTTTATCTTTTCGTCGATGACAGAGACAAACTAATGTCACTTCATTTTTTGAGAAAATCTGATCCGTAAATCTTTAAAATAAACATAGTGATAAGTGAACTGTTTTGTTACCCTTTTTTAATTACATTTTATGCTTTTTTAAATATATTTTATAAATTTTATTTAAATATGTTCTTAGTACTCAAAATTTATCGTTTTTAATATAGGTAAAATAATTAATGCATATAAAATTTGAAACTTCTATAATAAGACGGTCTTTCTCTTATGTGACTCTCTCAGTTATACGACTTTTTTCTGCGGTCCTCTGAAAGTCGTATAAGTGAGATGACACTGTATATTGATTAAACAGTCGGGTCATTACTTTTCAAAAAAAGCCCTTCCGGCCTGTACCGGGAGGAAAAGGTAGGTTTCACAGTCCATGTTTTTAAAAATTAAACTCATTTTATCAAACACCCTAAGCTAAAATACTTTGAATCCGATTATAGAAGATTCAATCCCGGTTTTCATTAATACTGAATTTGAATGCGAATTTCAGCATGAGAGTTACAGCGTAACAAAAATCAGATTATTTCAAAATGTCAGCCACCCTAGAATTTCAAACTGCCCTATTTTAGCCATTTTTTAAGATAAAGCCAAAACGAAAAATGTTCTGGAATCCTTGTATCACGATCTAACACTTAAAGCAAACGAATTCTTCAATTTATAATTTTTATACATCTTTTTGAATTTAAAAAAAATAATAATTAATTTAACTTGCCGCCATTTTGAAACAAGATGGCACTTGAAGCTGGCCAACGAACTTGATCAAGACCTTTGTATGTTCTGTACACATGATCAGTCACATTCATATCGGTTTTTAAATACAAGAGTTACACCATAACAAATATCAGATTGTTTCAAAATCTCAGCCACCCTAGAATTTCAAACTGCCATATCTCAGCTATTTTTTTAAGATATAGCCAAAACAAAAAATGTTCCAGAATCCTTGTATCACGTTCTAACATTTAACAGAAACAATTTGTACAATTTATAATTTTTTGTACATTTGTTTGAATTTTTAAAAATTAAAAAAATTTTAATTGGCCGATATTTTGAAACAAGGTGACTGATGAAGCTGGCCAACGAACTCGGTCGAAACCTTGGTATGTCCTATACACATACTCAGTCACATCCGAATCAGTTAATAAATAAGACAGTTACAGCATGACATACGTCAGATATATATATATATATATATATATAACATGATCTTAAAAACCAAATTAACACATGCGTAAAAAAAATTATAAAAAAAAAACATAAAATAAGAAAATAATTATAAAAATTTAAAAATGTAAAATATTTAAAAATATATATATTATAGGACGGAAGGGTGGGTAGATGTTAGATTAAGGAGGTGTGGTGGAGTTGTCTGGAAAATACACATGGTTAATTTATAAATCTAAAAAAAATGGGGCAATTGATTTAGAACTACGATGCAAATACACATTTTATAATGGACTGCATATTGGTGTAGTTATATTTATATATTTATTAATTCATATTAAATGTATTCATATTCATTAATATTTAATAAATTTTACGATTACTTGTGTTTAAATTTTAGCCCACAGCAGACAATATCATATTAGCTTCTAATACATAGTTAATTTTCTTAAATTAGAATATAATGCATGTATTAATTTTAAATTTTTATTATTTGATCTACCCTCTCCTATTAAATCATGTGTATTTAATTTTTAAGAAATTTTGCAGACACATTAAATGTAATTAATTAATTTCAAAATGTACTTATTAATATTAATTCCTTAGCATCTTAATTCTATAATTTTTTTATTATTAATTATAAATTAACTTAAGTGATGATGCAATGATGTCACTGGAATTTGGTGATATGTCATAGCTAGGTACAAATATTTTTGTGATACATCAATCAATAATCAACTATTTCTTATTTTATTTTTTATTTTTTTAATACATCTATTATTCATTTTTCTAATACAAATGCATTAATTTATTAACATAATTTTATTTAGTAATTAATTATCAATTATATGTCTTAAGAAAGTATTTGTTTTAAAACTTAATCCATTAATAGCAATAAACTATTATATAATAGTATTTATTTACTAATAATTCAATAGATGGCAGCACCTTACTGATTGATTCATTTGAATTTATGGTGGAGTTCAATTTTAAATTTTCTATAGAGGCCGCTGGTTTTATATATTGGGGATTGTGCGCTTGGCTATGCTGTACATGTTGTTCCTTGGTCTATGGTCCATCATTTTTTAAATAACTTCTTTTGGCAACATATGCTGTTAAACTCCAATGCTTGTATTATAAACTGAATTATGTTTGGATTATGATTTCAATGTGGTAATTTCATGTTGTTTTTCCCCCCTCTATCCTTTTTAATCTTGTTTTATATTGAACTTAATGGTTGTTTCATTGTGTATTTCTCTACATTCTGGGTGTGGTTGTCCCAAATTCATATTGAAGATGATTGAAGATGAAACCACACATTTTATTTGTGGAGCTTCAGGCATTTGGGACCTGAGGATTCTGTCTAAGTTCCACAGATTTCTATTATTCACTTTCTGTTATTCAATTTCTGCCTTTTTTTTTCTTTTTCTACTATGTTTTTGGAATCTATGTTCAGTGTATTGGGGAGATCTGTATTTTTGACAATTAGTTATTTTACTTTTATTAATAATTTCAAAGTTTTTGTTGGTGGTTGTAATGTTTATTTAATGGTTATATATGTATCAACATTTGAACGGAGTGTGGTTTAGGGATCTGGGGGCTATGATCGGTGAAAATAATACCAAAATTTTTTGGAATTACTTTCCTCCGAACGGCTGCAATATGTAGCTTTTTGTAATGAAAACTACCTAAAATAACACGTTTCAAAGTTTTATACAGCCCTTGGATATATATTTAGGAAAAAATAACCACGCTCTGACAAAGAAAACAATAAAAATTCTATTCTTCTACGGCTAAAACTTACTTTCAATTTTATGAAATTTCGAAGATATCCGGCCCTAAGAAAGGACTTTTTTTATTACAAAAATTTCAAGTTTAGCAGCTTCAATTACTGGCAGCAATATTGCCAGCTTCAAAGTTTCATAAGATTCAAAATACCATAACTCGTTTAGGTTTGGTCGTAGAAGAATGGAATTTTTAGTGTTTTATTACACAGATCGTGGTTAACATTTTTCTATATTTAAGTTATAGGATCGCATAAAAATGAGAAAAGTGCAACTTTTTAAAATTAATGGCAGGATTATTTTACATGTACGTAATCTTAATACCTACCTTATTTTGAACACTTTTGCTATTTACATTGCCTACATATCTCTTGCAGATAAAACTAGTCTGTTGTGGCTATCACAAAACTTCCTTCTATAGAAATGAAATCATCTAAAGCGAATATTAAATGACAATCTATCCGTACTTAAGACATAGCTATCGCGGTAATCGTAAAAAATTCAGCATAGAAGCGCTCCCTGTTGGGAGATTTACACGAAATCCTAATCAGCGTCAATTTATGCCAAGGTCTAACAGAATACGAAGTTTGATGAAATTCCATGCATTAGTTTTTGACATATAGCTACCGCGCTAATCATGAAAAGTACAGCATAGCAGCGCCACCTGTTAAGCGATTTACACCAAATCCCGATCAGCATCAATTTATGTCAAGGTCTAACAGAACATGAAGTTTGAAGAAATTCCTTGCATTAGTTCTTGAGATACAGCTATCGCGCCAATCATGAAAAGTGAAGCATAGCAGCGTCACCTGTTAAGCGATTTACACCAAAACCCAATCAGCATCAATTTATGTCAAGGTCTAACAGAACATGAAGTTTGATGAAATTCCTTGCATTAGTTCTTGAGATTAGTGATGGGCGACATCGATCTTTTTAATCGATTTAATCGATACTATGGCCAGATCGATTTAATCGATGTTATCAAATTTATATCGATGTCGATCTTTTTAATCGATACTATGACCAGATCGATGTCGATCTTTTTAATCGATACTATGACCAGATCGATGTCGATCTTTTTAATCGATACTGTGACCAGATCGATTTTATCAATTTTTTTATCGATGTCTCTACGAATATTATCGTTCGTTTATTTTCTTTGAAATCGTCACTGCAGATCGATCTTACCACCATCAGAGGATAGCGCCTTACGGAAATCTAATATATTATAGATCGATCTCTCTAGCACTAAATTCCATGTATTTATTCTTTCACTTTGATTATTTTAGCGGCAGAGATGAGCAGCTGTTGCTCTCAAATTTCGTATAAATAAGGGATTCGCGTCACATTTCGGGTGGGGGGGGGGAGGAGGGGCGCGAACAAAATTAGGAAATATAATAAGGCGATCTGTTTGAAAGTTTACTATATTTTATAACGCATAATATAAATTTTAAAAATGAGGCGCGTAAAAAATTATGGGGAGGGGGGGGAGCGCGTTTTGCCCAAACGGGAGGGGCACCCGAGCCGGAGGATCGTTCAGTTAGAGGTTTATACTATTTGATATGCAAATTAAGGGATTATCCGGTGCCGAAGGCAGCGGGGTCACGGGTCAGAGGTTCGTTCGGTTAGAGGTTTACAATATTCGATGTGCAAATTATGGGATTATCCGGTGCGTGCGTAGCACGACCGGTATACAGTGCCGAAGGCAGCGGGGACCCGATCCGGAGTTTCGTTCGGTTCGAGGTTTATCATATTCGAGGTTTTATAAGATTCGAATCCCCGATGTAAATTAGGTGCTCGCTAGCGGGCGAATCCAGCTAGTTAGTTTATTAAGTTGTATTTTTCAAGTTCGTCCCCTTTCTCCTCCCCCTGCCACCCAAATCTTAACTTTCCTAGTTATGCACAGATTTGAACGGGACCTTTTCTGATATACTTCTCAAATTATTTGGTTAATAAATAAACATTGGTATTATATTTGCAACTGTTTGTCACCACTATTTATGAACAATAATCAAACTTTTCGGTTTTTTTCCCAGTTAAAACACACTATCTGTTCAGTTTTTATGAACTTCAGAATCAGAAGTTTTTAGATGTAGGGTAAAAACATTCCATAACTTTATCACAAAGTAAAGTTTATTTACAGTTCTAATTTGTACACTCGTACACTCGTTTGTTTTAACTCACAAAACTATACACAGCAATACTTATGGCGTAATAATATATATTAAATTTCGCAAAATAAAAGAAATAGAATCTCAAAGCCATTTTAACTGCGTATTAACAAAAAAAGGAAAACATGAACACAAGACTGTTGCCATCGGCAACGTAACTTACAAAATATCAAAAACAAAGATAATAATCATGTAGAGTTTTAACCCAACATCCTCCCACCTAAGTTAAATTTTAACATAAAAGTTAACTTACAATTAATAATAGTCACAATTACAATAGCAAAATTATATAAATAGTTCACAAGTCCAGTCTATGAGGCATTTTAATGATACGGCCACTTCTAGTTTTCCTTGCCTCCTCAGAAGATTCAATATTGCAGTCAATTGATTGACTGGCTGTTGGTTTCTCACTTAATTTTGTACCTGCCAATTTTTCTCCAACTAGAAACGACTCTGATGCTGACACTTCTAAAGGATAGAGACGTTGTAGCGGTCTAAGCAACTCACCCCTCGCAGTTTTTAGTCTCACAAGTCTTGTAACACCATCTTTCCCGGGGATTACCTCGATTATTTTCCCAAGTGGCCAACTGATACGTCTTGTATTGTCGCTTCCAATTAAGACAACGTCACCAACCGCTACTTTGGCAGCTCTTTTATGTTCTGGTCTCTGAAGTAGAGCTCCCAAGTATTCCGATCGAAATCTATTTCTTAAGGCCTCTTGTAAATTTTGACGATACTTAACACGATGGTTAAGACTCCGGTGATCAATTCTATCACAGTCAGGAACACCACTCACTTTGATATCTTGTAGGAACATTGAAGGAGTCAATGGAACAAGCTCTGCGTCGTTATCTGCGACATACGTCAACTGTCTTGAATTGATTATGGATTCGCAATCACACAGCACCGTCGTCATTTGTTCGTAAGTTAAAGAAGATCGGCCCAGTACTCTTCTCAACAATTTTTTAAGAATACCGACCAGTCTCTCCCACCAACCACCCCACCAAGAGGCAGTCGGTGGGTTGAATTTCCACTTAATAGGATGAAGAGCAGTGTCACTTACAATACGGTTCCAATCCAGTGCACTTAGCAGATTTGAAGCACCCACAAAATGGGAGCCATTGTCACAATAGATAGTGCTGCATCGTCCTCTACGGGCTACGAACCTGCGCAAAGCTAGTAAAAAGGAAGGTGTAGATAAATAATCCACTAATTCAATGTGTACTGCCCGGTAGACGGCACATGTGAATAGACAAACCCAGGATTTCTTATTATCTCTGAGAAACAGTGGCCCCGCCAAGTCAACTCCACAGATCTCAAATACAGCAGCGTCTCGTATACGGTCCTCTGGAAGAGATGGAGTGAGAGTATCGAGCTTTTTTACAGAATGTCTCCTACAAACAATACATTTGGATAAGATGAATCTCACTGTCTTCCTACCATGCAGAATCCAGAATCTCTCTCTTAAAATGTTAAGCAGCATTTCAGTCCCAGCATGAGCATATTTTTCATGATAGTATATCACTATACGCTTTACAACTTCATGTTGAGATGGTAAAATTGCAGGCATTATAAAATCTTCACTATCTTGTCGATACAAAAGTTTTGTTTTCAATCGGATAATATCGTTTTTATCCTTGAAAGCTCCCAGAGTTTTTAACTTTTCATCCTTTTCATTAACGAAGCTTTCTTTCTGTATTATTCTGATAACTCTATACTCAGCTACAGAAATTTCTTCGGAATCAAGGCTACCATATTTTCTACTACTTCTCGGAATACGACTATTATTGATGAATCGAAGTAGCCAGGCAATAATTCTTACAGTTTTGTTGTAGTTCGAAAACTTATGGATAAAGGAACTGTCTATATTTTGAAGGTTCACCATAGATGATACTATTTCCTTTCTCTTTTCCTTAAACACTTCTTCTTCATTTACTGAGAATTCTGATCTAGGCCATTCATCAGATGGGTAATACAGCCAAGGAGGACCTTTCCACCACTCTGTCTCTAATAATTGTCGAGCGGAACAACCTCTGGATGGTAAATCCGCTGGATTGATCGACCCAGGTACATAATACCAATTTTCTGGTTTACTCACTAATCTAATTTCTCGCACTCTGTTATACACAAATGGTGTCCAGTTTTCGCTACCCTTTATCCAATATAATGCGTTACTGGAGTCAGTCCAAAAGAAGGTGGGAATATCTCCTAATTTTAAATCTGCTATAACTCTTTGCCACAGTCGGGTACCGATAGTGCACGCTAACAACTCTAACCGAGGAATTGTAATAGACTTCAGCGGAGCTACTTTAGATCGTGCTTGAACTAGTTGACATGAAGTTAAGTTCTTACTTTCACTCCTTAAATATATGCAGGTAGCATAAGCTACTTTGCTCGTATCACAAAAGACGTGTAAACTTAAATTGCAGGTATCATCAGGGTCTTTTATTAAGCATCTAGGTATAGTAACTTCTTTTAGTAGATCCAGCTGTTTTCTCCACTTTTTGAATTTTTTAGAAATTGCTGATGGCAGCTCTGCATCCCAAGTTGTTTTCATTTCCCACAGTTCTTGTAACATTAATTTCGGATATAAGGTCACTGGACAAGTATAACCAATAGGGTCAAAAATTTTGTGGACTTCTGACAATATTTTTCTTTTAGTAACAGGTCCATTATCTTCACAAACTTCTTTTAAATTTACAGAAAGAGTATCTGAGTTCAAGAACCACTGCAGGCCTAATACTGGGACAACTTTATTTTTTGTACAAGAAGCCTCTTTTGTTGAGGAATGGGGATAATTGTGCTCCCACCCTCTAAGGTCAAACTTCCTTTCTGACATAATATCTGTAGCTACTTTAATGAATTCATGCAATTCTGTCTCCGTTTTTACACTAGTTAGACAATTGTCTACATAAAAGCTGTTCTTAAGTTTCTGGACAATATCCACAGGGTATTTTGAGTTTCCAAGTTGTGCTTCCTCCAAAATCATTTCCAGATGATACTGAATCACAGAATTAAGTAAGAAAGGACTACTTGAAATTCCGAAGACGACACGACAATGTCTATAATATTTCAGTTCATTATTTTCGTCATACCAAAGAAATCTTAAATAATCTTTATCGCTTTCTTGTAGGCGAATTTGTAAAAATGCTTTACGGATGTCCGCCGTAACTCCAAACTTGTTCATCCGAAAACGTGTTAATATTGTAGGAATTAACTCAACAAGGTTTATCCCTTTCTCCAGGCAGTCATTTAAGCTTGGGAAAGCTCTCAGCTTTGCTGAAGCATCAAACACAGGTCTGATTCTAGTTGTGCTATTTTCTTTCACGATATGTCTGTGTGGTAAATAATGAGACGGTAATTGAATCTCGTGCTTAGGAATTTTTTCAATTATTCCTTCTTTTTCCCATTCTTCAAATATTTTATTATAATCATCATATAAATTTTCTTCTTTCAACTTCCGTGCAGTACCTTCCAGTCTCTTTAAAGCCAAGTTATAATTATCAGGTAGTGGAGGGTGATCGGCAAGCCAAGGTAAATGTACCACAAAACGATTGTCTTTGTCGATTTGAACTGTGTTAAGAAAATGCTCTCTGGCGGATTCATGAAGGTCTTCTTTAGTTTTCTTCTCAGAAGGATCTGTAATACCGAGAGTGTCAAGAGTCCACAATTCTGTTATTGTTCGAGTAGTAGAAAGCATAGAATTAGCTACTGAGATTTCATTTACCTCTGAAGAAATCTGGGGTATACGTCCCATTGTGGTCCACCCTAAACGTATTTCCATTGCTGTTAAACCACATGATAAGGATTTGTAACCGCCGGTAATGATTTTTCCGGCTACATCGGCTCCTATTAAGATTTCAATAGGACCTATATAATCATCGTTGACACAAATATTATAGTCAGTAAGCTCTTTTAAATGAATCGCAGGTATTGTCGGTGGAACGCTCCCACAGATAACAGGTTGACTCAGTACTTTAAAATGACAGTTATAAGATCCATCGCAACTTGTCAAATATAAAGTAAACACATCATGCTTGCACACTCCTGTATTTTCTCCTCCGAACAGAGAATGCTGAAGATATTCATAGTCTTCCCTTTTATATTTCATCTCTTTGGCAGTGTTTTTTAAAATGTAAGAGCGCTGCGAAGCAGAATCTATTATGGCTCTTGCCTTCCGTTTTCTCCCATTACCTCTGATTAAAACCGTTAATGTTAATAACATAACACTAGGGCTTTTGGATATATTCGCAAGTGCTTGATCCTATTTTGAAACATTATCTAACTCTGTAGTTTCTTTTCCGGTTGGTGAGAATGCTGGTTGCTTTATGTTACGACAGAGTAATATATGATGTCTTTTTCCACAACCCAAACAAGTTATCTTTGAATAACACTTACGAACTTGATGACCCGGTTTTAAGCACAGAAAACAGCACCCTGATTTCTCTACGAGATTTTCTCTATCTTTCATCGTCATTTTCCGTACCTTCAAACAGTCAGTGGAATTATGGAAATTGCGGCAAAATATGCACTGCTTTTGTTCATTCGAAGAGGTCAAAAGCTCAGCTGCACTAGCTATTTGACGAGTGTCCCCGTATTTGTGTCTATCATTTCCAGCCCTCTTCTCTTTGAACAATTTAAAATTACTCTTGGTCTCAATCCCAAAGTTTTGAGAGGCTAGGATTATGCGCTCCTCTGCCTGCACTTCATCTTGAAGAAAATCAAGAATTGAATCGAGATCAGTCTTTTCAGTAACTTTAGATGTATTTTGATCCTCCTCCTCATGTGATCTATGACTTACAGATCTATATCGTTCCCAAGCTAGAAGCGTTTCCTCAGGTAAAGCAGATTCGACAAGTGGTAAAAGCATCGACGCATACTTATCTCTCGTTACCCCTAGTATTTCAAGCGCACGAAGCTTTGTTTCTAATAAATCATAAAGATTTCTCAAAGATTTTTTCGACATATTCTGCTTTTGGATAACCAATGACAGAAGATCCCTAACATACACCTGTATAAGTAGCTCTTCTCTCCCAAAACGTAATTTCAATTGTTCTATTGCTTTCTCATAACTATTTCCCCCGGGTGGAAAACTTTTAATTAACTCTTCGGCAGCACTTCCCTTCTCCATACATTGGGATAGATATGCAAACTTATCATGCAGATCTAAATTAGGGTCTTTATTAATTTTCTCAAACTGCCCCCAAAAACTAACCCAGTTCCTTAGATTTCCATTAAATGTAGGCAATTTTATTTTTGGGTAACGTAATAACGTATTTTTCTGAGAATCACTACAATTCGAAGAAACGTCTTCTCTTTCTGAAAGCAAAAGCTGACTCAACTTAATCTGTAATAACCGCCAACGGTCTATATAACATTCGGATTCATCGATCTCTTTTTCAATTAAATCATCTGTAATGTTTTCAGAATAAAGAAACTGTTTAACATTTTCTTCAGAATTTAGCATTAGCCTAGCTTTCTCCTCAATAAGTTTCAGTTTAATTATTTTGTCAGAATTTGTTAAGTTTCTTCAGTATCGAACTCGTTACAAGCTTTGCTAAACAATCTCCTATGCTGAGTTCTAATTTTCTTTGCTGCTTCCATATCAACTCAAAAATAAGACAAACAAAACAAAACTTACTCGATAATCAGCAGCCGAGTCCTGTCGGCGGACGCCAGATGTTCAGTTTTTATGAACTTCAGAATCAGAAGTTTTTAGATGTAGGGTAAAAACATTCCATAACTTTATCACAAAGTAAAGTTTATTTACAGTTCTAATTTGTACACTCGTACACTCGTTTGTTTTAACTCACAAAACTATACACAGCAATACTTATGGCGTAATAATATATATTAAATTTCTCAAAATAAAAGAAATAGAATCTCAAAGCCATTTTAACTGCGTATTAACAAAAAAAGGAAAACATGAACACAAGACTGTTGCCATCGGCAACGTAACTTACAAAATATCAAAAACAAAGATAATAATCATGTAGAGTTTTAACCCAACACTATCCTTGGTTTAGAGCCACTTTACTCCGGATGCTGGTTAGTTAAGTTGTATCGGTCAATATTGCCTCCTTCCCCCCGCCCCCTTTCCTTGCCCTCCCCCTCCCCGAAATCATAACTTTTTTAATTATGGTCAGATTTGTACGGGACTTTTTCTGACATTCTTCCCAAGTCATTTGGTTAGTAACTAAACATTGGTATTATATCTGCAACTGTTTGTCACCACTATTTATGAACAATAATCAAACTTTTCTGCTTTTTTCCCAGTTAAAACACACTATCCTTGGTTTAGAGCCACTTTACTCCGGATGCTGGTTAGTTAAGTTGTATCGGTCAATATTGCCTCCTTCCCCCGCCCCCTTTCCTTGCCCTCCCCCTCCCCCGAAATCATAACTTTTTTAATTATGGTCAGATTTGTACGGGACTTTTTCTGACATTCTTCCCAAGTCATTTGGTTAGTAACTAAACATTGGTATTATATCTGCAACTGTTTGTCACCACTATTTATGAACAATAATCAAACTTTTCGGCTTTTTTCCCAGTTAAAACACACTATTCTTGGTTTAGAGCCACTTTACTCCGGATGCTGGTTAGTTAAGTTGTATCGGTCAATATTGCCTCCTTCCCCCCGCCCCCTTTCCTTGCCCCAGTGCCTGATTTACGGCAGGGCATTCGGGTCACAGGCCCAGGGCCCCCGATTTTTAGGGGCCCCCAAATGCTAGTGGAGATTTTTCAATTATTGACCAAAACCGTTTAACTGTTAAAAAACAAAATTAATCTGGAAAAATTTGTTTGTAAAAGATTGTCTATGATTTGTCAAAGTAACTTCATATTTTTCTGATTGTCTTTTAACAATTTATGTGCAGGAATGTACAGAACTCCGTTTTTGGGATAGCCCTATTATTTCAGTTTTATTTATTTTACCTGTAAGGCCCTCATGGTTAACATGGACAAAACCATGTCGTTCTGCTAGCTACTTGTATAATTTTTTTTTCAATGAAAGCTGGTATTTGAAAGAAAAAGTTATTTGATTAATAGGATATGCTAATATTTTAAATAATTATAGCTTGGTACTGCGGTAAATTTATTATTAGTTGTTGCATACTTTATCATTCAAGATATATAGACTTGGATAGAGAAAGGAAATCAGACCACACAGTTTATTATAAAATTCAATTAAAATATCATAATTATGAAATAATTATTTAAAAATAAATTAATGCTTATCAAATTTAATTTTTTTTAAATCTATATTTTAAAGTAAGTGTTAAAGTCAATAGTGGTTACCTCAATAAGTACTGCTTTCAGTATTATATATTTTTTTACTCAAGGCCTCTGTAAGCATCGGTGTAAGGGGGCCCCCAAAAAGCATCTGTGCCCAGGGCCCCCAAATTTGTAAATCGGTCCCTGCCTTGCCCTCCCCCTCCCCCGAAATCATAACTTTTTTAATTATGGTCAGATTTGTACGGGACTTTTTCTGACATTCTTCCCAAGTCATTTGGTTAGTAACTAAACATTGGTATTATATCTGCAACTGTTTGTCACCACTATTTATGAACAATAATCAAACTTTTCGGCTTTTTTCCCAGTTAAAACACACTATCCTTGGTTTAGAGCCACTTTACTCCGGATGCTACTTAGTTAAGTTGTATCTGTCAATATTGCCTCCTCCCCCCCACCCCCCTTCCTTGCGCTCCCCTTCCCCCTCGCCCGAAATCATAACGTTTTTAATTATTGTCAGATTTGTACGAGACTTTTTCTGACATTCTTCCCAAGTCATTTGGTTAGTAACTAAACATTGGTATTATATCTGCAACTGTTTATCACCACTATTTATGAAGAATAATCAAAATTTTCTGCTTTTTTCCTAGTTAAAACACACTATCCTTGGTTTAGAGCCACTTTACTCCGGATGCTAGTTAGTTAAGTTGTATCTGTCAATATTGCCTCCTCCCCCCGCCCCCCTTCCTTGCCCCCCCTCCCCCTCGCCCGAAATCATAACTTTTTTAATTATGGTCAGATTTGTACGGGACTTTTTCTGACATTCTTCCCAAGTCATTTGGTTAGTAACTAAACATTGGTATTATATCTGCAACTGTTTGTCACCACTATTTATGAACAATAATCAAACTTTTCGGCTTTTTTCCCAGTTAAAACACACTATCCTCGGTTTAGAGCCACTTTACTCCGGATGCTACTTAGTTAAGTTGTATCTGTCAATATTGCCTCCTCCCCCCCACCCCCCTTCCTTGCGCTCCCCTTCCCCCTCGCCCGAAATCATAACTTTTTTAATTATTGTCAGATTTGTACGGGACTTTTTCTGACATTCTTCCCAAGTCATTTGGTTAGTAACTAAACATTGGTATTATATCTGCAACTGTTTATCACCACTATTTATGAACAATAATCAAAATTTTCTGCTTTTTTCCTAGTTAAAACACACTATCCTTGGTTTAGAGCCACTTTACTCCGGATGCTAGTTAGTTAAGTTGTATCTGTCAATATTGCCTCCTCCCCCCGCCCCCTTCCTTGCCCCCCCCCCTCCCCCTCGCCCGAAATCATAACTTTTTCAATTATGGTCAGATTTGAACGGGACTTTTTCTGACATTCTTCCCAAGTCATTAGGTTATAATAACTAAACATTGGAATTATATCTGCAACTGTTTGTCACCACTATTTACGAACAATAATAAAAAATTTCGGCTTTTTTTCCTGTTAAAACACTCAATTCTTGATTTAGAGCCACTTTACATAGAATTCTCGTTAGTTAAGTTGTATCTCTCAACTTTGTCAAAGTATAAGTTATATTTGAAAAATTTCTCCGTGCTCAGACAAATAAAACAGTGAAAATTCCAGTCTGTTATAGTTTAGAACCAAACATGTTAAGTTATGATACTTTGAATTTTAATATTGAAGCTTTCCAACACTAAATAATCGTCTGTTTGTTATGTATGTTTTTCAAGGGTACACGGTACACGTTTTAAGTAAGTTTGTCTTCTGTTCTCCCCACTTTTCGGTTTTATTGTCTATAAATTTTTCACCTAAATGGTAAAAGATATTTTGTACATTCTTTTAAAATATCTGGTCAACTTTGCCTGACACCGACCCGCAAAAGTCAAAACAAAACACAATCCGAAATCGATTTCGAACGCGAAACTTTGAAAGTTAACCTGACCCTAACTCCTAACCCGACCCGCAGAAAAAAAGTAGATGTCAGCTTGACAGCCCAGCACATAATGAAGAAATATAGCGCATAATCACGTGTCTTGTTGTTTTCTATTTTGGGTAAATGTTGATAATACGACTCGTTCCAGAACTCTATTATTGATTAATGTTTTATGTAATTTTTCAAAACGCTTAAAAACAGATAAAGCACGAAATTCATTGTCTACTGTTAAGTGTTAAGATGATTTTCGCCTGCGCCACTCTTAGAGGGGGGGGGGGGGAATCTGCTTGCTTGCGTCTTTTTATCACAGATGTAGAAAAACTTTGTTTATTAAAGTCAGCTAATAACTATACAAACTTTTGCTGCTAAACAAGTGATTCATTATTTGGAAGAAAAGTTGGATAAGCAGATTTAGAAAGGCGTCAAAGCATCGCACACGTCATCTTGTTAAATAAAAAATAAATACAAAACCACAGACCAGAATGGAGAATTCTTTTAATGCTGTTTCATTTCATAGTATGTTGATTCATTAGAAGTCGCGTGTTTCGAAGTATTTGTAATGCGTTTTTTATTTTAAATACAAAATGGTACGCTTTTCAAAATCAGTAGTTTGGGAGTTTTTTAATAAAAAATATGAAAACGATAGAGTTATATCAGTAGAATGCAAAAACTGTAACAGAACTTTTAAATTTTCTGGAAATACAACAAATCTCAAGAACCATTTAAAAAAGAAACATCCAATTCAATTAGCGGAGATTGAAGCACAACAGAACCCAAAAGAAAATACTGATAATGATGAACTAGCGCTCTCAGAATCACAATCGTGTAAACGTAAACAGACACAGGACATAAGTACTATAGAAATTACTAGTAACCAGACAATTGCAGCAGAAAACATTTCTTCTGCTCCTGCTGCAAAAAAGTTTAAACAAATGAGATTATACGGTGCAGCCCAAAAACTGGAACCTACTAGTGAAGAACGCCATGAATTTGCAAAAGATTTAATGCACATGATTGCTGCTTGCCAACCACTTTCTATCGTTGAAAATCGTGGTTTTAAATTTTTTGTCAAAAAATATGTGCCTCGTTACAAGCTCCCATCTCGTAAAGTTATATCAGAAAGAGTGTTACCTGAAGTATATCAGTCATTAAGATCTGATCTTGAAAGTATGCTTAATTCAATCGAACATTTATCTATAACTACTGACATGTGGTCATCCGATAGTAACAGGTTTTTTTTAACTGTCACTGCACATTCCATTTTGGATTTCAAAATGCATTCTTCAGTTTTATCTACTGCAGAAATTAAAACTGACCATTCAGCTGTAAGTATTTCAGAAGCGATTACCAACATTTTAGAGAAATGGAAGATTAATGAGAAAGTTGTTACAATAGTTACGGACAACGCTTTTAACATGAAGAAAGCAGTTACAAGCGATCTTAAAAAACCCCATCATCCATGCATTGCTCACACTCTCAATTTATCAGTTCAAGATGCCATTAAAGAAAATGTGGAACTACGTACATTATTGACTAAATGTCGATCTTTAGTTTCATACTTTAAGCACAGTAGCTTAGCAGCTTACAAATTAAGGGAGGTACAAGGGCAGATGAGCCTTCAAGAGTTGAAACTTAAACAAGATGTTTCAACTCGATGGAATTCTTCAGTAATTATGATGGAGAGATTGTCAAAACTGAAATCTCCTATATCAGCAGCCATTTCATCTTTACAGGCTGCACCAAAAAACCTTGATGGGTCAGAATGGGCAACAATTGATGATTGTATAGGAATATTAAAATTATTTCTGTGTATGACTGAGGATTTCTCCGGGGAAAAGTATCCGACTGTATCTCGGATGATCCCTCTCATAAGAGGACTTAGCTACCGAATAAAAAACAGAAATGTTACCACAGCACAGATATCGGAAAAGGATTAAGATCATCCCTCTTGGAAATCATTCCCAAACGTCTTGGATCTTTGGAAACAACAAAAACTGTTGCAATAACTACGTTTTTGGATCCTCGCTTTAATAAAGCTGCTTTGGTGATTGAAGAACTGAGTGAAATGATTCAGAGTAGTGAAAATTGTGACAATAGTGATAATCCTCATCACCAAAATCCTGCTACAGTAAATATCATAGATAATGATGAGGATAACCTGTGATTCGATTTTGATAGAGAAATTTCAGAAATGGCTTGTACTCTTACGCCCATAAACATTTCTACAATCACTGTGAAGCAGTACATCGAACTGCCCCATTTGGACCGCAAAAAAGATCCCTTGGATTTTTGGAAATTGCAAAGTAATACATTGCCATTATTCAGTAAATTGGCTTTGAAATATTTGAGTATACCAGCAACATCAGTACCCGCAGAACGTCTATTCAGCAAAGCTGCAATTATCACTAATAATAGACGTAACAGACTGGATCCAAAAAAATTGGATGAACTTCTCTTCATAAGTGAGAATGCAAAATTAAATACTTAATTAAATACTAATTTTTTTTACGTAATTTTATAATATCCAAGATAAGACTGTATAGAACTATAGAGTATAGACTTTTAAATTTGACTGTATAATAGACGTAACAGATAAATATTTAAAAAATATTTTAAATAAGTTCAAATTCAAGTAAATTGATTTTTTGCATATTATTAATTTAATGTGTTAATTTTTATTTAATTTTCTTAGAAGAAAAAATTCAAATAATTTTACTGTCCTAAAAGATGATAGACGTTGATTTATTAACATAATTTTTTTGATAAATGTATGTATAATATAAATATGCAGCTATTCAAGGCTTTAAGACAGATACATTAACTATCTTTAAATATTTATATATTAGTTTCAATTATTGATTTACATTTTACGTTATATATACAAATATATGTGTATTTTATTGTTAAATTTTTTTTTTTTTCCTAGTTATATCTTTTCCCAGTTATATCCAAGATTCATGTTTTGCACATATTTTTTATTGTTTTAGAAGCTTAAACATTAGAGCTAGTATTGTTAAAAGTAATTTTATTATAAAAAATTGTTTGTGTTTCAGAGAATAGAAAACAGCATTATCACAAATTCATCTGCTTCTCCATTATATATATGTAATACGTCTCCGATATTCGCTTGATCATTGTCGTATAATGTTCCCTTCAAATTCCTTTGAAATGCTCGTTTACTAAAGGGTTTTATTTCGTTTTATGATTTCCCTATATGAAAGCTTAAGACAAGACCTTTAGAAACTACACTAGTCACACGAAAACACTCGCAAGCTAATGTTAAGTCTATGGTAGGGGTTTTTTCAAATTTCTCACTCGCATTTTAATATTTCTTTTTGTATAGGATAGCTGAGGGCAATCTCTAACATTGTTGGTTTTTAATTTTTCGATTTTGGTTTCAGATTTTTTAAAATTACTTTCACTTTCGGAACCGGTTCTAAAATTAACACTATACTAATATAAAAAAACTGTAACCAAAATCGAAAAAGGTAAAAGCTAGCAATTTTAGAGATTGTCCTCAGCTATCCTATGCAGCAAAAAAAAAAAAAAAAAAAAAAAAAAAAATTGAAAAAGTAATCAACGGCGGCAATAGATATTGATATTTGCTATCCAATGCAAAAAACAATTGTTTAAAAATATTCAAATGCAAACGAGATATTACAAAAATAATGCCCCATAGGATTAATATCAGCGAGCGGGTGTTTTCAAGTGCGTGAAGAGGACCCTTAAAATCTCCTAGTCCTTGTCCTAATACGAGGGGAAATTTCATTATAAAAATGTCTTGCTCTAACATTACAGCTAGTACTATTAGAAGAAATTTTATTTGAAAAAAAAAAAAAATCTCTACGTTTTAAGACATAAACAGTATTACCTCAAATATTTTTACAGAATATATATATAATACATAATAAAAACTTTTTCGCATAATGTTTTTCGTATATGTTTTTCATATAATGTTATTTTCTAATCCATTTGAAATTACTGATTTTGTAAATACTTTTATTTTTATTTTGTTTTATGATGTTTTTATATACAATACAAGCTTAATATTTAATTGGAATATCCACAAGTGTAGTCTTTTTCCTGTATAGTTTATTGTATAAAAGAAATAAAACAACAAAATTCTCAAATGTACAAAATTCTCGGGGTCAATTTGTTTAAATTATTTGATATATTAATTAAAAAAAAAGTTTAAAGCATTATCATACGTGTACTTTTGAAAAATATTAAAAACAAGCAGATGATTATTTAGTGTCGGAAAACTCCGATATTTCATAAAATCCAAAGTATCATAACTCAAAGGGTTTGGTTTTAAACTCTAAACGACTGGAAATTTTACTGTTTTATTTGATCGAGCATGGAGAAATTTTTAAAATATAACTTCTATAAACATTTTGATACACTTGAGCGACACAACTTAGCTAACGATAACCTTGAGTAATGTGGCTCTAATCCAAGTAAAAATTGTTTTAACTGGAAAAAAAACGTAAATTTTTTCATTATTGTTCATAAATAGTGGTGACAAACAGTTGCAGATGTAATAACAATGTTTATTTATTAACCAAATGACTTGGAAAGAATGTCACAAAAAGTCTCTTTCAAATCTGTGCATAACTAAAAAGGTTATGATTTTTTTTTTTGGGGGGGGGGCAGGGGGAGTAGAAAGGGGACGAACTTGAAAAATACAACTTAATGAACTAACTAACTGGCTTTGCCGGCTAACGGGCCCTTAATTTACATCGGGGCTTCGAATCTTGTAAAACCTCGAATATGATAAACCTGGAACCGAAAGAAACTCCGGATCGGGTACCCGCTGCCTTCGGCACAGGATAATCCGATAATTTTCACATCGAATAGTGTAAACCTCTAACCGAACGAACCTCCGGCCCGGGTCCCCGCTGCCTTCGGCACTGGATAATCCCTTAATTTGTACAGGGAATAGTATAAACATCTAACTGAACGAACCTCCGGCTCGGGTCCCCGATACCTCCGGCACCGTATAGCAGTCGTCTGCAATATGCATTAGTTCCACGTTTCACCACCAGGTGGCACAATCTGTCCAACACGAACTTCGGGCACTGAAATCGTTAAGACTATAGATGTCAAGTCGGCATCGTATACCGGTCATAATATGAATAAGCGTTATTAAACGTTCACAGACCTTTCCAACGATATATCACATGCGGGTTGCGTGCAAAATTTCCAAACGTACCCCCTTGTGAGGTGAAAGTGAGGGGGGGGGGATGGACACGGGAAATGCATAATATGATTAAGCGGTTACAGACCTTTCCAATGATATATCACACGAGGGGTGTGTGCAAAATTTAGAAAAGTACACCCCTTGGGGGTGGTAAAATGGGGGCATAGATACCGGAGATGCATTCAGCGGTCTGATTAAGCGGTCACAGACCTTTCCGACGATATATCACATGAGGGGTATTGGCAAAATTTTGAAAAGTGCCCCCCGTGTGGGCAAAATGCACCCCCCCCCCTTGTTCTTAAACAGTGGTGACAAACAGTTGCAGATATAATACAAATGTTTAGTTATTAACCAAATGACTTGGGAAGAATGTCAGAAAAGGTCCCGTTCAAATCTGACTATAATAAAAAAAGTTATGATTTCGGGGGGAGGGAGACTGCCAACGATATATCACAACGCCAACTTTACAACGATATATCACACGAGGGGTGTGTGCAAAATTTAGAAAAGTACACCCCTTGGGGGTGGTAAAATGGGGGCATAGATACCGGAGATGCATTCAGCGGTCTGATTAAGCGGTCACAGACCTTTCCGACGATATATCACATGAGGGGTATTGGCAAAATTTTGAAAAGTGCCCCCCGTGTGGGCAAAATGCACCCCCCCCCCTTGTTCTTAAACAGTGGTGACAAACAGTTGCAGATATAATACAAATGTTTAATTATTAACCAAATGACTTGGGAAGAATGTCAGAAAAGGTCCCGTTCAAATCTGACTATAATAAAAAAAGTTATGATTTCGGGGGGAGGGAGACTGCCCCCTCCCTTAATTTTTATCTCACATTCAGGATCATTTATTTCTGGCGGCTTGGGCATCAGCCCTACTTCTTTCTAAATTTTTATTAAATTCGGAGAAGAAATTCTAGCTAAAATATAGTTAGCCTTTTTCAGTGTTGAATTCAGACACTTTTTTCCGGGAGGGATTTCTGTGGCCCCCGGAGGGGAGGCATTGTAGAGTTCCGGGGCGAAATTGCACTTTTTAACCATTAAAAGCTTAAAATCTTAAATCTTTGGGGGGGGGGGCATTTCAATGATCCGGGGGTGAATGCCCCCCCCAAACCCCCCTCCCCTGAATTCAACACTGCCCTCATCCTCCGCCACCCCTTGTTTCCCTTCCCTATGCGTATCGTTCATATTTTGAATATTATTTCTTTTCCGGATTTACTCTTAGTACCCCCTACCTCTAAACTAAAAAGATAACAATTTTACCTGGAAAGAAACAAAATTTGACAGTAGCTAATATGTTATATACTGCTATGCTAAAGAAATGAGCGCCAGAAATATCGATTATTATCTTCTAATTCCCATTATCACGATGTTTGATCAAATTTCCTGCCATTTGATCGATAAATTTAGGAGTTACTCTTTTTAAGCTGTCTGTGTAAGAATCGATTCTAAAACATCGGTACTAGAATTTGTTAATCGATTATTTTTATAATCGATGTTGTTTTATACAGTATCGATGTTGATCGATTATCAAATTTTTCAGAATCGCCCATCACTACTTGAGATACAGCTATCGCAGTAATCGAGAAAAAGGCAGCATAGCTGCGAAGCATGTTGGGTGATTTACATCACAACCTAATCAGCATTAATTTATGTCAAAGTCTAACAGAATATGAAGTTTGATGAAATTCAGTGCATTAGTACTTGAGATACAGCTATCTCGGTAATCGAGAAAATACAGCATCGTTGCGAAACCTGTTGGGTGATTTGCATCAAAACCCAATCAGCATTAATTTATGTCAAAGTCTAACTGAATATGAAGTTTGGTGAAATTCAGTGCATTAGTACTTGAAATACAGCTATCTCGGTAATCGAGAAAATACAGCAGAGTTGCGAAACCTGTTGGGTGATTTGGTTCAAAACCCAATCAGCATTAATTTATGTCAAAGTCTAACTGAATATGAAGTTTGGTGAAATTCAGTGCATTAGTACTTGAGATAGCTATCGCGTAAATCGGTAAAAAATGCAGTATAGCAGCGCCACCTGGTATATGATTCATACGAAAACCTAATCAGCACCAACTTATGCCAAGGTCTATAAAAGAATATGAAGGATGAAATTCCATGCACGAGTTCTTGAAATATAGCTATCGTGATAATCGAGAAAATTGCAACATAGCAGCACCACCTGTTGGGTAATTTGCACGAAAACCTTATCAGTACCAATTTATGTCAAGGTCTAACTGAATCTGAAGTTTCATTAAATTCCGTGCCCTAGTTTTTGAGATAAAGCGCCCTAAAGAATTGTGTCACATACAGTAGACACACAGACTAATAGACAGACATTTTTAAAAAACAGTCAAATCGTGTTCAGATGATTTAATAAAACGTATAAATCCATTGAAAACGGAAGTCAAATTTTTTTACGAATCAAATACTTTCTTCTTTTAAAGACAGAAGAAAGTAAACATAACAGGTATAAGAAAGATGCACGTTTTTGGTCCCTATTTGTGTTCAGATGGTTGAAATTCTCTAAAAGAAAAATAAATTCATTCAGAGCTTTGGCTGCCCATTATGAGAAAGTTTGTGAAAAGGACAACGTTTAGGGGTTGTATGCTACACAGCAATTTCAGATATGTTGTACAGTAGTAACCAACAGTTTATTAAAGGTTAGTAGTCAATTCTGCCGATTTTTGAGTACCATCATTTAAGAATAGAAAATTATTAACAAAAGTAAATTATTAACACATTTTATATAATCGCGCAAACTCTGAAATTAAATAAAGCTAAACTTTCAAAATATGTTGTTAAATTTTGATAATATCCTCCAACACATTTTAATTCATAAACGTACTTTTAAAACACAGAGATATGAAACTTCATATTTTGGATAAACAAGAAAGGGTAAAGAGATCCATAAAGAAATATTTAGGGTTAAAAATAAAATCTGTATGAAGGTGCTTTCTCAAATAAACAAAAAGGAACGAAGTACAGAAAAATATAAATAAATAAATCATTTGTAATTAGGTATATTCTGCGCCTTTTAGAGCAGAAATCTCATTTTTATCCCAACTATATACTTCATGATATTTAAATTTTGCCTTATTTTGCTAATGTAAAAGCGTCCTAAAAAACTATGCTACATTTTTTTTTTTCTTTGGAAACAAAATTTTTATTTTTATCGCTCAAAATTTATACAAAAATTGAGTCAAGAGAATTTAAGTTTGAAAAGCTTATGAATATTAATATTCAAGATTTTTGTATGATCAATTTATTAACAAAAATTTTTGAACAATAGCCAGGAAGTAAGAAAAGGGGAGTTTCAAATTGGAAATTTCAGCATTGGAAGTTTCAAATAAAAAAAAGTTGGACAACAATTTTAAACAGAATATATAATTAATTAAGCATCTGATTGTTATTGACTAAAGATTTTTTCTACTTTTATAGGATTCTGTGCATTTTTAACAGACAAATATCTTAAAATTTACAGTTTTAGATAAAGGGATATTTTAGAAATTTTTTGAAAGGAAAATATTTTTTCTGTTTTATATATATATATTTTAATTATTTATAGATCTTAGGGAAAATGTCAGAAAAGTAAACAATTTTTATAATACTAGTTCTTTTCTTCTACCAAATTCCTTCACTATCAATATTTTAGAAAGGTCATGTGAATAAATGAAAAAAATTCTAATCACATATGTATTTCTTTAAATATATTTACAACACAAAGCAAAATGCTTAGAAATTTGCCTACGTTTCCAATTTTTACGCATTTTATTGATTACAATTAACAGTACAAATTAACGTATGTTGAATTATGATGTAAATTCATGCTTTATTGTCATAAATGAGAAATTTTGTTAATGAGTAAGGAAGGTAATATGATTGAGTTTATTCGCCATTTGTGGATCGTTTTCATGTATGAAGAGTGACACCCCACACATCCTCCACTAAAAAAAAAACTCTAACTTGAGAGCTAATTAATGCAAAAAGAAACAAAAAGTACCTTTATGATACGTATAAAGTTTTGACATAATTATATGTGGTTTATTTTGCGCCTACTTATTGAAAGTTGCACAATCTTTAACTTTCAAACTGTAAGACTCGCATTTGAAATCGTATTTGTGTTCTTTATATCAAAGCAGAACGAAAAAAGGTATATTTAATATACAGTAGAACTCCAATTATCCGAATCAATTGGGACCGGACCCCATTCAGATAATTGGATTTTTTCCGGAAAAAGGGTCTATTTTAATTAATTACTGTATGTATGTTGAAAATGAGAGAAAAAAACTATTTTTAAAGAAAAAGAGCTTTTAATTAATTAAATGAATAGGCAACACTTTTACATGTTAAGCGTACTTACAACTGCTGTACATTAAAGCAGTATGTACGTACCGTACTGTAAATGAAAGTCATTGCTTGCTGAACATCTTAGTCAAAGCAAGCTGTTTGACAGTCTTCATCCGTTTTCGGGCAGCCAAGTCGCGCACCTGCTTGATAATGAGAAATTGCATGTGGTCACACTCGGGCTGACGCTCCATCCACTTCAACGCAGTTTCAAGGCCGGCAAATGCTTCACTAGCTGATGGTCCCGTGTCTGCTTCAACTTCGACATTAAGGTCATCTTCTCCCTCGACGCTTTCATCTCTCACACTTTCAATAAGTTCATCATCATTTAGAATTTAAAAACCAGGGTCTGACGAATCACACACCATTCACTCTCCTATATCTTCAGCACTAACTTCTGAACATCCAGGAATTTTCAAAAGAATGTTTTGTTTCTGCATTACTCAAGTGGCACGCCATCCTCATCTTCTCCTGTCTCTTCCCTTTCCTTTTCATGATCTTCTTTTTCCTTTTTCTCCTTTGCCTTCTCTTCTTCAGTTGATATGCCTTTCAACTTGTTCCACGTACGTCTTAATATGACTGCCTTAAACAAACTTCAAGCTTCCGCCACCATGTAAGCGCAATATTTCAAATTTATTTTTTTGTGGTTAGCCAACACACCTTCTTCGCTCTTTATTATCGCCCCGTGATATACAAAATTTTTTTATTGAGATTGTTAACTTATAATTACAAGTATACTTATAAAAAAAATCAGAAAAACAAACGTAACGCGTTCCGGCATCGAACCCGGGCCATCGGAACAACGAGCAGACGCCATACCAACTGAGCTACGACCAACGAAGTTACTTTGCTACAAAGTATGTATTTAAGTTGTGTTATAATATTAGACCCACCATTTCTCGAGAACTAAGAAGCGTTGTATAAAATCCATTGAACCTGAGACTAAGGGGCTTCTACTCTACAACATATATAAAAATAATCAAAATCTGTGATTACCAAGCTTGGCACTCTCCTTGTTAGTGAGATAGTCACAGTCTAGATGTGATAAGTGCCTTTTCAACTTTGGTCTGCGTTTATAAGTTTAACTAAATTTTGCTTGCTACGTGGTGCGTAAAAATTCTATTGATCATACACAGGACTAGACAAAGGAATTATTAATTTGTGTTACGCATTTTCCAGCTGAACTATATTTAGTAGACTAATGTAAGTTTGTGGAATTTAAATAAATTCATATACAGGGCTACGCAAAGAAAAAGATACATTGTCGTTTATAGTTGGTAATTGCTGGAAGTGAGTTTTAAGTTGCATTATGCGGTTTTTACTTGAATTAAATTTTAGCTTAATATGCATTTCCATCGATTGGCGAAAGTTGCTAAATGGGAACTAACTCAACTAAATTTTATTATGCTATGCAGTATATGTCCAAATCTATAGATCATTTACAGAGCTGCACAAAATAATTCGACTACTTTTTTGACCAAGGAACGTAATTGCTGAAACTGGATTTTAAATGTGTTATATTTTTCCCAAAGTGTTCACTACATGTCTTCTTTCACCTTATTTAACTCTGAAGTTTCGTTACAGTTTTCCGGATGTGTTTGAAAGTGTTTCATAATCTATGCTTGATGCATGTTTTTTTTTTGTTCTTGTTATGTTCTCAAATGAAATTTTAAAATAAATAAAGATATGTATATAGTGATAGGTATAGAAACTATAACCGTTTTCCAACGAATGACAAATACAAATTTTTTAATCATTTAGCACCAATATTTCCAAATAGAAATCTTTGCCTAATTTAACTGCAAAAATTCGGAGATGAAATAAGACAAAAATTGCTGTTATAAAATACTAATAAAACAAATTAAGAGGCTACTTCACTCACTCGAAAACAACCGATCGCTAGTGTTAATTCTATGGGGAACATATTTTAAGGTATCTCGTTCACATTTCAATATTTTTAAGTGATTTTTTTTAACTGAATAGCTGAGGGCAATCTCTATGCAGGGCCTTCTGTACTTTTTCGATTTTGATTACAAGATTCTTTGTTAAGATACTTTTACTTTCGGAACTGGTTTCGAAAGTGAAATTATCCCCAATAAAAAAATAAATGCAACCAAAATCGAAAAAGAAAAAAAAGGCCTGCATACAAATCGACCTCAGCTATCCAATGCAAAAACATCATTTAAAAATATTGAAAAGCGAACGAGATATCTTAAAATATGTCCTCCATAGGATTAACATTACCGAGCGGATGTTTTCGCGTGAGTGAAATAGCCTCCTAGGGAATGTACGCACCGTATACTTTACGTATAAGTGACGTTCGTCATGAAGAAGTTAATATATTGACGTTAAAATTAATATATTAATAAACGAGTTTCATATCAATAGCCTGGACAAAAAAAATATATCGAAAGAAAGTATTTCATTAAAGTTTTGGCCCCAAGTTAAAGCAGAGCAGAGTATCAAATAGCTGATTTTCATCGATTAAAAAATGTTTCGGTTTTTCTTAAGTTGTATGATTTATTGTCTAAGAAAGAAAAACTTCAACAGTATTCTCAATATTCGTGAAAGAAAAATTAATGAGCAGAAAAACACACTTTTTGACCTCTTCTTCTTCATAATTCATTTGGTTGTTAAAAAAAAAATCACGAGAAAAAGACGAGGAAAATATCATTCTTAATCAACAAACTATTTTCTTAAAAAGATTCCCTGACAACATTTTCTGAGTTGTTGTGGATTTTATGGATTTTCCAACATGGTTAAAAAATATTTATGAATTCGGTTTTTCTGACTGCCCATGGTCTAACTAGCATAAATATACTCGGATTCCCATGTGACTGACATATGTTATTGAAATTTACCATGGTATGTTAGGTATTGAAAATGAAGTGTATTGATTTTATAGTACGTTTACAGGGCACTCTAAAGAATCCCGTTACATTACGGTCTATGGGGAAAATCCGTTTTTGGTATATTTTAATGATTTTACAGTATTTCAAACATATTGATATTGACATACATTACTGAGGTGCACTACAACATGCTTACTATAGAATATAGTGGGCATAGCATTCATCGTCCATTTACAGAGACACGCTATGAATAACATATGCTGGATGAGCGTTTTCAGTTGCGGTACATGTTTTAATTTTTTTTTCATATTATTTCGTATTTATATTTTTTATAGGTCATATACCGGGCTGCACAAAAGATCTGGAGTACATATCCGCTGCGTGACGAAAGGGGAATTTTCAAGTGTTTCCTAACTAAACTAAATTTCAACATACGATGTAGTATATACAAATCTGTAGATCATATACAGGGCTACACGAAATAATTCAGAAATTTTCCCGACTATTGGTGGTAATTGCCTAAATTGCTTTTTAAAATGTGTTTTAGGCGTTTCCTAAATTGTTTATTTAGATATATTTCAATTTATTAAACTGCGAAGTTTTGTTACAGTATTCCGAATGTGTTGGAAAGTGTTTCATAATCTATTCTTAACGCATAATTTTTCGTTTTAGTTTTCGATTATATATTTGAAAACTTATTCAATAGCTGTCTTGATTTTTTCTCTAACATGTTTAAAGATGACAGTTAAAACATTCAATAAAATATCTGCATGCTTTATTCACGAAATATTATAGTATAACATATTAAGCATGATAACAAGTATATAATGGTAGAATTTTAACATACTTTACATTCTGTAAGCACATAACATTTATTTCTGGCATTGGAAAATACTTATGTTCTACATAAATTTTCGGACACATACAAATACAAAATGACGCCATCAAGACTGGCAAATAATAATTCAAAGGAAGAAGAAATAAATAAACAATAACATAAATACGAAGAAAATCCTAAAAAATTATCCATTTCATAGTACTGTCTTAGTTGATTAAATATAATAGAAGAAGGGCTAGCATAATGTATTTTGTCTAACACAGCCATACAAGCACTGTATAGCCAAATACTTTAAGCCTTTATAGTCTAGGGTTATTGTGGCTTTGAACAACTACATCTACTTTTTGTTTTACTATGAGATTCACTAGCGATTCAATCGCTTTATCGAGTTTTCCTTTAAAAAGTTTGTACATGGTTTTAATCCCGAAATTCACACCATAATCTAGGATTCCGAGACCTTTGAATTCCATTGTGACATCCTCCGGTTTAGCAAATAGGGTAGAAGCCACACTGTATGTTACATTCTTCTTCTCAGTCGTATTAAAAATGATTTCGATGTAAAAGTCGATAACATCGGCTTTCATCCAGAAGGTACCTCTTTGGGTTAATCCAAAAGGTCCCTTCCTGGTCCATTTGTAAAAAATTTTAGCATTTCTTATCCTCAGAGTTGTATTAAAGATTCCTATGGGGCTATTCTCTTTGCAGACTGATTTTGTTTCAGTGATATTGGTTAAAGTGGATAAGCCTGTCAGTTTGCCATCATGAATGTGCGTAAAAAAAGCAACTTGTATATCACCTTCTATATCAAGGGGTTCGTGCTGTATTACATCATTATATTTCTCTGTAAGAATCTAAAAAGAAAAAATTGAATAAATTAAAAATATTTGAAAATTTATTTAACAGATTTAATTTATAACAATAATGCAATATTTAATTTTTAAACGAGCATCGGGCCGAAACCCAGACAGAATTTTTATCTTTATTCGAGTATCGGCTGCTAATCAAAATGGAACTAATTCAGGAGAAAATTCTCTAATATATATAGTATATATATAATTGTCTGTGTTTCACTTTTTATGTCTGTATTATATATTTTGTAGGAAATGTTCCTTTTAAGTGGAAAGATTTTAAACACAAATGTGTGCACTTTTCACTCAATGGAAAAGAGCAGCGGACTCTCTCTATTCTGAACACTCATGGGATCGACCAAAAATATTCAGATTATGGGGGTGTTCATTATAGAGGGAGATTAGGAAATGCATTACAACTACTACTATGTATTGAGTTTATAGACTGTATAGAATACTTAGCCTGGTTATCCATGCAGTTACCGAGTTTTGAAATGCTGAATTTAGATTTGGCGGCTAATTCAATGTCAAACTATCAATCGGACCTGTACTCTATCTACCATCACATTTTTTTTATTAAAAAATTTTACAAAACATGCAATTACATAGATACAATACATTACTTGAAAACAAATCGGTACATTACTTAAAAAATGAGTAATTTTAGTCCGTTTTTGCATTGTGTATGCTCGTGCAGTCTACATGTTATCTAGTTGTTTAGGAAGTGGGAAGGCTTCCGGGTGTTGTTCAGACACATTGTTCAACAGGTCTCTAATCCCTTGGACATATTGCTTGAAGGTAATCGTACTTTTTGTTTCATCAGTCTCTTCTGATTCTGCTTCTTTTTCACTATCCTTTTCCTTTTTAACGAATTGTTGTTGCAAACCAGGAGACTTCCGTCGGCTTCCAGATAAGCTCCAGGTTCAATTTCAGTATGAATCTCCTGAAGAATTGACCCCAAGTCACTCACAGCTGTTGCTTCTTGGTCCTCTATTCTTTATTGTTCAATCTCACAATAGAATCCAGCTTTGTAGAAGAATCTTTGGATGGTGTAGGGGGTTACTTCATTCCAAGCCATTGATATCCAATGGACAGCATCCATGACGTTAACCTTCTTCATTAGTTCGATTGTCGAAATTGCCTCCTCCATCACCAGGAACATTTTCTTCAGAAAATGGATTCGGTACTTAGCTTTAAAGGTCTTGATTACTCCCTGATCTAGTAGTTGGATTATAGAAGTACAGTTCGGTGACAGTAACTTCAAGCTCACGTTGATCTACTGCATGTTTGTATGTAATCTGACATTATCCGCGAAAAGAATAATTTTTCTGCTTTCTCTCTTCATCATCTCGTTAATGCCCTCCAACAATTATGAGAAAATTGTGAATGTTATCCGGGCTTTTTGATTTGATTTATAGTGCACAGGCAATGATGTGATTTTTGCATTTTTGAAGCATAGTGGTTTTTCCGATCACAAGTGGTTTGAGCTTCTCACCCATAAAACTAGCACAGAGCATGACGGCAAGTCTTTCTTTCGGTATTTTACCGCTTCTTTCTTCTGGGGTTTTATTTGGTAGAGCTCTAAAAACAAGCCGGTTTCGCCGGGATTGAAAATGTCAGCGTTGTCTAAATCCTTTGTTATGTCATGAAGTTTTCTTTTCCATTCCTCCACAGTGTCGATATTTACATATGTTGCTTCACCATTGATTACTTTGAATTCAATGTTATGCCGACTTTTGAAGCGAGTCAATCATCCTTCCAATGCCTTGAATTCCTTGATTTTCTCCTTTTTTGCAAAATCCAGAGCAATCTGCTTTTAGCGGGGGGGTCCAGTGACAGGAAGATTCCTAGTTCTCATTTGGCAAAAAAAATTTCACACGTGATTCTTTATGTTTTCCCGTTTTCTTTTCGAAAATTCTACACTTTGCGGAAGGTTTATTTGCTTCAAAAGCAGCTATAATTTATTTCCGTTTCTTGCATATGGCGTTGACTTGGTCTACTGAAGTTCCAAATTCGGATGCAATTTTCCTTTGACTTACTTTTGATTTTAATTTTTGAGCAACATTGTTATTTTCCTGAGGCTTCAGTTCTTTCCATTTTCTTACTTATTTCTGACTTATCTGCGTAAGTGTTATGTTTCTTTTCCTGCAACGATAGCGAAACAGTAAAAATATTTTACCTTTGTCGAGCAAAAAGGAAGAAAGAAACAGAAGCAATAATGCTGTCCAACCAGGTCTGCGAAAAACCCCCCATAAATAATCAGTTTTTTGACCACTCCCTCTAACACCTGTTGTCTCTTATCTGTCACTGGGAGGGAAGGGCATTTCTGTTGTGTAATCTTTCTATTTTTATCTCAGCTCGGGAGAAAGGGAATCACATAACATAGGTTTTTCATTATTTTTCCTTGTATCTCTTTACATAAAAATTGATTGTTTTGTTAATTTCATTTAATTTGACTATCGTAATTTACTTTTTGGACACAACTTTTTTACTTTTTGTCACTTTTTGTACGTGTTTACTTTTTGGCAACAGTTTCATATCTGGACTTTTTTGTTTATTAAAAATACAAGAATGTTTTAGTTAGTTAAGATGTAGAACACGTATGGTAAAAACGTACCTGTTTGAAAAATATTCTTTTTTTCTTTTTTTTGTTATAATAAATGTTTTGTTTGTTTTATTAACTGAAGATTTTATCTGAATTATTCAAACAAATTGCAGCATCCTGGTAGATGCTTAAAATCTAGCAATGAGTTTGTTTATTTTTAAATCGAGTTCGTTGAACCTTTTTGTTCTTCTGCAACAATTACTCCGAATTTTCATAATGGGGGAATTCCCCGAATTCAGATTGCAAACACACGTTCAGTTGCATGGAGTTTCGCCGGGATCGACGAAATGTGTTCATAATACCGGTGTGTTCACATTAGAAAGTGATAGAGAGAGTCCGCTGTATTACAATAACTAAAGCTTCTAAAGAAGTCATGTGGATAAAACGTATATTAAACGAATGCTCCGAACTAGGATTAAAAAAATCTTAAGTTTGATAATTATACTATATTTCGCGATAATTAAAAGTTGAATTGGCCTATAACGCATCCAGTTGTTGAACGTCGATCATTTCTATCATTTGCCGAGTCGGAATCAAATAAGGATTTAAGATTTCCTCCTTTGCAAGAAACTAACTTTTTGTTACTGCATTTAAAGGTATCGGAATATTCTTCATATTGCATTCCAATGGGATTCTCCAGGATTGTTAGCAAATCGGCTTTCCTCCTGGATAGAAGGTAGGGTTCGAAACCCGCCTCAGGCATGGATGTTCGTAGTGGATCGGATTCGACTTCAAACCGATGTCCCGGCATGTTTAGCCCTTGCGTGCAAAAAATAACTGTAACGCTTGTAACCAATCAACCATACATTTTCACTTACCAATATGCTGTACACTTTGATTACTTTTCCTAATATCATTGCATTTTACAACAAAGCATGGTAATCCTGGCAGAATCTTTCAAATATCTTTATTCTTAAAGTTATGAATGATAGTTTTGTTTGGCTTAAAGTTTTTCCAATCTTTTATATTCATCCCGTAAATTACAAAATTAATAGATTAAATGAAAATAATTTAATTATTAGATTTCAGAAAATTCTCTATCAAATTAAATAGATAGGATAGCTCTGACCTCCACCCTGTGCATTCCGGAAGGACTTTTTATATTAAAACTTATGCAAAAGAAGAAATTAATGCATTTACGTTTCTGTCTAAACCGCAAAAAATAAATTTGTTTCCCAAGAGGCAGTAAGAACATGTTTACATATTCGATCAACTGACAGACATAGAAATTTTACGAGAAAGAAAATGTAAAATTTATTAATAAAGAAACCTGCTAACTTACTTTTCCAACTTCACCAATTAATTTTAAATTGCATGCATTCTTTTCTTCTGGAGGTTCTTCTGTAACCGGATTACATTTACTATCGCCATCAAAAATCGGCCGAAATGGGTCATCACAATCTATTTCTAAATCAAAATCCCTACCGTCAGAATCTGTTTTTAACCTTTTTTCAAGACCATTGTAAGAATTGTCTTTTGAAACTTTGTCTAAATCTTTTTCAAATTCTTTGTCAAGATCTCCAAATGTATCTATCGTTTCAAAATTACTGTCAGAATCTTTTTTTAAGTCTTTTCTGAAAGCACTGTCGGAATCTTTTCTAAAATCATTGTCAGAATCTATTTTTAGGTCTTTTCTGACAACACTGTCAGAATCTTTTTTCAAATCATTGTCAGAATCTTTTTTTATATCCTTGCCAAAATCTTTTCCAATGTCATTGTCTGATTCTTTTTTAAATTCATTTCCAAAACTGTTTTCAAATTCTTTGTCAAGATCTCCAAATGTATCCATCGTTTCAAAATTACTGTCAGAATCTTTTTTTAAGTCTTTTCTGAAAGCACTGTCGGAATCTTTACTAAAATCATTGCCAGAATCTATTTTTAGGTCTTTTCTGACAACACTGTCAGAATCTTTTTTCAAATCATTGTCAGAATGTTTTTTTATATCATTGCCAAAATCTTTTCCAATGTCATTGTCTGATTCTTTTTTAAATTCATTTCCAAAACTGTTTTCAAATTCTTTGTCAAAATCTCCAAATGTATCCATCGTTTCAAAATTACTGTCAGAATCTTTTTTTAAGTCTTTTCTGAAAGCAAGGTCGGAATCTTTTCTAAAATCATTGCCAGAATCTATTTTTAGGTCTTTTCTGACAACCATGGCAGTATCTTTTTTCAAATCATTGTCAGAATGTTTTTTTATATCATTGCCAAAATCTTTTCCAATGTCATTGTCTGATTCTTTTTTAAATTCATTTCCAAAACTGTTTTCAAATTCTTTGTCAAGATCTCCAAATGTATTCATCAAATCATCCTCAAAAGCGTAACAGGAAATATAGCCTGTAAATTAAAACACAATAATTACATGTCAGAAACCAGAAACAACATTTATTTACGTCAGAAGTAATAAGGCAGCTACAGATGTAAAATGTTGATTGTCGGAAAATATAATTTTAAAAGAAAATAAAATGACACGATTTCCACTTTATCAGATTCTGCAGGAGTTAAAATCACATAGATATTTACATAGAAATATACTTACAGAGAATAATTAACTCAAGAAGGGTTTTATTAACAACTTTTGAACTAAAGTTTTTATATTCAATTTTTTTTTCAAAATACAAATTTGAATGTTTAATTTATTTACAAATGATTTCCAGTATGATAACCATTTATACGTACGACCTTGAAACCTTGAGGTAAATTGTAAAAAATTTGTGTTAAATAAACAAATTATACCAAATATTCCGTTTTGGAAATGAGAAGTCTGTGCAATAGTTACGAATTTGATATAGATGTTTATGATCCTGTCTTGTTTGTTTTTACTTTCTTCTATCTTTCCTCTTGTAAAGATTTCTTCTTGGATTCATGAAAATTTTTAACTTTCAGTTTTCGACTGATTTATACGTTTTAAAAGGTTCTGAACACGATTTGACTGTTTTTAGAAAATGTTGACTGTTTTTAGAGTCTGTGAATCTATGACTCTGTCTGTGACTCTGCCTATCTGTATGTGATAGAATTTTGTGGGCAATCTATCTCAAGAACTAAGGCTTGAAATTTAAGAGACCTATATAAATTGGTGCTGATTAGTTTTTGGTTAAAATTGCCCAACAGGTGGCGCTGCTATGCTGCATTTTTCGCGATTTCCGCAATAGCTCTATCTCAAGAACTAATGCACTTATTTTCATCAAACTTCAGATTCAGTTAGACCTTCACATAACAAGACGCTGATTACGTTATAGTGTAGATATCCCAACAGATGGCGCTGCTATACCACTTTTTTCATTATTTTTACGATAGCTATATCTCAGGAACTAATGCACGGAATTTCATCAAAATTCAGATTTTGTTAGACCTTGTCATAAATAGATGCTGATTATGTTTTGGTGTAAATAGCCCAACCGGTGGCACTGCTATGCTACTTTTTTCATTATTATCACGATAACTATAACTCAAGAAATAATGCATGGATTTTCATAAAACTTCCAATTCTGTTAGACGTTGATATAAGTTGTTGTTGATTAGGTTTTGGTCTAAATTTTCCAAAAGGTGATGCTGCTATGCTACATTTTGCAGGATTTACACGATTTTAGCGATAGTGATAGCTCAAAAAGTAATGCATGGAATTTAATAACACTTTAGATTCAGTTAGACCTTGATATAAATTGGTGCTGATTCTTTTTAGTGTAAGCAAAACCTGTGTGAGATAGAAGAAAGTTTTGTGATTGTCACATCCGAGTAGTTTTTTTTTTTTTTTTTTTTTTTTTTTATATATATATGTTTCCTTGATTATAAAGACTTGTCAGGCTTCTCGCTCAACTAAGTATCTTCTCACTGAAACAAAAACCGAGAAATGCTACTTTTCTAGCAAAGGAGTTTTACGAAAATATAATACACTATATTGCCAAAGGTGACCGGTCACTTGCGATTTTAGACGTTTTGTTAACTATCTAGAAAAATACATGAGGAATTAACCTGAAACTGCAGGTGTGTAAACAGTATAGTATAGGTTATATATTTCCGTGAAGATTTTTTCCCGAAACCCCATAGGGGACTGTCAGCAAATTGAACAAGTTGGAAATTGTACGTCAAACGTTACAAACGAGGTGCGTTCGTACGCACGTTTTAGAATTAAATTCATGATATCCCGTGCGTAGAACGGGTTAAACAGCTAGTTAAGTATATATTTTATGACACTGTTCATACAAATATCTTAACTAGTTATATAAATATTCAGATATATATGTATCAGCTAGTTATATAAATATTCAGATCTTGATGATTTTTAATTCTGTGAAATGAATTATATCGTCTGCAGATTAATTTCTGTAATAAAATAAGTATCTCGGTCGCTTGACGATTTAACATCCATCGGAAGCTCCTATAACAAAAAAACACCGATTTAAAAAAAAAATCAAATTTCTTAATAAATATTTTTATTAATATCTCCTAAAGTTTTGATTCGATTTTAATAAAATTTGAAATGTCTCGACAAAATTCTGCAAAGATAATATATTTTAAATTGCAAACCATTTGGTTGGGTAGTTTTTGCGTTGTTATATGCGGACAGACAGACAGACGGACGGACAGACAGACGGACAGACAGACAGACAGACGGACGGACAGACGGACGGACCAAACGACGACTATAGGTGCTACGTATTTATATAATTACGAACGTACCTAAAAAGAACGAATATCTTTTACATAAATCTGTAAAAACTAATGTAGCAAAAGCGTTCAAACTCGAGATTATTAATTAGTTGTTTATTTTAATATACTGTGATCATTTTTATGAGGAAAACATGTATACTCGTAGAGAAATGAAGGTTTTTATAGAAATAGTCCCAAATTTCGCCAAGTTTTTTGCTTATAATTCACAGAGTTCTTAATATAAAAAAAGTTCTTTAAAAAAATATGATAAACAACATTGTACGTTTACTAAAAAATGTTTAACTGCGCATGCGCGAATGCAATCAAAATGTAATATGCATAATGTATTAGCTAAGTATATAGAGCAACTTTTAGGAAAGTATTAAAATCATAGCTTGAAAATTCTGAAAATTATCGTCGATAGAATAAGCTCTAAATCCGTTGTTCCCAAAAAGAAGCAAAAAGATGAGGGGTTGTATCAAATATCTGTTGATTAGTGCCAAGATAGCGTATACAACCCCTTATGTTTTTGCTTCCTTTTGGGAACAACGGATTTAGAACTTATTCTATCGACGATAATTTTCAGAATTTTCAAGCTAAGATTTTGAGACTTTCACAAAAGTTGCTCTGTATACTTAGCTAATACATTATTCATATTATATTTTGATTGCAATCGCGCATGCGCAAAGAAACATTTTTTAGTAAACCTGCTCATTTTTCATTCAATTTTTATTATTTTTAAATTTTGATTGCGGAGTATCATGTACAATGTTGTTTGCCATATTTTCTGAAAAGAACCTTTTTTTATATTAAGAACTCTGCAAATTATAAGCAAAAAACTAGGCAAAATTTGGGACTGTTTTTATGAAAACCTTAATTTCTCTACGAGTATACATGCTATCCTCATAAAAATGAACACAGTATATTATAATAAGCCACTTATTAATAATCTCGAGTTTGAACGCTTTTGCTACATTAGTTTTTACAGGGTTATTTAAAATATATTCGTTTTTTTCAATTTGTTGACAGTCCCTTATGGGGTTTCGGGAAAAAATCTTCACGGAAATATATAACCTGAACTATACTGTTTACACACCTTCCGTTTCAGGTTAATTCCTCATGTATTTTTCTAGATAGTTAACAAAACGTCTAAAATCGCAAGTGACCGGTCACCTTTGGCAATATAGTGTATAAACGCTAACGAAATTCCATAAACGCCACGCTTCCGAAAAGTGTTCTTTTTTCATAAGAAATCTCAGAAAACAATAGATTTCCGAATTTTAAAGAGACATTTTTGAAACAAAAGCATCTATTGCTAAGTATAATTTTCGAAAACGTTTCGAAGCATGCGGTGTATAGATAAATTTTCTGAACGAAATGTCGGTTTTGGGGATGTTACGGACATGGACTCGGAAGTAAAGCATTTTTATGTTTAAAATACAAACATGCTGAATTAATAGCGTAAAATGAACATTATTTTGCTATTCTACCATGCATAAGTCCTGTTCCGCAACTAAAAATATTTACTTCAGATTTGATAACACCGAAAAATTGCGTTGATTCGAGAAAACTAGAATAATTTTAAGAAAACTGGAATATAAATAGACAGTAAAAGCTATTTCACAATTTTTGAAACAATTACCGGTAGCAATAGAGACTTTTGTTTCAAAAATATTTTTTTAAATCTCGCAAATCTATTGGTTTTTGAAGGCTTCGGAAGATAAAGGAACGCTTTTCGGAATCGTAGGTGACTCAGAATAGGTTATATTATACTTTTTTAACCTTCTTTCTAGAATCTAGATCAAGAAAATTTCGTATTTTTTACAGCGTACATCTCAAGTGTCTTAAAATTCGGTATAAGTACATTAATTGCATGCATTTGAGCTTCGAATTCATTTAAAATACTTCATCACAAACTTTGCACGATTCGGATGGTGCATGACCACTAAAAGTATAATCCATTTTAATACATTCATTCATTCGTTTCATTTATTCGCTTTCGTGTGTTAAAGGTCTTGAAGACAATTTCACTAATTTTGGTCCAATTAAAAAATATTTATTTAGCATTACAAAAATATTAAAAACAAAATAAAAGCTAGTTATTGGATGTCAGTAGAAATCTTTAATTAAAAATTTAAAAGTATAGTCACAATTTTGTTCATTTTCAAGATTATTACTTATTAGCCTCCCCAAACCATAAATTCCAAAAATAATTAATCCGTACACAGTTTTAAAATATTCAATAAAGAAACATGATATTATTATCTTATTCGTTTAACACTTTACAATATAGTTACGAAAATGAGTACTTTTCTGTTAGCCAGGCGCCAGCGATATATATACATATATATATATATATATATGAAACAAATTTTTAAAAAAATTTCGCCGTTGGCCTCATTAAAACTATAATTCTGTGTAAATCCCATTATTTTAAATTATTTTCTCGTTCCAGTATTTCGATTGTCAAAATTCCACCGTGCTAAAATAGTTTATTCCAAATTCATTCTCTTAAAAAAATGGCTCATCGCGATGTTCTATTAAAATTACGCACTTTTATTTCATTAAGTAAAATGCATCCTAGAATTTAATTCTTTTAAAAAACCCCAATCTCCCAGCTAAAAATATTTTACTCTCTTGAAATAACAACCTAAGTATTTTTATTTATTTTATTTTATTTCCCTATATTTTCTGACAAAATAATATTACTTCTCAAATTATGAAAGTTACTTTAGTCTCAATGTAAAAATTTATCTTGGCATCTTGCCAGGCTCGATAAAACCTGTGTATTTCTTTTCCTTTTCTTTTCTTCTTATTTATTCGAAGGAATTAGATTTTCGAGAATATTCTGGAAGCATTTGTTTGCCGCGCTTTCTCCAGCTTACGGTAAAATCGCCTCGATATAACAGCGCCGAAGAAATTAATAAGAACGCGCTGATTGGTCGAGAGACTTTTTAGTGAACATGTATTCTGGAGCGTTCAGGAAATGATATACGGCGTTTTTCCCGCGAAAAAGTCAGATTGTTCCTGGATCCGGTGGTGCATGCAAAACCCCGGCGCGTCTTTCACGATGATGGAACATTCCCTTGGCTGCCGATAGATTCGAAAAAATACCTGCCTATACGAACCAAAATGTCTTCTTAATTAATAAATTAAATCATCAAGTTTCTTCACGGTAGTAAAATCAGCACGTATGGATTGAACATCATAAAGAGTAAAGCCTAGCCAGTTTGTTTTTGATTTACGAATAAAGGTGAAATGGAATGGACTGTCTCTTTTTTGCATTCTATACGTACACTGCGAAGTGAGTTCTCGGTGCTCGACTGCAAAATTCCTCGGAGGAAGCCCTTGCCTTGAGTATGATTCTACAAAAATTGTGGTGATACACATTAAATCGTAACATATATATATACAGGGTGATTCATAAAAGATGGGCAGAACTTTAAGGGGTTATAGTACACTTAAAGACAAATAATATTAAATAGGAGACTAAGGGTCCCAGACGTATTCCCAAGGAGATAGGGGGCATTAAAGTTTAGGGTCCGAAATTTCAAATGATTATAAAACATGGAAAAATTGGTCGATTCGTTTGCGGTTTTTGCAAAAAATTTTCTTTATGCCAGTATTTTCTTGAAATAAAATTTTAAAGTTCAATTTCAAAAAATGCCGATAGGGGGCGCTTTAGACTTTGGAGTAACAAACAACTATTTTTGAACGTTATTTTTTGTATTTCTTTAAATGATTTCGAAAGCTTAGACTTAAACTTAAATTTTGATCTAAAAATCTGAGTCCTAACGAGTTGTTAAGTAGCGTAAACTGAAATTTGAAATTTGAAACCCTTCTCCCCCCAGAACAAAAATCAGTTATTCCCGATCTTTGTGTCGTAGATTAGGCTCTAACTACTGCCGCGTTTTGCTAAAATTATTCTTTATGTCAGTATTTTCTTGAAAATAAATTTTAAAGAAAATTTTCAAAAAATTCCGATAGAGGGCGCTTTAGACTTTGGAGTAACGAACAACTATTTTATACCGTTATGTTTTGTGTCTCATTAAATGCTTTCTAAAGCTTAGACTTAAACTTAAATTTTCAGCTCAAAATCTGAATCGCTGAGCGTGGTTCAGTAGCGAGGGGAGGGGGTTCAAATTTCAACTTCTGAACATAGTTCAGTTTGCACTACTTAACCATGCCCAACGATTCTGTGCTGTGATACGAGGCAAAAATACAACTTTCGTCAAGGACTGCATAGTCGGAATTCACTCATAAAGGCACTGGCACAGTTGGAAACGTCGCTCATGCAAACGTTAAAGCTCCATTCCTGACGCTAGTCACCGGGTGACCCCTCTCCCCAGAAACTTAACCACGTCTAACGATTCAGATTTTGGGCTGAAAATTTAAGTCTAAGCTTTAGAAAGCATTTAATGAGACACAAAAAATAACGGTATAAAATAGTTGTTCGTTACTCCAAGGTCTAAAGCGCCCTCTATCGGAATTTTTTGAAAATTTTCTTTAAAATTTATTTTCAAGAAAATACTGACATAAAGAATAATTTTAGCAAAACGCGGCAGTAGTTAGAGCCTAATCTACGACACAAAGATCGGGAATAACTGATTTTTGTTCTGGGGGGAGAAGGGTTTCAAATTTCAAATTTCAGTTTACGCTACTTAACTACTCGTTAGGACTCAGATTTTTAGATCAAAATTTAAGTTTAAGTCTAAGCTTTCGAAATCATTTAAAGAAATACAAAAAATAACGTTAAAAAATAGTTGTTTGTTACTCCAAAGTCTAAAGCGCCCCCTATCGGCATTTTTTGAAATTGAACTTTAAAATTTTATTTCAAGAAAATACTGGCATAAAGAAAATTTTTTGCAAAAACCGCAAACGAATCGACCAATTTTTCCATGTTTTATAATCATTTGAAATTTCGGACCCTAAACTTTAATGCCCCCTATCTCCTTGGGAATACGTCTGGGACCCTTAGTCTCCTATTTAATATTATTTGTCTTTAAGTGTACTATAACCCCTTAAAGTTCTGCCCATCTTTTATGAATCACCCTGTATATATATATATATTTGTATGTCTATATATATATATGTGTGATATACAGGGTGTTTCACAAAGGACCCCTAACTTTAAAAATCAATAACCCGGAAACGGTGATAGATAGAAACATGAAACCAGCGGTATGTTTAATAAAAAAAATCGTAAGAATCTTATACATAAATCTCAAAATTTAGTTTAAAATAGTACCGACAGATGGCGCTGAGAGCGTTAAGAATCCTTCTATAGAGAGTTCAGAAGCAAAGAAATTCTAGCCGTTGAAGATTTCGCCACAAGGAGAAGTTTTCAAACGCGATTTCAAGTCGCAAAGGGCCCAGATGGGAAAACAATTCGTGAGCTTTTCAAAAAATTTCAACAAACAGACCGGTGACATACAGCAGACAGTCAATGACAATTTCATTCTTCGTTTGCGATAAGTCTGTTGTGTAAAAGGTGCACCTTTTTTAATCTCTTTTTATACGCCTATTTATCGCAGCGCCATCTATCGGCGCTATTTTTATCTAAATTTTGAGATTTATGTATTAGATTCTTACGATTTGTATTAGTATGTAATTATGGTAGTATAGTGTACTATGTATTGTGTACTATGTATAGTGTCTATGTATAGTGTACTATGTAGTGTACTATGTATTAGTATATAATTATGTATTAGATTCTTACCATTTTGTTACAAGGATTGACTGATGGATTACGACCAGAATATCAAAATTCCATCAATGTAAATCATCCTGAAAATACCACTGACTGGTATAGGATCGTGAAACAATTTGTTGAAGTTTCTCCACCGCTCAATACCCGACAACCAATCAATCAACCATATCGCACCCAAATTTTTCTGCTCCCCGTTTCCCAATGCAATCTTTTCGGCAAAATTATCAGCCTTTCCGACCACTTCGGCAAGAATATGCTCCTCGGAATTGGCTACCAGCACGACAATTTAATCAGAGATCTCCTAATTATAGGAATCCTGTACAAAACAATCATTTTCAAAACCTTTATCCAAGTAGACCATGCAGAATTTGCACTAATAAGGGGGTCAGAAATTATTACCATTGGGAAAGAGAATGTGTTTTTATATGTAATACTACTCCCTCTGATACTCCTAATGCTTCTTCTTTTGCTTGTAATCCTAGTAATGAATGACAATTAATAGTGTATGGGTACACCCCTAGTTATAATTTACCTTGTATTGTGGATAGTGGTTCCACAATTGCCATTTTACTATTGAAATTTGTAGGAAAACTTAATGCTAAAATTGAAAAAATACCTACTACTATTATTGGTCAGGCAAAAGGGTTTATGAAAATTAATCAGAAGCGTAGAGTGCTCATCAGGGTTGGGAAAATTAGTAAATGGATGGATTTTCTAGTATGTAATATAGATCTAAATTATGCAATATTGGGGTTAAAAGAGTGTTCAAAATTTGATTTAACAATTAATTGTAAACATTGTATTGTCAAACAGGGGAAAAGAATTGTAAATAGAGGTGTAGCCATAAAAAAGGAGAAAGCTCTCCATTTTCATATTGTTGAAGTTAATAAAGTACAAGTGAATAATGAAAGTGTAAAATTTGAAAATGACAGTAGTAATTTTGAAAATAAGTATGATCATTATAACAAGTTCAATTTTTATCAAGTAAATAACAATTTTGAAAGTAACGAAGAGCATAATGATTTGGATTTTTATCATGATGAACAACTAAATTTTGAGAACTGTGGTAATAGTATAATAATGCAGTCAAATGAGGAAAATAATGACTATGAAGTGTAACCAGTTTATCGAAGACTCATGACTCCTCAAATTTCTCGCGAAATTAAGAATTCTAATTGTGAACTAATGGGGAGATAAAATTGTTTAAAAATGGTGATTTAAGGGAATTAATTCAAAATTACATGGATATTTTTGCTAAACATAAATATGATGTGGGTAGAATTAATATTGAACCGCAACGCGTTTATCTTAATTCTGACCTACCAATATCTTTAAGGCCTTATAGAACTTCACCAGCTGAGGAAAAATAAATTCAAAATCAAATTCAAGGATTGTTAGAAGCAGGATTAATTAAAGAGAGCAATAGTCCTTATTCGGCTCCTGTTTGGCTATGAAAAGAGAAGAAGTCAAGTAGACTAGATTATGTATTGATTATCGAAAATTAAATGCAATAGTGAAAAATGATGCCGAGCCATTACCTCGTATCGATGGGATCTTGGATAAATTGAGTGGTGCTCAGTATTTTTCAACTTTGGACTTAGCGTCCGGCTTCCTGCACTTACCCATACATCCCGCAGATACTGAGAAATTAGCTTTTACTACTAGCTGTGGGTTATTCGAGTGGTTAGTCCTCCCATTCGGGATAAAAACGGGACCCCCTATTTTCAATAGAACTATTAGAAGAATCCTAAATAAATACAAAATAGATTTTGCTTGCCACTATTTCGATGATATTATAATTTTCTCCTCCTCTCTAAAAAAACATCTTGATCATTTAAATCAAATATTCAAAATTTGTCAATTAGAGAACATTAAACTCAAATTATCCAAATGTAAATTGGCTCAGACTAAGATTAACTTCTTAGGATATGAAATTTATGACGGAATTCTAACTCCTGCAAATGCAAATATTGAAACTATAAAGAAATTAAAACCCCCAACAAATATTAAACAATTGCAAAGTTTCCTAGGATCAATAAATGTTTATCATAAATTTATTGATAAATATGCTCAAATTCGACAACCTCTTAATAAATTACTTAGAAAAAATACAATATGGAACTGGACTCCAGAATGTCAAGATTCTTTTAATAAATTGAAAGATGCTTTAATCCAAAAACCTATTCTTAAAATTTATGATGCAAAATTACCACTTCATATGTTTGTTGACGCCTCACAGATGGCAGTAGGTGCAGTACTTAAACAACCAGATAAAGAGGGGTTTCTGCATCCAATTGCTTACCATTCAAGGAATTTGAAGAGTTATGAACAGAATTACTTCATTACAGAGTTAGAGTGTTTAGCAATTATTGACACTCTTGATAAGTTTTATCATTACTTCCATAGAGTCAGATTTACCATCCATACTGACCATGCATCTCTAGTTTGGTTAAAAAATGTTAAGAATCCTAGAGGAAGATTATTCAGGTGGTCTTTAAAATTAAGCATGTTTGAGTATGAAATTAAGTATGAAAAAGGGTCAACAAAAGTCGAAGCTGACATGTTGTCCAGAAACCCTGTAACTTTTTTCAACCAGCATATTAATTTATTGTTAGATAAAGATGAAATAATAGAGATGCAAAATAAGGAAAATGTAAATGATAGGAAATATCGAACAGAGAATGGAATAATCATACTTAAAAAACATGTGGTAGTACCAATGACTTTAAGAAAAAAATTATTACATATTGCACATGAGAATTATGGACATTTGGGTATACAAAAAAATGCAAAAATTAATTTCTCCAAACTATTATTGGCCTAATATGACAATAGATATAACCCAATATGTAAAACATTGTGCCACTTGTCAAAGAAATAAAAAACCCAAAACAAAACGATTTGGCTTGTTACAAGCTCTACCAGCCACAGATCAACCTTTTGAGTGCCTCTCTATTGATACTGTGGGTGGATTTAATTATTATAACTCAACAAAGAAATTTTTACACATAATAATAGATCATGCCACAAGATATGTCTGGGCTTTTCCATCTAAAAATGTTACATCAGCCACATATATTAATTGCTTAAAACAAATTTTCAATAGTCAGGTTCTCCAAACAATACTCAGTGATCAACACAAGGCATTCCGGTCACCTCAATTCAAAAAGTTTCTCAAGACACAATAACATTAAACAAAGATTACCTCTTCACATCATCCACAAACGAATGGGAAGGTTGAAAGGGTTAACCAGACAATAGTCACTAGATTAAAATGTAAAGTAAATTCAATCTCATCTAAAATTCCATGGACTCGGTTATTAGATCAAGTCATTCAAGAATACAATAATACTCCTCACTCCATAACTAATTTCCCACCAGCATATCTGTTTTATGGCAAATTACCTTACAACTCTCCTTTAAATCAAAATTATTATCCACCTGTTCAAGCAGCACTAAAAATTGCAAAAAAGCGTACTAAAGAATTTCATTTAAAAAATAAAAGGTTATATGATAGAAAATTTGTTGAGTGTCCTTTAAAAGTAAATGATTTTGTCATTTATGAAGAATTTAAATATCCCAATACTAGAAAGTTGGAACCCACTTTTTCAGTTCCATACAAAATCATAAACAAACTTTCAGAAGTGACTTATGAAATAGACAGATTTAATTATGAAACTAAAGCCAATTCAGTAATTGTACATATTTCGAAGTTAAGACCATATTATTTTCCAGATGACTTCAAATTATTTCATGAAAATACACAGAAAACAAGACAAACAACTTCACATACAGGTTCACAAAATCAAACTAAAGTAAAAACAATAGAGTAAATTCTAATTCTTTAAATATTTCTTATTACAATAGTTTTCAATAGTATCAGGTATGTCTTTGGCGCGCAACAGAGATATTACTCATTTTTGAAAGTTTAATATTTTAAAATTTTAAAATAAGTTATCTTATGATTATGTCACAGCTTTTATTTTCAACATTGAGGGTATATTTTAGCCTGATCAACTAAAATATTTACTTGTTTTTGAGAGTTTTTAGGGTTGACTAGACACCTTATGCAGGCATAAGATGTGTATTTTGATTTTAGGAATTTTCAAATTGATGTAGAAAAATGAAATTAAATGTTTTTAATTCTATATCAAAATGAACTATTTTTACTTTATTTACTTTTTCTTAAACCAATTGTTTCAAAAATTAATATTATGTTATTTACTTCAATAGATAATCAAATAGTAACAGTTTATAAATATTTCTATAATTATATAAACATATAAATAATTGGATAGTGATGAATTGATATCAGAGTGATTGTTTAGTGTAACAATAGAAAATTAAGTATTTAAACAAAACTGCCTTTGCATTCCATTTCTCAACTAAAATTAACATATTTCTATTGTTATGTATTGTCTTTATTTATTCTAAGTTTGCCAAAAAACAACTCTCTACTTTTAGGTTGAATACTTAACAGTATAATTTTGTAAAAGGGTATCAGAGAAAAAAAAATATTGTAGGGAACTACTGGTTGAGAGTTCACTTTCTAAATATTTAGTTTTAAATTTATTTGGATTTTGAAATTATTATTGTATTTTTTTCTGTATACTTTCGACTGGCAAAAATACTTTCTTATATAATTAAAAAATAAGAAATTTATTTATTTGCTATGTAATTATTTTATTCCTCAACCAATATTTTCTCTAACAATAAATAAACAAACTGTGATATTTTCTTAAATTATACTACTGTTATTATATTATTATTATTTCTACTATTGAATTATATTATGAATTACTACATATGTTGAGAAGTATTAGTTATATTGAAATTTATTATTATTATTATTATTATTTTGCTTATTACTTAAAAAGTGTAAAAAGAAGCATATGATTCTACACTTAAATTTTGGTAATTAGCTATACCCGATTATGTCATAGATTTTAGTAGTTAAAAGAAGAGTATCAGAAAGGGATATTATTGTTCACAATTGTTGGTTGAGTGAATCCTATCTAAATATTTGGACATCTAAATTATTTAGTATTGGAAAAATAATATATTGTTATTTTTATTTATTTATTTATTTATTTATTTTTTTGCACAATTCGGCTAACAAAAAATTATTTCATTATCTTTTCAAGTAAGGAAACAAACAGATTTTGCTATGCATTTTTTTCTCCTCAACCAATAATTTTATATGGAATGTAATATTTACTGTGATATATTACTAGAGTAGTTATTGAAGTTTGTTGATATTATTTATTATTTGAAGAGATTTATTAATGTTATTATTTATTAAGAGAATATATTAGAAAAATGTTGAGAGATATTATTAGTGAGACAAAATAGAATTCTATTTAAAAAATGTTGACAAATTGATTAAAACTGCTTACAATGAATTGTAGTTATAGAATGTTAGAGTTTTGGTACCAAGGCTGTGATATACCAAAGTAGTGTGTATACCATGAAGTGCAATATGGACATTTATTTATTTTATTCTTTTAAAAGTTACTGATTGTGACAAAAGATAGCTATCGCATGAAATAAATTAGCTCTGATCTTTAGTGTGACCACAAAAAGAGTGGCACCACAGATTAGAGTGGGGTCAATCCCAAACCACAATGGAGACAAGACAGAAAATTAGTGAAAACTGTTTGAGACTGTTGTTGACTGCTGTTGTTGTTCAAACAGTGACTGTTTAAGATTACTGAAACTTCAGTATGTTATAATAATAATAGTATTCTTAAATATCAATGTAATTAAGTTTTTCAATTAGTATTCTTATTATTAGTATTCCGTTTTTCAATGTAATTAATTTCCAGCTTTATTATTTATATATTGAATTCTTTATATATTATGTTATTAATATTATTTATTATGTTAGTTATTTCTTAGTTTATCTTGATGTATTCTCATTTATTTACACTTGCAAAAAGTAAGTGTTGTTGTAAAATTTATGTATTTTAGGTTATGCTTTACTCTAAAAAAAAATTTAATTTCTATTCTTCCAAAATTTAAGGCAATTGCTTTGTTAGTGATTCTTGGTGATTTAAATTTTAAAATTTTAGAACTTTTTATAATTTAGAAAAATTCTCAATTTTTTTTTTTTTTGGGGGGGGGATATGAAACAAATTAATTTTTTTTTTCTTTTGTCACTTATCTGAACTGCTGTTAGGGACCTGCTGTTCAGATAAGCTTGTTTTTTTTTTGGGGGGGGGGGGGATATGAAACAAATTTTTAAAAAAAATTTCGCCGTAGGCCTCATTAATACTATAATTCTGTGTAAATCCCATTATTTTAAATTATTTTCTCGTTCCAGTATTTCGATTGTCAAAATTCCACCGTGCTAAAATAGTTTATTCCAAATTCATTCTCTTAAAAAAATGGCTCATCGCGATGTTCTATTAAAATTACGCACTTTTATTTCATTAAGTAAAATGCATCCTAGAATTTAATTCTTTAAAAAAAAACCAATCTCCCAGCTAAAAATATTTTACTCTCTTGAAATAACAACCTATGTATTTTTATTTTATTTCCCTATGTTTTCTGACAAAATAATATTACTTCTCAAATTATGAAAGTTACTTTAGTCTCAATGTAAAAATTTATCTTGGCATCTTGCCAGGCTCGATAAAACCTATGTATTTCTTTTCCTTTACTTTTCTTCTTATTTATTCGAAGGAATTAGATTTTCGAGAATATTCTGGAAGCATTTGTTTGCCGCGCTTTTTCCAGCTTACGGTAAAATCGCCTCGATATAACAGCGCCGAAGAAATTAATAAGAACGCGCTGATTGGTCGAGAGACTTTTTAGTGAACATGTATTCTGGAGTGTTCAGGAAATGATATACGGCGTTTTTCCCGCGAAAAAGTCAGATTGTTCCTGGATCCGGTGGTGCATGCAAAACCCCGGCGCGTCTTTCACGATGATGGAACATTCCCTTGGCTGCCGATAGATTCGAAAAAATACCTGCCTATACGAACCAAAATGTCTTCTTAATTAATAAATTAAATCATCAAGTTTCTTCACGGTAGTAAAATCAGCACGTATGGATTGAACATCATAAAGAGTAAAGCCTAGCCAGTTTGTTTTTGATTTACGAATAAAGGTGAAATGGAATGGACTGTCTCTTTTTTGCATTCTATACGTACACTAAGAAGTGAGTTCTCGGTGCTCGACTGCAAAATTCCTCGGAGGAAGCCCTTGCCTTGAGTATGATTCTACAAAAATTGTGGTGATACACATTAAATCGTGACATATATATATATATATATATATATATATATATTTGTATGTCTATATATATATGTGTGTGTGATATACAGGGTGTTTCACAAAGGACCCCTAACTTTAAAAATCAATAACCCGAAAACGGTGATAGATAGAAACATGAAACCAGCGGTATGTTTAATAAAAAAATCGTAAGAATCTTATACATAAATCTCAAAATTTAGTTTAAAATAGTACCGACAGATGGCGCTGAGAGCGTTAAGAATCCTTCTACAGAGAGTTCAGAAGCAAAGAAAGACTAGCCGTTGAATATTTCGCCACAAGGAGAAGTTTTCAAACGTGATTTCAAATCGCAAAAGGCCCAGATGGGAAAACAATTCGTGAGCTTTTCAAAAAATTTCAACAAACAGACCGGTGACATACAGCAGAGAGTCAATGACAATTTCATTCTTCGTTTGCGATAAGTCTGTTGTGTAAAAGGTGCACCTTTTGAATCCCTTTTTATACGCCTATTTATCGCAGCGCCATCTACCGGCGCTATTTTTAACTAAATTTTGAGATTTATGTATTAGATTCTTACGATTTTTTTAATAAACGTACTACTGGTTTCATGTTTCTCCCTATCACCTCTTCCGGGTTACTGATTTTTAAAGTTAGGGGTCCTTTGTGAAACACCCTGTACATACACTAGTGTGCAAAACTTAAGCAGCTAACGCAAAATTCTAATTTCTGAACACGTGAGTACTCAAAAGGCGATTCTGTAAACAGCAAGTGCAGAAAATTGGCACTAACCTAAACAGCTCAGCCAGTCGATGTGACCTCTCGTTGACATCACAAATGGTCACAATTTTCACAGTCGCTACAATGAACTGAAATGTAATATATTTCATTCGTCTCATTTATACTCTCATTTGTTCACTCCACCTAGAAGTCACCATGACTGCTGCTTTTTGACGAGTCACCAAGTGATTTTACAATGAGATCGCCTTGTGACTCTCATGTGACTGTCATTTGCAGATTCCATTGTAAAGTCACCATGATAGCTATTCTGTGATGAGTTCCAAACTGACAGAAAGTGAAATCATCTGGTGACTTTTCACGAAGGAGTGCAATGGTGACTTCACAGTAGAGTGTCGGTCACCTAAAAGCCATCATGCGACTTCATTGCGATATTATTTAGTGACTCATCACAAAGTAATTCTCACAATGACTTCAAAGTTGAGTCTTCAAATGACAGTCACGTGAGAATCACAAAGTGAAATCATTGTATTGTCACCTGGTGACCCATCACAAAGCAACAATCACAGTGACTTTTCAGTGACAACAATTATTTGAGAGTAATAATGAGACGAGTGAATGATCCCATATTTTTATTCACCGTATTGTCTGTGACACTTGTAACCATGTGTGACGTCAAGGAGACTTCACATCGACTGGCTGTGCTGTTAGGGCAGTACTTATTTTCTACACTTGCTGTTTATACAATTTCCTTTTGAGTACTCACGTGTTCAGAAATTAGCATTTTGTGTTTGTTGCTACTATGTATGTTGCTATGTTGTTGTGTAAGTTTTGCATACTATTGTATATGTATATATAATACTGGTGCCCGGCTAACAGAAAAGTACCAAAAATGTTTAAGACTTCTGTTTGTCTCTCTCTTTTCCGGATCGTCTGTCAACTCTCGTAAATATACCGCTTGTAAATATACCCAGGATTTCTACGAATTTGACATAATTTATTGAGGTTTATTATAGAAGGTTCACAATTGTAAATGTGGTGTTTACATTTGAGAGTTCGTTTACATAAACAATCAAAATAATTATGAGATTTTTTTTGCATTTGCATGATAATTGCTTCGCGTAGATTTCTTTAAATGTTCCTTAAACTTCTTCAAACATTGACAAATTGATATCCATTACTGATATGCAATATAACGTGTTTTCTGTAGAAAAGGGTTCAAGGAGTTTTTATCGTTCGCAGCTTATATCATTTTTTTCCGATCCTATGTTCAAATTATTTATATTATACAACCACTACATTATATACTAAAATTTATTCCGATGTAACGCAGTTTAAAACGTACTTTTAGTAATTCCTATACGTAAACCGTAATGCGTTTGAACATTTTTATGTATTTCTACATATCATTGCTACCATGTCAAACTATCAAATGTGAAAAAAATACATTTTTCATTACTTTTAAAAAGGGACCGATTGTCACCACTAAATTTAAATAGTATTCTTCACCAGGGTTGGCAGTTTGGCCTCTTTTCTATCAGGAAATTTCGAATCCATACCAGAAATTTCAAATAGAAATTTTTGCGTTATTTAATGACAGACATTTCGTGAATACTTAAAGGAATTTTTTTTCTCAAAATTTCCGGTATAAATTCGGCATCTCTGAATATAAAATAAGGCCAAATTGGCAACCCTGTTTTTCACAGAAATGTTAGTAGTATTTTTACTAGGCGAAGAATTCTAATAAAATTTAGTGGTGACAATCGACCCATTTTTAAAAATAACGAAAAATGCATTTTATAATATTCGATAGTTTTATGTTGCAGCAACGACATAATCTAAGTAATTGGTACACATCTCATAGCATACTGAAATTTATTTAATTTTAAATTCGCACAAAACAATTCAAAACGCGATGACAGGAAGTATCATCCGTACACGATAATGTATCTAGATTATTTTGCATGACTTTGTAAAATAACAATACATGGGACATGCATAGTTTACTATTGGGAAGAAACTACTATAATGGGCTTGAATACAATGTATGGATTTCATTATGTTAAAAAATAGTATAGTATCGTTAAAGCGTGCTACAAACAATTACTGCTCATAGACAATTGTTAAATCGATTTCGTGTGTGTGTGTGTTCCTATAAATGAATGATAAATGCTATAAACACTTTTTTTATAGAAAATATGTGAAATTTTGCAGCAGATAGTGAAAATGCCCTAAATTTCTTAACAATATTATGCATTAGATTAATTTTAACACAATTATTCAAATTGGTAAAGAAATCATACGAGTTGTAATTTTCCAACTGGACGAAAAATGTCCGGGCCAGGATTCGGACCTGGAATCTCTTGGCTGAAGCCGCCACGCTCTACCAACTGAGCTATCCCGGTCGAATCTGGAGGGCATAATTCATCCAGTTAACCTTATTGATCATAGCATCTGGTCTGACATTTTAATCAGCTCAACAGAATAGATCGCAGGTAATGGAACTCCAGTAAACGCTGGATACGTGATTACACTAGAAAATGTCATGATTAAACTCTGTCATGAAAATGTCATGATCATGGTTATGTTTTAACGTTTTCGACACGATAAATGAAGATAATCTAGATTTAATGAAATCAAGTATGCGGTAGGGGTGTCAGTTAACCAACCATGGCAAATAACTAAATGCTGGCAAATTAAAAATATATTGCATACATAATCCTTCAAATTCTTACATGTTCAAAGAAAAAAGATAAAATTTAACGATTTCATGATCAATTCACAAAGCTTTAGCTTTTTCAAGGAAACGAAAATACAAACGAGAACAAAAAATCTCCCATCAGGCATACGTTGTGAAACACTTTCCAACTCTAGCAAAATATTATTAAGAAATTTCCTTTTTTCATACAATGAAATCGATCATCGTATTTCCTGTAACCGAATTTTTTTGTGCGTATGTATGAATGAATGTAAATAGTACGCACTCCTTAATCTATAAAAATACGTTGTAGCGCACCTGACTGATCTTTTTTAGGTGCGATCGTAATTATATAAATACGTAGCACCTATTGTCGTCGTCTGGTCCGTCCGTCTGTCTGTCCGTCCGTCCGCATATAACAGCGCAAAAACTACCCAACCGAATTGTTTGAAATTTAAGATATATTATCTTTTCAGAATTTTGTCGAATTTTCAAATTTTATAAAAATCGAATCAAAACTTTAGAAAATACTAATAAAAACATTTATTAAGAAATTTGAATTTTTTTTTTTTTAATCGGTGCTTTCTTGTTATGGGAACTTCCGATGTTTAATCGTCATGCGACCGAGACACTTATTTTATGACAGAAATTAATCTGCAGACGATATAATTCATTTCACAGAATTAAAAATCATCAAGATCTAAATATTTATATAACTAGCTGTAGTACGGACGCACCTCATTTGTCACGTTTGACGTACAATTTCCAACTTGTTAATTTAATTATGGTTGAAGTATCATAAGATCAATAATATGCCTCGCAAACGATTTTCCTCATATATCATAATGAAATGGAATTATTTTGTGCATCCCTGTAAACGAACGATAAATTTTATTTATTATATACTCTTGAAAAAGCAGGTTTTAATTCATCTCAGTGATGCATATCAATTTCCTCGTGTTTCAAGCATTCTAGCATCATTAAAATGCATCGAAATTGATTTTTCCCCCATGAGCCGTAATGTGACGGAATTCGTTTGTGTGTCACTGTAAATGAACTACAAATGTTGCACACTTTAATTTCAATACCAAAAATTTTATAGTACATATCAATAACATATCAAAATTTCATGGCAATCTGAGTATATTTAAGAGAGTTAGAGTACGAACAGACGGCAGACAGACAGACATACAGACAAACCGAATTTACAAACACTTTTCAACTATGCTGGAAACTATAAAGTGTTAAAAAACGAAAAGAAAGAAACGAGGGTATAATACGGAGAAAAATAGTGATTGCGTTTAATCAATACAAGAAAAATTGTCAGACTATTCTAAAGACAATTTTAGATTTAAAGAAATATTGTAATGGTATTCATAAAACTGTAACATTATTAAAATATTGCATTAAGTATGTTCTCAAATCGAAAGTAGTTACTTTCTGACACATTTTTGAATTCCTTTTTGTTCGGAAACGCATGAAATTGGCAGTTGCTTTTATTAAGATACTAAACAATAGAATGCTGTTTTCATTTTTTGATAAAGGCAGAAGACTTTCCACAAAATACTGTCAAAGTTGGAGTTTAGAATCAAAATTCAGGTCGCAACAGCGCGGGAAAGGATAAATCTTGTCTAAAGATGGTGAACATATGTATACATACCTTGAAGTAAAATGGTTTGTTCCGGGCAAGCTAGAAAACGCGAAGAGACAAAAACTCAACTTAACTATTAGTTTTTCACTGATGATGACCGAGTAGTTCTGTTGAAAACGTTTTGAATTTTTTAAAAGGACTTTAATGTGCTTTTGAATGTTTTTATGTATGTTTTTACGCACTTTCAAGCAATATATTTACATTTAGTTGTATCTTTATGAATTTTAATGGTAAACACCATTTGATTCTAAATACTTTAATAATCAGGCATGCAAGTGCCACGAATTTTCCGCTTAAAAATGAGTCCGTGAATGTGTCAGAAAGTAAACGTTGTTGGTTTTCTCTGATTGTCCGATTAGTTCGGATGTTGAAATTGACATCATTCTCAAAAGAAAAGATCATTTTCATCTATGGAAATAAAATATTTTAGTATGATTGAGTCAGTATGAACTCATATTCAATAACTTTTAGTTCTGCAAATAAATTTCTTACTATTTTTTCTTTTCTTATTTTTCCCTTTTTTTTCTATTTTAATAAATTTTATATGCACTGAATAAAAAGTTTCCAAAAATTACATCATTTCCTTGGAATAAAAATAAGTATTCTACAAAACTCAAACATTTAAAAATTATTGATGTAAATGATACACTAATTTCAAGCGTGGAATTTGGGCAGTGATAATGAAGTCCTTCTCAAAAGAAAAAATGACTTTTTACCAATAAAAGTAAATTACTTTATTATTATTGAATTTGAAAAGTACAACGTCCTTATACAGGCTATAATAGTTATTTTATTTCTTAATCTTGTAAAATAATCAAGAGTAGTATTTTCAATAAACAATTGCAACCTTCCGCTACAGTACATTTCTGAATTCTTCACGACCATCATACACCTATATGCAAAAATTTATTCCTCAAACTCAGGGGAGGGAAAGCACCAAGTAATATACAAAATATAGTTAAATTTTAAAACACGTACCGCAAATGAAAACGCACTTTAAGCAATTATTTTGCATATATAGTACTCTAGCCAAATTATTTTGTGTGCACTTGTAAATTCAAGGCATACCATATTCTACAGTAAGCGTCTTGTAGCACACCTCAACGATATTTTTAAATTTCAATGCATTTAAAATAATGTAATATCATTGAAATACACAGCGAATGATTTCACACCCCGAAATGTAACGAAATTCCTTTGAATGTCCCTGTAAACGAACCGTAAATACTACAAACTTCATTTTCCATACCGAATATGCCGTAGTAAACCTCAACAACATATATCCTTTACACATGACAATCCTAGTATATTTAAACGTATTAGATTACGTCGAGACGGTTAGACAAACGAAATTCATAAGAAAAACTGAATATGTATTTTTCAAGCAATTGAAGCATTTTAAATTATCATTTGCCAATAATTAGTCGTTAGCCCAGTTTAATAAAGAAATATTTATTAAAGATATTGACCTTGGTAAAGTAATGTTTCCGTCTAAATTTGCTGAGTAATGTCCAAGAAAAATAATATCTAAAGAATAAGCATTATGTATGCAGAGTATTTTTTTCGTATGGAAAAAAATCTTGCTATTTAAATTTCATACAATTATTAAGCAAAATTGATAGCATATATTGCATAACTTATATTAAACATAGTTAAATGAAAAAAAAATGTGTTCACTTTTACTGGGATTAAGACTACCAAAACTTGAAAAATGGAATTTTTTGTATTAATGTATCCTATTAATTCTTCATTTTTTGGTAGGTTGGATGGGAAAGAATTTATATCAATGATTCTGGGGAATAACAAATACAGTGTATAATAATCTAGAAATGTTAAGACTTAAAAATTTTAAATTTTGTTCTTTTTTTGTTTGGGGGGGGGGGAAGGGGGAGGTTACTTATTTAACAATTGAGGGAGGCAGTAAAAAAACATTTTAAATGTTTTAAGTTTTCTGGGTAAGGAAAATTTTACGTGATTATTTATTGTCATTGCAAAGAAACCATTGGGTAAAAAGAAACAAAAATCGAATACTTTAAACTCTATGTGGTGTGGTGGTGGAAATCCGCTGAAAAATCTTACTCGAATATTTTAACATTGAAGCTATAACACTAAAATTTTTAAAGTTCGCCCACCCCCTTAAAAAATAAAAAAAAAGTATTTTTTGTACATGTACATAACTTTTATTTTTGGATAGAAAACAAATACTACTGCTGAGAATTGAAATCTCAGTTAAATACTGTTTTGATTTACTTCAATGTTGAACAATATTTAATTATAATGGAAAAACAAAGATAGTTTTTAAAAGCGAATGAATAATCTTATTCATAAATATCGTAAAAATTTCTTGACGTTAGAAACTGGTAATTTTGGGTGAAATAATCATTAATATTATACATTTTAAAACATTCATGCGGATTAAAATTAAAAAATAAATAAAAATGTAACAGCAAAATAAACTTTTTTTCCCGTGTGTGTAACCTAGTCCTTTTTTCTAGGCTTCCACCCGGGCAACAAAATGGGTTCTTTTATGGATCAACTGCAGTTTCGAAAAAAAGTAAAAATATTCTTTTTCTACACACTTGACCGGACCGGGAGAAAAAAATAGTCAATAAATATATAAAAAGATGTGACCAGACAAATTTAAAAGCGAAATTCATTGAATTAAAAACTTCGAATCGGTTTGTGCTCGGGGCTCTGAAATATAAAAGTATTAAAAGTTTGTATGGTCATCGAAAACACATTTGTGAATATATTTTTTTATAATTTTGACCTATCAAGAAGTGGATTTTACAAAATTCCATCTTAACATTAAAAAACCAAGTTAAGTTAAATAAAAGTGCGTAAAAATATTTCGCTGATGTAGATAAATAACAATATTTTATCTTACCTGATAACAGAAACACATACAGTGCCAAACACCATTTTTTATTCATGTTCGCACAGATTATGATGATTCCAGATGACAAGAATTATTTGCAGATTATTACAACTTTGGTATGAATGCAGCTATAATACTGAACACGAGGAAATGGAAGTAATTTATATACTCCTTAGTTTCAAAAGTCGCAACTTTAATGGGTATTCCCAATTGATGAGATGTTTTACATAAATATGGGGTATGCCGTTCTCTGTAGTGGTGTGACCTCTGAGTGGCTGGGGTAGTAAATATTACGTGTCCCTTCGTTTTGTTTCGGAGTATCAAAATGTCTTGAGCCTTAAGAGGCCAATTATGCAAAAATTAAAAATAGATTAAAATTTTATGAATTTACTAGCTTGTGGTCATGGCTGCACTCACATGCAATGTAAGTTTTGAAATTCAAAATGCAAACTATACGTATAATTTTTTCATTTTATTTTTGCATAATTTATCGTACTAACAGTGCAAGTCATAAAAAAAAAACCGTTCATTAACACTGTTTAAAAAGGCTAATTTTTCATAATTGGGTTCACCTTATTACAGAATCCCCCCAACCCACCCTCCCACAGCTATATAATTAAGAAACTCAGAACAGTTTATTATAAAATAAAACCTTCCCTGAAAAATTATTTAACAACAGTGCAAGTCCCATCGAAAATCGTTTATTATAACTTTTTAAAAAGGCTAATCTTTTATAACTGGGTTCACCGCATTACAAGATTCCTCCCCCCCCCCCATAGCTCTGTAATTAAACAACGTAAAACTATATGTTATATACTAAAATAACCTTTGAAAAATTATCAAACTAACAGTGTAAGTTCCATCAAAAATCTTTCATTAAAAATGTTTAAAACGGCTAATATTTCATAATTCGGTTCACCAGATAACAAAATTTTTCGCCATAGCTCTATAATTAAGCAACGTAGAACGATGCGTTATATACTGAAACTTTCCCCGAGAAATTATCAAACTAAGAGTGCAAGTTCCATTGAAATCCATTCAGCAAAATCTTTTTAAAAAGGCTAATCTTTCATAATCGGGTAAATATTTCCTCAATAATAATATAATAATATAAAACTTTCCTCAATAGCTGTATAACTACCAACGGAGTATACATGTTATGTAATAAAGCTTTTTCTTTAAAATTGTCTAACTAACAGTGCAAGTTCTATCGAAATGCATCCAGGAGAATCTTTTTAAAAAGTCTAAATCTTTCATAATCGGGTTCATCTGAATATGGAACTTTCCCACATATCTCTATAACTAAGCAACATGGTACGATATGTTATATACTAACACATGCAGTTATACATTCCTGAAATTGTCTGAGAGATTTTTTTGTTTTAAGAGAAAATTTGAAATTTTGATCTTTGTAATAAAAATACTGGTTAAAAAAAGATTGTTTTTATAAATTCAAAATACAAATTAATAATTTTTTCTTCTCTGAACTCAAAAGAGAAAAATATTTAAAAGAAAGTTTTTTTTAGAACATGTGTAAAATTTTAACAAGAAAGAAAATTCGTACTTCAAGTATAGATTATGAAACATTTTCCAACACTTTCAGAATACTTTAACAAAACTTCGATAAGATCGATAAACTTCGATCTTAAGATCTTTGATTCTCTCTTTAAGATCTTCAATAAACTGCGAGAAGATATATAAGTAGGCATTTTAGAAAATGTATGACATTTGAAAACCTGCTTTCAGTAATAAAGTTTTCGTAGTCTGAAAGGTAATCCAAACCTTTTGGGCAGCCGTGTATATGATCTATAGATTTGTATATATTCTACATAGTATGCTAAAATTAAGTTTAGCAAGAAAACGCATAACACAGTTGAAAATTCATCTTCAAGAATTTCTACCAATAGACGAAAACGTATTTGTAAATCCCTGTACATTACAACATATTTTTATACACGCCACATATTACGCTGAAATTTAATTAATGCAAAAATACGACCAAAGCTACTTAAATCACACTTCCAGGAATTGTATTCATAGCTGGCCATGTATCCAGTTTCTGCATAGCCCTATATTTAATTGTATTCATATTCTAAAATCATGTCTTAGTATACTAAATATAAATGAACTTGAAAATGCATAACTCATTTTTAAAAAATCTTTAAGCAATTCAAGCTCATGAATACTTTTTTGTGGCCTTGTATATGATTTATAGAATTTGTACACAACACATAAGTATGCAAAATTTAATAAAACTTAAAAACGTATATCATAACAGAAAACGTACTTCCCTAATAAACAATACTTCTGATACAGTAATGTATCCGACATCTTTTGTGTGTCCTTGTATATGAACGATAAATGCTATGCACATCATATTCTATAGCAAGCTTCTTGCAGTAAACCTCAGTATTGTATATTAATTTCATCATGTTTGAAATAATGAAACATAATGTAAAATACTCTAGAAGCAGTTTTTCCCAGTGGACCATTAATTAACCGAATTCTTTTGTGTGACCCTTTAAATGAAAGATAATTGGCATGCGCTCGATACTGTATAGAAAGCTTGTTTTTTATTGCGCCTCAGAAATTCATATTAATTTAATTCTGTTTGTAAGAATCTAACATCATTAAACTAGACCTCAAACGATTGTTCCTCATGCACTGTAAAAAAAAATCCGTCAAATTTACGGCAAAAACTGCTAGCAGCAATGTTGACAGCAGTTTTTACGTAAAAATAGCAGTAAAATTCGATGTAAATTTTATCGCATATTTTCCGTCATTTCAACGGTTATAATTGTAGTAAATTTCACAGCCATTTTTCCGTACAAATTACCACAAAAAGTTCTGTAATTTTAACAGTCATATTTCCGTACAAATTATCACAATAGCTGCTGTTGTAATTTTAAAAGCCATATATTTTTTAAATCATTCATTTTAATCAGCTTTCATTTTTAGATGAATATTAGAATAGTCATAACTTTCATCGTTCGTTTGAAAAACATTGGAATTCATTATTTTATGTATAGAAATTCAATCCAACATTAAAACATTTCTTTACTGCTTTGTATATGATATATATAAGAATTCAGAATTTATTAATAGAAATTTTTTTAATGTGGCAAAACTGAGACATCAAATATTCATTATAATACTATGTGTAAATACATATATAGAGAGAGAGTATATTTGTAGTACTAAAAATAGAAACACTTCAATTCAGAAGGGCGAGAAGAATTTAGATAATATATATATATATATATATTTTAGATAAGTGGACTAGAATTACAAGCTTACGCTTATCTAATACAAATATAAAAAATCATTTGTAATTAAACACTGATATATAAACAATGCAGGCACGTAAGCGTAAGTTAACACACCATTTTGCTCGCTTTCCCAGTCACGCGGGAAAGAGCACGTACTCAAAAGTAGAAGTTCCTTGCGCAGATCATGCTAGTAAGATGTCTTTGCGCGCAGGCGCCGATCAGCAAATGAACGTGTGATCTGATTGGTTGTTCGCATGAAAGGATGTTGAAATCGGACACACTGGTTAAATCTACTGTTATATTTGCGGTATTTTTAGATACGGAAATATTACGTTGCGATCTACTGCAATAAATGCGGTGAATTTGACAATCATTTTTTACAGTGTAGACCATAATATAACGGAATTATTTTGAGTGCTCCTGTAAATGAACAGTGCTACACATAATATATTCTAAAGTAACCTTCTTGTAGTGCACCTCAGTAATGCACATTTCATTATGTTTCGAATAGGGTAACACCATTAAAATACACCGCAAATGATTTTTCTATATAGACCATAATGTAATAGAATACTTTTGAGTGCCCCTGTAAATGAACTATAAAAGCTACACACTTCAACTTCAATACCAAATATGCCATAGCAAACATCTTCAACATATATCAATTACATGGCAATACGATAATATTTACGCGAGATAGAGCTCGGCAGACGGACAGACAAAGCGAAATGATAAACACTTTTCAACTATTTTGAAAGTGTTAAAAACAGCTAAGTTTTTTTATTGTTATTTTTTAATAAAAAATAAATTTCTCCTTAAGATCTGACATACGTAAACCAATGTGCACATAAGCACACATTTCAATAAAAACACGTGTAAAAAGTATTAATAAAAAAAGAAAAAGTAAAATTCTGTGTCGTGAAAAGAAAATTCTACATCAAAAACAAGTACGTTTTCTGTCGTTGAAACAGATAATTGGTTAATTAAAAAATGCGTCATTTCATCTACGTATCTTCCTTTGCATATATTTACATAGTTACACAACTTCAATAATCATGATAATTCAGTGTTAGGGGTATTACGAACTGTTTTTCCCAGATTATGTGTTGAAAGATGTGTCTCTATTTATATAATTTCTTCACTGAAAGGAAAAAAAAAAAAATTGGTTTTGCTACCACGTTTGCGCGGCAACGTATTATTACTTATTTTACTGTTTATTACTGTTAATTTTACGGTATAATACTGGCAGCTGAGATGCCAGTATTATACCGTAAAATAAATATATATATATATTTTTTCCTTTTCAGTGTTGTTGCAGTATACTGCGCAAAGTTCATAAGGGGAGGTTCTACTTATTTCGCCTAAAATAAACATGCATTTTACAATTTTTTTTTCGGTTACAAATTAAAAGCCTACCACCTTTGGCCTTTTTGCATTATATTTATTGACATTTCACTATTATTTTGAAATTTTTGTGTGTAAAAAGAAAAAAATAAATAAATAATACGGTTTGTGCGACGGAGAGTAACCTGCAGGTGCTCTTCGTGAACTTTCAATCGGGCGATAGATTTTTCTTCGGTCACAAGTATCTGAAACAAATTTGATTGCCAAATTATAAAAGGGCATTAAAGTCTCTGGAGCTTATACAAAATATTTATTTCTTAAAACTGTTTTTTGACAAAATGGTTGTCATTTGAACAAAAAAGTAATTTTTTTTTCGCCTTTTTTAAAATTTTTGCAAGCCGAAAAGATATTTAATCAAGGAAAAAATTAGATCTCCAGAAAAATGGTCGCCCAGATAGAAAAACATGTTTTCGAGAAAAACAAGTTTAAATTTTTACATTAGCGTTACGTTCAATGCGCAAAAAATATTGTAAGGAATTGCAACATCACAAAACCGGCTTAGGGCAACACTCAACACATTGGAGGAATGCAAAAAATGCAAAAAAAAAAAGAAAGAAAAACAATCAAAAATATTGACCCAAAATATACAGAACTTCCGATTAAATACATCACAATTCATAATTTCAGATGTAATCGTAAAAAGGCATGTGTCACACGGGAAAATTTTTGTTAAAAAAATAAATAATAAATTAAATGGTAATAGGAAAAACTAAAAAATATTTTTCAAAATATTTATTTTTTTAACAGATTTTAAAGAATATGTGCGTATGCGAGAGTGCATCTCTGCACGGGCCCGTACCTGATCCGAGGTCTGTACCCGGACCGGCAGAATAAAGAAAAAAATTTAACGGGCCGGGCCGATAAAAAAAAAAATAAACAAGCTTTGGTAGGCCGATAAAAAAATTAAATGGGCCAACCGACCCGATATAAGAAATTTGAAAGGGTCAAAAGATTCATAAAATATGAACTGTTTTCAATGGACGTGATTGGGACGAGAAAAAGTAGAAATGTGCTGCACGAGCCGATGCTAGCTTGACAACATCAATACAGAAATATAGCATGTCCAGCGTAGAAATCGGCATCGGACAGTTACATCGTGTCTGAACCCAGGCTTAATTTTTTCAGCAGACTCGGACCAGGTCGGGATCAGAAACACATTTTATTCTACATACTCAGGCCGGGATGAAACTTAATTCTTCCCAGGACGTATCGAGCAAGCAATTTGTTTTCTAAAAATAGTAATAGCGATAATGAAATTCTGTTACCGTAATCTTTGAAAAATACTTTAATAAAATATAGAAAAATATTTTTAAAAATCTATTTTTTTTATTATTATACAGCAACAAAAGGTATGATGTTTTAACCATCTTTTTCCTTTTATTACAAACTACATAAATTTTTTTAATGTCTTTATTTGAATGTAATAAGAGATCATTAATGTTGCTATTCTGTATTCATGGCTTACGAACTGATAGTAATCTAAAATATACTATGAAGTTTTAACATAAATATCTATGCAGAAAAAGAATCTTTAAAAAAAAAGGATTTTTTTGTAAAAATTTAATTGGGTAAGGTCAGTCCGAGATTGATTTTATGATTTTTGTACGGGCCGGGAGTGTTTTCAGTGATTTTTGAACGGGCCTGGTCGGGCCCGTGCCGAATTTTTAGTTTTTACAACGGACATAGCCAAGATAGCTTCCGTTCGGGCCGTGACGTGTCCCGACCAGGAAATTTCGGCCCATGAAGACCTCTAGTGCATGCGTTCATAGATAATATGTATAAAACTAAAATCAAGTAAATTACGATACATCTGTTGTTTAGAAACGGAGATTATGGCGGTTATGTCTTAAATCGAAAATCATAGACGCACACCTGAAATAATAAAATGTATTCAGATGAAGTATAATTTTTATGTATGGAATTTGTTTTATAAGGGACTGGACATGTTTTAAATAAGAAAAAGAGAGTCGTACAAGACATTAAATTTTGTATTTTAATACAATTGTTATTCTAATACACTTCCTATCAGCCGTATAAGAAATTAATATTTGTATTTTGATAAAATTCTTCTTTTATTACACTTTATATTTTGGAAAACACATCCTTTAAAACAACATTATTTTATTGGTACTAAAATAAAATATGTTTTATAAACAAATACCTGTACTGAGTTTAAAATATAAAAAATTTCGCGTTTGAGAGTCGAAAACTAGTAATTTTTTATTCGTCATATGGAAGAATTATTACTCAAAATATCTTAACAAAACAATTCCACTTTAATACACTTCAGATACTATGCGCCTTTTTTATGCAAATTGGCATATATTATATGGCAATTTCTATTTTAAAATAAAATTTAAAGTATTGCATATTTCTTCCTAAAAAAATAGAGTTTATCTATGTATTTATTTATGCATTTTATGTGGGTAAAATAGTAAACGCATGTAAGTTCGGTTTTAAAATCTATCTATTTATCCATCTATATCTATCTATCTATATCTATCTATCCATCTATATATATATACAAGATGTCCACGAATAACCTGACCGACCTTTATTTTCGCAACCGTTGGTCCTAGATGCATACTTCCAATTACAAAAATGGTTTAAATAAGGTAAAGAATTAGTTTTAAAGCGATTTGGGTCAAGAAAAATATTTATTAAAAAATTATGAAATTTAAATTTTTATACGGTCCCCCGGTCCTATAAGTGATATTTAGTAAAAATTTACTGTGACAGTAACAAGTAAGACAAAAAAAAGTCCCATTCATCTAACATTAAAATTGACCGAGTTATGAAACTTTGAAATGCATGACTTATACCACTTTCTTGCATCTCAAAACAGATGATTTCGGGGCCTGCTTTCAGGGGTCGTATATAGAGTACTTAAACTTATTTCAAGGTATCTGCGCTTTGAAAGAAATCGTACAACTATTGCGATTGAGTTAACTTTTATTAGTTAAGTTTCAGATTAGTTAAAATAATTGTATTTTAACATATGGTTTATTTTGAAAGGATTTGAGGCTATGATTTATTTTAACAAAAATTATGTTATTTTCACAAGGTTTTATTTAACTTGCAACGATCGTCTTTCCAGTGTAAAATTTGTACTTGAACTTTAACTCACTTTCAAATGTCTGATCGAAGTTAAATTTTACAAACTGACTTAAATACGATGACAATGTAATATTATAATGATTTTCTACGCTGACCATCTTATACATACTTATATTAGAGGATAACACAAAAAAATTCGGATTGATTACCGTCAACAAGTTTAAGAAATCGTTTTAGATTAGATAACATAAACCTGCGATGGTTGTGTTTTTTAACTTTTATAATTACGTTTTATGTATTTTTTAACGCTGAATAAAAAAATTACCTTCACTTTTAACCATCATGTCAGGATTTTTCACAAATCGTAAATTTCAAGGTCAAAAACTAGCAAAAAATCTGATACTATAAAATAGATGTAAGACTTTTTTATTCAGCTTAATTTTATTTTATTCAATAATTTATTCAATTTTTTGGCTTATACTGGGTTTCTTTCAGCTAAACAGCTCAGGGGTTCGATGAGGGTGGGAGGGGAGGGGGGATCAATTTTAACTTTGACATTTTTAACTTTGAAATTTGCAATTTGAGAAAAATCCTGGCGTGATGGTTTAAAATGAAGTTCATTTTCAGATTCAGCGCTAAAAAATACATAAGAATCATTTTTCAAAAGCTAAAAAACGTGGCACAACACAAAATTTGAAAGGCAGTGTAATCTAACAGCATTTTAAAATCTGTATCATTTTGTAAAAATTGATGCTGTTGTTTTTCATCCTTTTATTTAACAAAAATTCTGTTATTTTTATCCTCTTATATGTTCAGTACAAATTGTATATTTTGGATTAATATGTCAGAATGATTATAGATTTCTTATTTATATTAGATTACAATGTTAATTTTGCTCTCAACTATTTTTTTATATATATCTGACGATTATTTATATTTCTACTACATTTGTGAATGACCCCTATTTCGAAGCAAGAAAATATACTCCAATTTTAAACAGCTATTACTCGGTCAATTTTAATGTTAGATAAATGAGACTTTTTTTGTCTTACTTGTTAGTGTCACAGTAAATTTTTACTAAATATCACTTATAGGACCGGGAGACCGTATAAAAATTTAACTTTCATAATTTTTTAATAATTATTTTTCTTGACCCAAATCGCTTTAAAACTAATTATTTACCTTATTTAAACCATTTTTGTATTTGGAAGTATGCATCTAGGACCAACGGTTGCGAAAATAAAAGTCGGTCAGGTTATACGTGGACACCCTGTATATATATATATATGTGTGTGTGTGTGTATGTATGTATGTATATGTATTATATATATATATATATATAGAGAGAGAGAGACGTGTATGTCCCTATATTTCACTTTGCAGCCAGAACTACCCAGCGCAGACCACTGGTGTTTGTGTGTGGTAGTAGCCTCGAGTCTCCCATCGTGCACTATGGTGGTTGCATGTCGATAGCTGTGGGAGATAAGGTGGTTGAAAGTGGTCCACCTGTATTGCATTTTCATATTTCGACCGAAGTGTTCTAAAAAATGTTTAGAATCTTCTTCAACGGAAATTGGTTCATTTAACTTAACATGAACAAATTAACCCATTTTCGGCCAAAGGTGCGTAAACGCACCATTTCATTAAATATTTTTTTATTAACACTGTGACGTATATTTTTCACTAATTTTATTTTTCTGCTATTTTTAAGGGTTCTGGAGACATCTATAAAATATTAGTAATTCAATTGAAGTAATCACTTTCTGTTGAGAAATTTTCAAAATACGCTGGTGTTTTACTTGAAACGGTTATTGACAAATTCGACTTTTTGAAAATGTATTATTATTCCACTTGAGATTAATTATAAGTTTTTATAATGGAGTAAAGTTGCAAGTTCTGTAAATAAAATAAAAATAAAACAAATGCCATAAGAAAACTTAATTTTTTTTTATTTAAATTTAATGGTAAATTATTAATAATAAATTAATAATAACGTCAAATTAAATAAAATATTATTTTTCCTGCACGAAACATTTTTGATGTCTTAATGAATGTAATTTAAGCAAATTTTAATGCAAAAAATACCACATTTTATAAAATTTCTATGCTTGGCCTAAAATGGGTTAAGATAGTGATAACTAAGTAAGATGATTTCATGCCCCTAGCGGTGGAAATGGAAACTAAACGATATAGCAGCACGTGCGTAGCACACCTTGCTATACAATGCCGTAGGCAGCCGGGACGAGTGCTGGAGTTTCGTTTGGAAAGAGGTTTGTTCAGAATAGAATGCGCGCCGAAAATGACTATTTTTATCGAAACCGCAAAAGTTACTGATTTCCGGGGCAACACCGGACGGATCAGCTAGTATATATATAATTTGGACATAGTGGATTCTAAGAGTATTGTTACGTGACCCACCTTACGGCTTGAAAATTTTCTGTCACTCATCTAATATGTAAGTATATGGAGGCTTTTGTATAATCAATCCTACGAAAAAAGTGAGATTTCTTACAAAGCATACAATAAGAACAGAGATAGGTATTTCTATAGTAAAAATCAACAATCTATATTATAAAGCAAAAACATGCCTGTGAATAACGCTGGCAACATATATTGACGGGGGCAACATCTGAACAATAAATTTCGATTTTACTGCATATTTTTAACTTCTAAACATCGTACAACTTCAGTTTTTACATACTCGATTAGGAGGAAAATGTACTTTTAAGTGCAATTCGTTTGAAAATTGTAACTCATTTTACTGATTTTTTATATTTTTAATTTTCAAGTATTATTTTTTTTAAATCTACCTCGATTGTGCGCATCCCGAATACTAAAGATTAACCCGTTTGCACATAAAATAATATAAATAGTTCAACATTTGTTTCCGGCTAATATTCCTTGATGAAATTAATACATCAATAAATAAATAAAATATTAAAATAATATGCATAAAAAACAAATTTAACAGACATGTAATCGAACTATGCTCTTAAACCATATTGAAATTATCTTAATTGAAAAGGTTGCTTTAAGCAGCAAAAACCAATCCCGGTATGCGGCTTGTATGGAATTATCACTTTTAATAAATTTCAAAACTTTATTTGAATACATAATTGATATTTTCATATAAAAATTCTTTTTGGTGTTTTTAAGCAATATATATATATATATATATATATATATATAATGTAAAAAAATATCCATTAAAATTTTTAATTTAAAAAATGGCTTTCATCTATATTCTGTAAAACGATAAACCCGGGTCGGATCCCCTAGTATACAGTGGTGGCCAAAATTCTGGAAACGTTTTGGGAAAAATGCTTTTTTGAAGTTTGATGGCTCATAACACCAAATATTTCTTAATAATAACATAAAAGCTATATACCACTGGAAAGATAATTTAATCAAGAATATTATGTAATACGGTTTGTTCAATTATAATAACGAGCAGGGAAGACCGAGCTATGCTCGGTCAAAATTAAATTTAAGTTCAAATATCATGACCCATGACCAAAATGACCCACTAATTGAATTTTCTAGAACATGGGACCTAGCCTAATAGTCTTCTTGTTCCCTAAACCTGTAGGGTGCTAAATTTATTTCAAATCCCCTGAACCGTTTTTAAGATAAAATAGCTTGACCCATAATGACCCATGACCAAAATGACCCACTAATTGAATTTTCTCGAACATGTGACCTAGCCCAACAGTCTTCTCGTGCTCGAAAACCATTGGATGCAAAATTTAGTGTAAATTGAGCCGCTTTTTAGATCTTGACCCACAATGACCCAGAAATGACCCACTAATAGAATTTTCTCGAACATGTTACCTAGCCCAATGATTTTCACGTGCCCGGAACACGTAAGATACAAAATTTAATCAAAATCGTTAGAACTATTTTTTAGATAAAATTAATTTGACCCGCTTTGACCCAAAAATGACCCACTAATCAAAAGTTCTCGAACATGTGACCCAGCCCAATAGTCTTCCCGTGCCCGAAAATAGTCGGATACAAAATTTCGTCAAAATCGTTTGAACCGTTTTTTAGATACAATTAGCTTGACCATGACCCAAAATGACCCAAAATGACCCACTAATTGAGTTTTCTCGAACATGTGTCCTAGCCCAAAAGTCTTCTTGTGCTCGAAAACCATTGGATGCAAAATTTAATGTAAATTGAGCCGCTTTTTAGATCTTGACCCACAATGACCTAGAAATGACCCACTAATCGAATTTTCTTGGACATGTGACCTAGCCCAATGATTTTATCGTGCTCGAAACTCGTAGGACACAAAATTTAATCAAAATCGTTAGAGCCGTTTTTTAGATAAAATTAATTTGACCCGCGTTGACCCAAAAATGACCCACTAATCGAAAGTTCTCGAACATGTGACCCAGCCCAATAGTCTTCTCGTGCCCGAAAATGGTCGGATACAAAATTTCGTCAAAATCGTTTGAACCGTTTTTTAGATACAATTAACTAGACCATGACCCAAAATGACCCAAAATGACCCACTAATCGAATTTTCTTGAATACGTGACCTAGCCCAATGGTTTTCTGCTGCCCCAAAACGGTAGGACACAAAATTTCGTCAAAATCGTTAGAGCCGTTTTTAAGATAAATTTTGCATATATATATATATATATATATATATATATATATATATATATATATATATATATATATATATATATATATATATATATAACCACACACAAGATTTGCTCGTATTAGAATATGTGATATTATCAAACGTTATATCACAATAATCAGAAAAAGGCAGTAAAACCTGGTTAGGTTGATGATAATTATTTTTCCTTTTCTTGAATGTAGCCAATGCATATGAATGTTTGGAGTGACAGACAGATTCTATTTTATTTGGTAATGGGTCAATCAAAGCTAGGGTAGGATTTCAAAAAAATATATATACCATATTTTGGTACTTATAGGAGGACTTCTATCACTATTTTCCATGATTGCTATCAAGTTGCAAAAGTTCTTTGCTACCTTTAAATTTTTAAGCTAGTGACGCATAATAAACTTAAGCAAACATCATAAAGAGTTGATTAGTTACTCAGAAATCAATCCATAACAATATTTTTAAGTGTAGAAAGCTATGGTTATAGAAGAAATTGGTAGTAAATTAACAAAAGGATGTCTAAGTCACGCAGAACAAGACAGGTAAAGACAGGAAAAGGTTCAGGAGAGTAGTTGGCGGTAGAAGAGTAAGATCCCTGTGTATAAGCCACAGAAAACAATCATCTAGGTGTATGCAACATGAAATGGTGCATTACAATGGGGAACTGAATCAAAGTACAGTTCTGTAAGGAGTACAGTATTTTAGTCTAAATGCTAGAATTCCATGAAAATAATTATAAATCAAATAAAGGTTGAAAGTATAGAACTGAGCTAAAAGACATATTTATCAGACAGAGAAATAGTAGGGTCATATTATTTGGAGTGTTAAAATGTTTTTTTTTTTTTAATGTAAATCTGGTATTTAGACCAAAATACTGCACTCTGCACAGTATTGTACTTTGATTCAGCTCCCCATTGCAGTGCACCATTTCATGTTGCATACACCAAGATGATTGTTTTCTGTGACCTGTACATAGGGACCTTACTCTTCTACCGCCAACTGCTCTCCTGCACCTTTTCCTGCCTTTACCAGTCTTGTTTTGTATGGCTTAGACATCCTTTTGTTAATTTACTTTCAATTTTACTTCTAATTTATTCATAATCATGGCTTTCTACACTTAAAAATATTGTTGTACATTGATTTCTGGGTACCTAATCAACTCTTTATGATGATTTCTTAATTTTATCATGCTTTACTTGCTCAAAAATTGAAAGGTGGCAAAGAAGTTTAGCAACTTGATAAAAAATAGGGATAAAAACCCTCCTAGAAGTACCAAAATATGGCTTTTTTTTTTAATTCTACCCTAGCTTTGATTGACACATTACCAAATAAAATAGTATATGTCTGTCACTACAAACATTCATATGCATTGGCTACATTCAAGAAAAAGAAAAATAATTATCATTAACTTAATCAGGTTTTGCTGCCTTTTTCTGATTATTTGGCTATAACGTTTGATAAAATAATTATAATGTAACAAAATATATTACATGATAATCTTGATTAAATTATCTTTCCAGTGGTATATAGCTTTTAATAGTACTACAAAGAAATATTTGGTGTTATGAACCATCAAACTTCAAAAAAGCATTTTTTCCAAAAGATTTCCACAATTTTGGTCACCATTGTATATTAATTAATATAATATAAATAAAAATATGTACTGATCTTTTCATTGGTTTTAAGAACGGAAAGTAAAGAAATAATAATTTTATAACTTTCAATTTTTAAAGATGCTATGCTTAATTCAAAAAAGAATGCTTATATTTTTGTCACTATTTTTCGATTGAAGAAATAAAAGCTTTCCCTATAAATCATTGTCAATTGAGAGGAAAATCAAGGCATTCACTTTCGAATACCACCTTACTAGAGAAGGGAAATAAAAAAAGTAAAATCAATACACTTTTTTTCCCTTTGTATGAAAAAGGGGGAATTTAAGATTTTTCTTTCTTTAATTCCTGAACAATTAAATTGTTATGCTTTTTTGTTGAAAATTTTAACCTACATTTAGACAATTAAAAAATATATTTGAATGATTTATGCTTTCATTTTGTGCAATGTTAACGTTTGGATTTTATCTTTTCATAAATAAAAAACTGAGTAGTTTTTTTTAAATATATACATACTTTTTAATAAAAGAGAAAAACAGTATTTCCCTTTTGGTCTCATCCCCTCCCCCGAAAAAGGAGTAAAATAGCATAATATTTTATACCGATGATATTACAAATATTTTATTGAATTTTTAATTGTGTTATGAAAAAACAAGGAGGATATAATATCCGTCCTCTACACTTATATACACTGGGTCCACCAAAAGTCAGAAATATATAGAATACGGTGTGCATAGCTTTTATCGTTAACTTAAAGGGACACACAAAAGAATTCGATTACAGTAGTACTGTCTAAAAGCCATAAATGCTGGAAATGCGTATTCAATTGTGATGCATAAGTTTATAAATTTAACTAATTTTCTGCATATTGCTTATAGGCAGAAACATATATACTTACTTGTACATAAATTCTATAGATCTTATACAAGACTGCACAAAAGCATTCGAGAAAATTTACATTTACTGACAGAAATTGCTGAAGGGGAATTTTCAACTGTTTTAAACGATTTCGAACAGAACTAAATTTTCACGATATGTTGTTTTAGAATGGTACCGCGCCCGGTAAAAAAATGCATAACTAATTTTTTTTTAAAGATTTTCTTTTTCTTGTTTTCACATATAGCAACTGCATTCAAGTTAAAGTTATGGAAATACAGGTTCAACAAAATTTCTTTTTGTGTTTAGAGCGCCCCCTGGAAGCAAATAGACTAACCAAATTTAAGAAAAATATAATTTTTTTTAAACAAATCTTTATAATAAGCTTCATAATACTATGTTCCAATTTATCTGTACTAATAAAAGAAAAGAGTTTGTCTGCGTGTATGCAATGGTTAAGAAAAACTATGGCACGTTGAAGTCAGAAAATTTGGATGAAGATAGTACAAGGCAGGTTCTAATGTACCCGAGATTCAGACTTTTCATTTTTTGATAGTTAAGCGATATATTAATTAAAACCTATAATGAACATCGAAAAATGGAGTGAAAAATCGTAGTGATGCTGCCGAGGGCCCGTTCCGCAGAGGACGAACGGACAGTCCGAAAACGCAATTTTTTGCGTCTTTTGTAGTAAGCATTGGCTTAACTTTTCAAAATACGATAGAACAAAATATACACGCTTAAATTTCGTACTTTAATTTTTCTAACGGTGCAATTCGTTAGAAAAAATACCAATATTAACCCTTTCATTTAAAAAAAAAATTAAAACGTCTTTTTTCGTGTCGCAACATTCCCCCCCCCCCCCCCGTTTTTCGAAGCCCCGTCGGGTTAATAGTTCGAAATACGAGAAAACAAAAAAATGTAGGCTATATCTACGTACTTTTATCTTTATAACGGTGTAATCCGTTAAAACAAATATGAATATTAACTCTTTCAGGAAAAAAAAATATTTTCGGATATCTGTTTCCGCAATTTTTCTGCAATATTTAAAATTCTGCATCCGTTGTGCATATCAAAATACAAAAAACGCGATGTATACCAAATTAACCGGTGTACATTTACCTTTAAAACGACGTCTTTGGTTTTAAAGACTATTAACATTGACCCTTTCAAAAAAATTCTTCTCTGAAACTCACTTTTCTTTTTGTCTAAGTGGTCTTGAATATAGGATAAACAAATTTAAATATATATATATATATATTTATGTTTCACTATATGGCAGCTATTCTGAAATTAAATACGTGGCACCAATTAAATACAGTTTTCTTTTGAGTTTAAAGCATCCTCTGGCAGGAAATGTGGTAACTAAATTTAAATAAAAGTTATTTTTTTATGGATTTTTTTAAAATAAATGTTTAGAATAAGCTTCTGACGAAACTTATGTTTTAATAGAAATTTGCACGTGAGAGTTTTTTTTCGTTGGTAGTGCCCCTGGCGGGAAATTGCATAACAAAATCTTTAAAATGGATTTTTTTAAATATATTTTGTCATGGGGCTATCATACTTAAAGTTAAAATTAAGGGATACAGTTTCAACAACATTTTCTTTTGCTTTTATAGCGCCCCCTGGAAGGAAATGGAGTAATTAAATTTATTTTTTATTTGTAAAATAGATTTTTTATATGTTTCACAATATGACAGTTATATTGAAGTTAAAAATATATAGCACAGGTTCAATACAACGTTTATAGCGTCTTCTGCCGAGAAATTGGATAATTAAATTTAAATGCATTCGATTTTTTTTATGGAGATTTTTTAATAAATGTTCAGAAATAGCTTCTTTATGGTCAAAGTTATGTTTTGTTGAAATTTTCACATGATAAGTTTTTTTTATAATCGTAGCGCTTCTGGTGTAAAATTGCATAACTAAAACTTAAATTTTTTTTTTCTCATATGGGATCTATACTCCAAGTTAAAATTAGGGGATACAGATTTAATTTTTTTTTTTTTTTTTTTTTTTTTTTGGTTTTATAGCGCCCACTAGAAGAAAATAAAGTAACCAAATTTAAGGAAAATTAATTTTTATTTATTTTATTTTTTTAACAGATCTTCAGAATAAGATTCTGTCGCGTCAGTTTTATGTTTTCATAAAAATTTTTACATGATAGGTTGTTGTTTGACATTGGTGAAGTTCCTGGTGGAACTTGCATAACTAAAATTTTAAAATGGATTTTTTTTTCTTTTGTGTCAACCATAGTCCAAATTAAAATTAGATAGGACAGTTACAACTTATCATTCATTTATGCTGATAACTCACCTAACGAGAAACCGAATAAACAAACTTAAATAAAAATGTTGTTTTATGGATCACTGTGTGACAGCCTTAAGATTAAGATAGTACTTAAGATAAAATCAAGTAACACAGATTCAACAAATTGTTTTTTCCTTTATAGGGTTTTCTGGAAGTAAATGGGGTAACTGAATTTAAATACATCTGATTTTTTTATAGTTTTTTTTTTAATTTTTTTTTTTTATAAATCCACCATAAAAGCTTCTGTCATAGTCGAGTTTATGCTTTGTTAAAAAGTTTAACAGGATTGGGTTTTTTACGCTGGTAGCGCTTCTGGTGGGAAATTGCCTAACTAATACTTTAAAATAGATTTTTTTTTTCTCATATGGAAACTAGTCAACCATAAACCAAGTACTAACTATGTACTACTAACCAAGTACTGCAATGTTCCATGTTAAAATTGCGGAGTACGTGTTGAACAAAATTTTCTTTTGCGTTTATAGTGTAAATAGGGCAGCCAAATTTAAGTAAAATGGATTTTTTTTTTTTTTTTTTTTTTTTTTTTTTTTTTTACAAATCTTTAGAATAAATTCTGCCACGATCAAATTTATATTTTCATAAAAAATTTCTCATGATATATATTTTTACGATGATAGCGCCCCTGGTTTCGAAATTCCATAAGTATAATTTAAAAAAAAATATTTTTTATGCTTTCTTATGTGGCAACCATACTCCAAGTTAAAACTAGATAGTACAGATTTAACTCAACTATATTTTATACCGTAGCGAAAAAAAGATTAACCAAATTGATATAAAAACTTTTTTTTTAAAGTAAAGCTGTATGACATCCTTAAGATAGCGGTGCAATTCAAGAATGGTAGTTTATAGGTAATAATAGGTAGATAATAATACGTATAAATATATAATAGGTAGAAGAGATTCAACGGAAGTTTCTTTTGAATTTATAGCATCCTTTCACGGATCATAGGGTAAATTAATTTAAATAAATTTGATTTTTTATGGGTTTTCTTTTATAAATCTTCAGAGTAATCTTCTGATTTCGTCAAATTTGTTCTGATATTAAGTCGGTTAAAAAGATAAAAATAAAAACACATGTTAGGTTTTTTTTTAAACTCTGGTAGCACCCCTGGTGTGAAATTGCATAACTAGAAATTTAAAATGGATTTTTTATATTTTCTGACGTAGCACCCATACTCCAAGTTAAAAATAATAGGACAGATTGAACTTAACTTTGCTTTACGCTGCTAACTCTCCCTAGCAAGAAATATATTAATCAAAATTAAATAAAAATGCTTTTATTTTATGTATAACTGTATGACTGCCTTAAGATAAAAATAGGTAGAAGGCAATGTTTAATACAATGTTTAACACAATTATTTCTTGCACTCCTGGCGGGAAATGGGCTATATATATTTAGATAAAATTAATTTTTTTTACATTTTACTGTATGAAGACATTTACTGTGATTATTTTGAATTTAAATTCATTTCGTAATGCAAATAAAATTTTAAATTATGAATAGGAAAATTAGCAATTTATTACTGATACTAAACAATCAACTAAGTACTTACATAAAACAATAAAATACAAGGTATAAGCAATAAATCTGCCTGTTGGCCTGTTCCTCCATACACAGTTAAATTTTCTGAGAATGGTCTTAAATTCAAGAATTTTAAATATGTTATTTGGGTCGATTGCAGTATGTTTACACCAATGGATGAATTTGGAACAAGTTTGTAACGCACGAGTCTGCTGAAAGTCCGTAGATTTGCGCCCTAATTGCGCAGGGGGCAGAGCTCTCTGATATATATGTATATATATTTATTTATAAAAACACGTCAATACTTTGCAAATATCTACTGCCTCCAGATAACAGTTCGAATTGCTACAAAAATTGAATATTTTTCTGATTTCGACGATATAAATTTATTATTTATTATCCATTTATTTATTTATATTTTAGAAAATTCTCGTCCTATCGCCCGTTTTTTTTTCTTTTTTTCTTTAGTGACGCGTAAGCAATTAAATTGCAATATCATTTATTGTAACGATCGTTTAAAGAACAATTTGATGAGATTACAACTCGTTGTCTAAATCATCTGATGTAGATTTCACAAGCTTTTGATAGCTGAAAAAGATTTTTATATAAAAGAACATATTGAAATAATAGAATTTTATTAATGATGTAAAAGTGAATTAAATATGGATGTAAAAAAAAACATAAATTAATAATAATTTTAGACACAATTAGCATTTAATTTAGAGTAGATTCTTGAAAAAATTGTTAACCGTAAATGAAAAGAGGTTATACAGATCGATTTTTTTTTTTTTAAATATTCAAGCGTAACTTTCAACCAAATCTCCAATTTTCACCATTGTTTTTATTTTCTGTTAGGAGGTTAGAAAGGAGTCTTTTAGGAGGTTCAGTGAGAAAGGACTTATTCTCATGGCAGTACCATCTGAATATTACCAGAGTACAAAATAATTTTTAGGTGTCTGTGTGTCCGCCCGTTCCTCCGGGCTCCAACTTTTATAAAGAAATAAGCCAATTACCAAAATATTAGGCAAGGTTGTCAAGCTATCGTTTGTAGCAAATTGCACAATGGTCATTATTTGATGTTTCCAGTTAAAATAAGAAGTAAAGAATTATAACAATATAATAAATTATAACACCTTGTAATAGTATATTACTTTTAAATACTAAAGGTGTAAAATTAACAACTATAATATAAATTAAAATAACTTTTATTAGTTGTTTTACATGTTTCGACTCTTTCCGAGTCATTTTCAAAAACAAAATGAGAATATTCTAAAGCTGCACGGGCTTTGAGGTTATTATTTTCATGTACTTTTTGAAAATTACGCACGTTATCTATTATTTTTTACTTGATTGTTTATTTTCATATCTTTGACCATGGAGTAATTCTAGCCACAGTTTCGGTAAATTAAAAGATGCCGCATCGTTACATATTGTATTTTTGCGCGTGAGTATCTCTATGGTTTCTCTTATTATGGATGGATAGTATAGACTGGAGGGAAATATTATTTTACTTTCATTGAAATTTATTTGGATGGTTTCTTCTTGATATAATATTGATATATTCTTATGAGAAATCTGTAGGCTGAAATTTTGTATGTAAAGGGAGAACATGCGTTATTTGGTATGGTAGATTGGTTAGCCATGTTTTTCCGGAAAACAGCTCTGTCGATAGATTTATTTGTTCTTGTTCACATTACATCAAGGAATGGAAGACTTTTATTATGTTCAATTTCAATAGTGAATTTAATGTTATTGTCGATTGAGTTTAGTTGGTTTATAAATATTTTAAGTTCATCAAGACTATGCTGCCAAATTATAAAAATATCGTCAACATATCTGAGCCAAGTGTGAGGTGTTAAGTGAAATGTGTGTAAGAATGTGTTTCATAAGACGAGTCTTTATAATATGTACTGAAAATAAATTGAATAATGAATTAGATAATATTCGTAAAATTGCTTATAATAATGGTTTTAAAGTACACCATATTAATAAATTAATCATGGATATCACCAATAATAAGAAACCAGAAAAGAAAGATGATTCGAAAAAATACAAACTTTATACTCTGCAATATTATCCAAGCTTTTTTGAAAAATTAAAACACAGCCTTAAACGTTTCAATATCTGCTTAATAGCCAAACCACCTAAGAAATTAAAGAATATCATTTGCAGTAAAATTGACCCAATTAATTTTGAGAATTATTCAGGAGTATATGAAATACCTTTTATTAAAGAAGACGGATCTAAAAATTACTACATAGGCATGACCAGCAGGAAATTTAATTGCAGAAAAAAAAGAGCATATAGCTGATATTAAATACAATAAAAAAAAACTACAGCCCTGGCAAGATTATATCAAGAAGAAACCATCCAAATAAATTTCAATGAAAGTAAAATAATATTTCCCTCCAGTCTATACAATCCATCCATAATAAGAGAAACCATAGAGATACTCACGCGCAAAAATACAATATGTAACGATGCGGCATCTTTTAATTTACCGAAACTGTGGCTAGAATTACTCCATGGTCAAAGATATGAAAATAAACAATCAAGTAAAAAATAATAGATAACGTGCGTAATTTTCAAAAAGTACATGAAAATAATAACCTCAAAGCCCGTGCAGCTTTAGAATATTCTCATTTTGTTTTTGAAAATGACTCGGAAAGAGTCGAAACATGTAAAACAACTAATAAAAGTTATTTTAATTTATATTATAGTTGTTAATTTTACACCTTTAGCATTTAAAAGTAATGTAAAGAATTATTTTAAGATACTAAAGAACGAATGGAAATCGATGTTGAAGGCGCATTAAAAAATATCATACTAGCTAATTAGCGTAGCTATTAATTAATAGTTGATAAGGTTGTACATTTAATAACTTTAGACACCAATTAGCATTTAATTTACAGTAGTTTCTTGAAAAAAAAATATTATCCGCAAAACGTAAAGAAAAAGTGGTTATACAGCTCGAATTTGTTTTTTAAAGCGTAATTTTCAACCAAGTCTCCCATTTTCACCATTGTTTTCATTTTCTGTTAGGAGGTTAGAAAGGAGGCTATTAGGAGGTTCTGTGAGACAGGACTTATTCTCATGGCAGTACTATGTGAATTTTACCAGAGTCCAAAATAATTTTTAGGTGTCTGTGTGTCCGCCCGTTCCTCCGAGTTCCAACTTTTATATTAGAAGTAAGCCAATTACCAAAATATTTGGCAAGGTAGTCAAGCTGTCGTTTGTAGCAAATCGCACAAAGGTCATTATTTGATGTTTCCAGTTCAAATAAGAAGTAAAGAATTATTTTAAGATACTAAAGAAGGAATGGAAATCGATGTTGAAGGCGCATTAAAAAATATTATGCCAGCTAATTAGCGTAGCTATTCATTAATAGTTTGTACATTTAATAACTTTAGACACCAATTAGCATTTAATTTAGAGTAGTTTCTTGAAAAAGTTGTTAACCGCTAAACGTAAATAAAAAGTGGTTATACAGCTGGAAATTTTTTTTTAATATTCAAGCATAATTTTGAACCAAATCTCACATTTTCACAATTTATTTCATTTTCTGTTAGAAAATTCATGTTCTGCATGCATTCATTAAGATGACTTTTTTTTAATTATGTAATTGGTGATATAAAAGAAGAAACTTTTTATGCAAGAAAATAATAATAATAATAATAATAATAATAATAATAGTAATGCCTGTCCGTTCCTTTCAGCTCCAACTTTTGTGTTAAAAATAAGCCAATAAAAATAAAATTTGGAAAACCTCGAAAGCAAAGTTTGTTAAAATAAATTACCACTAGTAATTAAAAAAGTCCTTCCGGTCTGTACCGGGAGGAAAAGGTAACTTTCCTATATCTTCGTTTTAAAATTTTAGCTAATGTTACTCGAAAACAGAAAGCTAAATTGTAAAGAAACCGTTTACAAAAGATTCGTTAATACTGAATTTGAATAAGAAATTCGCCAAATTATTGAGCTATAGCCAAATTGGCTTCATTTATAAAGACTTAGTTTGGTCGCCAAATTTGGCGATATTTCGCCAATTGTCGCCAAGTTTGGCGAGAAATTGGCGCTGACGGATATGAATATATAGTTTTATGCGTATGATTAGGAAAATGATTACAACAATGAAAGAAAATAATTTTCAAGAAATCGCGTTCACTAAAACTCATAAATTAATCATTGGTTTTTTGTAATGTGCTGTCTTGTTTCAAAATGTCAGCCACCCTAGAATTTCAAACTGCTCTATCTCAGCCATTTTTTAAGATAGAGGCAAAACAAAAAATGCTCCGGAATCCTTGTATCAAGGCCTAACACGTAAGTATAAAATAAATTTGAATTTTTAACTTTTTTTGTATATTTATTTTAGTTTAAAATCTTTCAGCGACCGCCATCTTGAAACAAGATGGCGGACCAAGCTGGCCAACGAACTCGGTCGAGACATTAGTGACCTTAATACACACAATTGGTTTCATCAAAATCGATTTATAAATACGGGCGTTATCGTATGACATAGATCAGATATATATATATATATATTGTTATCTCGTGGTAATTTAGTGAGGTGTTAATTACAGTTTTTTGGATAATCGATGTGAGTGAAATATATTATATTTTCTTAATGGTTTTTTATTTCCTATTTAAATATTTCCAAATTTTAATATTTCCAATTGTTGTCTGGTAATAATTCAGTGTACCTGGATGATTCTACTGATCTTAGCATTATGCCAGTAGAATTATGAAACACTGAATTATTATTTAAAACACATGTGGGTGCATCCAGGCTGATGAGTACATGTGCATGTGTTTTTCCATGTCCAATTCATATTTAATTCTCATGTGGTCCAATTTTCCATTGTGTATGGTTCATATTTAATTTGTTACTTAATTGCAACTCCAATTTATATATTTTTTTTTTTCCCCTTTCTCTCTATTTCTTTTTTCAATATTCTTTTGGTATGAGTAAAATTTGGCCTATTACCATTGAAGCATCAGCTATGGTAATATTATGTTTGCACATGTTAATATTAGCTATGTGGTATTCTGTATACACAGTATCATTGATTATCTCTTTGGAGATTTAAGTAGAATAGAACTTGATATGTTTTTTGAAATTCATAGATATTATAATTATATATATATATATATATATATATATATATATATATATATATATATATATATATATATATGGATATATATATATATATATATGGATATATATATATATATATATGGATATATATATATATATATATATGGATATATATATATATATATATATATATATAAACATTTGAACGGAGTTTGGTTTTGGGGTCTGGGGGTCATGATCGGTAAAAATATATCGAAATTTTCCGGAATTGCTTTCCTCCGAACGGCTGCAATAGGTAGCTTTATACTTTTTTGTATTGAAAGCTACCTAATATTGCCAAAAAGGAAAATAAAATGTATAATTGTTGACTATGTTTAATAAATATATTAGGAACCTTTTGATTTACAGAAATTTTTAAGAGCAAAAAGCACAGTTCGGTCTTCGATAATCCATTATAGGAATGGTATTAGTCCAAACATGTTTCAAAAAATAAGCAAAGAAAGTGCATTTAATGCATTTTCGATTGCCAAAAAAATTAGTCTACTGCGAAAAAATACACAAAACTTTAACTATATATATATATATATATATATCTTTCTCTCAAAATATTGAAATATATAATACGCTTTCTCATTTCTAAATGTTTCGATGTGCCACTTTTTCTATGTAAAAGCATTTCTTATTGTGATTGTTAAATATGGAATGTATTTTTTATTCGAACAACAGAATTTGAAAACTCGCCTTTCCGTTTTTGAGATAAAAGATGAAGAATGGAATTTGATAAGAAAGGGGGATACTTTTTTTATTTCCTAGCTCTACAAAATGGAATAAAATTAGAATAAATAAAACTCACGGGGGAAGCAAATTGATATATTTTGTTAGGAAAATATGCAAAAGAAAAAAAAATATTTTTTAAAGCCAATTTTCCATTTGGCCTTACTATTTAGAAAAAGGTACTTCGCTGGTGCATGCTTATAATGTAATCTCTCTATATATTTTTTTAATAGTGTGCTAAATCAGAAAAAGGGCTGTTTCAGACATTTATTTTGTCATTTTTTTATGCAAAAGCAATGAATGTGTTTTTGTAGTGTTATTTCAACTTCAGGTCTAAAGATATTAAAGTAACAAGATTTTTGTCTTAAACTAGCAGAATCACCTGGCTTTGCGCGAGTTAACATAAATTAAAATACAATAATACGACAATAACAATGACGGAGCTTTGTGTATTCTCGACCCTAAATCGATAAAAAAGGACAATTAGAAAAAATAGCGTTACTTTGACTCAATCATAGTAAAATTTCTCAGCTTTATAAATGAAAATGCGCATTTTCTTTGCGGATACAATAGAAAAATATACGATTTTCCTGGAAAAAAAATCAACCAAACGTCGTAACATTTTGCGAAATTTGCTTTCATATGGCATCTGTCTATATTATAAAACAAAAACATATCCGTGATTAATGTCGAGATCATATTGACGGCCTAACCATTAAATTTTGCTTCTACTGCATTTTTGTAACTACTAAATATCGCATATTTCAATTTTTAAACTGTTAATTAAGAAATAAATGCACTTTCTAATGTAGTTTGAAAAGTGTATCTCAATTTACTGATTTTTTATGGATTTTAAAGTAATGTTAAAGTATGTATATTTTTTAATCTGTGTCCAACCCAATTACGAAATATTAACTTATTTGATCTTTATAAAGTAAAGACATTTACTTCTAAACATAGCACATTAAATTTTTATGTAGTCGAATAAAAAAATTGTATTTTCAATGTTATTTGTTTGAAAAGCATATCTCAATTTTCTGATGTTTTATGGATTGTAAAGTAATTTTCAAGAATAGATATTTTTAAATCTGCGTGCGACTCAATTACAAAAGATTAACTGGTTTGCTCTTAAAACAATGTAAATAATTCAGCATTTGTTGTTTTACGTGTAATATTCCATAACTAAATTGCCAAATAAAATTAAAACTTAAAAAAATAAAGAAATGAAATATGGAAGCCCCGCATAATATTAGAAGGAATGCGCAAAATATATTAATTTCATAGTCTTAAATGTTTTAATATCATTTATTAATTACACCAAAATCAATATCACTAAAGAAAATATTTTATTATTTTTTTAGTATTCTAAAAAAACTATAAAATTGGAAAGCTTCCAGATTTTATTAAATAGCGTGCCTTTAATTTTAACAGCAAAAATAAAATAAAATAATGGAAACATGGAGTTAGTAAAAATGACATTCAGGAGTATCTTAATATTTACTTTTAAGTTGGTTCTAAATTGCATAACCGAACCACTACAGTAACATTTAAAAAATTATTTCGTGTGGCTTAAACGTAATTGTGGGTAAGCCTCTACTTTATGGATAATAATAAACGTTAATTTCTGAAAATTCAAGAATTTTCACTGATAATGAAACATTATTTTAAAATTGAAAATTAAATTTTCATTAATAAAAATTAAATCTATATAATGATTAGATGAAAGTTTTTATGTAATTTTATATGTACTTTTAGACGTTAAGTTTTTGTTGAAAAAGAAAGAAATGACCCACTCTTTAATATAAATCAAAGAAAATGTTATCACTTCTCCTAAATCAATAAAACACTTAGCAATATAACGTATATCTATACGTTATATTGCTATAAAAGATGATTCATTGTCACCAACAGTAAAATTTGTTTGCAAATTTTCAGAAAAATCAGTTCGTTAGATATGTATTTCAATCACAAATATCAAATGATGTTTTCGTGTTTGAAGCATGCCTTTTATAAGGCCCTTAAACTAAAAGAATATTGCACCGTCGTCAACAATGAAAGTGCAAAATTTAATCAAAATCGATTCGCTATTTAAGTGATTTCCATCATAAAAGTATAATAATGTGTTTGCACCCCCCCCCCTTCACTGATTAGGTACGACCCTGATTTTTGTACGCCCATATACATTGTCGTCGACAATGAGCTTTTGTGTAATATTTGAGGAAAATCGAATCAACGGGTCAAAAAAATCGATTGCAAGATGTGACCCTGAGAGACAACGAATGACGTTTAAATTAAAGTGTATAAAAAGAGGAATTTGCGTGTTGTGTGTTTTCTTTTTAAAAAAAATGATGAAAAATTATGATTGAAAAAATTTATTTAAATTTAATTGTAGAATATCAAATAGGACTGCGTTATCACCAGTAGCGTAACTATATGGTAGCTGGGCTGGGATGGCAAATGACACTTGTCCCAAAAGTTCAGGGGGACCCATAATAACTTTCGAGCGTAAAATGTCAAAAGAAAACCTTTCATATTTTATGAATTGCGTATTTTAGGGATTATGATTGGAAACTACAATGAATTTTACTGTAAAAATTAAAGTTTTAAAAGTGTTAATAAATTCAGATTGTCTGGCCATGTCTGCCCATGTTCTAAATCGCGTAAATATAATCAGATTGACATGTATTTGATTTATGCTAGAGCTTTGTCACGGCATGTTCGGTATTAAAAAAAAAGTGTGTAGCACTTACAGTTAGTTTACAGGAGCACTCAATAAAATTCCGCGACATTATAGTCTACGAAAAAAATTGTTTGCAGTTATTTTAATGATGTTTAACTATTTCAAATATCTTGAAAAAAAAAAATATATATATATATATGACTTGTATGCTCTACAAGATTCTTACTACAGAATGTGGTGCTCATAGCATTTATTGTTCGTTTACAGGGCACCACAAATGAATTCGATTACAGTACTGTCTGCAATAATTTCGGGAAGTGCATTTTAAATTGTGGTATGCGTTTTTAAATTTAACTAAAGTTTTGCATATTACTTGGTGTGTATAAATCTTATAGATAATATGCATTGCTGCACACAATAATTCGAGTATATTTCCGCCAGTGTTGAATTCAAACACTTTTCCCCGGGAGGGATTTCTGTGGCTGAGGGGGGGACATTGTAGAGTTCCGGGGGGGAATGGCAATTTTTAACCATTAAAAGCATAAAATCTCACATCTTCCGGGGGGACATTTGAATGCTCCGGGAGGGGGGGGGGGATGTCCCCTCCTGAATTCAATACTGATTTCTGCTTACTGGCGGAAATTGATGAAAGGGAATTTCCAACTGTGTTATTCTTTTCCTAACTGAACTAAGTTTTGCCTACTATGTAGTACGTACACAAATCTATAGGTACTATACAGGGTTGCATAAAAGAATTCAGATATGTTTCCGACTATACATAGTATTTGCTTAAAACCATTTTTCACCTAATTAAACGGTGAAGTTTCGTTATCTAAATACGTTTGAAAGTGTTTCATAATATATACTTTATGCATGTTTTTTGTTTTGTTTTGTTTTGTTTTTACTTTGTCTGTCCATTTTCTATTTAGTACCATGAAAAAACGCTCAACCAACCAAAAAACCTGAAAAATGTTTACATTAGATTTGTTTATTTGATATAGATTCCTGCTCATTTTTTTTTCTATTTTTATTGTGTTTGTAAGTGTGGGTGTGTAGCAATTGCATGTATATGTGATATTGATTTTTATCTCTAATATTTTTTTTAATGCCTTGTTAATGTTAGGACCTTCGGTAGCATAATAATTTTCTATTCTTATAAATTGTTATATCAGTCGTTATATTTTCATTTTCATTTTCATCTTTTGATAATAGTAAAACGATTAATTCAGCTTACCTGAAATTTGCCTTCGCGCTAAGATTTATTCACAGTATTATCCTGATACTTATCCTTTCGAATCATTGTCGTATCACTGTTTTGGAATAAGAAACAATATTAGTAGTAAATAACAAATTGGCATGTAGTAAGTAGATATCCATTTAGTTTGAATATAATATTATTATTCACTTTCTTGGCTGCATATATACATTTATATCGCGTTTGGAGACTACTTAAAAATGCTCCAATTTTACATTAAATTTGAGATATATACATCGTATTTACACGGACGTCTTTACGGTACGGTTACATTTTGCATACTGAGAAAGTTTTGTATTAAGTTCACACGCGCGATATCAGTTGAAGGTTGAAGAGGCAGTCTGGAGTATTTCTGAGTTGATTAGTTTCGACATAAGGTCCATCTGGTTTTATTCAGTTTGGTTCGCAGTTGCGGTCATTACTTGAGGTACTAGAGTTAATTGGGGTCTGGTTTTTAACAGTTAGTGTTTTTCACTGCGATGTTTATAAGTATGCACTCAGTAATGTTCGATGCGTTCTTTCCATCGTTCACAACACGTGGAGATTATTAATGGCGTAAAAAGGTTTCTCCTTTAGTTAAAGCATATGTTATATCTTTTCTATTTTTTGAAAAAAAATCGAAAATTTTTGTTTCATATTTTTATTTCTTAAACGCTCAAAAATTTTGTGGTACAGCAGTTTTCTCGAAATTCGTATTGGTTCAAAAGTTTTCTGCCTTTTGGTGTTGCAGTGAACAGTAGATTGCTGTTATAACCTAGGCAAGCAATAAGAAAGGATTTTTGAAAATTCAGAAAGTTTTAGGTCATTTCGCCATAGCTCAGCAGCAGTTTTAGGTAGGAGCGTGAAATTCAGAAAACAAATTTACTAAAACGATGGTTAAACACGTATTTCCGTGATTTTAGAAATTCACTCTCTAAGGGAGTTAAATGGGGGAACAGGTAAAAAATGAATGAATCTTGCAACAATACACTTAAAAAAATAAAGTCGCAACAATAGTTACAACACAGAAATTATAACAATGAAATTACAATAATGAAATACATAAAATACAGCTAAACCAATCTGCTAAAAAATATTTTAACACGTATTTCAGCTATTTTAGCGATTTCGTCGCCAACATCGGCAATGAACTCGATTATCGAAGATTAGACAAATAAGACAACTATTGCTGATTTTTTATTATATATTTTGCGTAAAGACATTTTTCCAAGGAGGTCGACTATCCATCCGAGCAAAGCCAGGACTGGTCGCTAGTCTATCCTATAAATCGATTTTTATAGCAAATTTTACGCCCATTCTCCTTCCCCTCCAGCCTCCCCCCACCTTTTTTCTTTTTCTTTTCTTTCTTTCTTTTTCTTTTTTTTTTCTTTTTTTTTTTTTTTTTTTTTTTTTTTTTTTTTTTTCAAATATGTGATTCAAATATACATTACTTTTTGCGAATTTGCTTCATTTTCTTAATTTAAACATGTTATTAAAACAATTTTTATATTTTACGTATGTAATAAAATGGTAATAGTTACAAAAATAATTTAGAAATAATAGAGAATATTTTTCCTTTTGAACTGCCGTATAACCAGCAATTTTTATCCCTTCCAACTTGAGAAAAATAGTGGAAATTAGATAACAGCAAACGCTGTCTTTTGCTTTCTTGTCTCATCCTGAAAATGGGATAAAAGAGAACGGGAAAAAAAAACTTTCTGAAAACAAAGCACCTTATTTTTAAGCTGTTTGTCTTTTTCATTTTTTTTTTCTTTCTGGACTAACAATTCAGAATCAGAATGTGTTAGTCTTGAAAGAATATTTGCAGTCGTTTTGAATAAAAAAATAATATTTTATCTCTACAGAAGGTCGTGCATATATGGGAATGATTTTCAGAGTTAATTTCTACGCATAAATGACATTTGCAACAATTTGACTTAGTTGGACAGCCTTGACTTTTGGCTATAGCTCTGGCTCGAAATTTCTATGATAATAGAATTTCCTTGTTGTAGTCATGTCAATTTTTCCCTATACCTCTTGTAAAACTTTCCAAAGTCTTTTCAATGTTCGTGAATTCATTTAAACAATCCAAATGCATAAAATGGTCATTGATGAAGGGAGGGATACGTCAGGTGGCCACCACATTTAAATTGAGACACAATTTATTTCTGTTTGGGATTCTTGCTTTGCTAAATATGCGTCAGTTGAGTTTTGGAAGAGCGGCTGGGATACTTTGTTCTTATTAAGGACAATTAATGTTTTTTTTTTTTTTTTAACTGGAATTTCTTTTTTAAAAATATGTTCTAAAATATTACATGTCACTCTTTACTGATAATAAAGTGAAATCACCTTAGCTTTACTGCCTTTTACCTTTAATTTAATTTCATAACAAAATCCAGCAGCAATCATAAATTCTTTTGGAAATATGCCTTTACATTCACAAACCCATTCCCTTTTTTTTTGTTTTTATTAATTGATAAAAATTACTCTTCTTTTGATAAACTCACTTAACACATTGACGGACAGTAAGAACAAGTGAAGTTCGAAAATTGACACTATATGTTTTTGTAATTTTTAGAATATTAGAAATATAGTTTTACTCTTTCTGCTTAAATAAACTTAATTTTGATTAATTCAGCACCTTTAATTAGGTTGCACTACTCCCTTCACAACCACGTCAGGGTGGCTAGTGGTCAGGGAAAAATACAATCAAAAGAAGTGATAAACACCAGTATATTCTTATAGAAAAATTTATGTTGATTATTCGATCAAATAATCAATTTGAATATTTCTATAAGAATATACTGGTAATTACCATTTTTTTACTGTATTTTTCCCTGACCACAAGCCACCCTGCACGTGCATACTGAAGCTGCAACTCGTATAACAGGTGGAAAACGAACTTCAACCTAAAAAATTGTTTCCAAAACATGACACTGGGCTCCTATACTTGTACGCCGGTAAATGCACATTTGTGCTGCTATAGCCGTAGTGTCTAAAAACGACCATTTCGTTTTGGGCGGCTATAGCCGTCATGTTACATTGTGAACTTCGCTTTGACGGCTATAGCCGCAAGTGTCCGTCAACGTGTTAAATAAAGCCATGCTTCGTCCAGTCTTACGATACATTTTTATTTATCACCACCTATGTGTTTGTTAAAGCGAGCGTTACAAAGCGCTGTCCACAACACATTGGAAGACTTTGGAAAGTTTTCCAAGAGGTGTGAGAGAAAATTGATCTGATTGTGCTAAGACAAAAATCGACTATGATGGAAATTTCGATCCAGAGTTATAATCAAAAGTCACGACTATACAGAAGAATAAAATTGTCGCAAAGAATAGGGCATATATTTTCAAAAATTAACTGTGAAAATCATTTCCATAAAGTGTGAACGACCTTCTGTATGGCATATCCGAAATACAATCGACCTTAGTGGTAGTGGTTATATGGTGGCCCAATATTGCGTTAATCAGAAATACTTCAAGTGAAATACACTGTTGAATAAATATTGGTCTTATATTGAAAGTATTTGCATTGAAATGCCGAAATATTGGCTTAACATTGGAAATATTTGTAATGAAACGCGAACGTTGTAAGATTATAATGAGCTTCACAGAGAAAATATTGGCAATGAAACGGTGAAATATTTCTTTTCATTATTGGTGCAATGTCGATAACTAATAAACAACCCTATGCTGGAACATTATCTCATACTAATATTGCTAATATCAGCCAGGATATGACAAATGCAAACAATACTGGCCAATATATTTTTCTATTAGGGGGGGGGGGGGATTACCTCATTAAAATAACATTTCGACAGCATAAATTATCCTGTGTATTCTATAAACCAGTATCACATAGTCACATATTTAAACAATAATTAAAACTATTAAAACATAATATACATTAATATATACCAACCTGGAATGATTCTAAATAATAAACTTTTACGCAAACTGGAAAATTCGCTCAACACAACAGAAATCAGTGGCGGCTCGTGGTTATTCAAATGGGGGTTCACAATACATAAATTGCGAAAATCAAATCAGCAGGTACGACTTGATGTACAGGTTGAAATCCATTTGAGTTTGAAGAACCCGTTTCGAAGGTTCGTTCGGAAAGAGGTTTGTTTAGAAGAGAACGAGCCCCATGGCGGTAGAGGGTGAACTAAAAGATGTTTTAATCATTCGAGGTTAGTTTGAAAAGATCGACCAGCAAAGCGGGCGTAGCCTGCTAGTACAATATAATTATCAATCAATGTCTGATTTTAAGCTTTAATATATAAGAGCAGCAAGCGTATAAAATTAAACTATTAAATCTTTTTGAACAATCACAACAAAATATATTAAAAAGAAAGAAACAACAAATCAATTTTACAAGTCGACCAAATACCCTTTTTTCTTCACTGGGTGGAAAGGCAATTTAAACTCCTCCCCTTCTTTTTTTGAAACACAACAGTATTATCAGCCAGCCGGTCGACATTTACAAATTTCATGCGTTTTCGTTTTATTCAACTTCATATTGATCGTTAACACTTTTTGTAACTTTGATGAAATGTGCATTAAAACATTATTTTTTTCTGCTCATATTATGCTTTTTATATGTATCTTATTAAATTTGTGAGACAAAATGTTTATATTTTATTCATAAATTTAATATCTAAAAAAAAATCTGGATGTTTATGGTTTAATTAAATAACTCTGCATTATATATTTTGACAGCTGATATAGCAAGGCTTGTTTGTTAAACAAGTTTGTTTGATTCTGTGCTGTAGTTTTTGTTTGGTGTCCTATCAAATAATGGAAAGTCGAAAGCAGCACTTTCGGCATATTTTACTTTTTTACTATTGAAAAGGTAAAAATGCCATTCAAGAAAGAAAAAAAAAATTAGTCGATGCGTATGGAGAAGATGTATTGAAAGAACGACAGTGCCAAAACTGGTTTGCAAAATTTCATTCTGGAAATTTCTATGTTGAAGATGCACCGCGTTGTGGAAGGCCAGTTGAAGCTGTTGAAGACAAAATAAAGGCACTGACTGATGCAAACTGACGGAGAAACCTTTTTATGCCGTTAATAATCTCCAAGTGTTGTGAACGATCGAAAGAACACTTAGAACATGTTAAAAGCGAGACCCCAATTAACTCTAGTGCATCAAGTGATAACCGCAGCTGCGAACCAAAGTGAATAAAACCAGATGGACAGTATGTTGAAACTAATCAACTAAGAAATACTGCAGACTCCCTCCTTCAACCTACAATCTGATACCGCGCGTGAGAACTGAACTCAATAACCATTTTACTCAGTATCTAAAATGTAACCGAACAGTAAAGACGCTCATGTAAATATGATGTAAATACCTCAAATTTAAAGTAAAATTGGAGCACTTTTATGCAGACTCCAAACGCGATACAAATGTATATATAAAGCCAAAAATTTCAATAATAATATTATATTCAAAGGAAAAATGGATCTACTTACTTCACTCAATTTATTATTCTCTACTAATACTGTTTATTACTCCAAAACAGTGATACGTCAATGAATCGATAGGATAAATATCGGTGTAATACTGTGGATTACTCTAAGCGCAAAAGGAAAACTTCAGGTAAGCTGAACTAATCTTTTTTACCATTATCAAAAGATTAAAATGTAAATTAAAATAGGAAGACTGATATAACAATTTATAAAGATAGAAAATTTATTATGCTACCGACGGTTCTCTAACAAAGATTATGAAAGACAGAATAAAGAATATCCCAGTATTAAAAACGATAATTTAACCATCTTCTAAAAATATAATAATAAATAAAAGAACACTAAAAAAGAAATAATGAATGCTATAAAAGAAAATACTCAATTTATTGAAAAACTCAATTCTACAAATTATAGTACATGGAAGTTCAAGATGCAGATGTTCCTGATTAAAGAGGAACTCGATGATATTATAGCACAAGATCCACCGGATCCACCCGACCTTGCATGGCACAAAAAAGATCGCAAGACTAGGGCTCTAATAAACTTAAGCATCGATGATTCTCAAATCGTAAATGTAAAAAACTTAGATACTGCCAAATTAACGTGGGAAGCTCTGAAAAATATACATGAGAGAAGCAATCTATCTAGTAAGCTTTACCTGTTACGGAAATTATACAATACTAAATTAGCGGAGGGTGGAAACATAATCACGCATATCACTAATATCTTGCAAATTATAGATAAAATTAATGCCATTGGAGAAAATATTAGCGATTCACATATTTCCGCGCTATTTCTGTGTTCTCTTCCCCCCAGTTACAATACTTTGATAAATGCGTTGGAGGCCAGAAAATGAGCTCACCCCTGATTTTATCAAAAACAAATTAACGGACGAATATAATCCTAGATATGAAATGTCAGAACAATCACATAGCGGATATAACAACAATGAGAGAGCATTTAAAACAAATAGGAGATATACACACACTGAAAATAAAAGAGAACAAAAATATTGCAACAACTGTAAAATGAAAAATCATTCCACTTACGAATGCTGGCACTACAAGAGCAAAAACACGGTACAATCCGGAAATCCTCGTAAAAATCAATTCAAAAATAAAAAGAATTTCTCAACTTCATTATGTTATGAAAAGACCGAAACTCGTAGGGAAAATAAAATTCCAAATGAAAGAAAATACGCAAATGATCAGACGCAAGATAAAGCATTAATCACCGAAAAAGTAGGCAAAAATAACTGGATTCTCGATTCAGGATCTACTTCGCACATTTGTAACGATAAAAGCCTATTTAGTAAATTTATTGATTATAATAAAACTTCAGTAACGATCGCGAATGGTAATAAACTGACAGCGTTAGGTTCAGGAGAAGTTTTTATAAAAACATTAACCCCCGAAGGAAAAGAAAAACTAACAAAATTACGCGAAGTGCTTTATGTCCCAGACTTAGAGTCGAACCTATTTCGGTTAGTAAAGCCGCTAAAAACGGGTGTAAACACTTCGACGATAATAATATGAGATTTGATCTTTGATGAAGAAATATATATTAGGGCGAAAAATGAGAAAAATTTATACATTATTGAAGAAATGGACGATGTGGAAGAACCACAAAATTATGTAAACATAACGTATAACTGTGACAGCAAACAATGCATAGATCTCTGGCATTGCAGACTCGGTCACAGATTATGACGCGATTAAATCAATAATAACAAATCAACTTGCGGACGGAATAAAGATAGGAAATTGTAAACATCAAAATAAAACATGCGTAACTTGTATCGAAACTAAATTAACTAACATGCCGTATCCTAAATCAGCAACAAACCGAGCTACTAATATTGTGGATTTGATCCACAGTGACGTATGTGGCCCTCTAGATACACCGACTTTAGGCGGAAAAATTTATTTTATGACTCTTATTGATGATTATTCCCGATATACTATGATATATTTATTATCTAAAAAGAGCGAAGTTGCTGAAAAGATAAAAGAGTATATAACAATGATATACAATCAGTTCGGTAAAAAACCTAAGGAAATTAGATCGGATAACGGTTGTGAATATGCAAATCAAGAGATAGATGAATACTTAAAACAGAACGGAATTTTACACCAATTGACGGTCCCGCATAATCCGAGCCAGAATGGAGTTACGGAGAGAAAAAATAAAAGTTTATTAGATATGACTAGAAGTATACTATCAAAAGCAAAATTAAGCAAGCATTTTTGGGGTAAAGCCATAAACACCGCAACATACTTACAAAACCGACTCCCAACTAAAGCAAATAACAACAGAACACCTTACGAATTATGGAAAGCAGTTAAACCGAATTTAAAACACTTAAGAACATTCGGTTGTAAAGCGCTATTTTACGTCGATAAAGTAAATAGAGAAAAACTTGATAACAGGGCTCAAACCGGAACGTTCGTAGGTTATGACACACGATCGACTGGTTATAGAATTCACACACAAGGAAAACAAATTATAATAGCGAGAACGGTGAAATTTCTTGAAAATGAAAATGTACACTCAGATAACATTGAGGAGATACAAAACACCACAAAAACATCCGATGACAATACACAATTACCGGATAGACATGAAAATCACTTAGAAATAAAACTTGACAGCGAGGAGACACCATCCGAGCCCAAACAGCAACCAGTTGAACCAAGAAGGTCTAATAGGACAAATAGAGGCGTTCCTCCTGACAGATATGTCTGTCTCATAAATAGTTCATCTGAAAACATTCCCGAAAATTGGGAAGATATCGAAAAAATGGAAAATACTAATGCTAAACAAAACTGGATAAAAGCAACACAAAATGAAATCCAATGCCTAAGAAAAAATAACACTTGGACTTTAACAGATCCACCACCCGGAACAAAAATTATCGGTTCAAAATGGACTTTTAAACTAAAAAAGGACAATTTAGGAAATATTCAAAGCTATAAAGCGCGTTTAGTAGCACAAGGATATAGTCAAAGATTCGGGATTGACTATGATCAAACCTTCGCACCTGTAGTTTTGCACGCTACAAGAGTCAACCGCGGCGATGAGAGAAAAGTTTGTAAACTTCAAAAGGCCATCTACGGTCTTAAGCAAGCCTCAAAGGCCTGGTACACCAAAATATCGGAAACACTCCCAAACAATAATTTCATACAGAGAAAAAATGATCCATGTCTGTACTTTAAATCAAATCAAGAAAATCCGATATATATCATCATTTATGTAGATGATATCCTGATAGCAGGAAAGGACAGTGATATCGAAGAAACAATGAACCAACTTGAGAAAGAATATGAACTGAAAAACTTAGGAGAAGTGAATAATTACCTAGGCATAAACATTAATAAAATCAACGATACATATTACCTAAACCAAAACAATAAAATACACGAACTAGTGAAAAAACTGCATCTGAACCCATGATTGCTGGATTCAACAGACTTGAGGACGATGATAATCTCTTACCTAATAACACGAAATATCAACAAGCCACAGGCACATTACTGTACATATCAACAATCACGCGTCCTGACATATCTGCCGCAGTCAACATATTATGTCGTAGAAACGAAACACCACACCAAAAGGACTGGACAGCAGTGAAAAGAATCATTTCATACCTTAAAACTATAGAAAATTTGAATTTAACTCTTAACGCAAACAGCAAGCCCATTTTAACGGCATACGCCAATGCAGATTGGGCTGGTGACTTGAAAACACGTAAATCAACGTCAGGAAATTTATTCATGCTAGGAAAATCGACGATTTACTGGATCACAAAAAGGCAGAATTGCATTGCACTTTCGTCAGCCGAAGCTGAATACGTTTCAGCTAGCAACGCAGCACAAGAACTAAGTTGGATAACAAACTTGCTTATATATAGCGACCTCAACATTCCACAAAACTACCCATCACGATATTTGAGGATAATATGTCCTGTATAAAAATGACTGAAAATGATAAAGATAATAAGCGATCCAAACACGTCGACATACGTTTCCACAACATCAAACTTATGAAAGAAGAAGGAAAAATTAATTTACAATACTGCCCCACTGAAGAAATGATAGCCGACACCCTCACCAAACCCAATCCCAAGCCTGTGTACGAAAAATACCGTAAGCAACTGAATCTTCAACCATTCCCCACACAGGAGATTACGGGGGAGTGACGGAGAAAACTTTTTATGCCGTTAATAATCTCCAAGTGTTGTGAACGATCGAAAGAACACTTAGAACATGTTAAAAGCCAGACCCCAATTAACTCTAGTGCATCAAGTGATAACCGCAGCTGCAAACCAAAGTGAATAAAACCAGATGGACATTATGTCGAAACTAATCAACTAAGAAATACTGCAGACTCCCTCCTTCAACCTACAATCTGATACCGCGCGTGAGAACTGAACTCAATAACAGTTTTACTCAGTATCTAAAATGTAACCGAACAGTAAAGACGCTCATGTAAATATGATGTAAATACCTCAAATTTAATGTAAAATTGGAGCACTTTTATGCAGACTCCAAACGCGATACAAATGTATATATAAAGCCAAGAATTTCAATAATAATATTATATTCAAAGAAAAAATGGATCTACTTACTTCACGCAATTTATTATTTTCTACTAATACTGTTTATTACTCCAAAACAGTGATACGTCAGTGAATCGATAGGATAAATATCGGTGTAATACTGTGGATTACTCTCAGCGCGAAAGGAAAACTTCAGGTAAGCTGAACTAATCTTTTTTACCATTATCAAAGGATGAAAATGTAAATTAAAATATGAAGACTGATATAACAATTTATAAAGATAGAAAATTTATTATGCTACCGACGGTTCTCTAACACAAACAACTCGTGATATTGCTGAGAGATTAAAGTTATCGAATTTGACTGTTCATGATCACATGAAACGCCTTGATTTAATTGTAAAACTCGCCATATGGGTTCCACATGTTCTTACAGAAGGAAATTTGCTCCATCGGATTTGTTTCTGAAATGTCAAGAAAATTATCGATTTTTGAAGAGAATTGTTACTGAGGACGAGGAATGGGTTGTGTACAACAATGTTAAATGCAAGAGATCTTGGAGAAAAACAGATGAACTGGCTCAAAGCACTTCGAAACACAGTATTCATCAAAAAAGTTATGTTGTCTGTTTGATTGGATTTCAAGGGAATTTTTTTTAGCTTCTATCGGACAATACCACGATCAATTCTGAAGTGTACTGTCAACAATTGGACAAACTGAATGATTCACTGAAACAGAAAAAGGCAGAATTGATCAACAGAAAAGGTATAGTGTTCATCAAGATAATGAGAGACCTCATACAAGTTTGGTAACTCGCCAAATGCTTTTAAAGCGTGGATAGGATGTACTACTGCACCCACCATATTCTGAAGATCTGGCACCTTCGGACTATTACTTGTTCCGGTCTCTACAATTTTTTTTTAATGGCAAAACGTTTGCTTCAAATGAGGGCGTCAAAAATGACTTGGATCCATTTTTTGCCAGCTAAGATCAAAAGTTTTATGAGTGTGAAATCATGCAACTGCCAGAAAAATGCCAAAAGGTATTGGACCCAAATGTAGAATATATAATTCAATAAAATATTTATATACTATAAGAAAATATTCTTTCATTTACACCAAGAAAAACGAAATTACTTTCCGAACAACCCAATACATACAATGTAAATTATTTAATAACTAACAACAAATACCATCTAAATGTATTCACATGTTTTCGCAATTTTTAACGATTTTTCAAAAACAGAAATAGAATATGTATGAGATAAATTTAAAATAAATTATGCTTAAAAAATATTGTTTCACAATCTACCTTAAGCACGTTAAAACTGTAATATGTATTAAGCCAAATTTCAAACCTAATAAAATTTCAAAGCTGTTATCTGCAATGACAAATATTATTATTATTATTTTCTATTTCATAATATTCTGAATGCTCCAAAAGGGACTAGATAATTTCCGAAACGTTCAGTTAAATTCTGTTTTTTACATTCTTTTATCTGACCTAACTTGATTTTCGTATGTAAAGATGGACTTTTGTAATGGAAATTTCGCTCACTTCCTGATAAGCTAGAATTATAAAAATTACGTACATAGGTGTATTTACGATAACAGTACAACATTTTAATATTTTTAGAACTTAACTATATAAATTAATAAATTAAATTTAAAGCATTTTTCAGTTAAACAACAGTAGGGGATAAATCGTCAGAAATTCTTTATGGTTTCAGGGTATACGAGTTGCACAAACAATGGAGTTAATGATGCGCCAAACCACGCTCACTAAAAATAGGCCAACCGGCTGTAAAACTGCAATAACAGGATTATTTTAAAGATTAAAAAGTAGAAGATAAAAAATAAATAACACAAAAATAGTGTAACAATACTTTTGAGTAAGCTTTTATCAATTATTAATTTAATATTTATTACATTATGATTATACCCTGAGAAAACAATTTAGAAATCCTAAATATATAGTTTAAATAATGTTTCTTTTTCTTTCCTAACGCCATATCTTAAAAAAAGAAACAGAGCAAAAATTATATATCGATTACTTTTAATTAAAGTTCAACTTTCAAAAAGCTGGAAAAAGAGAACCACTGATCAGAATGACCTGAAATTTGACTTTAATATACGCGAATAAGAGGGAAATTGTATGATATAAGAAAACAAATTAGTTCGAAAATTTTTCAATAGATGGCACTTTACTCTTCTTAATATACAAAATAAAAAACGTGTCATACGCTCCACACATTACATCTGTTATAAAAATCCGGAGTACCTGCCGTTTCCCTCATATTGCAAATATGCATATTGAAAAGCTCATCATGACTATCTCAATAAAGGATCACGCTCTGCTTGTGAAGCTGTTTTAACAAGAATGTTGACAGTGCGGCAGTAGCTCTGAAGATGCTCCGGGCAGTAAAGGGAAACAAGGCTGTGGCACGATGGCTGCCAAGGTTCTAGAGAAAATCATTAAGAAATTCGAAGACACAGATTCATTTGAAGTGAAATCTGGCAGAGGAAGGAAACCAATTGCTTTAACGGCAGTAGAAAATGTGGCCACAGCATTGCAGGAAAACACGAGCAGTGGTATGAGAAGCTGCAGTGCGCGGGGGTCCGATTGTTAGATATGCCTGTGAGCATGGTGCATAAAATTTTACGAAACATCCTGCATTGCTATCCATTCAAAATTAACCATGATCAGGAGTTGCATCCTTCTGACTTGCTAGCACGACATTTTTGTTCTGAAATTTCTTGCTCGCATGGAAGTAGACAATGAATGGCCATGGAACATTTTGTGGGCAGATGAAACCCAATTCTATCTCCAAGGTTATGTCAATACTCAGAATTGCAGAATATAGGCAACAGAAAATCCATTCGGACATGAACGAGTACCTCTTCATTCTGCCAAGGTGTGGGTTTACGTCATCGTTTATCGTAAGGTCATTCTTTTTTAAGCAGATTGGTCCTACGGGTTCGGTTACCTGTACCGTCAATGGTGAACACTATGAGACTATTTTGGGCAACTACGTCTTCCCCGCACTTCAAGAGCGTGAATGTCTGCGTAGCATAATTTTCATGCAATATAGATCTCCTCCACACATTCCAAATTCAGTAAAGTAGCTGCTCAAGATGCATTTTAGAAATGATAGAATTCTCATTTTCAAACAGTCTCGCCGCCAAGATCACCTGAGTTTAATCCTTGTGGTTTCTGGCTTTGGGGTTATCTGAAAAATATTGTCTTCAATGGTTCGAGTACCAACTTAGCTGAATTGAAGACACGCATTGCGTAATACATTCACAACGTCACCACCGATGCACTTCGATCTGTCGTGGAACATGCTGTTTCTCGGTTTCAACTTGTGGAAGAAAACGGTGGACACCATATTGAATATTTCTTAATGAAGTCTCGCGACAGTTAAAAATCGATTTCATTGTTGCTTTTTCTACAGTTTTTGGCCTCGGGACAGTTAAAAACTGATTTTTCTCATCTGATGTGGCAACACCTTGTCGCGGTGGATGGGTTTTTCACTAAGAGTGCCACAACTGCTGAATGACTTGGAAGTTATTTTTTCAGTAAGTAACTGATACAGTCATGCGAATTGAATAGTACAGTTTTTTTAACGTGGAACTCACGCAATAACCGTCTCATTGGAATTCCAATGGCACTGGTAGCCAATCCCATTTACGTTATAAAAGTAAAGCGCCATCTGTATCAAAAATTTCTAAGAATTTTTAATGCCATACCATTTCCCCCTTCTTCGCGTATATTCAGGTCAAATTTCAAGCCATTCTGAACAGTGCTTCTTTTTTAACAGCTTTTTGAAAGTTAAACTTTAATTATAATCCTCTTGAATATTTTTAATTCGCTAGTTCACCTTTAGTACTATATTTTCCATAATCGGGACACACACCAAATTAACGTATCACAATGGGATAATTTAAATACCATATGAGTTGCAGTCATGAAATTAAGTGTGATTTTTAAGATAAACATTGAGTTCTTATAAAATAGTATTTATTATTTTTTTTTACTTTTAAACTTATTTTTTCTTTATTATTCAGAAGTGGAACACTTAGAAATTTTACCATGCATACAGACACAGAAGAATAATTGGTAGCAATGGACGCACTTTATTATTGAATTAACGCTCAATTTCTGCGCACTAAATGATCTCCGGTGGAAAAGCCGAACATGGCCTACTTGTACGAGACAAGTCAGCTAGTACTTATTGTAAAAAGTGTAATAAAATTAGGTTTTGACATCTCTCTGAATTGTTCAGATATTAAATCGAAAAGAAAAGAAAACTAAATCAAAATATTTTAACTTCTAAAATTAGCTATTAACTGTCCCTACACACACATACACACACAAAAAAAAGGCAGCAGACTGTCCACGTATCCAACCATTTTTATAGATAACAGTTATTGTACCACATTCTGAAGAGTTTTCCCTGGTCGTATACTATAATAGAAATAAATTGCGTTTCAATTTTTTATAGTAACTATTTTCTATAAAAACAGTTGAATGACTGGGCAGTGTGCTGCAATTTTTTACAGTGCAAAGACTCAGCGAATCTATTTTTTCCTGCGAATTGCTCGAGCAAGATTAAACCTTTGGATATGAGTGTCATTGGTTGTGTGAAAGTGCACTGCAGAAAAACTTTAATCCGTCGACTTCTGTCTGCGTCAGAAACAAATGTGCAACGAAAGACGAATTAAAGCAAGTTACCGTCCTTGATACAATTCATATGTTGTGCGCATCATGGATAAATGTCACTGACAAGTGTATTAAGCTGCTTTAAGAAAGCAGGATTTCCATTTTCAGCAGCAAATGAATGTGAGGAGCCAGAAAATGAAAATAGAAATGACATAAACGAAGAAGACTGGCATACTGTATCTGGTGGACTCGCTACGTGTACTTTCAACGAATTCGTTGATGCAGATGAAAATTTAATCACAGTTCAATTGCAGGAAATTGGAGACATTGCAGCTGAAATAAATGGTGGAGACAAAGGTGAAGAGGAGTACGACGATGATGAAGAAGATGCGGCAAAAGTTCCCCAACTCACACAGCAGCGTTAGAAGCATTAGAAACTCTGCGTGACTATTTTAAGTTCAGTTCCGTAAGTGAAGGAACTTCTTTGATGAACTTGAAAAGACACTTTTTGAAAAGTCACGAAACAAAAACAATCGTCGATTGTAAATTATTTGGTGAGAAAGTACTAGGAGTGAAACGAAATTTTGGTATGTGAACATTTCCATTTTCTTAATGTTCTTAAAGTTATACATGTATTTGCATTTTGAAACTTATTTTATTTACATTTTTCAGTAGTATATACATAGTATTAATTAACAATATACAGTGGTGGCCAAAAGTTTGGACATTTTTTGAAAGTTTCATGTTTTTCAAATTTGTGTACTTGTAGAATGTATTAATTGTCACTTAAATACAAACGTTTATATATCCAATTGAAGTTAATTTAATGTAGAATTTAATAATAAAAACAGTATTTCAATATCTGTATTAGAAAAAAAGTTATGCTCATTTTAGTAGAACAAGCAAACACAAATCGTTTTGAATAAGGACGTGTTTTGTAATAAAAGCGTACTAGCCAATCACAAACACTGTTCTGAGGACCAATCCAATGTCTGTAACTATAGTGTAGGTTATTTGGATGGTAAAAGAGTTATTGTTGTGGAAATATTTTGCGGAATGATGCATACTAGTACATTTAAATAGAGTACTGCTGTTTTTGAATATTTAAAGTCCTTTTTTTAATTAAACTAATTTTAAACAATGTCATCAACATGAAGAACTAATTGGACATCTACAAAAAGAAGCCGAATTATCATATTGAGAGAAAATGGGCTCTCTTATGCTGAAATTGCAAGACAAGTTGGTGGTTCAGTGACTTGTTCTGGTGTACGAAAGTTCTGTTTACGTTATGAAAAAACGAAATCAGTGGAAAATAAGGCCAAATCAGGCCAAAAAAATGCACAAGTGCTACTGTCGATAGAAAAATTAAACCGCTATGCCTTCAAGATAGAAAAATTTCATCAGATGCCATTAGATGTTAAATGAATGCAGCGGGTATTGCAGTAAGTTGAGAACAATAAGAAAAATGTTATCAGGATTTGGACTACAAGCTAGAATTCCAAGGAAAAAACATATTTAAATCAAAAGCAACGCGAAAAACGAGTTAAGTGGGCAAAATAACACATTAAATGGTCAGAAAATCAATGGATACAAGTAATCTGGAGCGATGAGAGTAAAATATCGCTCTTTGGTAGTGATGGTAGAAAATACGCGAGACGTAGAGTAGGAGAAGCACTTCATCCTGATTGCATTGAAGCAACTACAAAAAACCCAACAAATGTCATGATTGGGGCATGTAAGTCTGCAGATGGTGTGGGCCGAATTCAAGGGATTGATTGATAGCATCCTGAATGCCAAAAAATACATCGAAACTGTCCTGGAACCAAAATTGATACCTTCCATCAGGGCTCTCTTCCCCAACAACGCACCATGTATTTTTCAGCAGGATTCAGCTCCATGCCACACAGCAAAAGTATGCAAAGCATGGTTTCAAAATAAAGGCATAGATATATTACCATGGCCAGGAAACAGCCCTGATCTCAATCCAATTGAAAATTTGTGGCGACGTTTGAAAATTCTTGTACGAAAAAAACGTCCATCCAATAAAAGACAACTTATTGAAGCTATAATTGATTCTTGGCACCATGTGATTACGAAAGATGAACTCCAAACACTCGTTCACTCGATGAAAAGACGCTGTGAAGCTGTCTTAAAAAATAAGGGTTATCCTACTAAGTATTGATTGTGTAAGTATCACTTTAAAAAAATGCAAATCTAAGATAGATCTTACTATTAGTTGTATAACTTTTTTTTTAATACAGATATTGTAATACTGTTTTTATTATTAAATTCTACATTAAATTACCTTCAATTTGATATATAAACGTTTGTATTTAAGTGAAAATTAATATATTCTACAAGCACACAAAGTTGAAAAACATGAAACTTTCAAAAAATGTCCACACTTTTGGCCACCACTGTATGTTCGTTGTATTGGTTTTTCACTTATGTGTGTTTTTTTTCGCTGTCCCCTGTGCCCGCGCATAAGTGAGAGATCACTGTACATTCAAAATCGATTCATAAGAATAAATGAAGTTGATTTTTTGTAAATCCTACATTTGTTGCAAAATTACAAAACGACTCCCGTGTACGTTTACTGGCAATAAAAAATATTACTAAGAGTTAGTAAACATTTTTGTAGTAATTTAAACTTTGGGCACGATACTACAAACAAAAAAGCAAAAAAAAAAATCATTTTTTGGACATGCTTTGGTTTCGATCCAAAAGCAGATATTCGTTGAGAAAATCTTCTCTCGTGCAAAACATGAAAAAACAATGTCAATGCTGGATTTTCCAACTGAACATTCAAACAGGAAATGGCTCTGCATTTCACAATCAATTGCTGCATTTCACAAGCTTTATTAAACTTCATTTGAAGTTTATATGTGACGCAGTAATACAAATTAAATATGTACAAATCACCGGGAGATATTTTGTAATACAACCTTACATAAGGTCTCTTATTCATGATGTATCCAACCTGTACAAATTGCAAAATCAAATAAAAAACCGTTTTATACGATATATTTTATTTACATATATGCATACAAAATAGACATAAAACATTTACATACATGGAAAAAAATATCATCACTGCAACAAAATGAATTTTCATATCACATTTACTTTGTTTTACAATGGCTTCTCAATATTTGGATCATCCATAAAAACGAGTATATTTACAATAAAATATTTATCGCAATTAAATAATTTTCCAAAAGATAAAATAATATAAACATTTTTTTTAATATGTAAAGGTTAAAATCCATAAGCACATATTAAGCTTTTCTCTCTCTTACGCTATAGTAAGTAATATCAAACACATTTCATTAAATAATTTCAAAAATAGAAAAATTAATAATTTTTAAAAAGTAATCTTGAAATTTAATCTTATGATCTCAAAAATCTTGAAGTTTAAAGTAATCTTGATTTTCTGATGAACTGGCATGGATTTTTCGAATTATCTTTAATAATATTTATGAAAGAACTATATATTTTAAATTTTTAGGGATACTGTCAAACAAACATTTGTTGTTGTTGTTAAAAAGTAAAAATATGTTTTCCATTTATACTTCTTATTGGTTTGTAACTGATAATGTTCAAATTACTGATGATTTTAAATAGCTGATAAATATACCCTGATATATTTCATAGAAAAGAACTTTTAATTTACAATTAAAGTAAATGAGTAATATCTTTTATCCTGAACTTTTTAATTTGAGTAATTATCTTTAAATCATTAATCATTGTTGTATAATGCTATTCAGAAATCCTTCATCAGTCATATTCTAAGATTAACAAAATGAACAATTATTAGTATATTCCCAAAACAACAATTTTTAAAAATGCTGTCGTGCAGAAAAAATTACCTATAAAAATCAATTGTAACTATCAAAAAGAAAAACATCTTTTACTTTGTTAGTCCTTGGTATTTAAAATTAAACGAATACTGTTTGAGAAAACAATATTTTTTTTTCCTTTTATAATATTCGTCATTGATGCAAGTGTACAGCATTATATACATACATATATACATAAAAATTTAAAATAAAAATAATTTTTATTTAAAAATAATGTAAACAGGGGATAAAAAAATACAACTTAAAATTTTTAAGTTAATTACTTAAGACCTTTACATCAGTAAAAATAAAATATATGCAAGTAAAGAAACAACAAAATTCCATAAAAAATATCTCTATAAATTTTTTGGTTTGAAATTCTAAATTCATTTTTAAACGACTAAAAAATACTCAATAAAGCTGCTCTGATCATGTAATTTAATGAAACAAAACAAGATAGTGAGTTTTTACTGTAACTTATTTTAATACCATTATTTTTTTTTATATTTAAATTTCTTAAATAAAAAAATAACACAGTCAAAATGCATGTTTTTGAGTCTTCTCAAATCACCAAAGCTATTTCTTTAACGAAAACTTTTAATAATAAATCACATTTTAGATACTTGTATTTATTTTCTTTTTAAATTTAACATTTTTAACAAAATGCTCTATATAGTATGATTAAAGTATTAATTCTTCTTTTTTGTTTATATAGTAATTTAATGAATTAAAATAAAATAAAATAATGAGTTTATAAAGTAAATTATTTTTATAATACGGCATATCTTTTATTTTTTTATTTTTTTAAATAAAAAAATATAATTTAATAAAAATGCCTGCTTTTGATTTTTTTTTTTCAAATGACCAAAAATATTTATTTAACGAAAATTTTTAATAATAAATCACATCTTTAGATACTTGTATTTTTTAGTTTCTTTTTAAATTTAACATAACGCTTTATATACTATGATTAAAGTATTTATTAATTTATTAATGTAAGATTTTATTGTTAAATCTATGTTCTCCATAATATCGCTCAGACTAATCCGTTTAAGGAAAGTCCTAGACTGAAAAAAAAAGTGTTGATTTTACAACACTACTTTACAGCACATGCCCGGTAGCGTATTACTGCTTATTTTACTGTTTATTACTGTTTGTTTTACGGTATAATACTGGCAGCTGGGATGCTAGTATTATACTGTAAAATCAACTTTTTTCTTTTTCTTTTTTTTTTTTTTTTTTTTTTTTTTTTTTGCTGTGTAATAATTTATCAACATGTGTTTAAGAAAAATCTTTATTATGTGATCACTCTTTCATGACATATATGTAAGTATGTTTGAAAGATTTCTGGGTATTTTTTAATTTTATAAATTTTGTATTTATTGTACAGAATAAAATAGACAAAAATTAAAATCAAAATTTTACACTTCAAATAATGATGCAGTTTATCCTTATTGTAATATTATTAACAAAACTAGTTACAGATTGATGTTTTTTCTTTTTTACATCATTTTGAAAATTTCATTACTATTATTGTAGAGTTACTGATAAATACTTCTGATTTTAGAATATTAAATCTAAGGCTTTCAGACATTTTAACCTTTAAAAGTTATTCTTCCATGTTTCATTCGATGGCAAATCCTTCTGTAAACAATCTAACAAATTAATTTTAAATAAGTTAATAAATTTAAGTTTAAATTAGAAATGATCGAGTTGTGCTGTTGGAAGAAATTATAGAAGAAATATTTAAAGAAGTTATTAAAATATCTTTTAATAAGCAAATTTGATTGCAATGTTTAATCAAGGGGTAAAATATACATTTTACATTTAGAGAATTTTACATTATTTAAATAATATAGTATACTTCAAAACATTCAATAATTTCCATTTTTATGAGAGAAAACAGCTATTTATAAGTGTAATTTGGTACAGAAAAAGTTGGAGCGATTGAAAACTTTATTTTCTTTTAATCTGTTCTTTCAATGGTACTTTTAAAGAACGAAATGTTAAAAAAATTAATTATTTATTACCTTAAATATTTATTACTTACTATCTAATAAATAACATATCATCGTTAATAAAATTAATTAATCAGTCAATGGTATTATAATTAACATTGTTTAATATGGCGTGTCATTTTGAAGAATATTTATGCGATTTGCTGATACAATATATCTGCTGCCTGCAAATAATTATGTGTATCATTTAATATATACAGAGTGTTCGTAAACTCTTTAAACAACATAAGAGTTGTGATAGTACACAACAAGATAAATAATTAAAAAGCGGTCTCGCAATCCATTCAATCAAAAACGCAGGTGGTCTTACTTCACAGTGAACTCGATTTTTCGTTCACAACTTTAATAAAGACATTGTACTGACATTTTCAACAATTTTTTTTTACTATCTGTGAAATATGGTGACATCGCGAGTAGTGCTGTAAATGGCTACCATTCGTCTCCAAACAATTCTGTGCTATACTCTTCATATTCAGAATGTAACTGACAAAACTTACATGCGTCACTACAAAAATTACAGTGCACTTCTTGCCCTTTCTGTAATGCAATCACTTTTACCACATTGCACATTTATTCTGTTAAAAATTTATCAAATGCATTTTCATTTTTTCAAAGTTATGAAGAAAATCCCGGTTTATCTTGGCGTAAGACACCCTGTATTTTTAATTAAATGAATTAATTGCGATCCTGGGTTATCTATGGAAGAAATATTTGTCTTAATCAATGCTATCACTCTTCCTATTGTGTCGGAATAGCTTGCAAACACTCTCTATATATATTATGTAGTATATTTTTTATTACAAATTCCTCTGATAATTCCACAAATTTACTTTCCTTAGAAATAAGCTGCATCAATTTGTATATAAAAAAAAGAGATGAAAGGAACTATAAAATATTTATATACTTCATAGTTCCATAAGAAAGAAGAAATAATATTTTTGTTCTCCTTCATCCTTTTTGTACACAACACACGATTGGACACTGAAAACTTTTATTTGGCAATATTCTTCTTTTTCTAAGACAATCTCACGGAACTCTCACGGCACAAGCTCTGAACGATAATCAAGTTACAGTCCCACTTGAGACAATGCTACCGAGTAAAGTGCACTTCACCGGAAAGCTCTAACTTAATTTACTTCTTTGATATGATTTGTCGAAGAGTTCCTATATCTCTGTCATAGCCATCCAAAGTCCCTACCAACCATCTGATAAAATTTGAGGTTAAAAGGCCTATAGAAGTCTCTTAACCTAGTTACAGTCGCAGGAGATATCTCGGGATGAGCTCTTCCTTTAGTTTTCCCAAGACAATGGGGGTTACCATTGCCTTCAGATTTCTTTAAGCACGGAAACCCCTTGGTCTCGTTGAAGTAGAAGTGTTTGTCTGTTATAACCCTTTTTAGTCCAAGGAAATCTTGAACCCTTGCCATTTCCCCTGCCGGATCGCGTATTAAGTTTTCACCACTCACAAAATGGAATTGATCCATCTTAAAATACTGAATCCACCATTCCAAGAATCTGGAATAGACTCCGATGCGGATCGCACTCCAAGATGTGTCCACGAGTCCAGTTGTGGAGTTACGAAAAGTCATTTGGTCAAAAGATGGACTAGATGGTCCTCTTTTACTGGCAGTTTGTGTGTAATCGGATATAGCTCTTGTTACGGGATCGCGGACAACGACGATGACTTTAACTGAAGGAGACATATGATGCAAGCGCTGCGGCACTTCCCGTGTGATGAAGTAACTTGGCGTTTTCTCCATTGTTATTTGGCCATCCAAACTTTGAGGCATTTGTCTCCTGTAAGAGAAAAAATAAATAAATATTAGGATTTCATATGATAGATATTCAAACACTTCATTCTTATATTGCAGCATGAACATTTAAATCAGTATTTCTCAATAGATGTGTCGTGTCTCGGGTGGGCTGCGACCAATCTACTAAAATATTAAATAAAAAAGGAAGTAAAAAGAAAAAAAAGCTGCATTTTAGGAAGAATTTTCGCGCGCGATTGAGTGCGTAAATTAAAAAATGCTCTTTTAAATTTCCATTTTGTTCCGTTGGTTCATCTGTAAAATCTTTAGATAAGACAGAACTTTTCTGATTATAGTTCACAAATTCTCTCCAAGCTTTGATTCACATCAAATCACGTAGTTAGTGAGAAGTAACACTACACTCAGAAAAAGAAACTGATTAAAACTACAAAACATATTTTTTGAGTACATTTTGTTGTTTTAGCAAAATTGGAGTAAAATTGAACCATTTTACTTCAATTAATAAAACATTTTTGCTGACGATACAAACTTTTTTTTTTGGAATTGCAAAAAAAAAATTTTTTTTGTTGATTCAAACAAAATTTTTATTGACCCATATTGAAACAAAAATTTTGTTTAAATATAGGTCAATGGAAATTTTGTTTGAATCAACAAAAAAAAATTTTTTTTGTTGAAAACCACTTTTTTTTTTGCAATTCCAAAAAAAAAAATTTGTATCGTCAGCAAAAATGTTTTGTTAATTGAAGTAAAATGGTTCAATTTTACTCCAATTTTGCTAAAACAACCAAAATGTACTCAACAAAACATGCTTTGTAGTTTTAATCAATTCCTTTTTCTGAGTGTAACAGACTCAAATACTATATCAGTACTATTTCATTATTTACCTATTAAATTATTAATTTTTGTTAAATTAATTATCGATAGTATTATTTAACCTTTTTTAACACTTTCCAACATAGTTGAAAAATGTTTATGAATTCGATTTGTCTGTCCATCTATCTGTCTGTCTGTCTGTCTGTCCGTCCGTCTGTCTGTCTGTGCGTCCGCGCTCTAACTTGCGTAAATACAGTCGTATTGCCATGTAATTGTATTGAGGTAATGTTAGTGAGTAATGTAATTGTATGTAATATAACCATAATAAACCACATAAAATGTAACCATGCGACATTAAATGTAACCATGTAATGTTACTGAGGTGACCATAGCATGTTCGGTATTGCAAATGAAGTGGGTAGCATTTATGGTTAGTCTACAGGGGCAATCAAAAGTATTCCGATATATTACGGTCAATGGGGAAAAATCGTTTTCAGTGCATTTTAATAATGCACTATTTCAATTATAAAAAAATTGATATGCGTCACTGAGGTAGACGAAAACATGTTTTCTATAGAGTATAGAATAAGTAGCAATTATAATTATCTATAATTTACAGGGACACTCAAAAGTATTCTGTTACATTACGGCAAATGGGGAAAAATCGTTAGCAATAAATTTTAATGATGTTACACTGCTTCAAACATAAGAAGATTTATATGTGTCACTCAGGTGGCTGACAACATGATTTATATAGAGTAAGTAGCATTTATAGTTCGTTTACAACGCACAAAACTATTCTATTACATTAAAGTCTATGTGGGAAAATCGTTTACAGTGTATTTTAATGATATACATTACTAAAGTGCACAGAAGCATGTTTTCTCCAGATTTATTGAGTGCATAGAATATTTCGTTTATTTACATACACTCAAAAGATTTCGGTTACAGAACTGACTATGAGCCATAACGGCTGAATTTAAGTTTTAAGCTGTGATATACATTTAAAATATTTATTTTTAGAGTATTATGAGGTGTGTGTTTCATATACAGGGTTGCGGATATAGAATTCTCGCACATTACCGGCTATAGATAGCAATTCCTGAAAATGAATTTTTACTGCGTTGTGGTTATTTTTTTATGTTTATTTAGATATCTCATTTCATTGTATGATTAAAATGACATTTCTGAACAATATTTCGATAGTGTTAGAAAGTGTTTCATAATCGACGTGGTACATAATTTTTCTTTCTTGTTTATTTTTAGTGTATTATTTCTACGTTAATAAACAATCACACATGCACTCATTCTGATATATGTTGTTAAAATTGCGATGCGCTGCAGTCTTCTTAAAAAAAAATGTAGTCTGCCGTTGATCGGAAAGCATGGAGACAAACTGATTCAGATTAAGTAGTAAAACAGCAGCGAAAACTGGCAACAGATAAGTCAGGTAGAAAACTTTTTTGATATCACGATAAAATATCATACAATAGGCGTAATAATCTTGTTTCGAATCATATAAAATAGAAGTATAAGGAAGTGTGTTCCTCAGGTGTAAAGCCACCATGTGGTTAAAAGATGGTTGAAAGTTGTAGACTTTGCAAGGTTGCGTTCTTCAATCATGTGTTGGCTCTGATGAAGTATCAATTTTATATCATCCGAAACGGAGCTGTTGTGTCTATTGAATTATAACTTATGGTGCTGTCAACAAAGTTTTCTACTTGACTGTTTCACTTGTTCTCAGGCGTAGATGATTGCACAGTAGAAAATTCAATCTATCTAAAATCGGTAGACTTCTTTAATTTTGCATTTAACGTCGTTGCGAATAAACAATTAATTAAATAAATAAAGAACTACCTTGTAATTTATATCAATTATTTTGAAAGTTTTACTAGTTATTTTAATGTTTTGCCAGTTTTACTAGTTATTTTAATCTTAAGAAAAAAAAATAGGAATAAGAATTATTTTTATCAGTTATAGGCTTATATCTTCATGGCTATAAAGGAACCATTCCAGCTAAATTTATTACAATTTTGGTTAATTTAATTGCAAAATTAAGCACACAGAGCAACTAAAACTAATTGATTATTTTTATATATACTAATTAATGTTTAGATTGTTTTAAACATTTTTGTTGATGATCTTCTGAAAAAAGTTTCAAAACAAAAATTATTATGTTTGTATTTATTTTTTCCTTAAATTTTTCTAAGAAATGTGATTTTAGATAATAAATGTTTATGTACATTATTTTTAAAAATGCTTAAAAGTTTCTCTCTCTTTCTTTTTTCGTCATTTTATAATTTTATGTGAAAAAATTTCAGGATAAAATGTTGATTTCGTGTTGTATCTTATGTATATAATTTTTTTATAACAGCATTTATAATATCTGAAAAAGGTTTATATTATTATACTGGAAGGATATTACAGGGTACGCATGTGTCCGTTCATATTTCAAGAATACATAAAAACAAATAATAAATTGTCGCATCATACTGCGGTTTACACTAAACATCAAAGCGTCGGATTTTTTAACGCAAAAGAAAACAAAATCAATAGTTTGTAGACTTATGTGACACCCTGTGCATGAAGAAGCGATAAAACACCATTTTAAATTTACATTTATTTAAATATATTTCTGATTCCTGAAACAATGGAAAAATTTTTCGTTGTTGAGTGATACATCATTGTTTGAAATTAGAGAATATCATTTTGTGAAAGTTGTACGTGACAGAAAAAAAAATCTAATTGCACATTTTAAATTCATTGCATTATTATCAGCAGCTTTAAAATCAATTCAGTCAATCATGTAACGGATCGAAGGCTTTTAACATTTATAAACGATAGAATTACGTGCAGTATACTTGTACCGGGTCAATCAAAATATCACAAAAGAAATAGAAATTCAATATTCGGAGCTAAAGACAACTGCATGATGTAGTTTTCACAGAAATACACAGAAAATCATAAGATTTTTTTTTTTAAAGGAAATGTTTTATTGGAAGAACTGATAGTTACATTTACCATAGTCAGGTGACGCTTTAGTTCTCTTTTGATTTAATTCTGTTTCGTTTGTATAGTGATGCAGCAAAGTGTACAAGGCAGCTAGGAATACAAATACAAATACTCACGTTAATGGCCGTCATTCATGAGAATGTCCTTCAGACGTGACATCGATACTGCATACAGCATCAAAGAGGGTTTCAGTTATAATTTTTGTTACACGATGGTGAATAGCTTCTTCTAGCATAGCGAATGATATTGAAACACCTCTGAACACTTTTAAGTTCAAGTAATCCCCTAATAAAAAGTCTTAAGGATTTAAGATCTGGAGTTAAAACCGTCTTCGGTGCAGCGCAAAGTGTCGTGCCACGTCTGACGGTCATTCTCGTGAATGACGGTCGTCACATTTAACATTTGGATTCCTAACTGCATTGTAAACTTTGCTGCATCACTGTATAAACGGAACACAGTTGGACACCACAAAAATCTGAATCGTCGCCTGTTGATGGCAAATGTAACTATTCTTACAATATTTTGTTTTCTTATTAAAAAAAAAGAACTTATACTTTTCTGTGCGAAAACCGCTTCATGCTACATCATATACTTTTCAAAATTTTGAATTTTTACTTTTTTTGTAACTTTTGTACTACCCAGTATATAGACTGACTGTTAAATGTAGCTATGTCTACGGATATCACTTTTACCGTCAAAAGAATTCATCCAGAAATCATGAGCCGGAATGACCGATATAGCTACCTATCAATGTTTTATACATTGAAAACACTTTTGTAAAACACATATTCAGACTTGGTATAAAACATCATCATGTGTCAAAAAATAATTCTCTAATAAATGGATAAATTAGCATAAAATTGACAAAAATCACAAACGCCGAACAAATTTTACACTGTTTAATAAACCTATATTGCTTGCACAAAATCAACGCTTTTCTCAAAATCTAATAAGGTGAAAAAATAAACGGAACATACAAATTTGGGGTTACACATAGCCCTTTACTCAATCCTCTATTTAATTATTTGTTATAAGAGGTTAAAAAGGCTCAGTAATTTTCCTTAATTTTGCATCGAATGTCATTTCAAACGCATAAATACCTCTATATTAGCGATGAGATGGGCTCAAAATTTTATTTATTCGCAAAATGAAAAAAAATGGGGGAGACTTGCTATTAGAGAAACAAGGATGTATAAGTTTTTAAAAGTGTGTTACAATGCTTTAAAAAGTTAGTTTGAAAGAGGATTGTATTGTTGTTGATGGGATATAAGGAGAAATTATTCTGAAGCCTTTGCACGGTCAGTGTTAGTCTCATAAAGAAACCGTGGAATGTGCCTTGTAAATCATCTCTATATGTTTGAAGTAAGAAAATGCTACTTTTCTGGTACAGATGTCGCAGACGCACTGGAGGCACACATTCTGACGCCAAAATGGCGATTTCATGCCTGGGCAACCTGGCGATTATGGCGAGACTTTGTTTCGTATGGCAACATTGATAAAATGAAGTACTCAAAAATGAGTAAATCAATGTACTCATATAGAATTGAGTATGTTTGGATCAAAAATTAATCTATTCTTTCTCAATTTTGAAATATCACATGTTATCAAACTCAAGTGAAACGATAATTTTGTACTTTATAATAATTTATTTCATTCATGACGGCTTAAAAGATGTTCATTAATAGGAAAATAATGCAATACACCCTGGAAATAAATAAATAATATTACATTTTTATTCCTCGTAATCTTATATCTTGCGCGTTCAATATAATGTGCAAGGTTACATTATTGTTATAGTGCTTCCTATATTCACAAGGCAGTCGGTCCGCTGTGCGCTGAGTGACATGGATATTTGTGAAAAGAAAATTAGATTTAAGACTTCTCCGACAAGTTTGAAAGTCATTTCTGTTAAATATTCATTTTTGTTCTCATTTTATGTAATCATGTGTATCTTCTGTAAATATTAAATTATGCACATTATTTCAAAATAATTTAAAAGTGCTTGAAAACAATGCTCTAGTCATAAAAATATTTGATTTGGATATCTTGATAATAATTTTGCTATTTTTCGTAAATAAATAATCAATTAAATGTTTCTTGTTAATACTTTTGAGCGGGAAATAAATGTCAGTACATTTTTACTTTAATCTGTAATATGTGTGTGGGGGGGGGGGGGGGATTCGAAACAGGTCCCACTTGATAAGAAAAATATTTTTTTTTCATTCAACTTATTTTAGTTTTGAAACTGTTTTATTAAATGTCTTTTAGCCCATGTTCTTACCTTAATTTTGGTTTCCCGCTTGTTACTAATCGGCCATCTTGTTCTACTTCATATTTTTATGACCAAGAGCATTGTTTTCAAGCACTTTTAAATTATTTTAAAATGTAAAAACAAAACAATAAGTTGCTATCCAATGTACACTTTATTCCGAGATTTTAAACAAAGATGTAAAAATTAAAATCACAAAAATAAAAATTATTCTCGACTTTTCGGTTTATTTTGGAAATCATCATCAGTTAATTTTTTGTAATACAAAACAGTAAAATATTATTTACATGTTAAATTATCGAAACTATACTCAAACTGAAAAGAATCAGGAAGTAACGGAAATTTCATAAAAACATTTAATATAAACTCAGTGGAGCCATATCGTTTACTTTGATTTTTTCCATAATAATTCCATTAATCTTGTTTTAATTTACCTTTGGATAAGAGATGGCGTCACGGAGTTACATCTTTGTTTAAAATATTGGAATAAAGTATACGTTGCATAGCAACTTATTGTTTTGTTTTCGCATTTCAGTATACAACTTAAGTCCTTACTTATTATTTTAAAATACTGTGCATAATTTAATATTCACAGAAGATACTACCGATTTCATATAATAAGAAAAAAATATATTGAATATTTAATAATAATTAAATATTTTGTGTTTTATAATAAAATTGTGTGTTTTTTATAATGAAACAAAACTAACATGCTGTTTTCGAAAGCTACGCCTAACAGGTACCCGAAAACAGGGTTTTCTCGCCAAAATGGCGCAAAACAAAAATCGCGCCAACTCCGGTACGTCTGCGACATCTGTTCTCTTTTTTTATTCAGAATTTCTGGTTACCACCACAGTTTTGAAATTGTAATATTCGCCTTATTTTCGACTTATATAATCCGTCTTTAAACAAGGGGAATATTTCTATTTCAAAAATGTGGTGGCAATCAAGCAATCTGAATAAAAAAAAAGGTAGAACTTTCCTATTCCTGTTTGGAATCCTTTTCCAGAATTATTGGAATACAACTTATGTCTTTCTGCCATAGTTGTATAATGATATTTTAAAAGAATAAGAATTGTGACTTTTGGCAGATGTCTGGAAAATAAATATTTCTGGAGTATAAATAGCAAATTTGCTATTATAAACCAATTTTCAGGGACATGAAAATCACGAAACGTTTTCATAAAGGAATATTTCTAAGTAAAATAAAATTATTAATTAATTAAATAAATAAATAATTAAATGAGAAAATTAATCTTGAAAGAATTAAAAAAAATATTCAAAATTTCCTATTGTGTACTTTCTGTATCGGGCTCGGGCTCCGAAAAAAGAGCCCGAACTGATCTCTATCCTAAATAGTTAAATAAGGAGCAACATTGTCATTGCTTTTTATTTTCTTTCTTTAGATTTACTGTCAATTTTATATTATCTAAATAGATAGATATATTATATATTATATTATTAGATACATTATATTATCTAATTAGATTAGATTATCTAAATAGACTTTTCAGCTACCTGTCACCCTTTAAAAAAATATAATTAAAGTTTTATATGAAGAAAATTTTCCTGAGAGACATATTTTGAACATTTTGATGAGAGAAATAAATTAAATGTATTATTTTAAAATATTATCTAATGTGTTACTAAGAATTGAATTTTCAGCATGCAATAAAAAATTGCTTAATTATAATTTCCCAACACATTTTCTTCCCAATCTGTCACAACCTGGTGTACAAATTTCATATTTATTAAGAAACTATTATTACTTACATAGTCCTACATTGGGCATGATTTTTAAGATAAACATTAAATGCTTACAAAAAAACTGTTTTCTTTTTCTTTTCTTTTTTTTTTTTTTTATTAGTATTATTTTAAAAGTCTAAGTTTTTCTTTTCTACTAAAAATGTTAAGTTTTATATTTTGAACATTTCCCTCATAAATGCATTTTCACTATTTTGATAGGAAAATAATAATCATGTGATAGGAAATTACTACTTAATGAAATACCAAAATATGAATTTATAGTAAAAAATTAGAAAAAAATTCCTCATATTAAATTTCTAGCTAATTCCCTTTCCAATATGTCACGACTTACCGTAGAAATTCGACATTCTTTAATAAGCCATTATTGCTTACATAAACTCGACGCTTTCCCACAATCTAATAGGAAAAATAAAATAAAGCAATCCTCGCGTATGCCCGAAACATACCAAATGGTGTTATACGTCTCCTTTTACTCCGTGTTCTATTTAATCCTTTGTGATAGGAGAACAAAAGGGGGGGGGGAGGTTATGAATATGATTCGAGATATAAAAGAGAGAAGCCTCAATATAAGACTCAGGTTCATTCACAGCCGACGTTATGAAATGCTAAAACATTTAACAACCCATCATTAGGAGGCCCCTCGGAATAATTCCAGGGGGCAAAGGGTCCTGTTCATGTCGGGGACACCTACAGGGTGCCAGTTGTGGCAAGGACGGGCCTATTGTCCACGTGAGGGTAAACGGGGCAGGTGTCCTCTCTCCCACTCTTTGTTGAAGAGGCAGTATAAAGGGATCTTTTATATGCTTTGAATGTGGCATGCTCGGATTTTATTTTGAAGGAAGGATTTTTTATATAAACCAATTTTTCTCTTTCAAGATCTAATCAAAATAAAATTCAGTATTCTAAGAATGAAATATATGGTCTTGAAAAATAAGAACCCACTTCAGAATGTGGTTAAATATGTTTATAACAAGCCAATAGAAGTAAGTTAAAGATGAAAGTCAAATATTCCACGTTTACAAAAGATTTATAAAGCAGCTACGGCCCCCCAATGCCAAGCGAATTGATATAGCGAGTACTTATTGAATAGAAACCAAGTATTTGCAAAAAGATTTTTGAATTTGCTCTATAGATAATTTTCTCGCATTGTAAACATAAATATCAATAGAATTTTTTTTAAAGCTTTTTATCAAAACACTGAAAAAGAATTCTAAATAAACATTACTGATAAGAATTTTTACATTTATACACGTGTAAGTTAAAATTAAGCGCAAAAAAATGGACAAATTTGTGGGAATATCTCTATTTATTTTATTTCAGTGATCTATCAGAAATTGTAAATTTTATTGTCGAAATGCACTGTTAAATATATGTGCAGATTACAGTAATACATTTTTTCAAACTTCAATTTGAATATAATATAATAAAATCACTTCATAATTTTAAATAAAAGAGTAATTACTGCTGAAAGTGATAAAGACATTACACAAAAGGCTTAATAATACTTTTTAATATGTAGATGACATATGTTTAATGCACTCTAACGCGACTTCTTCAAAATCAAAATGATAAAAAAAAAATTTCGCTAAGTTTTTGAAAACGATAAGCACAAATCACAAGATCACCTGTCCAATGTAAACAGGTGCTTAAATTGGTCAAACTGGAAAACGTGAAAATTGGCCCGCGATGATTTACAAATTAAAAAAGAAATAAAAAAGTAACATAATAATTTTCACGTTTTCCCGTTTGACCAATTTAAGCACCTGCTTACATTGGACAGGTGATCTTGTGATTTGTGTTTATCGTTTTCAAAAACTTTGCGAAAATTTTTTATTTATCATTTTGATTTTGAAGAAGTCGCCGTTAGAGCGTATGAAACATATGTCATCAACATATTAAAAGGTATTATTAAGCCTTTTGTGTTATGTCTTTATCACTTTAAGTAGTAATTACACTTAAATTAAATTTGCGTGTCAATAATTTCGATTAATCTATTTTTCAAAAAGTTTATAAATGATAAGAAAAGTTCACTTCAACTCCAGAAGTACGTTGCATCCTCAAAATACAATATGAGATTTCGATTTAGATAATGTCTGTCGCAGGACGTGATGTACAGGTGAAACATCCAAGGGTTAAAAACTAAGGGGTAGAAAATGCGCAAAATACCTTATTAAAACTTATTTTTTTATTTTTTTATTATTTATTTTATTTTATTATTATTATTATTATTATTATTATTATTTTGAAAATATCATTCTTAGGGGCGCTGAAAATAATCTCGTACAAGACCTTGTGAATATTTAAGCCGACACTGTGACCATGTTACAATTTATTAATTTTGTTATACATTTAACTTTCGTTATTGCAATGGTTATTACGAATGTTTTGATATAGAATTAATTGGAACTGATGGCACCAACAATACTGAGGGCTAAAATCCTGTACGTTATAGAACAAGAGATATGTCACAAACTTCAACATTATAAGTATCAGAGAAACTCTTTATTACTTTCTTGTACCTTTACAAGAAGAAAGTATTGGATTTGTGAAAATTTTCAACTTGCGGTTTTTGACGGATTTATACGTTTTATAAGGTCCAGAATACGATTTGACTGGTTTTAGAAAATGCCTGTCTATGAGTCTGTCTGTGTGTCTGCATGTGAGAACAATTTTGTCGGCGCTCTATCTCAAGAACTAATGCACATAATTTAATAAAATGTTAGATTCAGTTAGACCTTGATATAACTTGGTGCAGATTAATTTTTGGTGTAAATCGTCCAACAGGTGGAGCTTCCTATGCTGCATTTTTCACGATTTCCGCTATAGCACTATTCAAGAACTAATGCATGGATTTGCATCATATTAAGTTAGACGTTCACATAAGTTGTTGCAAATTAGGTTTTGATATAAATTGCTCAAAAGGTGTTGCTGCTATGCTGAATTTTTCAGGCTTTACATGATTTTAGCGATAGTCATATCTCGAGAACTAATGCACGGATTTTCATCAAACTTCATATTTTGTTAGACCTGGACATAAGTTGGAGCGCATTAGGTTTTCGTGTAAATTATATAACAGGTGACGCTGCTATGCAGCATTTTCACTATTTTCGCGATAGCTATATCTAAAAAAGTAATGCCCGGAATTTAATCGAATTTCATATTCTGTTACACTTTCACATAAATAGATTCTTCTTAGATTTAAGTGTATACTCCCGGAAATGTGTCTCTTTTATGCTCTTTGAGTTGAGAATTTTGGTTGCAGAACAACTAAGATGGAGAAATTCAATGATTTGTTTGAAAAATGCGATGCTTATATCTCCTTTTTAAATGCACACAATTCAACGAACCTATACCTTTAGAATCTTCATGATGGGCATAGATTGTCATTTAATTTTGGCACTGTTATATTTGAAGTATTAACATGTATGAAATTGAAAAAAGTTTAGGGATTGGCACATCCGACGAGTTTTACTTTCTTCTACCTTTACAAGAAGAAAGTATTGCATTCGTGAAAATTTCCGCTTTTTGGCGGATTTATACGGTTTAGAAGGTCCTGAACACGATTTGGCTGTTTTTAGAAAATGTCTGTCTGTGAATTTGTGTTTCTGTCTGTATGTATGTAACACAAATTTTGTGGGCTCTCTACCTCAAGAATTAATGCACGGAATTTAATCAAAATTCAGACTCAGTTAAACTTTGACATAAATGGATGCTGATATTAAGATTTTTTTTTTTTTGCAAATAGCAAAACAGGTGGAGCTGCTAAGCTGCATTTTTCACGATTCCCGTGATAGTTATATCTTAAGAACTAAACCACGGAATTTCATCAAACTGCATATTCTGTTAGAACTTGACATAAATACATCCTTATTAGGTTTGGGTGTATACCGTCCAATAGGTATCGATGCTATGCTCTGTTTGTTTTTACGATTTTTGCGTTATCTATATCAAGAATGAATAGTTTGTTATTTAATTTTTGTTGCAGACAATTTGCTTTATCTTGATGAAAGTTTTGTGGTGTCCACAACATTTTGAACACAGGTTTTCAGAAGTAACGTAAACATGAACCAGGTTCATCAAAAGTTTTCAGACTAAGACTAGTATGTTGTGGCAATCTCAAAACTTTCTTCTATATAAATCAAATCGTCCGCAATCAAAAACTAGTCGTTGGGGGCCACCGTAATACTTACCCATCATTGATATGCATTATGTAAAATATTAAAATAAAAATGTGTAAACTATTTATAAAATGCATTGCAATTCAAATAAAATCGTGGCTTGATGACGTCATAAACTTTAAGGGCTCGATTACTGAATTGCTTGAAAGGAACCACCTTATAACTCCAAAAATAATAATCCTATTAACTAGCGGTTTATTGCATCTGATTAAGCACAATATATCTTTGAAGTGAATAAAATATATCTTTGAAGTGAAATTTGGATGAAATACAGGGTCATGAAAAATCGAAGAGTGTGGAAAATACGATTCCAAATATCTCGGCTACTAATTATCCGATCGACTTCATGCTTTATGCAAAATTTATGTTTTTTTATTGTCTTTATATTCATTTCTTAAAATAAACAATTTCGAAAATTTTTATATACCTTTTATCAGAACGAATATTTCGAGAGTCCGAAAAAATTAGTTCCGGTTAATCGAGGTTATTGAAATGAAATAGGCTTCTTCCCATTATTACATACTAAGTACATACCAAATTGCAAGTCTCTATCTCAATTTTTTCGGGAGATAGAGCGTTTACAGACACACAGACGGACGGCAAATTTTTTTTTCTAAAAATATGTTTTTCGGAATCTCCAGTATCTGAAACGTGTAAATCCGTCAAAAAATTTTTTTCGATTTTCAAAACGATTACAAGACTTACCCTATACTACGTATGATGGGTAAGTAATAAATGACAATCTATTAGTTCTTGAGATATAACTACCGCGGAAATCGTGAAAAACAGAACATACCAGAGACACCTGTTAAGCAGTATACACCCAAAGCTATTAAGGATCTATTTATGCTAAGGTTTAACATATTATTATGTTCTGTGAAATTCTGTGCATTAGTTACTACCGTGCATAACTATCGTAGAAATCGTGAGAAATGTAGCATAGCAGTACCACCTATTGTACAATTTAGACCAAAACCTAATCAGTATTTATTTAACACAATATGAAGTTTGATTAAATCCCATGCACTAGTTCATGAGAGAGAGAGCCCACAAATTTTGTGATATACAGACAGACAGACACACCGACTCACATGCAGACATTTTCAAAAAAACAGTCAAATCGCGTTTAGAACCTTCTAAAACGTATAAATCCGTCAAAAGAAGGAAATCGAAATTTTTTCACGAATGTAGTTTCTTCTTTTTAAAGCTACAAGAAATTAAAAATATATATACATATGTGCAGAGTGTCCCAAAAGTCCTGGACACATTTTAAAATTCAATGAAAAATTAAGCAATTAGCGAACGAGTGTGCGGTTTGGACGAAAATGCTTCTTGTAATATAAAATTTTCTTAAAAAAATAAAAAAATACTTCCAAAAATGTATCATAGATGGCGTTACTTCTGCAATGCTGCCAAAGAAGAATGCCTTATAGATAACAGTAGCGAAAGACGTACTGTCACTGTAACTGTTTCACTCGTCTAATCGAACTCATGAAGGTGAGTATTGTTAAGTTCCGGAATGTGGATTGCCACAGTTTGGACAAAAACTGTGGACACGCACCGTGCGTCTTTCGCCACTGTTATGTATAAAGGCATTCTACCTCTTCGGTAGCTTTCCAGAAGTAACGCCATCTGTGAGAAATTTTTGGAACTAATTTGTTTATTTTTTTTAAAGAAAATTATCGTACATAAGAAGCATTTTCGTCCAAATCGCACTCTCGTATGCCAATTGCTTCATCTTTTATAGAATTTTAAAATGCGCCAAGGACTTTTGAGACACCCTGTATTTTTGTGAGAGAAATGTTACATATCTCAATGTTAATTGCCACAGCGTAAAATAGCATTGGAAAGTAACACAAAATAAAAATAGATTCTTCGATTTAAATTAAGATTTAAACAGAAATTACCAATAAGACTTCTAATATTTTGCAGTGTCTTAAATATTAAAAATTCCCTTTTGCTACTAAAAAGTTTAAAGCAATTCTTTTTCACATTTACCTGGTATAATTTTAAACATATATATTTTCTTTAATATTTTAATTTTTTAATAAATCACTTATTTTGCACAATATTGCTTATCTAATTATTTTGCAATTAAAAAATTACCTGCGCTTTAAAATTCTATCTAAACTAATTTTTCTATGGATTGTTATGCTTTGAATTTCTCTTCATATCATCAATAATTAAAGAACAACAAATATAATTAAACATGAATCGTTTTATTAAACATTAAAAGCAGAGGCTCATCATTTTAATATAAATAAATTTCAAAATTGAAAAGGAATTTTTCAAAAGTATTCCATATCATCCTCTAATTCAATTTGCATATTTCATTCATATATTTAAAAGAAAAAAAAACATGAGCTAGCTGAACATTTAAAATGTACTATGCTTAACATAAAAATATCAACGAAACTCTGACTAGCATTCGCAGATTAATTGTCATAAAATGCTTACGAAATCAAACTTTTATTTCCTTTGTTGGGAAATAAAACTACTGAAAGGGAAAATTTCACAATGAATGAATATGTTAGATTATTTCATATGTTACAAAATAACATGCTATTTATTAAAACAGCTGAAATAGCTGTTATTTAATAAAACAGCTGAAATAGCTGTTATTTAATAAAACAGCTGAAAGTGAAATTTTCACAATGAAAGAATATATTATGATTATCTAAATTTCTAGCATAAGAAAAGAATTACCTAAAATGAATATTAAGATATTCTTGAATGTATTAACAATAAAAAAGAAATAAATGTATAAAAGAGTTTAATTTCGGAAAAATTACCAAAATTTCACCATTAAATAAATTTTATTTATTTAATGGTGAATTTATTAAAAAAATTTATTTGTGCTTTGGATTTTTCAATCCAAAGGTGGGGGGAGCTTATTTTGTCAGAATCATAGAAAGGTTTATTTCTATCAGATTAACGGTAATGTTTTAATGGTTTACTTATATATGGATAACATCATACATTTTTAAAATTTTTATAACTGTGATTTTACTTTATAGCCGATAATGTTAAAAATATCTTTCAATATTCACATAAACTCTATAAAAAAAACTGCCGCAAACTGTCCAGTCATTTGACCGTTTTTATAGATAGCGGTTAACCGTAATTTTAATCGATACTGATCAACACTGTTAACAATCTGCAGCAAACTGTCCTGTGATTCAACCGTTTGCATATAGATAAGGGTTACTTGGCCATAATTTGAAGCGTTTTCATTCGTCAGAATAGAGATAAATTATGATTATGTAACCGTTTTCTATAAAAACGGTTGAATGACTAGTAGTTTTTGCTGCAGATTTTTAACAGTGAATGAGAACCATAGTTACCACAAACAGTTACTTTTAAAACATAAACGGTTTCGACAAAAGCGGTTTAATGACTGTACAGTTTGCTACAATTTGTTTTTACAGTGTAACTATAGAAAGGATTCAAGGTTTCAGTAGGGTTAGTTTTTTCCAAATCTGCCTGCTCATCATTCATCTGTGTTTTAAAACGACGCGACAACATTAAAATACTTTGAAGATGTGAATTACAGAAAATTCACGATTGAAAATGGTTTCTCTTTATGACAGTTATTTGCAGGACTTTCAAGAAGAAAAGAATTTTCTTCAACCAGTTATTTTTAGAAATATATTTCTAAAATTTTTACATTCGATGAAACATTAGATTTTTTCTTTAACAGGTGATTTATTGAATATATATCTTTAAATTCTTTGAAAATTACATGCATTGTTTGAAATCTACAGCAAACTTCTACTGATTTAACCGTTTTTGTAAATAACGGTTAATTGACCATATTATGAAGCGTTCTCATTCACCGTTAAGAAATACGCAGCAAACTGTGAAGTAATTCAAATGTTTTGTAAAAAACGGTTACATAACCGTAATTTATCTCTATTTTGACCATTGAGAAAGCTTCATAATATGGTCAAGTAATCGTTAGCTATAAAAATGGTCGAATGACTGAACAGTTTGATCCGATTTTTTTTAAATGTTGGTCAGAATAGGAATAAATTACGGTTATGTAACCGTTTTCTAAAAAAACGTTTTTTTTATTCCACCAGGGGCAAGCATGTATTTTATCCCCACACACACACACCCTTTCCAAAATAAATTTATAAAGAAAAGTTTTCAATCCATTCCCTTAACTTTTATTTTTTTTAGTTAAGAAATCATTGCTAGGAATTATATTAATCGTAAGGTTTTTAAGTTGATTTCTTTAAAAATTAACTTATTTCAAACACGTTTTTATATCTATCTATCTATATATAATGCAAATCTTCTCATCACGATAATGTCCGAAATACTGAACCAATTCGAACATTGGGACTGTGATCTTTCATGTATCTTGGAGGAGTTCGGTAATCAAGTATGTTGATCTCTTAGTTTGTTTACAGAGACACACAAAGCAAAACATGCAAAACTTATTATCACGGTGAAGTCCGAAATATTGAACAAATTCAAACGTAATAGGAGAAGTGTATTGATCTTGCAAGTGTCTATGGTGAATTAGCTAAACAAATATTGTTCTGGCAACACACGCCGTCACATAGTGGAAAAACCTGCCCTGTTGTTTAAAGTAAAGAGTATAAAATTAACTAATACATCTTTACTTTGGACCGCTCAATTCCATGTCATTTTTGCCAAAGTGTTTTTCTTTATTTTTTGTACCGAACGACGAAACAAATCTTCTTTTGACGCCCCAAAGGCTGATTCGATATATGCGCCACTCGCTCCCGTATAGTTTCAACTTCATAAACACTCTTCGTTATTCTGCACAAGTCAAATCCACCTAAGAAGCGTTTCGTCACTTTCATCATTACAAGGCAAGGCGTGGGAGCGCTGGTATGTTCATATTCAGCATTTATTATATAATTTTACGATCACCATTGACACTTAAACACGTACAATTACATTGAACATGTGTGAAAGTACATTTTATTTTGACAATTCATGAATACAATATAATTAGTTGAAACCGCTCATATCATTTTGAAAAACACTTCATTTATAAGGTACATATGACTTATGCTTAAACACAAGTTCTAAAGTTTTCGCTGAAAATGAACAATTATAGTTGAAGAAGATAAGAAGTCTTATTTTATTTATTTACTGTAGAAATAAATTCATCCAAATACCTTATTTCTTCGATTTTTTTTTCACCACAGGGAAGGTCAGAGGGGTTTGTCACAGGCTTTTTCCTTTTATTTCACGCTAGAAAAAGCACAGTAGGACTAGGACTTATTTACTGTCAAGTTCTCTCTCCATAACAGCCTAAGTTCCCCACTCCGGACACATACACAAAAGCTGAAGTGCTCGACTCTTTTGAAGAGTCAAGCGACCGAAAACTGTACTTGCACATTTCTCCCCTCCCTTCCTTAGCAACTTTTATGCTCGAAAGCTTTCCTGACTTCAATACCTATCTGAGTTACTATAGCACGAGATATTTATGTGTACATGCAAAACAACATCTGCCTATACAAGTTTTATGCAATTTTTCTACGAATATGATATTTTTGAATCGTCTAAAGATTTTGGATGTGAATCATATTTGTACATTTTCATTAAATTTTACCAATCAAAAATATTTCTGCCTAATCTTGGAATATCCAAGTACAGTAAACTGTAAAAAAAAAAAAAATGTTTTTTAAGCTTGGACAATATAATATAACCACGAACGATAACATACAATAATCTCTTCTGCGTTACTAACTATTCCGAAAATCATTATTTATTTTTAGAAACCTCAGAAACCAATATATATTCGAGATTCAGAGAAGTATTTAGACAAACAGTTTCTTTTGCTGCCACTAATTTTCAGAAACGTTTCAGGGTAATTTTCATAGAGTATTAATCAGTTTTCTCAAACCGGAATATAGGTTTTTCGAATGCTGTGCATTCTCAAGTAAACATTTTCATTTTCAACAAACATGTTTTACAATCAAACATGATGAATTAACAGCATTAATCTTAACATTAACATTAATATTATTTTGTTACTCTTGCATGCAGAAATTCAATTACGCAACAGCATCCAAAAAATCAATATTCCATTTTGAGAAAATTGATTAATATACTACAATAAACTACACTAAAATGTTTCAGAAAATCAGTGATAATAAAACAAATTTTGTTTTTATAAATTATTCATTAAATCTCGTAAATATATTGGTTTCTAAGGTGTCTAATGATAAAGAATGTTTTCAGAATCGCGAGTAACTCAGAATAGTTTATTGTATATTTTCGTTCGTGGTTATATCATATTTTCAAAATTTAAGAAACATTTGTATTTTTTTACAGTGTAGATAATAGGTACCAAAGATTTAACTCTGGAAAGAACGTTCTAATACCTTTTTCTCAGAAGCTTTAAGTAACGCCTATTAACATTACTTTCAGATAAAATATGTTATATTACTTCAAAACATGTATACATAGTGATTCAGAACAACTGTTGTGTAATTTGCAGAGTGGTCGTACTTGCAACAAGCATCCTTTGTATGTGGAAGTATGATCCCAATCGTTTATTCTATGGAAAATTAAGAAAAAAAGTGTTCCTCTTCAATCTGAAGTGGGATTTCTGTTCATGTTCAGGACTTCATCACTGAAGGTAGTTTTAAAAAAATTTCACCAGATTTACCTCGCTTTGTGTTAAATTCAATAACATTACTAAAAATATGGAAAGAATGCACTTTATTTTATAAATGTAATTATGTAATGTGAACTACTACAATCCCAAAATATGGTGCGCCTACATTTGAACGCTGTTGGAGATTCATTTCTCTTTGCTAATGTAATAAGCAATATAGTTCCAAGTGTTTAGGTAAATTATTGAACAGTTGTTATGAACCACCCTGTACACAATAGCCATACTGATAACATCACAAACACGCTACACATGAACGAGTGTGAAAGAGTTATAATAAGTTATTATAAATTGTCATTTATTATACAAACAAGAATAGAAAGATTCACTTCTGTTTAGTAATGTAATATGCAATAGAGTTCCAAGTAATGCTGCAGGATGAAATTTGTGATGATGTTCAACCCATAAGTAGAATACTATTTCAAGTTTGAGTTAAATACTCGTCAAATAATAAAATGTTATAATTATGAAAACAACGAAACATTAAAAAAATCTAATTGCTGAAGTAGTTGACTAGAAATATTTGTTAAAAAGTATTAACCATTCAACTACAGGTGGCATATATTCTGAGTATAATTCGCGGTGACCGTTAACATCGCTTTGCTTATATAATACTCCTAAAAAAAAATAAGTCTCATTTTCGTAATAAAATTTTCAAAATAAAAATGATTGAAGCAAGTTACTTCTGTGAGATTTTACATATTTCTAAGACTTTAGTTGTCTTGAGTGATTGTCTACACAAATTTATTTGGTATAACTTTGAAATATCCAATATAAACTCCCTATTTGTATACTTTCATTCGACCTGTCATGTTTCACTTGACATAAGTATAATTTTTACTTCTCTGTCTTGGAAAATGCCTTAAATATGTGGTAAGTATGTATGAGGATTGCGCCAATGTCGAAAAACTTACACATTTCAGAAACACTAATTTTTCTTAAGGGGACCGTGGACCTTTATTTGATCAAAAATCGCCCCAAAAATCTCTATTTTTTTTTTGTGTGTATTATTATTCTTCAGTTTGCATTGAACCATTTGAGAAAAACTGCATGCATATGCAGTGATTATTCGCAAAGTTATAAGCGTTAGAATTATGTGCACAATCAAGTTTTCGGTGCTTTAGTAAACTTTAGACCTGTTTTTCTCAATACAGATTTCACACGTTTTTTAGATTTTTCAAATGCTCCGCATGCGTCTTAATTTTTGTTCAAAATTCATGAAATTGATAAAGAAGAATCCTGATTTTGTTTCCAAAGAAACTGTGTATGCATTTTACAATTAGACTTCGGTAAGATAGTTAAATTTGATTTATAACTTATTAAAATGCTAAATTTTTATGAAAATCGGACTGGAATTCAGAAAAAAATCTCTCAAAAATTAACTATACAAAGGATTAAATAACTGATACACAGATTTGTTTGTAATATAGTTTTAAGTGATCCAAATGCAAAATAGAGGAAATATCTGAAAAATTAAGACGCAAGGAGCATTTTAAAATTTGATTTATAAATTTTAAATTTTTTAAAAAATCTTAAAATTATATTAAGATAAAAATTTCTTTTAAGGTATTTTATATACTTATGGTGAAATGTACATATGCACAAAATTTCATATATCTGTGATCAAAAATAAAAATAATTAATTTCAACGTCCACTGTCCCCTTAATCTAGAAAAATATACTATAGCTACGAAGGAAAATAAACAATAACCTCTTTCGAGTTACCCATGTTTCAAAAGAGCGTTACCTGAGAAACCAATATATTTTCGAGATTTAAAAAAGTATTTCTAAAAACAAAATTTCTTTTGCTGACAAGGATTTTTGGAAACGTTTCTGGGTAGTTTTTATAGTGCATTAATCAGTTTTCTCAAACCGGAATATCGGTTTTTAGGATGATATTGATTCTCAATTAAACATTTTCAGATGCATAACAGAATTTAAACATGCAAGAGTAACAAATAAAAACTATTCTGAAACGTTTCTAAAAGTCAGTAGCAGCAAAAGAAATTTTGTTTTTAGAAATACTTCTTTATATTTCGAAGATATATTGGTTTCTGTGGGGTTTTTAAAAATAAAGAACGATTTTCGGAATCATAAGGATAGTGTTTATTTTCGTTCGTAGTTATATTATATTTTCCTAGATTAGGAAACATTTATGTTTTTTAGAGTGTACTTTCATTCGATTTATCATGTTTGACTTGCTTTAAGAACAAATTGTCAGTGCTCTATCTTGAAAAATGCTTTAAATATGAGATAGATATGTTTGGAGACTGCGTCCAATGTCGAAAATAGTATTTTGAGTCTTGAAAGAAAATGCTGTTATAACTAAAGAATTAAAATATCAGAAATGAGAGGAGATAGATTTTCAGTTGTAATTTAATATACAGGCTCTTTTTATACCGTTTTATACTATACTAGCATGCTACGCCCGCTGCGCTGGGCCATTTTTCTAAATGTACCTTAAATCAAACGAATTGGCTTTGTATTTTAAAGGAATATGGATCTTCACCTACGGATGCTACCCTAGTCAAAATTTTCAAACGAACCTTGAATCAAACGAATTATATCAATGGATTTGAGCATGTATTTTAAAGCAATAGTTTCACCCGGTTTTTCTTTCAATATTGCTGTAAACGATGCGAACGACATTGCTTTATATTATATCATACATTTGACAAAATTTGGGCTAATAAGAAGCAACTTATTTAGTTGATTATTTATAGTAGAGTTTGGTAGGGAAATGAGGCCATTATGAGATTATGACAACAGGAACTAAAATGTTCTCTAGTCAACATACTGCTAAAAATGAGAGCATTACAATGATTGCATAGATTGACCATTGAACTTAAGTAATGTTCGGGTGATTCATTTTCGTCTGTAAGTTCTTGAACCCCGTTCCTCTTTCTTGTCTCTATGTGAGGTTCTGGTAACATAAGTACAATCTCACCCTATATTACGTTATATTTCGTAATATACGTCCTCTTCTGGCAAGTCTACTACGGTTTTTCATCTTTCGATTCCGGCAGAGTAAATACAGTCAAAAATGTAATAAATTGTTTGCACATAAAAAACAGAGTTTAACTTTCATATTTAAAACAAAATGGTGAAACATAAAAAGTGCATTTTTAAAGCTGAATAGTTTGAATAAAGTTAAAATGACGCCCTTTTCACGGTCTTCCCTTTTTTTAGAGCAGTTGCATTCGTGTAACCATTAACCTGAAAAAAAAAAACCGGTGATTAACTCTGGTAGAAGAATAAACCTCTAGTATGCATCCAATAAAATCTTCCGAATATTCCATAATCTTTTCAATATTAAAATTTGACGTCAAACATTAGAAGTGCTGGAAACGATATGGTTACTAATGTACCAGAGTTAGTTACAAAACGAAGTTATTTACTCGCCAAACTATGTTCCATTAAATAATGTCAAATTGCTGTTAATTCAATTATAGATCTTTCATTGACAAAATTCCATACCTTAAATAAAACTGACAATGATAAAGTTAGTTATGCAAAATGTTTAGTCATAATCTTTTTGGTGAATACTTAAACCGAAGATTTTCTTTGCATTTCTGTAACGAGTATAATAACACGCAGAAAAAGATTCATTTGCCACTATGTTTAGCTGCTAAGTCTGTATGTAAGTCGAAAATGCTTTATAATGATCGAAAAGTTATCTAATCAGAATTTCAGGTACTCGTGTGTTTCTTATCCAGGCTGAAATGATAAATCGATAAATATTATTTATTCCATTCGCCAACATTGGCATTAAAAAGTTTTTTTGTACATTATAGAAGCATCGCTTTTTTGGTAAAACTTTGCTCCGTAATGAAAAAAAAAACATAAATTTGGCAATCGCTAATTTCAAAAGTCGTCTAATCTTATGTAATCTGAATCGTCGTCCAGAGTAACCTTCAAACACAAACGAAACATCCAACAATATGGTAAAAATGCCAACTGGCAGGTGGCCGGAATACGGACGATTAGTCCAATATCTTTTAAAACCTTCCTTAAAGAAGGGGAGATATGCAGAAAAAACTAAAAAGAAATGACAAAAAGAGCATAGAAAATTTATTTCAGTAAGCAATTTTTATTGCAAAATGTCGCCTTTTGTGATAGTAATAACGCATAATTGCACACATCTCCTTAAGAATATTCTTTAGTTTCTAACTTTTGACGCAGTGAATATTTCTATAAGTGAAATTGGCGATATATTAAAAAATAAATAAATAAATAAATGAATAGACAATATTCGCTGATCTGAGTTCGAGGCTATAAAAATCATATGTTTGGGAAAAACAAACCGACATGTTTCCGTAGTAAATTTTTAAATGTCTAAAATTCAATTATTTTACAATATGTGTTTGAGTGGCAGACATTCACTAAAATTTAAATATTTGATCCCATATTTATAACAATAGCTGCTATTTATATAATTTGCATTTGAATATAAATATTTACTTCAAAAAGGATCTTGTATACACGAAAAAACACTATTATTGCTAATATCGCTCAAGCTGATGTCATGTTCATGCATTTTTGGCTTAAAATCACATTGTTTGGTGACAAAAGTAAAATCAAAAAGGTAAATAAACAAATAACATGTAACTCATAAATGCATTCATTTTTACAATTACATTTCCTAGTTCCTCCTGTAAGTCACATGATAAGGGAGTTATATAAAAAAATAACAGAAAGAAAAAAATACCAGGCATATTTTAGCTAATCAAATTATTAGTTGCATTTTTGTTAACCTGACGCAAACGATAAATCGCCAAATACTGACTTAATTCTAATCTCATGCATTTCAAATATTTTTAAGCATTACAAACATTCCTTTGGGGTTTAAATTAAATAGTTTCGTTTTATAATATTATCCCTCATCAAAACATATTTTTTTCTTTCCTTTTCTCTTTTTTTTCGGGGAATTTTAAATAAAATTAATAACATAATTTTTCTTTTATTTTTCTATGTGTTTGCATTTATTTCTGATATAGCCGTTTCAATTCTTTCGCCAACGATAATGGTCGCCAAACAAATGATCTATGGTAACCTTATCGTCCAAAATAACAGAACTTTCCCTCATAATTCTATAAATAATCTACGTAGAACTATATGTTATATACTAAAATGTTCCCTGAAAAATTATCTATCCAACAGTTCAAGTTCCATCAAATTCCATTCAGCAGAACTCAAGTTATAAAGGAACGGAACGAAATTTCCGTTTGTGTTTTATATATATAGTAGATTTGCTCATAATATGGCAGCTAAAAGAGTACTTATGTATTATATGTACCATGAAGTTACAACTGCGCTAACAATAGCGCCTATAATACTTATTACAGTAACCCTTATTTTTTTACAACCATATAGTTAATTTATTATCGTTTATTTATTTATTAGGGCTTACAGTTAACTTTTTTATTATAGTTTTTTGTTATTTATTTATTATAATTTATTTATTTTATTTTGGTTTATCTTTATATTGTTGACCATTTACAGCAATATTATGTGTTTAATAATGTTAAATTACTATTTTGAACAACACTAGCAATTAACAACCTTTTTTGGCGATCTATTTTCAGGACTCGATCGGTAAGTACCGCAAAATCTTTGGAAGGAAATTTGCTAAAATTGGGATTTTCAATTTTACTGATTTTGATGGTGACCCAAACAGTACATTTTAGTCGTTATATGTTTTTAATAATTATATTGATAATTAATAATTAATCTTTCAAAAGTAGTATTATTCAAAATACTCGTACGTACACTGGCCTCCAAAAGTTAAGATACAACCAGTTTTTTGCGTCTAATTTGCAAATAAATGAATATAGAAACAACAAATTTGGAGGAAATGTTATTTATTAAATGCGACATAGAAAATTACTTAAGTTAAACGTATAAATGAAATTACAATAAAAAAGCACTCATGGTGGAAAATTTCATTCTTGGAGAAATCAGTACATCGCAGTATTATGCAGTAACATGTGACAGAAACATTAAAAAACTGGTTCTAATACGGAATATGTCCACCCCGGACTTGAATGCATTGGCGGCATCGACTTTCCATGCTCTCAATTAAATTGGCGGACACCGAAATAGGTAACGCTGACCAGAGTTGGAGTAAGCCTTGTTCCAGCTCATTTAATGACCTTGGAGGAGGACTTAAAGCCGCAACCTGTCTTCCAAGATAGTCCCAAAGATGTTCTATCGAATTCAAGTCTGGAGAGTGAACTGGCCATTCCATTCTCTCCAAACCGTGATGCTCAATATAATCCTCAACAACAATAGCTCGGTGTGGTCTCGCATTATCATCCATTACAATGAAACCATTGCCAATAGCAGCGTCATATGGGCGCACATATGAATCAAGGATCTCGTCCCGATATGTCGCACCAGTCGCAGTTCCCCCATGGAACACATGCAGGTCAGTGTGGCCTCCGAGTGAGATCCCTGCCCAAACCATGATTCCACCGTTTCTGTACCTGTGTGTTTCGACAGTGTTTGATTGATGGTATCGAGTGCATTGTTCTCTCCAGATCAGAAGACGTCCTGAATCGCTCTCCAGTGTGAATCTGGACTTGTCTGTGAAGAGTACAGAAGCCCACTGTTGTCTGGTTCAGGAAACATATTCTCTTGCCCAACATAAGCGGGTCCTTCTCTGTCGTCTGTTGAGGGGGACACACACAACTGGTCGCCTTGCATAGAGACCTGCATTGTGAAGACGTCTTCGCACCGTAGTAGCGGAGATTCTTCTCCCTGATGCTGCAAAGTGGTCTGCAATGAGTTGCGGTACAGTAGTGCGTCTTCTCCTTCGGGCCGAAAGAGCTAGAAACTGGTCTTCTGCAGGTGTTGTAACACGTGGGCGGCCTGGAACATGTCTTCTGGACACAGAATCTTCGGATTCATACTGATCCCAGAGTCGTTGGACTACACTGCGAGACACATTGAGCCGTCTAGCAGTATCGACCTGTGACAACCCCATTTCCATCCATCCTACAGCCCGCCACCTTAATGAATCGGGCAAGCGACTTCTTCTGGACATTTCTAGACTCTACTGGCTGTTGTGAACAAAACTGACAACAATAGTTCGAATACAACAAAACTTACACGCGAAATTACGAAAGCTTCGTAATTGCATATTTTTCTCTCATTCACAAATACCTACTCTTTTCTATAAAATAAAAGTGGTAGCTGTAATTTTTGCGTAAGTTTTTTTAAAGCTTATTATTGTCATTCATATAAACTATGAAGTTTAATCTGACTGCCATTTTGTGTCTGGTGAGCTTCGAAAAACATGTTGTACCTTAACTTTTGGAGGCCAGTGTATTATGTATGGAATTTTACAAAGTATCCCATTATAAAACTTGGAATGAAACTCATTAACTATTATAGAATCTTTGCCTATAAATACCAATGTTTTTCTCTAACATTTATTGTTTTAACTTTTAATAATAGAACATATATCATTGATTCAAAATTGATATACATTTGGAATACGACGTTCGTTATACACGCTTAATGCATATTTTTATACAAACCATACGTAATTAAAAAAATCGTCTGTTGTTATTTAAGACTGTATTCAATTTTAACATCTAGATGACTCTTTAATGAAAAATAAACCATTATATGCCTCTATTCTAAAACAAAAGTTACTAACGCTGCATCCTCTATTGATTCTATTGTGTCCTTTTCTTTTTCTTGGCTTATCCTGCAACAGCTGTTGCATATAGAAATATGGAAACTAATAGTTTTACAGATAAATTTATGATAAACATGCCGAAATAAATTTTCTTGCTCTCTTTTATATTGAATTGCAGTGATACCGGCGGATACAAAAATGCGAAAACTTTTGTATAATTGGTTTTGACAAAATTTTCATTATAAAAGGACCGTTCCACTAATACATGATTACTAAATGACAAGATTGTCTGTAGCTCTGAATCCCTGTCCCACAATGATGTCAACTGTACATAAGCCACCGCCCTTTTGAATACTAGGTCTGCGTGCTGACAAAAATGGCGGCTGTCGCAGGCGGATGTCTTTCTCAGCATTTGTACGGTCCCTCGAACTTCAACACCAATGATATTTAAAAGTTTTCTTTGACTTAGTGATCTCAGAAAAACTAAGCGAAGAAGACTTTTAAAAAAATATTGGTGTTGAAATTAGAGAGACCGTTCAAACGCTGGGAAAAAAAAAAATCCGCCTGCGACAGCCGCCATTTTTATCAGCGCGCAGGCCTCGTATTCTGGGGGCGGTGTATAAGCATGCCAGTACTGCCCGTAAGCATTTCATAAGTTGCTGTTATCCTGTATGAAGAATGTCTACTGTGCTGAATAAATGTTTCTTATACTGGAAAAAAAGCCGGTCGGACAAATTACTTCAATCTCGAATGAACTCGAATGTTACCCGAATTTACTCTAATCTCGAAATAAATTTCATTTAATTTTATAAACCTTTATTTTTTTCTCTGATTTAATTTGTTTAAAAAAGAAGATTTTCCTTAGCTGTCATATTCCGACATGGATTGAACAACAGAAATTTGTAATTAAAAATTGGAAATTAAAAAATATACTAATGTACTACCTGTATTGTGTACAGAAAATATTCCAATAAGGTAGATTTGTTTTTCTTTTTTTCAATTAAACAAAGCAATCATTAAAGATTTTCACACTCCTTGCATGCGTTTCTAAAATATACTAATTAGTATATCGAAAATTTACTAATATTAATCCCTGTATACAAAAAATCTGCCAGTAAGGTAGATGGGTTTTTTTTTCTTTTTTTCATTAAACAGAGTAATTTGATGCGTTTCTAATAAACTCAATATAAATTTCATTCTTAAGAGCCTACGCTAGTCACGAGAAAAAACGCTCAAGCTAATGTTAAGTCTATGGGAAGGTTCTTGCGCGATTTCTCGCTCGCATTTTAATTTTTTTTCTTTTCTTGCATGGGGTAGCTGAGGTCGATCTCTAACGTTGTTAGCTTTTACTTTTTTGATTTTGGTTCCAGTTTTTTAATAAGATGACATTTTCAATTTGGGAACCGGTTCGAACCGGTTCTGAAAGTGAAAGTACCCTTATATAAAAAAAAACTGGAACCCAAATCGAAAAAGTAAAAGCTAACAACGTTAGAGCTCGACTTCAGCTATCCCATGCCAAAAATATAATTTAAAAATATTAAAATGCTAGCAATAAATCACGCAAGAACCTTCCCATAGACTTAACATTAGAGTGCGCGTTTTTTCGCATGACTGATGTAGGCCAGGGTGGTGCAAAATTTTAATTAGATTAACTATTGAAAACTAACGATTAAAAGTTTAATCATGACTAAAGATTGACCATTGAACTTTATCGTCTATCTTTAGTCATGATTAAACTTTTAATCGTTAGTTTTCAAAAGTTAATCTAATTAAAATTTTGCACCACCCTGATGTTGGCTCTTAAAGTTTTATTTAAAACTTAAGCTTTTTATCGTTTTATTTTATTTGCATAATTCATTTTTATAGGAATACGTATTTTTTATTCTAAAAAAAAAAAAAAAGAAAGAAAAGAAAGAAATAAGATCGAACAACATCAAAATCCCATCAGAGCACATTTATTCTCGGTCACTTTTTCCCAGTCACTGAACCATAAAAAATCAAAACTGGCACATCGACCTTAAGCTCCCACCCAGTGGTTAGAAAATCATGGGTTTTGAAAAAAGGCCTCAGAAATCCTGCAGGACTATATCAGGTGGGGATAGAATAGTGGTGTTATACCATCTGGGGTTATACTGAATGGCATATCACTGTGTATTATATAGAGCATAGACATGGGACTTTTGAGAAAGTTTATGGGCACTTAACTTTGGAAAAACATCCGGGATTCTCCAATACACTTTCTAGTTTTCAATATTTGATTGGTAGCTGGTTTTCTAAGGATTTGCATTTCAGCAATGACATTCAATAGGTAAAGCTTCCTGTTTATTGATGTAAAAACAGGAGTAGAGTTCATGTAAAAAAATTATGTTTCATTTTAAAGTATATTTTATTATTTTTAATTTTATCTAGTCAATCGAGCATGTAATCAGCTGTTTTTAGAAAAATATGGAAGTGAGAAATGAACATAGCGCTTAAATCTAAAAAAAAAGGCATGTTTTAAACTGACACTTGAAAATAAATTTCAGATAAGATGCTGCATTTAAATAATGGTTATTAGTTATTGCAGTTACTAAATACTGGACAGGCTAGTAGGATTTATGAAACGTATTCAATAAAAATAACAGTATCAATTTTAAACAATCAGCAATAGCGTCATAAATAATCTTTTCTTAAATATTTTAAGCCTATAATAATCTGAAATAATGATATAAATCTATGATGTGTTATTTTTTTCCACGATAACCAAAATTGAGCTCTAAAGCAAGGATCAAACGTCTCATTACTTATACAAAACTAGCAGACTACACTGTTAAAAATTTTGGTTCAACGTTTCACCAAAAGATGGTACAAGTGTAGCTGCCACCATGGGATGGTAAAACCTTTCTCCATCCTTTGGTGCTTTGTTTGAACCACGATTTGGTAATAGGTTGAACCATGATTTGGTAATATGTTGAACCATGATTTGGTAATAGGTTGAACCACTGTTTGGTAATAAGTTGAACCATGTGTTGGTAATAGGTTGAACCATGATTTGGTAATAGGTTGAACCATGATTTGGTAATAGGTTGAACCATGTTTTGGTAATAGGTTGAACCATGTTTTGGTAATAAGTTGAACCACTGTTTGGTAATAGGTTGAACCATGATTTGGTAATAAGTTGAAATTATTATTATTATTTATTTAATCTTAACAATATATATGTATTTATTTATATTTTTTAACTATAATATGTGAATAAAGTATATTACTTTATTAATCCTTAACTATATTTCATTTTTTTTGCTAAGTTGATAAAATGTAATTTCGTGCGTATAATATCAAAAATATTATACGCAATATTTTGAAAATAAATATCAAATATGTGAAAATATCAAACTTCATGATATTTTAAAAATAAATATCGGATATAGTATATCATGATATACATCCATTGATACATATCACCGAACCCTGTATGTTCAACAATTGAATATTACTGTCATATAAAAATTTCAACACATTATATTAGTTTACGCTAGAAATCAAATATAATCAAGCAACAGGTCTCTAAGATTTCAAATACACGTTACAATGTAAATAGTACTATTGAAATTCTTGACGAATCAAACTCCTAACCTGGTAATAACTTTACGCTCAGCTAGTTAGCAAAAATTAATTCACAATATCAGTGCCTAATCCAGAACATAAATTAATATCCGATACGCAAACTATACGAAAAGAAAATAAATAAATTCAAACACGCATTACTCAATTAGGCCTAATACAGGCACATTATAAAATTACATTTTATCAACTTAGCAAAAAAAAAATGAAATATAGTTAAGGATTAATAAAGTAATATACTTTATTTACAAATTATAGTTAAAAAATATAAATAAATACATATATATTGTTAAGATTAAACAAATAATAATAATAATAAATACCTTGTGCTTGCTTATTTTTCTCCGGAATACAGCTACACGAGGTTCTACGCACGCAGTCACGTGAAGTGCAAGCGAACTCTGAACTCTGACGTGGCGGACGGGTGAGGGACGGCAGAAGCAGATTCGCATTCAATGGCCGGCGATCTGTGATTGGATGCAACGATCTACTATCGGATGGTAAAACGTTGAACCATAATCCAGGATTCACCAAAAAGAGGTGTTTTGAAATAGAGATCGAACCATCTTTTGGTACTTTTGCTGACTTTGAACCATGTGATGGTTCAACATTGAACGGAAATTTTTAACAGTGTACGCCCGCTGCGCTGGTCAGTTTTTCCAAAAGAACCTTGAATCAAACGAAATATATCGGTGAATTTAACCTTGTATTTTAATGTAATCTGTACCTTTATCTGGAATATCCTAAAATAACATAAAAACAGATACTTATTTCACTAAGTTATGTTTTATTAATACGGTTTATTATTACGTTTACAATTTATTACCTACCGTTTTCCATTGATATATATGTTTTATAGCTACATTTTTAATAACGTGAATTAACCTATATTATACACAACTAAAAAGAAATGGCGCATCTAGTATTTGTCGAGAATTAAATAAAAATCATGCACTCGTGACATCATAATTCACTTTTATATTTTAACAGAATAATACGGTTACTATAATTTGTGACTCGTGACATTGCTGTTAGTATTATTTTTTTACTCGTGAAGTTTTCGCTGTGGTACTCCATTGTGAAATTTGGTAATTTTTGAAATTCAATATTTGAAAAATGGCATAATCAGTGGATTTGAAATTTATATCAAGAAAAATACAATTTTTTACATTTCTAACGCAATTTGTCTAACAATTTTCTGACAAATACTTTTTGAGCAATTAATTTTTTCAGCAATTTCAAATGTTTCATTTTCCGAGATTAATCTGTGGCAACGATTAGCGAAATTCCCAGTCGTCAGCAGCACATACCTTTTTATTAAAGAGGATTATAAATATTTTTGTCTTAAGAAATGACATTCTGTGTAAGACGTTACAGATCCGAACGCATGAAGGTGGTTAATGGATTCAATCCGAGATTTTGTATAACATTGTCTGCATACAGCACGGGAATATGCCTGAGACAGTTAAATATATCTCTCGAACATTGATTGGTACACTGTAAAAATTGCAAAACGTTTCCGAAAATACAGCGCAACCTCATAATCAAACCGCATTTTTTAAATCTTTCTCTTATCTACCTGTGGAAACTGTTTGAACTAGTTATTATTGTTATTATTATTTTGCAGATATAAAAATCCATGACATCTTTTAAAATATTTACATTTTTCGTAACTTTTGGCCCAGTAGTTTTCATTTTATAAAGGTTTCAAAGTGAAACTTTATTTATCATCACCCCTTATAACAAATTATCAACGTAACAGAACAAAGTTTATCAAATAGTTTCACTATAGAAAAAGTTAAAATAATTTTACATTCAGTTATCGCAATATTTTTTTTTGCGGAAAACTAAAATTATTCTTCTTAAAATATAAAACCTACTTCTTTTGTGATAATATAATACAATATTCTTTTGTATATTGCTTTTTATGCAACTTTAGTGAAGAAGGAAAGTCCTTCACCCACTGCCATTCGCTTCGGCTTGACATATAGATGGTATCTCGTATAAAAGCTACGTAAAAGCAAAATGTGATGTGACTTATATGCAGCTGGATTGAATAGGACAGATGCTGCGAAAGGGAAATATTGTAGTATTTTGTACAGTAAAAATAACTATAGTAAAAGTTTTTTTTTTTTTTTTTAAAGCACTGTTCATCAATGTATCTATTTCTGAAAATGTAGGTGGTTATTTTAGGTAGCTATCAATACAAAAAAGTATAAAGCTACCTATTGCAGCCGTTCGGAGGAAAGCAGTTCCGGAAAATTTCGATATATTTTCACCGATCATGGCCCCCAGACCCCAAAACCACCCTCCGTTCAAATGTTGATTTATATATATATATATATATATATATATATATATATATCTCCATATATATATATATATATCTGACCTATGTCATACGGTAACGCTCGTATTTATAAATCAATTTTGATGAAACTAATTGTATGTATTAAGCTCACCAATGTCTCGACCGAGTTCGTTGGCCAGCTTGGTCCGCCATTTTGTTTCAAGATGGCGGCCAATTAAAAATTTAAAACTAAAATAAATGTACAAAAAAGTTAAAAATTCAAATTTATTTTTTAATTCAGTGTTAGGCCTTGAAACGAGGATTCCAGAGCATTTTTTGTTTTAAATTTATCTTAAAAAACGCCTGAGATAGAGCAGTTTGAAATTCTAGGGTGGCTGACATTTTGAAACAAGACAGCACATTACAAAAATTTTCATTGTTGTAATAATTTTCCCAATCAAACGCATAAAACTATATATTCATATCCGTTAGCGCCAAATTCTCGCCAAACTTGGCGACATTTGGCGAAATATCGCCAAATTTGGCGACCAAAATAAGTCTTCATAAATGAAGCCAATTTGGCTATTGCTCAATAATTTGGCGAATTTCTTATTCAAATTCAGTATTAACGAATCTTTTGTAAACGTTTTATTTGCATTTTAGCTTGCTGTTTTCGTGTAACATTAGCTAAAATTTTAAAACGAAGATATAGGAAAGCTACCTTTTCCTCCCGGTACAGGCCGGAAGGACTTTTTATATTTTATACTGAAGTGGTAATTTTCATATTTTGTTAATTATATTTTATAACTGAAAAAATAATACAGCACTGAAAAGTTTCTATCACCCACAGATTTTGAAGAATTAAACAAAAACGAAAAGTCATGCGTCAAGCGTAGATTATGAAACACTTTCCAAGCACATTCAGAATACAGTAACAAAACTTCCCCGTTTAATAAGGTAAAAGATGATATTCTAAACAAGGTCAAGGTCAAACCGGGCGGGGGGGGGGGCATAAATTTCGGCTTAAGCTCAACTAGCCCCGCCCATGTACAAGTAAACAATTTGGAAAACGCTTACCACATCTGAAAACCCAATTTTAGAAATTATCACCAACAGTCAGGAAAATATCCGAATGATTTTGTGCTGCCCTGTTTATGATTTATAGATTAGTGTATATACTAATACTACATAGTATACCTAAGTTTAATTCAGTTAGGAAACGTATACCACAGTTGAAAATTCCCCTCTCAGCAATTTTTGTCAATAAACGGAAATGTACTCGAGATTTTTTGTAAATCCCTGCATATGATCTGTAAAATTTATACAAACCAAGTAATATGCAAAAAAATTAGTTAGATTTTAAAGCGCGTATCACAACAGAAACGCACTTCCAGCAATTATTGTTCATATAGTCAGTACTGTAACCGAAATATTCTGTGTGTCCCTGTAAATGAACGATGAATGCTATGCGCATCATATTCTATAGGAAGCATCTTGTAGTGACCATCAATGATATATATCAATTTCAATATATTTGAAATAGTGTAACATCATTAAAATGCACTGCAAACGATTTTTTCTCCATAGACTACAATAAAACAGAATTATTTTGAGTGTCCCTGTAAACGAATTGTAAACGCTACGCACTTCATTTTCAATACCGAACATGCCATAATAAGCCACAATAACATATATCACTTGCATAACAATCCGAGTATATTTACGCGAGTTAATGTGCGAACAGAGGGCAGACAGGCGAAAAGTGTTGAAAACAGTACTACTAATTTTAATGCATTTTTTATCCATTTTTGTATTCATTATAATATATGAATTTTGTCGTTTAAAATTAGCAATAAAATAAATGATTAGGTGAATTTAGATAGCTGAAAATTAAGATTACAATTTTGAAAAAATAAAGTAACAGTATTATTTATTTTTAAAAAAAATAAAGAGAATTTTTATAAACTCAAATAAAAATTAGTATAAAATTTCACATAGGTCTTATAAACAAATTACCAAAATAAAATGTGTTTATATTCTTTTGATACATATTATATCAAGGTAAAATTTTCAAATATGTGTTTCTAGATTACACGCAGTTAAAATAATAATGGAATGATATCATAATTGCTATACAAATGACCATATAATCTAAAAATTCAAAGTAAATTTTCTTAAAATTTTATGGAGATAGAAAGTTTTTAAACAGTTTATTTTTTACTACCCAAAACTATAGAAAATATGTAATGTACATTGAGAAACGGAAAGTTCATTAAAATTTGTATAACTGTGTAATCAATATGCATGAACTTAAATTAAAATGTATTCAAACACACTGAATTTCATAAAATAAAACTGAAAAAAAATATTAATAATACAATTTTTGGTTTGGTTTTTCAATTATTATTATATTGAGGGTTTTTTTTTTTTTTTTTTTTTTTTTTTTTTGGGTATTAGTTAGAAATACAGTGTCTGAGTAATATGACTAATCGAAACAAAGCATGTACCGGGTGTCCCAAAAATGACTGATTGATTTTAAAATTCTATAACTAGCAAACAGTGACAGATATTTAAAAAATTCTTGCAGGAGGGTTATGTATGATGTCGGGAGTTTTTTTACTGTGATTCTTGATTTTAGTTCGAATTTCAAACAATAGATGGCGCTGACAGCGGTTTGCGCTCATTCGAAGCCGAAACTGACGTCACTCAGCATTGATGTGAAGAAAGGAGATTAAGGCTATGGAGTGGGTCTCATTCGCCAGTACAATTTTGCTCTTAGGCCCCGATTCAGAATCCCAGATCACTCGAATGAGACCCACTCCATAGCCTTAATCTCCTTTCTTTGCATCAATGCTGAGTGACGTCAGTTTCGGCCTCGAATGAGCGCCAACCGCTGTCAGCGTCATCTATTGTTTGAAATTCGAACTAAAATCAAAAATCACAGTAAAAAAACTTCCGACATCATACATAACCCTCCTGCAAGAATTTTTTAAATATCTGTCACCGTTTGCTAGTTATTGAATTTTAAAATCCATCAGTCATTTTTGAGACACCCGGTATTTTCTCAATAGTAAGAAAGACATATTTATCGTATTATGAATATATAATCGTATTAGGGATATATCGTATGACTATATCGTAATATGAATATAAAACCCTGAAACACTTCTAAAAACATAAAATGAATAGTATTATAAGAGTATTAATTGAAGGCTTAAATTTTTGCGTCATTCATATACATTCATTTCCTATAAATATTCTTAAAATCTCATAAAAATGCAGCCAGCTATTTTTGCAAAATCGTGTGCACAAACTGCAAAATAACTGATTTGAAGAAACATACTTTAACAAGTGGGTAAGTGTGATCGAAGATCGCACAAAGGGTTTCGTTTAATATTCCTTTCAAAACACTTTATCCTTTCTTTAATAAATCCAAATAAATTTCATTTAGCAACAAAAAAAAAGTCATTTTTTTTAGAAAGTAAAAATTTACCGGTCTATTTTTCTCGTTTTTTTCGAATATCTGAACCGTGAAGATAGCGGGCGAAGCCCGCTATTATATTCTGTCATAATTATCTGTCATGTGGACTAAATGCGATATTAAAAAAAATCAATTTCAAAATTAAACATGTTGTATAGAGACCTTCAAAATGTTAAAATATGCCAATATTTCCATAATCGGGTTTTTATCATGATTCAATACGTTCCTCAAACTCATATGACATTATAATCACTTGCTGACGTCCTATCTACTCGCTTTGTCTATTACTCATATTGATACTCTCTTTGTATTATTCTCAAACATTTGAAAAAGTCCGTTAAAAGTTTTGAATATGACGTCAGATAAATTTTCTTTTTAATTCTCTAATGACGTCATATTAAGCTGCTTTCTGTATTTACACATATTCATACTCCTTGTATTATTGAGAAATGTTTGAAATTTTCCGTTTTATTACCAATATGTCGTCATATTAAACTTATTTTCATTCGGTGAAACTTTTTATTTCATTTTCATTTTCCACGTGGAAATCTTTCAATAGAAAATTAATTATTGTAGGAAGAATTTTATTGTGGATTTTTAATTATTGGCAACTGCTATAACGAAAAGTGTTTAAATTTAATAGGAATGGGCTGTTAGATTTTTGGTTTTTTATCTCTCTATATTAAAATAACACGATTTTTTTTTTTATGATTTTGAGCTTTATAGTAGGTATTCAGCTATAAGTACACAAAATTTCAACTCTGTAAGTTATATAGTTTCTGAAAACCCGCTCTGTGACAGACATACAACGAAGCGGGACTAATAGGGTTTCGTAAGATGAACGAAACCCTAAAAATGGACGTTCTTTATACTGTATATGGCAATATATGGACTTTTTATAATTTTTTTAAATTCTAATGCAGAATTTTTAATGCGCTTTTGTTTAAAGTATCGCAAATTAACCAACTTTTAATAAGAGTTAATAATAATAAAAAAATGCATTTCTTTGACGCTTGAAAATAAGTCAAATGTTAACAAATATTATAATAGACATACTAAAGTGGCAACTATACTGCGTGAAATCAAAACTATACAAATGAGTAGTAAAGTGATGATATTCAGACCTCACTGTGGAATCACAAGAATTCGTCAATGCAGTTAAACCTCGCTATAATGGAACTTATTGTTGGTACTCTATCACGAGATATTCGCTATATCCATGTGTATACACTGTTAAGTATTTTGATTCAAAGTTAAACCACCCAATCGTGCAAAGTAATTAGACGCTAGCCATGTCGTTCTTCTTAACTTAAAACACACACACACACACACACACACACATATATATATATATATATATATATATATATATATATATATATATTCTTCATGCTTCAACGTCAAAAATGATTTTAACTTTTATCACAGAAATAATTTATACAACGGAAAATCACAACAAATAGTTATATATGAATGATGATTTGTTTACCAATTAGAATAATTGTGTTAAAATTAATCTAGTTATATGTGCACTTCCAATATACAGCTTAGATATCTTCTTGTTTGTTTAGTGGTTAGAACCCAGGCTGAATGTCAAGCCGTGTCAAATTGGAATCTCGGTTTAGACTTGGAAATTAATTTATAGTAATATACAGGATTCTACTGTATAAAGAGCCCCCAGTCTGATTAACTCTTTTTTTTTAAACGATAACAGTATAGTTAAATATCTTGCCAAATTATCATTTTAGAAATTCCCAGTTCGACATTTTACCAGTTAAAAATAGTAAACTAATTTATCCATCAAGATTTATTTCTCATCGATTATCCGTAAATCAATGGAAACCTATATACGCAGCGAGAGCTTATGCTATGAATCAGCTTACTTTGAGTTACTTAGAATTTGGGCACGAGATGCTTCAGAGTTTAAAAATAAGATGAAATAAATAACGCTCATATAGTAGATCATTTTATTAAAGCACTTGTCTTCGTGATACCTGATATATCCTGCTGTTTGTTTATTAAGTACATATTTCAAATTTTAGGCAAAAATAGTTTATTTAACTTTACAAATCTGCAGAATGCCACCGTTATTGTGCATACGAAATAATAGTCGGTTTGTTTATTAAAAGGTTTTTAAGCCTTTATGTTTAATGCAATCATTTTTAGCATATGTTTTTATTTTAAGGATAATAAGTGATTTTGTTTTCTGACATAAATCTAATTTACATTTATTGGTTCAACCTACATAAATTTATAGTGCAGCCTACAACAAAATAAAGATTCAATATTGTTTTCTTTCGTGATTGATATAAAACAACAAACCATGATAAAATATTTCACCATATTGTGATTGAAGCAACAAGAAAATTTGGTTCAACCTACCACATAATTACCTTGCCGGGAAATGCATACACTGTGTTGAAAAAAAAGAAAGGAAAAGAAAAAAGAAATAAAAAGACAAATGTTTTTTGTTTTTTTTTTATCTACGAAAATATAATATAACCACGAACGGAAATATACAAAACCTCTTCTGAGTTACTCATGATTACGAAAAGCGTGCTTTATCTTTAGAAACTTATAAACCGATCCATTTTTGAGTTTTACAGAAGCATATATAAAAGTTTCGGGAAAGGTTTCCGAATGATTTTTATAGTGCATTAATCAGTTTTCTCAAATCAGAATATAGATTTTTTGGGATGCTATAATTTTCAATTAAACATTCTCAGCTATGTAACTCAATTTATACATGCAAGAGTAAAAAAAAAAATAATAATAATAGTAATTTCGATGTTAACGTTAGTGCTGTTAATTTATAATGTTTGTCTGTGAAACATGTTTGTTGAACAAGAAAACGTTTACTTGAAGTGATAAACATTCAAAAATTCTACAAGTGTGGTTTGATAAGTTCTCGGCTTGACAGTGCAAACACAAGATTTTTGACATAATTTCATATTATTTTTCAATGTAGTCCCCTGGCAACTCAATACATTTAAGATACACTATTGTGTGCGAATTCTTTGGTGCAGCCCTGTACGAGGGTGGTTCGAAAAGTTCCCGGACTGAAAAAGAAAATACAAGATTTTTGACAATATTTCCTTTTATTCTTCAACTTGCAACACAATACATTTCAGAAGACTCTTGAGAAATGTTCATTCTTTGGCGTTTTTGGTCGACGTTCAACAAGATCGGTACGCATCGAGCGGAAAGATTTTTCATTCCCAAAACATCGTGTAAAATGTGGTGAACACGGTCAATCGAGATGTTTGCAATGTCAGCAAGTTCGCGTATCTTCAATCGGTGATCATTCAATACGGCATTCGTCTGTCGTATAGCGGTTTTTGAGCGTCCTGAGCGTTCATCATCGTGAATTGATATCCTACCATGTTTAAATCCAGCAGCCCACTTTTTTATCGTCGAATATGAAGGACAAGAATCCTTTAAGATAGAATGTAACTGTTTTTGTATGTTCGTGGGGGTTAAATATTTTTTAACAAAGTGTTTTATGACCATTTTTCGAAAATATCAAAACTTGTTTATTTTACTTTATCGCCCAGCAATAACCAATAAACTCATGCGTCTGGAAACTCGGCGGCATGTCATCTAAAGGATCATACTTTACAAACAACATTGTTATTTGGTCATACTTGTTCCATTTCTGTGTTAGGTTGAGAACGTATCAAACTGCCCTCGTATATGTCGGATTGTTGAAAACTGATTAATATACGATAAGATTTACTCGGAAACTTTACCGAAAATCAATGGCAACAAATTAACAATTTTTATATATAAATTCTTTTTTCAATAGCTAAAATATATTAGTTTCTGAGTTTTCCAAAGATAAAGAATGCTTTTCTGAATCGTGGGTAACTCAGAAAACGTTATTGCGTATTTTCGTTAGTGGTTATATTATATTTTCCTAGACTAAGAAACATCTGTCTTCCTTTTACAGTGTGGGAAAATGAAAGTTACAAAATTTCGTCCCTTATATCTGGAGTTTAGTTATAACTTAGCCTCGGCTCGATATAGCGGAGTTGAACAGTATTTTAAAATATCTACAGTTCAGTAATTCATGTAAGCGTAGGTATAGATGATAAAAACTGAAATCTATTGTGATCCATTTTTTATTCACGAAAAAAGCAGGGAATCCTTATTTTTAATCTAATTGGTCTAATATTCATAAATATTGTAGGTGAACCACCCCACCTTCCTTGTCTCTTATGGTTGCCCCTTATTCCTGATAATGCTCCTTCAGGGACCAGACATTTTTTTTCCTGCTAAACCGATATCCTGCAGTCGATTTTCCCCCTACCCCTATAATAGAAGGGCTGCCCTTAGTGGCCCTATTCAGTGATGAATTCAAACTGTTGGAAATTGACATCATCTGAATTTTAGATATTCATTCTTATTTTTTTTGGCTCTTTTTTCATAAATCCTGCTCTGAAGATGAGTTATAGAGTTTGTCTTTACATGCATTTATGCAGAGAATTTAAATATTTGCAGTATGGTGCACATTTATTTTTGAACGACAAAAAAAAAAAAATGTTATATATGTATAAATATGTATAAATATATATATATGTATATTTTATAACAACTCCAAAATTTTTGTTTATTGTTTTCAAAAAATATATATTGTTTCCAAAATTGTAGTTAAGTTGATCCAAAACTGTTACAAAATAAACATAATCGAATTTACGATTTTCATTTCCTTTCTTTTTTTTTTTTTCTTTGGTTTTTTTTTCTATGTAACTTTTGTTTAGAAGATGAAATATATTGTTTGTACATGCATTAATTCAGAGGATTTAAATAATTGCAGTGGATTTACACATCTTCAGATGCGAAAGGAAAAATCTTTGTCTGTATACACTCAGTCACAAAAGTAAGTATGTATCTCATACCTGAAATAATAAAGTCTAAATTTTTCTGTTCAAACGAGACATATGATTTTTTGAATGATGCTTCTTTTTTATAGTTTTTTTGTTAAGCTTAAAAATCAATGAAAAATAACGGAGTAGTACTTCATATTTAAATTTTGAAGTTTATTTTTTAGCTAAAAAAATTACATCACAAAATAAACATGCATTCTGAAAGTGCAAAAGATCAAAACCAGTGTTTACCAAGCTTTGAGTCTCGACTACTAGTTGGCCGCGAGATATATTTTGGAGCTCGGGTTACTATACCAATTAGGTCATTAAATTATATTATTATACTTATATAATATAAAATATATTACGAGCACTAAAAGGATAAATGTAAAAGGAAAATATCGAAATAATACAGATAAACTAGTTTGTGAAAAAATAGTGTTTTAAACTTTGTGTAAAGGTAAACTTTAAGATAAAATTAACGAGTGTCAATTCTGACATCGTTAATGATAAACAATGTTATAAATCGCATTGAGTTTTAAACTGCAATTTTGTTTTTCATTAATTCTTACTATTCTCGTATGTTAACATTATTCGAAAGAATGCTTTTTCCGTAGAATAAATTGTATAAAAGTCTCTAAAATATCTACTTTGGTTCGTGAAAATTTTTAAACATTATGGTGGGTTGCATTAGAGGTCTGCACGGGCCGAAATTTCCAGGCCCGGGCCCGGCTTGAAACGTACAATTATTTTTGTCTCGGTCCGGTGTAAAAGTTGAAGTTCGGCTCGAGCCCTACCCGCTATAAAAACTAAAACCTAGGCCCGAGCCTACCACGGTGTAAAAGATAAAAGTTCGGCCCGAGCCTGCCCGCCCGGTCAGACTGAATTTCTACAAAACATATCGATATTTCTTAAGCAACAATATCCTAAAATTAAAATTATTCAAAAAGTACACTTATAGCATATGCATAGATTTTATTTTCAGATTATGTTCGAAATGCATGGAATACAAAATACCAACAATATTAATGAGCATTTAGACCATTACGTACATGAACACTGATTTAAAAAAATGACTTAGACAATTACATTCAAATGAAGATACAGTAAGAGAAGAAAAATCCGTTATAGACAGGTTCTATTCTTAGCAGGTACATCGCCTGTTGTAAATGTATTATATTTTTTTTTTTTCACGGATCAAGACATTTTTCCGTTTAGGACAGGTTTTCGTCATAGACAGGTTCTACTTCGCAGGTTTTATTGTACATTAATTTTTTTGCCTATAAATATATGTAATATTCTTTAAAAAGAATTTTAATCGTAGAATAATGACCATTTAAAAATCTATGCATTTTTTGCAAAAATTGTTCTGCCGGGCCTCATTTTACAGATTTTTGCACGAGCCTGAAAATTTCGGCCCGTGCAGCAATATCACATTTGTTATTTATCTGTAAATTCTGCAATATCAATCCAGTATTGACGCTATAAAGAGACAATATCAAGCTTATCAAAAGTAAACAAGTTGGAAATTGTACGTCAAACGTGACAAATGCGGTGCGTTCGTACTATAGCTTGTTATATAAATATTCAGATCTTGACGATTTGTTATTCTGTGAAATGAATTATATCGTGTGCAGATTAATTTCTGTCATAAAATAAGTATCTCGGTCGCTTGACGATTCAACCTCGGAAGCTCCTACAACAAGAAAGCACCGATTTTTTTTTTTTAATTCAGATTTTTTAATAAACGTTTCTATTAATATCTCCTAAAGTTTGGATTCGATTTTTATAAAATTTGAAATGTCTCGACAAAATTCTGCAGTGATAATATATCTTAAATTCCAAACCATTCGGTTGGGTAGTTTTTGCGTTGTTATATGCGGACGGACGGACAGACAGACGGACGGACAAAGCGACGACAATATAGGTGCTACGTATTTATATAATTACGAACGCACCTAAAAACATACATCGATAGATCATTGCTAAAAGATTAACAAGAACCGACAAAATTTCGTTTCGTATATGTCCCTCATTTATACAATTAGAATATACGCTGCAGAATATAGATGCCATATACGATAGCGCATGTATTCGTCAGCATCATTTTTCAATTTCACTAAGCCACACACTGCAAAAAATAACTGTTGATTTTACAGTATAAAACTGGCACCCCAGCTGCCAGTATTATACCGTAAAATTAACAGTATTAAATAGTAAAATAAGCAGTAATACGCTGCCGCGCAAGTAGTAATACGCTACCGCGCTAAAGATCCTCCTTTCTTTCAGATTCGAAAACCCTTAAATGTTGCTATTGCATTTTTTTCCTCTTTCGCACCAACTTTAGTGGTCTTTTACTCTATTTTATTTTCTGGATAATTCTTTGGATAATTTGCTCGGTAGTTCTCACCTTATATTTATTCGTCTGAAAATATTACATACGATAGAAATATCTGTTTTCTTTAGCGCAGAAGTCATCTCTCTGTAAAGTAATTTTCGTTATTGTTATTAACACGGTGGTTAAAAAAAAAAAAAAAAAAAAAAAAAAAAAAAAAAAAAAAACTTTGCAGATATATCAGCCCTAAATTCCGAAACAAGTAAGTAGTCCGGGAGGCAACGACGCGTTTTTGCAATCTATTTTACCGTTGATCATTTTGGTTTCGATAGTGCAGGCAACAAAACTAATATTGAGTTGGCGTAACGACAGAGGTGTTGCCATAGCAACATCGTACACTCCACTTCAATATGAAATAAACGGCAACCCGATTACTGATGATGCCGTTCAATGTCTTTTTAGTTTTCAACTGCGTCGATGACTTTGCGATGCAAAGAAAGTGGGCGTTTCCATTTGAAATTTTTGAATTTTTTTTATATGTAACCGTAACTAAGAGGATTACTTGAATTTTTTTTTCTTGATCATATTCTTGAACGCGTACCTTGAAATACGCATATCTCAAATTACATTACGATTCCTTGATTGGATGAGTTTTTGTGAGGTCATATATCAGCAGATCATACATAGGCGGTATCGTAAAGTGCTTTAATGATCACCCTGCATAGTTGTTTTTGCAAATCACCGGCGGTCGACAATGAGCTTATTCTTATATATGTTTAATTACTATTTTTACCAAGATTGTATGCATCAAATTCCAGTTCTATGGCGCAAAGTTTGAGACCGTACAATGAGATGCCGCTATTGAAAACTCATTTCATGCGAGTAATTCGTGATTCACATAATAAAGGCTCCATAATGTAGCAATACTATGTATGTCCCGTGGATAGCACAACAGCCAACTTATTTGGTGATATAACCGCGTAAATATTATAATGTAACAAATATATATTCGTTCTTACCACGTCATGTGACTTGTTTGATTCTTTTTGAAAGTATACTGTAAACATCAAGAAAATATCCCTAAAGGAATTGAATTTTCAAAAACTATTCAGGTCGGCTGTGTTTTAGACGAATGTTTCGTTACATAAAATTTTAAAAAGTTTACGCATAAACAAAAATGTCATATTCATTATCTATCAGTGAAAATCCTTATTGCAATCCAACATTGGCACAGTATTGATTTTATAAAAAGACGATATTTATATACAAATCATAAGTAAAAAAACTCTTTTCGATAGACCATTGTTAAAAGGTTAACCAGAATCAGCAAAATTTGCTGTTTTATATCACATGCACACATTTAGAAAACAATTACGACAGAGCATCTATATCTATTTGTCAACGTAATTTTTCCCTTTCACCAAGCAATATGTAATTGTAATCAGATATTCCAGCAGGAAAAAAGCCCGCATCGTTTTCAAGTGTAAAAATTAAAAGTCCAAGATCCTAATAATTGCTATTCTCAATTGCTAAAAAGTTAACCAGAATCAGGAAATTTTGCTGTTTTATATAACATGCACACATTTACACATTTAGAATGCAATATACGACAGAGCGTCTATATCTATTTGTCAACGTCATTTTTCACTTTCACCAAGCCATATGTAATTGTAATCAGATATTCCAGCAGGAAAAAAGCCCGCATCGTTTTCAAGTGTAAAAATCAAAAGTCCAAGATCATAATAATTGCTATTCCCAATTGCTAAAAGGTTAACCAGAATCAGGAAATTTTGCTGTTTTATATCACATGCACACATTTACACATTTAGAATGAAATATACGACAGAGCATTCATTTTTCAACATCATTTTTCAACATAATTTTTCACTTTTACCAAGCCATATGTAATCAGATATTAAAGCCGGAAAAAATACCTCAACTTTTTCAAATGTAAAAATCAAAAGTACAAGATCCTCAACTTTTTCAGATTCAAAGACCCGTAAACATTGTTGCCGCATTCTTTCTTTTTTCCCATCAACAATCTCTTTTTACCCTGTTTTATATGCTGGATAGGTAACCCTAAATAGAAGTAATTCTCTTTTACAGCAATATCTACTAACCCATTATGCACATTGTAATTTTAATGTTTCCTTGTTCCTTCTAGTAAAGCAAAATCATCTCACTTCAAAATTACCTTTTAAAATATAATTTTCTTTGTTATTATTTATTGTAGTTTGTCTGACTTGCCAATGATTCGCACGGCTTAGTTTTTTGCTTATTTATTATTATTATTTATTAATATTAGTATTTTACCAGGATCGTACCTAACCAAAAGCAAATGTAATGGTACAATTTTTTGGTGTTGTTCAAGTAGATAACACGGTTAAAAACGCTGTACCATCATGACTAATAAATACCCTTGGATATATAGAATACAAAATTTTTGGAATCATGCAGGATTCACTTGGATGCATAAAGTAGTAATTCCCTAAATCATCAGTTATTCACATGTCAATTGAACGATATAATAATCACTTTAATTATGGCCACCCTGTATTTCTGATATAACGTCGAAACAAAACAACGGAGCTGCATTGTTCTTGCACCAATTGATAGAGCATTGTTTTGGTACCGTTTTACATTAAAGAAGTAAAATTTGCACAAAAAATTAATTTCCCCATTTAGCAGAATCTTTAGTTATCTAATGTTAAAAAAATATATTATGTATAAATGCAAATAGTGCTACATTTGCTATTTATCTGTGAAATGTCGAAGAAAAATATTGTGCCATTATTGAAACAATATTGGTGTTACAAAGAAGCAATAGAAGCAAATTTTTATTATGTTTGTCAGAAGTAAAAAACGTGTAGTGTTTGACCATTAATAAAATGTTAACAAGAATCAGCAAAATTTGGTTGCATATATCACACAACCACCTTTGTACATTTAGAATGCAATATACGACAGCGCATGCATTCTTCGACATCATTTTTCAATTCCACCAAGCCATATGTAATCAGATATCCCACTAACAAAAAAAGTCCGCATCTTTTCGAACAGTAAAAATCAAAAGGCAAGATCCTCCACTTTTCAGATTCAAAGAGCCGTAAACATTGTTGCCGCATTCTTCCCTTTTCCCCACCAACAGTCTCTTTTACCCTGTTTTATCTGCCGGATAATTCTTCCCTAAAGAGAAGTAATTTTCTCGCCAGTTGCCTCTCTCTCTCTCTGTTTTATTTTTTTTTTTCTCTTTTAGATCTTTCTCTTTATGTGCGCTGGAAATTTGCCCGAAATGTGAAATGATACCTTGAACACAATCTCTTTGTTCTTTTTCAGGAAATTTATTTCAAGCAAAGCGAAAATGAAAATTCTGGAAAACCACAATTATTCTTTTTTTTTTTTTCGTCATAAAAAATGTTCAAGTGAAAATTCTGGAAGAAGATTCAACCATTTTTTGGAAATCGCGTGAGCGATTCAACGTACATAAATATAATAAGGTAGAATACGTGTGAGAATATTCTAAAATTTGCTTTTTACATTTAAATTCCGTTGGTAAATTAAACAATTGGAATACTTTTCTAAAACTTGGCAACATTCTGTAGGTATCGTAATAAGTATAATAATTATTTTTCAATTTTGCTTCGATTTGGATACTTTTGCTTGAAAAAAAAATTAATTCATTTTATTTGTGCCAGAATGCTTTTGTTTCCAGGATTTATTAAATTTCCATTACTTACTTTACACTTTCAACATCACATTATGAGCGGGGCAGGTATTAATACATTTTTATAGATCAGTTGTAATTTTTTTCTTGCACCAGAAATTTTGTAATTCATTTAAATTTCTTTTGAAACATTTAATATAACACTTTTCAATTCAATTTATAGTGGATCCTTCAAGTATTTTTCCAGCGCATATTTCGAAATATTGCTTCCTTTATAATGTGTTAACAAAGAAATTGATACTAAAGATAACATCTGTTGTTATAGAGCCCCCCAAATGAATCGTCAAACTATCAAGATTTATCGCCAAATTATAAAGCATATATGACATTATAATAATATATGATGAATATAACATTTCGTGGCGTATACGGCCAAATTATATATGACGCATGTATGATATATATGTATGGCATGTGTATAAGATGTATGTAATGTATATATGAAATGTAAGGCACAAAATATATGTATATAATGAGGTATATGACACATATATGACTGTTTGGTGTATATGACAGGAAACAATGGAAAAATCTTGGGGAGACCTACATACAGCAGTGGATTGAAAACGGTTGTTGCTGATGATGATGATATGATGCATATATAAATTTCGCGATGATCTTGGCGAAATCATAGCTGTAAACTTGGCATAATCGCAATTGTGGGGTCAGCTATAATCCAAAAGTACCAAAAATTATAACTATATCTTTCAAATAAAGTAAAGGAGAGAAAATTATAAATATTTTTTTTTTTTTTTTTTTTATTTAACTTCACTTAGTTTTGCTATGTAAAGATGAAATTTTATAATCGATTTTTTACTCATTTCTTCATATGCTAGAATTATAAACATTATGTCCACAGGTGTGTTTGCAATGACTAATATTTTTAAAACTTAATTATAGATTAATAAATTAGTTTTAATGCATTTTCCCCTTAGCTGGTCGCAGGGGATAAATCTCCAAATATTCTTAAAGTGGTTCTAAAATGATTTGCTGAACAACGCAAAACTTTCTGACTCCTTTTGAAACGCAAAGGCATAAAATAGGCAGACTTGACTATTGAAGCAATTTGAAATCGAAATGAGTTTTCCATTTTTTGATAAATAAATTACTTATCGAGTTATAAGCAATTCGTGTCATGTGACAACACGTTTTTCTCCTTTCAGGAGATGGAGCATCGGAAATTCCGTTCAAAACGTTGACTTTCACAGTGCTTTCTAAAAGATCTTCTGCCTTTGACTCCAAAATAGAAAACGAATATTTAAATTCTATAATTATAACCAGACGATTACAAAGTTTCTGAATAACAACATCTGCTCATTTCATGCGTTTCCGAAAAAAAAAATGAATTAAAAAAATGTGTCTGAAAGCAGCTCCTTTGGATATGAGAACAGCATTAATACAACTATTTACGAGTTACAAAAAACATGGTGTTAATTATGCGCCAGACCACCCTCATAAAAGTATGCAAACTGGCTCTGAAATTACAGCAACCAAATATTTTAAGCACTACAAAGTAGAATATATAAATAAAAACTAAAGAGTGTAATATATTTTTTCTAAAATGTTCTTTTATTTACTTTTTCATATCTTAAACAAGAACGAAAAATCATGCGTCAAGCATAGATTATGTAACACTTTCCAACGGTTCCAAAATCATTTTACAAATCATTACTGTTTAATAAGCTGAAAGATAACATCTAAGTAAACAATTTGGAAAACGCATAACATATTTAAAAACATAATTTCAGGAATTTCTAACATATACAAAATTCGGAAAAATACCCGAATATTTTCATTCAGCCCTGTATTATCATCTATAGATTTGTATATACACTACATAGGATGCTAAATTTTAGTTCAGTTAGAAAACGCGTAGCACAGTTTAAAATTCTCCTTCTGGAGTTTCTGTCAATAAACGGAAATGTGTTCGCAAACTTTTGTGCTTCCCTGTATATGATCTACAGAATTTATACACACCACGTAATATACAAAAAGTGAGTTAAATTTAAAATAGCGTTCAGTAACTTAAAACGCACTTCCAGGAATTATTGTTAACTGACAGTACAGAATCCTTTTGTGTGTCCCTGTAAATGAACGATGACTGCTATACACACAATATTCTCTAGTAAGCCACTTGTAAAGCACCTTAGTGATTTATATAAATTTCAATGCGTTTAAAATAGTGAAACATTATTTAAATAAACCGCAGACGATTTTTCTCCATAGACGTAATGTAACGGAATTCTTTTGACTGTCCCTGTAAAATAACTATAAGTGCTATGCACACCCTATTTTGTATTAAGCTTCTTGTAATGCACCTTAGTGATATATATCAATTACAATGTGTTTGAAATTGCGTAACATCATTAAAATAAATCGCAAATGATTTTTCCCTATATATCGTAATGTAACGGAATTCTTTTGAGTGTCAATGTAAAAAAACTATAAGTGCTACACACTTCCGTTGAAATAGCGAACATGCTATAGATAACGACAATAACATATAAAAATTGCAGAGCAATCTGAGCATATTTACGGGAGTTAGAGCACGGCCAGACGGCAGACAAACCGAAGTCATAAACACTTTTCAACTAGGTTGGAAAGTGTTAAAAAGAGTAACAGAAGGCTATCGAGACTACTTTTAATTGTATAAAAGTGTACGGGTATGAAATAATCGAAGGAAATTCATTTACCGCCTTGTTATTGTGGTGCATTTTCTTGGTTTATCCATAGAATGCAGCATTGTCTCAGTGATTCCTATACTTTTATGCCTCATTTACCCCTTGCAGGAATGTGCGTGCTTAGCGCACTCCCTTATTTTTTAATTTGAAAGTATCATGAACAGAAAAGAATGGAAACATAGAATACAACGAATGGATGCAAATAAACATAATTTGGAATCTATGCTGAAGTTGGAACTAAAATGGCGGATTTCCCTAATCTCTCGGCGCGCCAATGTCCAGGTCTAGTCTCTCTACATTCAGGTCACTAGATGAAGATGACGTATTGCGACCTAATGTGAGCAAAATAACACTAAATATGCAAGAAAGATGGAAGGTAAAAAAAAAACGCATTCGTATAACATTAAAAAGTTCATGTCTGTAAAAGTGAGAACTTTAGCTTAGAACTTTTCAATGTTACGAATGGACATTGGCGTGCCAAGAGATTTGGCAAATCCGACATTTTAGTTAGGATTTTTAGATAATTGCTCATACAACTTTTAAAAAAATTACATCGTAGGTTCATACACTCGGCGTATTTGAACTTCATTTTACTTTCAGACTCTTTTGAAGAAATCAGTGTAGTTTTTCTTTAATTTTCATGTGAAATGAATTTCAGCGAGAAAATAAATAACATTATTATTTTACTCCACTATCCTTAGTTTCTTATGCATATATAAACAACAGTAACTATTATAAATTAGCTATTTTTTCCATTTAAGATTACAAAAATAAATAAAGATTGAGCATACAGTATATCTCTCTTCCAAAAATATACATTATTCATGCTTAGCTTAAAATCTGCACTGAAGATATTCCTTTTTTATATTTTAAATTAACTTTTAGATATTGCTAGGGTTTTAAAAAAATCTAAATATATAGATCCGATAACTACAGTATTAGAATGAGCAGTGTGCTATGCTACTGATATTGAAATAATTTTTTTAAATTATGATAAGTTAAAAAGAGCACTCTTGTTAAGAGAAGCAAGCCAGACATATGACGACTGAAAAACTTGAATTTTATCCTGAATTTTATTGCATCCTTTTCTAGGCAAAGAGTTTTGAGGCAGTATTTTGCAAAATATCCCAGATATTCATTGAATCGCTGTTGTCTGGAAAAGAGCTATCTAGACATATTAATCAAGATTCCAAATTTGTTGTGTTGATGGAGCAGTACGAGAGCGCGACAGAAACTTCACGAATTGATGTATCCCTCGTGACAGACGGGAATTCTACTAACATTCTACCTGGTGGTAATGTAGTAATAATCTGGCTCTGGATATATCCTTAATAGGTCCTGAATATGTTAGCTTACTGTGAAAGCATTTTCACCCATTTATCACAATATTTTACATACTGACGACACCATTTTTCAACACATTAATGCAGCCCCACATAGATCACGTTTAGCAAAAGATTGTTTAGAACAGCTTTCTAGTCAGTTTTAAACTCTCATTTGGACTACCAAATTGCCAGATACCAATCCTAATGTTAATTTATTGGACCTATTAGAACGCCGAATTTTAGATCTATTCAGTACTGAGCTGCTACAGAGCAAGATTTGTGACTAGCAGTATTGTTTAAAGATATTACCGCAATACTTACAAGATTTAGTTGAATCACTATCAAGGCGTATACTTACTGTTAATAGAGTAAAAGAAAGACCTCCTTGCTACTAGCTGGTGTGGGTATATAAAACATTGTTCTTTCAGTGTATATCAGAAATTTCGTTAGTTGGAATATAGCTCACAGTACATATGAGTCACTATTACTTTGCACTTCCCGTGATATTCATCACATTTAAAACAAAGTAAAGTAAGTTTCTTGAAAATACCAGAAAAATATTCGGTATATTCAACGCTTAATGCTATAAACAAAATCCTGGATTTGACTGGAAGTAAAACTCCAGGTAACTATGACTGAATGAGTGAATTGCGACACAGATTTCGTATACAAAAAATATTTGTTTAGAGATTTGTATCATACTGTAAAAAAAGACAAATGTTTCTTAATCTAGGAAAATATATTATAACCACAAACGAAAATGTACAAAATCTGCTTCTGAGTTATCCACGATTTCGAAAAGCTTTCTTTATCTTTAAAATCCTCTTATACCAATAAATTTTCGAGATTTAAAGAAGCATTTATAAAACAAAAAGTTTTTTTTTTTTATGCTACTCATTTTTAGAAACGTTTCCGAGTAATGTTTATGGTGTATACATTAGTTTTCTCCAATTGTCATAGGTTTTTGGATGCTATCCATTCTCCAATCAACATTTTCATGTTCAATAACGTGTTTTACAGACAAATATCATACATTAACAGCATTAACATTATCATTAAAATAATATAATTTTGGTGATATTGCATGTATTAATTCAGTTAAGCAGCTGAAAGTGTTTCATTGAGAATGGATAGCCTCTTAATAATCGATATTCAGGATAAAAAAACTAATTAATGCCCAATAAAACTATTTTGAAGCGTTTCCGAAAATCAGTGGCCGCAAAATAAACTTTATTTTTATAAATACTTCTTTAAATCTGGAAAATGCATTAGTTTCTGCAGTTTCTAAAGTTAAAAAACGCTTTTCGGAATCATGGGTGACTCGCAAAAAGACGTTATTGTGTATTTTTGCCCGTGGTTACATTATATTTTCTTAGATTAAGAAACATTTGTCTTTTTAGGTGCGTTCGAATTATATAAATACGTAGCATCTATAGTCGTCGTCTGGTCCATCCGTCTGTCCGCAAAAACTACCTAACCGAATGGTTTGAAATTTAATACATATAATCGTTCCAGAATTTTGTCGAGTTATTTCAAATTTTATGAAAATCGAATCAAAACTTAAAAAGATATTATTAAAAGTTTTCTTCATTCTATTAAATCCTACCATGCGTAATTAATTCAATGATATCCCATGATAGGTAATGACTCTAGGTTGCCATGGTGATTACGTCTTATTTAAGATGGAGTCCTATTAGTTCCGTATTACTGAATTTAAGAATCGAATTTGTGTACTAAAATTGTTTAATTATAGCAATCCTATAATCTACGGACAGTTTTTTGGATAGACGTTTCCGGAGAAATAGGTATTAAATGGAAAAAGTAGTCTAAATATGGATTTCAATGAAATACAAAGGATGTGAATTATCACTTTACTAAACAGTGTACAACCAACAGAGTGAAAAAATGTCCAGACCGGGGATCGATCCCTGATCCCTTGGTATAGCGCACCAAGTGCTTTACCATTTAAACCATCCAAACGACATCCAGTCTAGTATTCTCTCACTCTGATATAGCAAGGCTATAAAGATTGCTTAAATGGTAAAGGACTTGGTGCGCTATACCAAGGGATCAGGGATCGATCCCCGGTCTGGACATTTTTTCACTCTATTGGTTGTACATACTGTTTAGTAAAGTGAAAACTCACATCCTCTGTATTTTATTAATTCACAGCGTAATTTCAGCTCTGCTGAAAAATTAATTTGTATATATGGATTTCAAGTTCTGCAATTTTCAAAGCTAGGCTTAAGTTTCCCTTTGAAATTTTCAATAAATGTCAACAAAAGATAAAATCTTGCGAACTTAAAATGCACTGATTTGATTACGGAAATTAATCATATCATAATAACAGATGATGTAATTCGTTTCACTGAAATAATAACAATACGAACGTCCTTTGTCACATTTGACGTACAATTTCCAACTTGTTTATTTACAGTAATATATTTTCCCATGATTTTAAAATCACCCATATCAAAGCCATAACTTTTATCATAAAAAATTGATTTTCTGTGGTAAAATTTTTATAAAACTTCGTTATCGTTCGTCGTTGCGAAAATTATTTGAGCAAAAATGATTCTGTAAACTTTGAGGTTACACGTAAATACAAACAAAAATGTTTTTTTCACGTGAAAATGCAAGAAAAGCTTCGTTTGATCGTTTGAAAATTTTCAAAGCATAAACTTTTTACCTGGTTGGAGAGGAAATATTAAACTGGAGAAGAAAAATAACTACTGAAAAAAAAAAAAAAACCTTGTAAAATTCAGGAAAGGATAAGCGAAAGCATCAAAGTGAAAAAATATATATACATCGAGAGAGCAAATAATTTTTAAGAGGTGTGTGAGAAATCTGAGATAAAACTAGATTCAATCTGATATTTGAACAAGAAAGAAATTTGATCTGGAAATAAGAGAAATAGCTGGGAAGAAAAGCTCAATTCCAATCTAAAACATGAAAATACGAGAAAGAATTTTTGTCATTATAAATATAAAGATAGTCCAAAATATTTGCATAAATCATTATAATAAGTAATATTTTATATTTCTATCTCAGCAATTCATTGTCAATTTTGCTTTCACGTACTATACAGCGCGTTTCAAAAAACACGGAGATAGACGAGCACTTTACAACAAAATTTGTATGGGAACCAGAGTCACTTAGTGACCTAGTTAGTCAAAACTACCTCACGCTAATCTTAACCCGATTTTTTCAGCACCAAAAGTACTATAAGTGCTCAGTAATTCGATCAGTCATATTAATGACAGTCGAAGACAGTAATGGAAACTACGTTCCAAAATAGGAATTATATTGTTCAGTGCTGCTTGGATAACATATTGTAGACATTTCCACCATTTGAGATATCGTTACTCTACACACACATCAAGTTAAGTCTGGGGAACTTTCTTTAAACTCTTCGTTATTGTTAAAGTTATGGAAAGAAATGTGAGACACCTTCTGAAGAAAATATTGAGACATGGTTACTAAATACATGTACAATAATCAATAATAAGGGAAGGCGGCCTAAAATGATTCTAACGGGCAAAACGATCCACATATGTTTTCTTCTAGACAGGTCGCGCTATCTACAGGGTAACACATAAACTAGTTGTTATATGTAAAGGAGAAGCAATAGCTGTGTTCAAGCGATCGCAGTGTTACGCGTCTGAATAGAATTCTTTGAAAAATTGGTTTTTATAATATCTTTCATAAGGTAGGCACTAACTTTCATATTTATTTAGATTACAGTCTTTCATGTACATAAATATGACTTCGTTTACTTAATGGAGTATTTTTTTAGATGTGAATTACACTTATGTATTGCCATAATTACTTTTATATCCTTTATTTTGCCGGTAAAAAAACAATTTACAATTATTTTTAAATGAATGATCGTTTTGCCCTTTGGTGAGGGTAAAATGATCCTTTGGACACTTTTTAAATAATCTATTTTTTTCATTACTCAATTTGGGTTTAAAATATAATTAAAATATGTTTATAATGCAAAAATATAGTGTAACATACTAACAAAGGGCCAAAGTTTTATTTATCAACTATGTTATTTTACACATGTTTTTCACTTAGAGATAATTTTACGCCACCTTCCCCTAATATATAATATAGAGAAATTTATGTTTGACTAAACAGTACTCGCCTTGACTGAATGCGATTGATTGAATGAGATTATGCGTTCTTACACAAAATTTTATTTTGCTTGTGTATTAACCTAAGTATGTGTTACCTTTTTTTTAAAACATCCTGTATATACCAATGCCTATACCAATTTTTTTTTTAATTCATTCTCTAGTTTCGACAGGAAAATTAAATAAAAGGACATAAATATTCATTTTTATCATGCTAATTATTATTTTATTTTTGTCATGTAGAACACAATATTCAAAACTGCCACCGATACCAGTTCATACTAAAAAAAAAATCGATTTATCGATATAATATTAATAGTTTATAGCTGAAAGAACTCTGATCTAATGTGAGAAAGGCAATAAAATTCTTTTATATCTCAAAAAATTTGAGGATTCAATCACCTGAAAAACACTACTTCGGCCCTTACCGACTTTTTATGGCTCTCCATACTCCAGATTATATGACCTCAGAGGGTAACAATTTCCCCTTCTCTTGATCCGAATAGTCCAGCCTTTTCTATCTTCATGTAGTTTCCTTTTCCTCTGCAGTTTGACAGACGTTATAATGGCTTTATGGTCAATCTCTCTGGGTATGGTCAGTAGAGACATGACCCCTTATTCTGCTTTCAAATTGAGAGAGTGGCGGCAATAGATTCCATATTTTGAAAGAAAATAAATCATTTTGCCCACACTGAGCATCCAATATAATTTGCAGTTGGGACAATAAAATTTAAAGTATACTGCATATTTCTTTCTAAAAAAATAGAGTTTATCTATGCATTTATTTATTTATTTATTAGGGAAGGGGGGGGGGGGCGGAGGTGTTAAAATAGTAAACGAATGTAAGTTCGGTTTTAAAATATAGATATAATTTCGACACAATGGTTTCCAAAAGTATTGTTACTTGACCCACCTTACAGTTTGCAAATTTTCTGTGACTCATCTAACATGTAATTATATGGAGGCCTTTGTATAATCAATCCTACGAAAAAGGTAAAGTTTCTTACAAAGCACACAATAAGAACAGAAATGGTTATTTCTAATGTAAATAACAACAATGTATATTATAAAGCAAAAACTTGTATGTGAATAACGCTGGCGACATACTGATGGTGGCAACACCTGAACAATAAATTTCGATTTTATTGCATTTTTTTAACTTCTAAACATCGCATAACTTCAGTTTTTTACATCATCGAATAGTGGGTGGGGGGAAGTCTTCAAAATGCAATTTGTTTAAAAATTGCATCTCAATTGACTGATATTTTATGGTTGTAAGAATAACTTTGAAGCACATTTTTATATATATATATCTCTATTGCGTGCAACCCGATTACGAAAGATAAACCAGTTCGCAATTTAAACAATATAAATAGTTAATAGTTTCTAGTTAATATTACATAACGCAATTAAAGCTTCATCAATAAATAAATAAAATAATAAAGAAATATATAAATAAAGCACAAATTTAACAGACATCTGTTACTCTACATTTTCTATTAAATGAACTAAGCATTTAAACAAAGTTTCTTTTGCTGCCACTTTTTTTCGGAAATGTTTCCAAAAATCAGTGGCAGTAAAGAAAACTTTGTGTTTATAAATGCTTTTTTAAATCTCAAAAATATATTGGTTTCTGAGCTTTCTAAAGATAAAGAACGGTTTTCAGTACCGGATAAAGAACGGTTGTGGGTAACTTGGCAAAGGTTATTGTACATTTTCAGTCATTGTTATATTCTCCTGGAGTAAGAAATATTTGTCCTTTTTTTAACAGTGTATATCTCACATTAAATTATATAACGATGTATTACTTTGATAGCAATATACTTTGGGTAAACAATGAACATATTAAATAAAAAGAAAACTGCCCAGTTAAACTGAGGGCATTGAGCTCACAGGCTATTCACACTAATTGTACATTATACTCTTATTTCAAAGAGTTTGAAATAAGCCCCTCGAAAAATAAAGAAATCAACAATATATTAAGGAGGGGTCATCCCCCCGTTACCCCCATCATAGTTAACTAATGAACCCCTTAAACTAATCAAGGAAGTCTCTAATTACAATGAATATATATATACAAAATTTGAAGAAAATCGGATGATTCTGCATGAAAAACCCATTTATCTGAATTAAGGGGGAATTAGCCTCCCCCCCTTTCCCCCTTTATACTTAATCAATGAACCCCCAAAACTCTTCAGAGAAGCGCATTATATCATAATGAACCTATATACAAAATTTGAAGAAAATAGGATAATTCTGCATGAAAAACTCATTTATCTAAATTAGGAGGGGTTATCCCCCCCTTTCCCCTTTATACTTAACCAACGAACCCCCAAAACTATTGACAGAAGCGCATTATCAAAATGAGCCTACATACAAGATTTGAAGAAAATAGGATAATTCTGCATGAAAAACCTATTTATCTAAATTATGGGGGGTTAGCCCCCCGTTTTGCCCCTTTATGCTTAACCAATGAACCTCCAAAACTAATCAGGGAAGCGCCTTATCACAAGGAACCTATAAACAAAATTTAAAGTAAAACGGTTAGTTCTATCAAGAGTTATCGCGTTACGTACATACGTACGTATGTACATACATACATATACAGAACCGGCGGGCACATAAGCTCTCAGGCTTTGATAGCCTGTGAGCTAAAAATCTATATATATATTTGTCGTACGTGGCGCAGAAATAGGGCTGAATGTCTACCTTATCGTTGGCAACAACCGTAGTTTCCAGAGCTCAGACCAATGAACAGGCAAGATTGTGTTAACTCCTCCTCCAATATGGCTGTCAGTGTCAGAGCAGTGAAACTCAAGTTAACAATTATTAAAAATAAAATAATATGAACGTAATCCAAAGCGTCTGAGATGATTCCTCATTTTAATTATGAGTAATATTGTTAATTTCAAATGAATTCTCAACACTTATTTAGAATTTATTTACGAATTTCACTCACACAAAAAATCGGAGATAATAAAATATAAATTCTCTAGAATGCCCCTGCTGCCATCTGTTGTTGTTTTATTGAAGTACAAATAATTTCTTTTGCAGAAATTTAATAATCAATTAAAATAATAAAATGTCGAACGAAATTTAAACAATCATTGATGATAAACTATCTTCCTACCACGTAGTGTTTTTTTTTTTTAATGAATTTAAGCCGTGCTGTACAATATTATAGGTGCAATAAGTTTTAAACTAATTATGTTTCCAAGATCCTTTTTTCATAGTATTTAAATGGTTTATATGCCCATTAGTAGCATCAACTAAATGCATTTTTAGTTGTGTTTTCAACGGAGTTTTCAATTACTTTTTTACATTAAAAAATTGTCATTTTCATATGTTCAAATGATTTATTGTAGTACTTATTCTGGCTAGAATTACTAGAAAAATAAAAAGGGGCTAGCGAGCTGTGACCGCGTAGCGGTCTCAATGTGAATTGCTTTGCAATTCACGGGGGGTTGACGAGCGTTAGCGAGTTAGGGGGCTGAGCCCCCTAGTGTGTTTATATTTAAATAAAATCAATTTCATTTCCATTTGGATGTTATCTTTGAAGTGCTTATCTTTTGCTATCGAATATTGAATTTTATATTTACAACATTGTAGGTTAATAATAAAAAGAAGAGTTGCGAAAACAGATAAATCCACGTTTCTTCTTATCGAAAAATCCGTAAACACAATTCAAAATTTCTAAACAAAGTATACTGAATTTAAAGATTGAAAAAAAAAAATAACATGTTTCTTCCCAATCAAGGAAAATCGTATCCTAAATGTTTCACCCTCACCAAATAAATTTATCTACCAGCTCTCGGTCTATTTATTGTTTTCGAACATTTCTCTTTATAATTAACTTTTTATTCTTAGGATAGTCTGTATTTTAAAGTAAAAACATGTCCGGGAGTCATGCTGACGTCATATTGACGGTGGCAACACTTGACCAATAAATTTCGCTTTTAACTGTAATTGTTTTTAATATCGCGCAATTTAAATTTTTACCACCTACGAATTGAGAGAAAAAAAATTTCAAATGCAATTTATCTGAAAAGTGTTTTTTAATTTATTGATTTTTCATTGTTTTTAAAATAGTTTTCGACCATAACTTTTATAAAATTTCTCTATCGAGTGCAGGCTAATTGCGGAAGATTAACCCATTTGCAATTAAAACAATATAAATAGTTCAGCGTTTGTTTCCGAATAATATTCTATAACAATATTAAAACTTCATCAAAAAATAAATAAAATAACAAAATAATATAAATAAAACACAATTTTCCCAGACATATAATCGAACTAAGCACTTAAACCATTGATATGATCTTGAATAAAAAGGCTGCTGTAAGTAACGAAATATTTGACTCTTTTTTCGGCTATTTACTCCTGACGAGCAGGGAAGATCGAGCTTTGCTCGGTCAAAACTATCTTTGAGTTCAAATATCATGACCCATGAACAAAATGACCCACTAATCCAATTTTCTCGAACATGTGACCAACCCCAATGATTTTCTCGTGCCCACAAACTGTTTTAGTTCAAATCGTATGAGCCGTTTTTAAGATAAAAGTAGCTTGACCCATAATGACCCATGACCAAAATGACCCACTAATCAAATTTTCTCGGACATGTGACCTAGCCCAATGATTGTATCGTGCTCGAAACTCGTAGGATACAAAATTTAATCAAAATCGTTAGAGCCGTTTTTAGATAAAATTAACTTGACCCGCATTGACCCCAAAATGACCCTCTAATCGAAAGATCTGGAATATGTGACCCAGCCCAATAGTCGTCTAGTGCCCGAAAATGGTAAGATACAAAATTTAGTCCAAAATCGTTTGAACCGTTTTTTAGATACAATTAACTTGTCCCTGACCCAAGGTGACCCACTGATCGAATTTTCTCGAACATGTGACCTAACACAATGCTTTTCCAATGACCCAAAACGGTAGGATACAAAATTTCATCAAAATTGTTAGAGCCGTTTTTAAGATAAAAATTATGTATATATATATATATATATATATATAACCACCCACACACATACACAAGATTTGCTCGTATTAGAATATATGATGTGATATGATATGCGGCTAATACGAAACTTCCGCTTTTAATAAATTTCAAAACGTTACTTGAATACATTATTGGTATTTTTCATATAAAAATGCTTTATGATGTTGTTAATACGCAATCGAAATTAATATATTAAATGTAAAAAAATCTATTAGAATTTTCAATTAAAAATAATTTTCTCTTTTATTGTGTATCCCGGAAGCTCGGGTTGAATCCCCTATAGTGATTAATAACAAGAAGAGAAAGATGTATTGAACAAGATAAATATACAATGTTTCTTATCAAGATTCTCTACAATAGTTCCAAAACGTCTGAAATAAACAAATATACTCCTGGGAATGGGGAAAAATAGGAGACTTCTTTCACCAATTTATTTCTTGGGTCGCAAACCACTTCGGATAAACAATGATTGCTAAGAAATATTCTACCCTTTTTATTTCTTTATAGCCCAAAATATATTTATTTTTCATAATTTGCAAAAAAGAACCGAGAATTAAAGAAGCTAGAATTGGTACAAATAGGGCATCCCGGGCATCTAGAATTGCAGAATATAGTTGAAAACATTTCTTTTTTCTTCTTCTTTTTTTTAAAAAATTTTAACAGAATTTTTACAATTAATATATATATATATATTTAGATTGACCATACTAACAACACCAAAAAGCATTTTTATATGAAAATATCAATTATGTATTTAAATAATGTTTCGAAATTTATTAAAAGCAATACCTCCATATTATCCGAATGCCAGGCATTAAAATCGTAAGAAATCACCAATGATTTTGCTACATATTTCGCTACCTTTTTGATTCTGATAATTTCAGTGGTTTAAGCGAGTAGTTCAATTACATGTCTGCTAAATTTGTCCTTGATTTATGTTACATTACTATATTATTATTTTATTTATTGACTGATGAAGTTTTAGTATCTTTATGGAATATTAGCCGGAGACAGATGCTCAACTACTTATATTGTTTTAAGTTCAAGCGAGTTAATCTTTCATAATCGGGGTGTACGCGAGAGACGTAGATTTTTAAAAATTATTTACAAAAAAACAGGGTAAAAATTTAAATTATGTGATATTTAGAAGTTATAAAAATTGCAATAAAAGCTAAATTTATTGGTTGGATATTGCCACCGTCAAAATGACGTATGATATAGCTACGGTGATTGAATATACTTACAGCACTATCGAGAATCAGAGAATCAGATCATTTTAAATCATTTGAATGTTATAATTATCTGAATTTATAATAAATGTGTTTGTTATTTATTAATGTTTTTGTTTATTACACACACACACACACACACACACACACACACACACACACACACACACACACACACTGTATATTAACACACACAATATATTATATATATATATATATATATATATATATATATATATTTGTAAACATGTTTGTTATTAACTAATTTTAGCAAAATTAATCACAAAAATAGTGGACATTTATAATTAAAAACTATTAAAAATAGGTATAAAAATATTTTACTTTTAAATAATCAAAACGTTTTTCTTCAGTAAAAGTTTTTCTATGAGTAATATGTATGTTTAACATACGTAGAAGCAAACCAATATTGGTTATATTGAATCCCCATTTTTCGCTAATAAAGCATTTATTAGAAAGTCTTCCAATAAAAAGACAATTTTGGTTAAATATTGGCTTTACATTGGTAAACAGTTGCGATGAAATGTCGAAATATTTCTTGACAATATTGATACAATATTGCAAATCGTAAACATTCCGATGTTCGGGGAAATATTTCATACCGCTATTGACCAAGATATTGATAACACAAGAAATGTTGTCCGAATATTATAATTCTATTACGGATATCAGGATACCTGCAGTTCTATCACAGTTTTTAATAGGAATTTTCGCCTTATTAAATAGCAGAAAAATAATCCAATATTATACGACTAAATAAAGTGAATACAAATATGGTGTTTCAAATATCAAATAGAAAATTTCTAATCTGTAACAGTGTGCCATAATACTTGGAAATTCCAAGAAATGTACGCACCTGCGGATATATATCTATGTATGGATAAAAAAAAAAAGATTCCTTCTAAAATTAATGTCCTGTAAAACGACCTTCTTATACGAAATTCATGGAAAAGCGTTAATTCGGCGTTTCAAATATCAAATAGAAAATTTCTAATCTGTAATAGTGTGCCATAATACTTGGAAATTCCAAAAAATGTACGGACCTGCGGATATATATCTATGTATGGATAAAAAAAAAAGATTCCTTCTAAAATTAATGTTCTGTAAAACGACCTTCTTATACAAAATTCATGGAAAAGCGTTAATTCGGCGTTTCAAATATCAAATAGAAAATTTCTAATCTGTAATAGTGTGCCATAGTACTTGGAAATTCCAAGAAATGTACGCACCTGCGGATATATATCTATGTATGGATAAAAAAAGATTCCTTCTAAAATTAATATCCTGTAAAACGACTTTCTTATACGAAATTCATGGAAAAGCGGTAGCATTAGTGTATATAGCTAGTCAGTCTCTTATATAAATTTATGATCGAGTGAGTTTTGAATTTTCCGTCCGATCGTGGTGTCCTGATTCCTAGTATTTTTGCTTGAATGAGCTACCAATTCTGTCATTTCTTTAAATTTCGCAAAGTGTGTCTGAGTAACCGAGAATCTAATTTTTACGGTTATTTTGTGCAATGATATGATAATTAGGTATCTGTGTTTGTTTAGCTGCTACATATACACTGCAAAAAAAAAAAAAAAAAAAAAAAAAAAAAAAATGTTGATTTTACAGTACAATACTGGCACCCCAGCTGCCAGTATTATACCGTAAAATTAACAGTAATAAACAGTAAAATAAGCAGCGTATTACTGCTTATTACTGTTAATTTTACGGTATAATGCTGGTAGCTGGGGGCTAATATTATACTGTAAAATCAATTTTTTTTTTCTTTTTCAGTATACAGCGGTAGGAGTTAGATTTAGTGGATTTTGTCGCATATCGTACCGGGTGGTAACTTGCACAAGATTCGAGCACCGTCGTGCCTTCCACGTGCTGTGAAAAAAGCGAAATTTTTCGGTGAACTGTTTCTGGAGCTGGTCTAGTTCTGGAGTTTCGTCTGTGAGTTCGCCAGAGTGGTAAGGAGTTGAAATTTGGTGTTTCAAATAAAAGAGTATTGGAATCTACTGGGTTGCCTTGATAGTACTATTACAGTATTTTGGAAATGACATTTTATAGTGCTTCTAGTGACATTTTTATAGTATCCGATCATTGTAGCCATTTTGGTTTAAGCTAGTGTTTGTATTTAGCAAGTTCCAATCATCGTTAGTTAAAATCGTCCGCTGTACTGACATATATTCTTATTTGCTGTTATTGTTAAATTTTATGAAATGGCCACTTTTCAAGCTAACTGCCCATAGGGATTCATCAAAAATGTTGTTATTAGTCTATAAGTCTACTATATATACACATATATATATATATATATAATAAAACTTTTGTAAATAATAACCATGCATTATTAACTAAGGGTGTCATGCTAAGTAGACGCAACACATTAAATACCATTAAATACTGGGTACTTTCGTACTCTTTCGATTTTGGGTTGCAGATATTCTTTCGATAATTGGTTCCATAGCTGAAAGTAAACTCAAAAAAAAAAAAAAAATCTGCAGCCAAAGTCTGAAAAGTACGGAAGTACGCGGTTCGATGTCAATCTCTGATAGCCTATGAAAAAAAAAACAAGAAAGAAAAAGAAAAAGAAAAAAGAAAGAAAGAAAGAAAATTATTGAAATACAAGGGAGAAATTTGGAAAGAACGCTGCCATTCATTTAACATTAGCTTATGAGTGTTTTCGAGTTACTGGCCTATCTATATTATAAAGAACAAAGGTGTTCGTGCATAACGCTGACGTCATTTTGCGAATAGCAACACTGGACAATGAAATTTTGGTTTTGTGTTTTTTGCTACTGCAATTTTTAAAATTTCTAAACATCGCACATTTTTAATTTTTACACCGTTATATAAGAAAAAAATCTACTTTCAAATGCAATTTGTTTGAAACCTTTATCGCAATTTACTCATTTATTATAGCATGTAAGTTAAATTTCAAGCAAGATTTTTTTTTAAATCTATTTGTCGCTTGCAGACGATTACAAAATATTAATCCATTTGCACTTTAAATACTATAAAACGTTCAGCATTTATTTCCAGCTAATATTCCACAACGAAATTAAAAATACATTAATAAATAAATACAATTGTTTATATTAAACACAAATTTAACAGGCACGTAATTGAAATGATTGCTTAAAACCGCTGAAATTATCAGAATAAAAAAAAAAAAACTGCTGTATATAACGAAATTTTTGGCGATTTCATAGGCTAATAACTGCTGGCACGACGTCAATACAAATTACCGCTTTTAATAAATTTCAAAATTTATTTGAATATATAATTGACATATTTCATACAAAATTTTGACATATTTCATACTCTTTGGTGTTGTTAGGTGGAAATCTAAAAAAATTGTTAAATGGAAAACATCTATTAGAGTTTAGTTTTCAATAAAAAAAAAAAAATTCTTTTTTTTTCATCTATATTCACTATCCCGGGAAGCCCGGGTTGGATGCCCTAGTTCTCTCAAATGTAAAAATCATATTTCAGCATTTTTTATTTTCAAATATGTATTAAAGGTGTTTTTTTTCCTTGTTGTTTTGCGCTTCTTTTATAACCTTGTCTCTTATTGCCCCCCCCCCTCCCCTACTTTCCTCTAAAATGTTTTCTTTTTTCTTTTTCTTTTTTCCTTCAAAATTAAAGGGTCTCATGCTATGTAGATTATTTATGTGGAATTTAAAGTAATCTTACATTACTACGAAATATTTGTCTTTTTCATGAAATAATTAACTAATAAATAAAGAGCCAACAAATATTAATAAAATAGAAACGGAAGAAGATAAATACGTGTTTTTTCGAAAATCCATACAATCCTTCTAAACCGTCTGAAATTAAAAAAAAAGAGAGAAAATGTATCCCGGGGCAAAGGGGAAAATAGAAGAGTTCTATCAGCGAATTATTATTTGGATAGCAAACTACTTCGGATAAACAACTATTGCTTAGAAAAATTTTGCCTTATTATTCCTTTTTTCAAGAATGTGCCGCATTTTATCGTCTGCAAAACAGAACTGGGAAATAATTTAAAATTTATTATTCATAAAATAAGCGTTGTCGAGATTTTCGCAGCGGTGTCGTAAATCAAATGTTTTCGGTTCGTTCTATAAATTTAAAAATTAGCCGAGTTTTTGAGCAATAATTTTTTTTCTTACTTTAAAATAGTTTTTAATCTTAAAATTTAATTTGATCATTAACCGGTTGAGAAAGTTTTAAAATTTGAGTATCAAGTGTAAAAAAAATTATCTTTTATTTCTTTTTATTATTGTTTATGGTAAATCCATACAATCATTCCAAAACGTCTGAAATAAACAAAAGGTATCCTGGAAATTTGAGAAACTAGGAGAGTTGTTTCCAACGATTTATTATTTGGAAGCAAATTGCTTAGAGAATGATTGCTTAGAGAAATTTTATATATATTTGTTTTTTTATTCCAGAATGCGCCTCATTTTATCGTCTGCAAAAGGAGAAAAGGGAATTAATGTAACATTTATTATTCATAAAATAAGCGTTTTTTTATTGTTTCACTGTAAATCAAAACTTTTGTTCAGCCCATAATTTTTAAATTAAAGGAATTTTTTATGATATTTTTTATCAATAAAAAAAATAGTCTTTAATCTTAATATTGAGATGCATTATCAACTAATTGATATTGTAAGCAATGAACATCTTTAAATTTATATATACTATATAAATATAATATACTATATAATTTATAATATACTATATAATTTAAGATTTATCATCATGCTATTTTTGTTATCAACATCCTTTTTACTGTGCTTTTACAAAACGCACAACACTGAATGAAGTATCATTCGAAAGATTTTTGAACCGGCTTTTGACATAGTACACTCACGTTTCGTTAAAATATGGTTTTTGATTAAAAACTGCAGTTAA